>JAUCED010000023.1:0-600000 GCA_033557995.1 Phytophthora crassamura
TTATGCTCCGCGACGTTTGCTTCTCGTTGCAGCGGCTTCCGTCGTTTTGGCGGCCTGACCGCCGTCGGGCAGGCTGTGGCACTGCCGTGGCAGTCGTCAGGAGTCGCGGCTCGCAGCGGGCGGCGTCGAAATGGATGTTCTGGGTCGAGGTCAGCAGCGCGGCGACGGCGTGGTGTGTGCTCGCGGCAAGTATTCTGTCGGATGGTTATGAGGCGTGGGGTGTCCCTCAACGCGACTAGGTCTGCGCGCGCTGCGTGGTTATTTTGTAAAAGGGTGGTGCAGGTTTCGGTGGCGTTGAGGGTGCGTAATGGGCTGCTAGGACAGCTTGGCCGAGCGGTTAAGGCGATAGACTCGAAATCTATTGGGGTAACCCGCGTGAGTTCAAGTCTCACAGCTGTCGATCTCCTTATGCTCCGCGACGTTTGCTTCTCGTTGCAGCGGCTTCCGTCGTTTTGGCGGCCTGACCGCCGTCGGGCAGGCTGTGGCACTGCCGTGGCAGTCGTCAGGAGTCGCGGCTCGCAGCGGGCGGCGTCGAAATGGATGTTCTGGGTCGAGGTCAGCAGCGCGGCGACGGCGTGGTGTGTGCTCGCGGCAAGTATTCTGTCGGATGGTTATGAGGCGTGGGGTGTCCCTCAACGCGACTAGGTCTGCGCGCGCTGCGTGGTTATTTTGTAAAAGGGTGGTGCAGGTTTCGGTGGCGTTGAGGGTGCGTAATGGGCTGCTAGGACAGCTTGGCCGAGCGGTTAAGGCGATAGACTCGAAATCTATTGGGGTAACCCGCGTGAGTTCAAGTCTCACAGCTGTCGATCTCCTTATGCTCCGCGACGTTTGCTTCTCGTTGCAGCGGCTTCCGTCGTTTTGGCGGCCTGACCGCCGTCGGGCAGGCTGTGGCACTGCCGTGGCAGTCGTCAGGAGTCGCGGCTCGCAGCGGGCGGCGTCGAAATGGATGTTCTGGGTCGAGGTCAGCAGCGCGGCGACGGCGTGGTGTGTGCTCGCGGCAAGTATTCTGTCGGATGGTTATGAGGCGTGGGGTGTCCCTCAACGCGACTAGGTCTGCGCGCGCTGCGTGGTTATTTTGTAAAAGGGTGGTGCAGGTTTCGGTGGCGTTGAGGGTGCGTAATGGGCTGCTAGGACAGCTTGGCCGAGCGGTTAAGGCGATAGACTCGAAATCTATTGGGGTAACCCGCGTGAGTTCAAGTCTCACAGCTGTCGATCTCCTTATGCTCCGCGACGTTTGCTTCTCGTTGCAGCGGCTTCCGTCGTTTTGGCGGCCTGACCGCCGTCGGGCAGGCTGTGGCACTGCCGTGGCAGTCGTCAGGAGTCGCGGCTCGCAGCGGGCGGCGTCGAAATGGATGTTCTGGGTCGAGGTCAGCAGCGCGGCGACGGCGTGGTGTGTGCTCGCGGCAAGTATTCTGTCGGATGGTTATGAGGCGTGGGGTGTCCCTCAACGCGACTAGGTCTGCGCGCGCTGCGTGGTTATTTTGTAAAAGGGTGGTGCAGGTTTCGGTGGCGTTGAGGGTGCGTAATGGGCTGCTAGGACAGCTTGGCCGAGCGGTTAAGGCGATAGACTCGAAATCTATTGGGGTAACCCGCGTGAGTTCAAGTCTCACAGCTGTCGATCTCCTTATGCTCCGCGACGTTTGCTTCTCGTTGCAGCGGCTTCCGTCGTTTTGGCGGCCTGACCGCCGTCGGGCAGGCTGTGGCACTGCCGTGGCAGTCGTCAGGAGTCGCGGCTCGCAGCGGGCGGCGTCGAAATAGATGTTCTGGGTCGAGGTCAGCAGCGCGGCGACGGCGTGGTGTGTGCTCGCGGCAAGTATTCTGTCGGATGGTTATGAGGCGTGGGGTGTCCCTCAACGCGACTAGGTCTGCGTGCGCTGCGTGGTTATTTTGTAAAAGGGTGGTGCAGGTTTCACTGGCGTTGAGGATGTGTAATGGGCTGCTAGGACAGCTTGGCCGAGCGGTTAAGGCGATAGACTCGAAATCTATTGGGGTAACCCGCGTGAGTTCAAGTCTCACAGCTGTCGATCTCCTTATGCTCCGCGACGTTTGCTTCTCGTTGCAGCGGCTTCCGTCGTTTTGGCGGCCTGACCGCCGTCGGGCAGGCTGTGGCACTGCCGTGGCAGTCGTCAGGAGTCGCGGCTCGCAGCGGGCGGCGTCGAAATGGATGTTCTGGGTCGAGGTCAGCAGCGCGGCGACGGCGTGGTGTGTGCTCGCGGCAAGTATTCTGTCGGATGGTTATGAGGCGTGGGGTGTCCCTCAACGCGACTAGGTCTGCGCGCGCTGCGTGGTTATTTTGTAAAAGGGTGGTGCAGGTTTCGGTGGCGTTGAGGGTGCGTAATGGGCTGCTAGGACAGCTTGGCCGAGCGGTTAAGGCGATAGACTCGAAATCTATTGGGGTAACCCGCGTGAGTTCAAGTCTCACAGCTGTCGATCTCCTTATGCTCCGCGACGTTTGCTTCTCGTTGCAGCGGCTTCCGTCGTTTTGGCGGCCTGACCGCCGTCGGGCAGGCTGTGGCACTGCCGTGGCAGTCGTCAGGAGTCGCGGCTCGCAGCGGGCGGCGTCGAAATGGATGTTCTGGGTCGAGGTCAGCAGCGCGGCGACGGCGTGGTGTGTGCTCGCGGCAAGTATTCTGTCGGATGGTTATGAGGCGTGGGGTGTCCCTCAACGCGACTAGGTCTGCGCGCGCTGCGTGGTTATTTTGTAAAAGGGTGGTGCAGGTTTCGGTGGCGTTGAGGGTGCGTAATGGGCTGCTAGGACAGCTTGGCCGAGCGGTTAAGGCGATAGACTCGAAATCTATTGGGGTAACCCGCGTGAGTTCAAGTCTCACAGCTGTCGATCTCCTTATGCTCCGCGACGTTTGCTTCTCGTTGCAGCGGCTTCCGTCGTTTTGGCGGCCTGACCGCCGTCGGGCAGGCTGTGGCACTGCCGTGGCAGTCGTCAGGAGTCGCGGCTCGCAGCGGGCGGCGTCGAAATGGATGTTCTGGGTCGAGGTCAGCAGCGCGGCGACGGCGTGGTGTGTGCTCGCGGCAAGTATTCTGTCGGATGGTTATGAGGCGTGGGGTGTCCCTCAACGCGACTAGGTCTGCGCGCGCTGCGTGGTTATTTTGTAAAAGGGTGGTGCAGGTTTCGGTGGCGTTGAGGGTGCGTAATGGGCTGCTAGGACAGCTTGGCCGAGCGGTTAAGGCGATAGACTCGAAATCTATTGGGGTAACCCGCGTGAGTTCAAGTCTCACAGCTGTCGATCTCCTTATGCTCCGCGACGTTTGCTTCTCGTTGCAGCGGCTTCCGTCGTTTTGGCGGCCTGACCGCCGTCGGGCAGGCTGTGGCACTGCCGTGGCAGTCGTCAGGAGTCGCGGCTCGCAGCGGGCGGCGTCGAAATGGATGTTCTGGGTCGAGGTCAGCAGCGCGGCGACGGCGTGGTGTGTGCTCGCGGCAAGTATTCTGTCGGATGGTTATGAGGCGTGGGGTGTCCCTCAACGCGACTAGGTCTGCGCGCGCTGCGTGGTTATTTTGTAAAAGGGTGGTGCAGGTTTCGGTGGCGTTGAGGGTGCGTAATGGGCTGCTAGGACAGCTTGGCCGAGCGGTTAAGGCGATAGACTCGAAATCTATTGGGGTAACCCGCGTGAGTTCAAGTCTCACAGCTGTCGATCTCCTTATGCTCCGCGACGTTTGCTTCTCGTTGCAGCGGCTTCCGTCGTTTTGGCGGCCTGACCGCCGTCGGGCAGGCTGTGGCACTGCCGTGGCAGTCGTCAGGAGTCGCGGCTCGCAGCGGGCGGCGTCGAAATGGATGTTCTGGGTCGAGGTCAGCAGCGCGGCGACGGCGTGGTGTGTGCTCGCGGCAAGTATTCTGTCGGATGGTTATGAGGCGTGGGGTGTCCCTCAACGCGACTAGGTCTGCGCGCGCTGCGTGGTTATTTTGTAAAAGGGTGGTGCAGGTTTCGGTGGCGTTGAGGGTGCGTAATGGGCTGCTAGGACAGCTTGGCCGAGCGGTTAAGGCGATAGACTCGAAATCTATTGGGGTAACCCGCGTGAGTTCAAGTATCACAGCTGTCGATCTCCTTATGCTCCGCGACGTTTGCTTCTCGTTGCAGCGGCTTCCGTCGTTTTGGCGGCCTGACCGCCGTCGGGCAGGCTGTGGCACTGCCGTGGCAGTCGTCAGGAGTCGCGGCTCGCAGCGGGCGGCGTCGAAATGGATGTTCTGGGTCGAGGTCAGCAGCGCGGCGACGGCGTGGTGTGTGCTCGCGGCAAGTATTCTGTCGGATGGTTATGAGGCGTGGGGTGTCCCTCAACGCGACTAGGTCTGCGCGCGCTGCGTGGTTATTTTGTAAAAGGGTGGTGCAGGTTTCGGTGGCGTTGAGGGTGCGTAATGGGCTGCTAGGACAGCTTGGCCGAGCGGTTAAGGCGATAGACTCGAAATCTATTGGGGTAACCCGCGTGAGTTCAAGTCTCACAGCTGTCGATCTCCTTATGCTCCGCGACGTTTGCTTCTCGTTGCAGCGGCTTCCGTCGTTTTGGCGGCCTGACCGCCGTCGGGCAGGCTGTGGCACTGCCGTGGCAGTCGTCAGGAGTCGCGGCTCGCAGCGGGCGGCGTCGAAATGGATGTTCTGGGTCGAGGTCAGCAGCGCGGCGACGGCGTGGTGTGTGCTCGCGGCAAGTATTCTGTCGGATGGTTATGAGGCGTGGGGTGTCCCTCAACGCGACTAGGTCTGCGCGCGCTGCGTGGTTATTTTGTAAAAGGGTGGTGCAGGTTTCGGTGGCGTTGAGGGTGCGTAATGGGCTGCTAGGACAGCTTGGCCGAGCGGTTAAGGCGATAGACTCGAAATCTATTGGGGTAACCCGCGTGAGTTCAAGTCTCACAGCTGTCGATCTCCTTATGCTCCGCGACGTTTGCTTCTCGTTGCAGCGGCTTCCGTCGTTTTGGCGGCCTGACCGCCGTCGGGCAGGCTGTGGCACTGCCGTGGCAGTCGTCAGGAGTCGCGGCTCGCAGCGGGCGGCGTCGAAATGGATGTTCTGGGTCGAGGTCAGCAGCGCGGCGACGGCGTGGTGTGTGCTCGCGGCAAGTATTCTGTCGGATGGTTATGAGGCGTGGGGTGTCCCTCAACGCGACTAGGTCTGCGCGCGCTGCGTGGTTATTTTGTAAAAGGGTGGTGCAGGTTTCGGTGGCGTTGAGGGTGCGTAATGGGCTGCTAGGACAGCTTGGCCGAGCGGTTAAGGCGATAGACTCGAAATCTATTGGGGTAACCCGCGTGAGTTCAAGTCTCACAGCTGTCGATCTCCTTATGCTCCGCGACGTTTGCTTCTCGTTGCAGCGGCTTCCGTCGTTTTGGCGGCCTGACCGCCGTCGGGCAGGCTGTGGCACTGCCGTGGCAGTCGTCAGGAGTCGCGGCTCGCAGCGGGCGGCGTCGAAATGGATGTTCTGGGTCGAGGTCAGCAGCGCGGCGACGGCGTGGTGTGTGCTCGCGGCAAGTATTCTGTCGGATGGTTATGAGGCGTGGGGTGTCCCTCAACGCGACTAGGTCTGCGCGCGCTGCGTGGTTATTTTGTAAAAGGGTGGTGCAGGTTTCGGTGGCGTTGAGGGTGCGTAATGGGCTGCTAGGACAGCTTGGCCGAGCGGTTAAGGCGATAGACTCGAAATCTATTGGGGTAACCCGCGTGAGTTCAAGTCTCACAGCTGTCGATCTCCTTATGCTCCGCGACGTTTGCTTCTCGTTGCAGCGGCTTCCGTCGTTTTGGCGGCCTGACCGCCGTCGGGCAGGCTGTGGCACTGCCGTGGCAGTCGTCAGGAGTCGCGGCTCGCAGCGGGCGGCGTCGAAATGGATGTTCTGGGTCGAGGTCAGCAGCGCGGCGACGGCGTGGTGTGTGCTCGCGGCAAGTATTCTGTCGGATGGTTATGAGGCGTGGGGTGTCCCTCAACGCGACTAGGTCTGCGCGCGCTGCGTGGTTATTTTGTAAAAGGGTGGTGCAGGTTTCGGTGGCGTTGAGGGTGCGTAATGGGCTGCTAGGACAGCTTGGCCGAGCGGTTAAGGCGATAGACTCGAAATCTATTGGGGTAACCCGCGTGAGTTCAAGTATCACAGCTGTCGATCTCCTTATGCTCCGCGACGTTTGCTTCTCGTTGCAGCGGCTTCCGTCGTTTTGGCGGCCTGACCGCCGTCGGGCAGGCTGTGGCACTGCCGTGGCAGTCGTCAGGAGTCGCGGCTCGCAGCGGGCGGCGTCGAAATGGATGTTCTGGGTCGAGGTCAGCAGCGCGGCGACGGCGTGGTGTGTGCTCGCGGCAAGTATTCTGTCGGATGGTTATGAGGCGTGGGGTGTCCCTCAACGCGACTAGGTCTGCGCGCGCTGCGTGGTTATTTTGTAAAAGGGTGGTGCAGGTTTCGGTGGCGTTGAGGGTGCGTAATGGGCTGCTAGGACAGCTTGGCCGAGCGGTTAAGGCGATAGACTCGAAATCTATTGGGGTAACCCGCGTGAGTTCAAGTCTCACAGCTGTCGATCTCCTTATGCTCCGCGACGTTTGCTTCTCGTTGCAGCGGCTTCCGTCGTTTTGGCGGCCTGACCGCCGTCGGGCAGGCTGTGGCACTGCCGTGGCAGTCGTCAGGAGTCGCGGCTCGCAGCGGGCGGCATCGAAATAGATGTTCTGGGTCGAGGTCAGCAGCGCGGCGACGGCGTGGTGTGTGCTCGCGGCAAGTATTCTGTCGGATGGTTATGAGGCGTGGGGTGTCCCTCAACGCGACTAGGTCTGCGTGCGCTGCGTGGTTATTTTGTAAAAGGGTGGTGCAGGTTTCACTGGCGTTGAGGATGTGTAATGGGCTGCTAGGACAGCTTGGCCGAGCGGTTAAGGCGATAGACTCGAAATCTATTGGGGTAACCCGCGTGAGTTCAAGTCTCACAGCTGTCGATCTCCTTATGCTCCGCGACGTTTGCTTCTCGTTGCAGCGGCTTCCGTCGTTTTGGCGGCCTGACCGCCGTCGGGCAGGCTGTGGCACTGCCGTGGCAGTCGTCAGGAGTCGCGGCTCGCAGCGGGCGGCGTCGAAATGGATGTTCTGGGTCGAGGTCAGCAGCGCGGCGACGGCGTGGTGTGTGCTCGCGGCAAGTATTCTGTCGGATGGTTATGAGGCGTGGGGTGTCCCTCAACGCGACTAGGTCTGCGCGCGCTGCGTGGTTATTTTGTAAAAGGGTGGTGCAGGTTTCGGTGGCGTTGAGGGTGCGTAATGGGCTGCTAGGACAGCTTGGCCGAGCGGTTAAGGCGATAGACTCGAAATCTATTGGGGTAACCCGCGTGAGTTCAAGTCTCACAGCTGTCGATCTCCTTATGCTCCGCGACGTTTGCTTCTCGTTGCAGCGGCTTCCGTCGTTTTGGCGGCCTGACCGCCGTCGGGCAGGCTGTGGCACTGCCGTGGCAGTCGTCAGGAGTCGCGGCTCGCAGCGGGCGGCGTCGAAATGGATGTTCTGGGTCGAGGTCAGCAGCGCGGCGACGGCGTGGTGTGTGCTCGCGGCAAGTATTCTGTCGGATGGTTATGAGGCGTGGGGTGTCCCTCAACGCGACTAGGTCTGCGCGCGCTGCGTGGTTATTTTGTAAAAGGGTGGTGCAGGTTTCGGTGGCGTTGAGGGTGCGTAATGGGCTGCTAGGACAGCTTGGCCGAGCGGTTAAGGCGATAGACTCGAAATCTATTGGGGTAACCCGCGTGAGTTCAAGTCTCACAGCTGTCGATCTCCTTATGCTCCGCGACGTTTGCTTCTCGTTGCAGCGGCTTCCGTCGTTTTGGCGGCCTGACCGCCGTCGGGCAGGCTGTGGCACTGCCGTGGCAGTCGTCAGGAGTCGCGGCTCGCAGCGGGCGGCGTCGAAATGGATGTTCTGGGTCGAGGTCAGCAGCGCGGCGACGGCGTGGTGTGTGCTCGCGGCAAGTATTCTGTCGGATGGTTATGAGGCGTGGGGTGTCCCTCAACGCGACTAGGTCTGCGCGCGCTGCGTGGTTATTTTGTAAAAGGGTGGTGCAGGTTTCGGTGGCGTTGAGGGTGCGTAATGGGCTGCTAGGACAGCTTGGCCGAGCGGTTAAGGCGATAGACTCGAAATCTATTGGGGTAACCCGCGTGAGTTCAAGTCTCACAGCTGTCGATCTCCTTATGCTCCGCGACGTTTGCTTCTCGTTGCAGCGGCTTCCGTCGTTTTGGCGGCCTGACCGCCGTCGGGCAGGCTGTGGCACTGCCGTGGCAGTCGTCAGGAGTCGCGGCTCGCAGCGGGCGGCGTCGAAATGGATGTTCTGGGTCGAGGTCAGCAGCGCGGCGACGGCGTGGTGTGTGCTCGCGGCAAGTATTCTGTCGGATGGTTATGAGGCGTGGGGTGTCCCTCAACGCGACTAGGTCTGCGCGCGCTGCGTGGTTATTTTGTAAAAGGGTGGTGCAGGTTTCGGTGGCGTTGAGGGTGCGTAATGGGCTGCTAGGACAGCTTGGCCGAGCGGTTAAGGCGATAGACTCGAAATCTATTGGGGTAACCCGCGTGAGTTCAAGTCTCACAGCTGTCGATCTCCTTATGCTCCGCGACGTTTGCTTCTCGTTGCAGCGGCTTCCGTCGTTTTGGCGGCCTGACCGCCGTCGGGCAGGCTGTGGCACTGCCGTGGCAGTCGTCAGGAGTCGCGGCTCGCAGCGGGCGGCGTCGAAATGGATGTTCTGGGTCGAGGTCAGCAGCGCGGCGACGGCGTGGTGTGTGCTCGCGGCAAGTATTCTGTCGGATGGTTATGAGGCGTGGGGTGTCCCTCAACGCGACTAGGTCTGCGCGCGCTGCGTGGTTATTTTGTAAAAGGGTGGTGCAGGTTTCGGTGGCGTTGAGGGTGCGTAATGGGCTGCTAGGACAGCTTGGCCGAGCGGTTAAGGCGATAGACTCGAAATCTATTGGGGTAACCCGCGTGAGTTCAAGTCTCACAGCTGTCGATCTCCTTATGCTCCGCGACGTTTGCTTCTCGTTGCAGCGGCTTCCGTCGTTTTGGCGGCCTGACCGCCGTCGGGCAGGCTGTGGCACTGCCGTGGCAGTCGTCAGGAGTCGCGGCTCGCAGCGGGCGGCGTCGAAATGGATGTTCTGGGTCGAGGTCAGCAGCGCGGCGACGGCGTGGTGTGTGCTCGCGGCAAGTATTCTGTCGGATGGTTATGAGGCGTGGGGTGTCCCTCAACGCGACTAGGTCTGCGCGCGCTGCGTGGTTATTTTGTAAAAGGGTGGTGCAGGTTTCGGTGGCGTTGAGGGTGCGTAATGGGCTGCTAGGACAGCTTGGCCGAGCGGTTAAGGCGATAGACTCGAAATCTATTGGGGTAACCCGCGTGAGTTCAAGTCTCACAGCTGTCGATCTCCTTATGCTCCGCGACGTTTGCTTCTCGTTGCAGCGGCTTCCGTCGTTTTGGCGGCCTGACCGCCGTCGGGCAGGCTGTGGCACTGCCGTGGCAGTCGTCAGGAGTCGCGGCTCGCAGCGGGCGGCGTCGAAATGGATGTTCTGGGTCGAGGTCAGCAGCGCGGCGACGGCGTGGTGTGTGCTCGCGGCAAGTATTCTGTCGGATGGTTATGAGGCGTGGGGTGTCCCTCAACGCGACTAGGTCTGCGCGCGCTGCGTGGTTATTTTGTAAAAGGGTGGTGCAGGTTTCGGTGGCGTTGAGGGTGCGTAATGGGCTGCTAGGACAGCTTGGCCGAGCGGTTAAGGCGATAGACTCGAAATCTATTGGGGTAACCCGCGTGAGTTCAAGTCTCACAGCTGTCGATCTCCTTATGCTCCGCGACGTTTGCTTCTCGTTGCAGCGGCTTCCGTCGTTTTGGCGGCCTGACCGCCGTCGGGCAGGCTGTGGCACTGCCGTGGCAGTCGTCAGGAGTCGCGGCTCGCAGCGGGCGGCGTCGAAATGGATGTTCTGGGTCGAGGTCAGCAGCGCGGCGACGGCGTGGTGTGTGCTCGCGGCAAGTATTCTGTCGGATGGTTATGAGGCGTGGGGTGTCCCTCAACGCGACTAGGTCTGCGCGCGCTGCGTGGTTATTTTGTAAAAGGGTGGTGCAGGTTTCGGTGGCGTTGAGGGTGCGTAATGGGCTGCTAGGACAGCTTGGCCGAGCGGTTAAGGCGATAGACTCGAAATCTATTGGGGTAACCCGCGTGAGTTCAAGTATCACAGCTGTCGATCTCCTTATGCTCCGCGACGTTTGCTTCTCGTTGCAGCGGCTTCCGTCGTTTTGGCGGCCTGACCGCCGTCGGGCAGGCTGTGGCACTGCCGTGGCAGTCGTCAGGAGTCGCGGCTCGCAGCGGGCGGCGTCGAAATGGATGTTCTGGGTCGAGGTCAGCAGCGCGGCGACGGCGTGGTGTGTGCTCGCGGCAAGTATTCTGTCGGATGGTTATGAGGCGTGGGGTGTCCCTCAACGCGACTAGGTCTGCGCGCGCTGCGTGGTTATTTTGTAAAAGGGTGGTGCAGGTTTCGGTGGCGTTGAGGGTGCGTAATGGGCTGCTAGGACAGCTTGGCCGAGCGGTTAAGGCGATAGACTCGAAATCTATTGGGGTAACCCGCGTGAGTTCAAGTCTCACAGCTGTCGATCTCCTTATGCTCCGCGACGTTTGCTTCTCGTTGCAGCGGCTTCCGTCGTTTTGGCGGCCTGACCGCCGTCGGGCAGGCTGTGGCACTGCCGTGGCAGTCGTCAGGAGTCGCGGCTCGCAGCGGGCGGCGTCGAAATGGATGTTCTGGGTCGAGGTCAGCAGCGCGGCGACGGCGTGGTGTGTGCTCGCGGCAAGTATTCTGTCGGATGGTTATGAGGCGTGGGGTGTCCCTCAACGCGACTAGGTCTGCGCGCGCTGCGTGGTTATTTTGTAAAAGGGTGGTGCAGGTTTCGGTGGCGTTGAGGGTGCGTAATGGGCTGCTAGGACAGCTTGGCCGAGCGGTTAAGGCGATAGACTCGAAATCTATTGGGGTAACCCGCGTGAGTTCAAGTCTCACAGCTGTCGATCTCCTTATGCTCCGCGACGTTTGCTTCTCGTTGCAGCGGCTTCCGTCGTTTTGGCGGCCTGACCGCCGTCGGGCAGGCTGTGGCACTGCCGTGGCAGTCGTCAGGAGTCGCGGCTCGCAGCGGGCGGCGTCGAAATGGATGTTCTGGGTCGAGGTCAGCAGCGCGGCGACGGCGTGGTGTGTGCTCGCGGCAAGTATTCTGTCGGATGGTTATGAGGCGTGGGGTGTCCCTCAACGCGACTAGGTCTGCGCGCGCTGCGTGGTTATTTTGTAAAAGGGTGGTGCAGGTTTCACTGGCGTTGAGGGTGCGTAATGGGCTGCTAGGACAGCTTGGCCGAGCGGTTAAGGCGATAGACTCGAAATCTATTGGGGTAACCCGCGTGAGTTCAAGTCTCACAGCTGTCGATCTCCTTATGCTCCGCGACGTTTGCTTCTCGTTGCAGCGGCTTCCGTCGTTTTGGCGGCCTGACCGCCGTCGGGCAGGCTGTGGCACTGCCGTGGCAGTCGTCAGGAGTCGCGGCTCGCAGCGGGCGGCGTCGAAATGGATGTTCTGGGTCGAGGTCAGCAGCGCGGCGACGGCGTGGTGTGTGCTCGCGGCAAGTATTCTGTCGGATGGTTATGAGGCGTGGGGTGTCCCTCAACGCGACTAGGTCTGCGCGCGCTGCGTGGTTATTTTGTAAAAGGGTGGTGCAGGTTTCACTGGCGTTGAGGGTGCGTAATGGGCTGCTAGGACAGCTTGGCCGAGCGGTTAAGGCGATAGACTCGAAATCTATTGGGGTAACCCGCGTGAGTTCAAGTCTCACAGCTGTCGATCTCCTTATGCTCCGCGACGTTTGCTTCTCGTTGCAGCGGCTTCCGTCGTTTTGGCGGCCTGACCGCCGTCGGGCAGGCTGTGGCACTGCCGTGGCAGTCGTCAGGAGTCGCGGCTCGCAGCGGGCGGCGTCGAAATGGATGTTCTGGGTCGAGGTCAGCAGCGCGGCGACGGCGTGGTGTGTGCTCGCGGCAAGTATTCTGTCGGATGGTTATGAGGCGTGGGGTGTCCCTCAACGCGACTAGGTCTGCGCGCGCTGCGTGGTTATTTTGTAAAAGGGTGGTGCAGGTTTCACTGGCGTTGAGGGTGCGTAATGGGCTGCTAGGACAGCTTGGCCGAGCGGTTAAGGCGATAGACTCGAAATCTATTGGGGTAACCCGCGTGAGTTCAAGTCTCACAGCTGTCGATCTCCTTATGCTCCGCGACGTTTGCTTCTCGTTGCAGCGGCTTCCGTCGTTTTGGCGGCCTGACCGTCGTCGGGCAGGCTGTGGCACTGCCGTGGCAGTCGTCAGGAGTCGCGGCTCGCAGCGGGCGGCGTCGAAATGGATGTTCTGGGTCGAGGTCAGCAGCGCGGCGACGGCGTGGTGTGTGCTCGCGGCAAGTATTCTGTCGGATGGTTATGAGCCGTGGGGTGTCCCTCAACGCGACTAGGTCTGCGCGCGCTGCGTGGTTATTTTGTAAAAGGGTGGTGCAGGTTTCGGTGGCGTTGAGGATGTGTAGTGGGCTGCTAGGACAGCTTGGCCGAGCGGTTAAGGCGATAGACTCGAAATCTATTGGGGTAACCCGCGTGAGTTCAAGTCTCACAGCTGTCGATCTCCTTATGCTCCGCGACGTTTGCTTCTCGTTGCAGCGGCTTCCGTCGTTTTGGCGGCCTGACGCCGTCGGGCAGGCTGTGGCACTGCCGTGGCAGTCGTCAGGAGTCGCGGCTCGCAGCGGGCGGCGTCGAAATGGATGTTCTGGGTCGAGGTCAGCAGCGCGGCGACGGCGTGGTGTGTGCTCGCGGCAAGTATTCTGTCGGATGGTTATGAGGCGTGGGGTGTCCCTCAACGCGACTAGGTCTGCGCGCGCTGCGTGGTTATTTTGTAAAAGGGTGGTGCAGGTTTCACTGGCGTTGAGGGTGCGTAATGGGCTGCTAGGACAGCTTGGCCGAGCGGTTAAGGCGATAGACTCGAAATCTATTGGGGTAACCCGCGTGAGTTCAAGTCTCACAGCTGTCGATCTCCTTATGCTCCGCGACGTTTGCTTCTCGTTGCAGCGGCTTCCGTCGTTTTGGCGGCCTGACCGCCGTCGGGCAGGCTGTGGCACTGCCGTGGCAGTCGTCAGGAGTCGCGGCTCGCAGCGGGCGGCGTCGAAATGGATGTTCTGGGTCGAGGTCAGCAGCGCGGCGACGGCGTGGTGTGTGCTCGCGGCAAGTATTCTGTCGGATGGTTATGAGGCGTGGGGTGTCCCTCAACGCGACTAGGTCTGCGCGCGCTGCGTGGTTATTTTGTAAAAGGGTGGTGCAGGTTTCGGTGGCGTTGAGGGTGCGTAATGGGCTGCTAGGACAGCTTGGCCGAGCGGTTAAGGCGATAGACTCGAAATCTATTGGGGTAACCCGCGTGAGTTCAAGTCTCACAGCTGTCGATCTCCTTATGCTCCGCGACGTTTGCTTCTCGTTGCAGCGGCTTCCGTCGTTTTGGCGGCCTGACCGCCGTCGGGCAGGCTGTGGCACTGCCGTGGCAGTCGTCAGGAGTCGCGGCTCGCAGCGGGCGGCGTCGAAATGGATGTTCTGGGTCGAGGTCAGCAGCGCGGCGACGGCGTGGTGTGTGCTCGCGGCAAGTATTCTGTCGGATGGTTATGAGGCGTGGGGTGTCCCTCAACGCGACTAGGTCTGCGCGCGCTGCGTGGTTATTTTGTAAAAGGGTGGTGCAGGTTTCGGTGGCGTTGAGGATGTGTAGTGGGCTGCTAGGACAGCTTGGCCGAGCGGTTAAGGCGATAGACTCGAAATCTATTGGGGTAACCCGCGTGAGTTCAAGTCTCACAGCTGTCGATCTCCTTATGCTCCGCGACGTTTGCTTCTCGTTGCAGCGGCTTCCGTCGTTTTGGCGGCCTGACCGCCGTCGGGCAGGCTGTGGCACTGCCGTGGCAGTCGTCAGGAGTCGCGGCTCGCAGCGGGCGGCGTCGAAATGGATGTTCTGGGTCGAGGTCAGCAGCGCGGCGACGGCGTGGTGTGTGCTCGCGGCAAGTATTCTGTCGGATGGTTATGAGCCGTGGGGTGTCCCTCAACGCGACTAGGTCTGCGCGCGCTGCGTGGTTATTTTGTAAAAGGGTGGTGCAGGTTTCGGTGGCGTTGAGGATGTGTAGTGGGCTGCTAGGACAGCTTGGCCGAGCGGTTAAGGCGATAGACTCGAAATCTATTGGGGTAACCCGCGTGAGTTCAAGTCTCACAGCTGTCGATCTCCTTATGCTCCGCGACGTTTGCTTCTCGTTGCAGCGGCTTCCGTCGTTTTGGCGGCCTGACCGCCGTCGGGCAGGCTGTGGCACTGCCGTGGCAGTCGTCAGGAGTCGCGGCTCGCAGCGGGCGGCGTCGAAATGGATGTTCTGGGTCGAGGTCAGCAGCGCGGCGACGGCGTGGTGTGTGCTCGCGGCAAGTATTCTGTCGGATGGTTATGAGGCGTGGGGTGTCCCTCAACGCGACTAGGTCTGCGCGCGCTGCGTGGTTATTTTGTAAAAGGGTGGTGCAGGTTTCGGTGGCGTTGAGGGTGCGTAATGGGCTGCTAGGACAGCTTGGCCGAGCGGTTAAGGCGATAGACTCGAAATCTATTGGGGTAACCCGCGTGAGTTCAAGTCTCACAGCTGTCGATCTCCTTATGCTCCGCGACGTTTGCTTCTCGTTGCAGCGGCTTCCGTCGTTTTGGCGGCCTGACCGCCGTCGGGCAGGCTGTGGCACTGCCGTGGCAGTCGTCAGGAGTCGCGGCTCGCAGCGGGCGGCGTCGAAATGGATGTTCTGGGTCGAGGTCAGCAGCGCGGCGACGGCGTGGTGTGTGCTCGCGGCAAGTATTCTGTCGGATGGTTATGAGCCGTGGGGTGTCCCTCAACGCGACTAGGTCTGCGCGCGCTGCGTGGTTATTTTGTAAAAGGGTGGTGCAGGTTTCGGTGGCGTTGAGGATGTGTAGTGGGCTGCTAGGACAGCTTGGCCGAGCGGTTAAGGCGATAGACTCGAAATCTATTGGGGTAACCCGCGTGAGTTCAAGTCTCACAGCTGTCGATCTCCTTATGCTCCGCGACGTTTGCTTCTCGTTGCAGCGGCTTCCGTCGTTTTGGCGGCCTGACCGCCGTCGGGCAGGCTGTGGCACTGCCGTGGCAGTCGTCAGGAGTCGCGGCTCGCAGCGGGCGGCGTCGAAATGGATGTTCTGGGTCGAGGTCAGCAGCGCGGCGACGGCGTGGTGTGTGCTCGCGGCAAGTATTCTGTCGGATGGTTATGAGGCGTGGGGTGTCCCTCAACGCGACTAGGTCTGCGCGCGCTGCGTGGTTATTTTGTAAAAGGGTGGTGCAGGTTTCGGTGGCGTTGAGGGTGCGTAATGGGCTGCTAGGACAGCTTGGCCGAGCGGTTAAGGCGATAGACTCGAAATCTATTGGGGTAACCCGCGTGAGTTCAAGTCTCACAGCTGTCGATCTCCTTATGCTCCGCGACGTTTGCTTCTCGTTGCAGCGGCTTCCGTCGTTTTGGCGGCCTGACCGCCGTCGGGCAGGCTGTGGCACTGCCGTGGCAGTCGTCAGGAGTCGCGGCTCGCAGCGGGCGGCGTCGAAATGGATGTTCTGGGTCGAGGTCAGCAGCGCGGCGACGGCGTGGTGTGTGCTCGCGGCAAGTATTCTGTCGGATGGTTATGAGGCGTGTGGTGTCCCTCAACGCGACTAGGTCTGCGCGCGCTGCGTGGTTATTTTGTAAAAGGGTGGTGCAGGTTTCGGTGGCGTTGAGCGGTTAAGGCGATAGACTCGAAATCTATTGGGGTAACCCGCGTGAGTTCAAGTCTCACAGCTGTCGATCTCCTTATGCTCCGCGACGTTTGCTTCTCGTTGCAGCGGCTTCCGTTGTTTTGGCGGCCTCACCGCCGTCGGGCAGGCTGTAGCACTGCCGTGGCAGTCGTCAGGAGTCGCGGCTCGCAGCGGGCGGCGTCGAAATGGATGTTCTGGGTCGAGGTCAGCAGCGCGGCGACGGCGTGGTGTGTGCTCGCGGCAAGTATTCTGTCGGATGGTTATGAGGCGTGTGGTGTCCCTCAACGCGACTAGGTCTGCGCGCGCTGCGTGGTTATTTTGTAAAAGGGTGGTGCAGGTTTCGGTGGCGTTGAGGGTGTTGTAATGAGCTGCTAGGACAGCTTGGCCGAGCGGTTAAGGCGATAGACTCGAAATCTATTGGGGTAACCCGCGTGAGTTCAAGTCTCACAGCTGTCGATCTCCTTATGCTCCGCGACGTTTGCTTCTCGTTGCAGCGGCTTCCGTTGTTTTGGCGGCCTCACCGCCGTCGGGCAGGCTGTAGCACTGCCGTGGCAGTCGTCAGGAGTCGCGGCTCGCAGCGGGCGGCGTCGAAATGGATGTTCTGGGTCGAGGTCAGCAGCGCGGCGACGGCGTGGTGTGTGCTCGCGGCAAGTATTCTGTCGGATGGTTATGAGGCGTGTGGTGTCCCTCAACGCGACTAGGTCTGCGCGCGCTGCGTGGTTATTTTGTAAAAGGGTGGTGCAGGTTTCGGTGGCGTTGAGGATGTGTAATGAGCTGCTAGGACAGCTTGGCCGAGCGGTTAAGGCGATAGACTCGAAATCTATTGGGGTAACCCGCGTGAGTTCAAGTCTCACAGCTGTCGATCTCCTTATGCTCCGCGACGTTTGCTTCTCGTTGCAGCGGCTTCCGTTGTTTTGGCGGCCTGACCGCCGTCGGGCAGGCTGTGGCACTGCCGTGGCAGTCGTCAGGAGTCGCGGCTCGCAGCGGGCGGCGTCGAAATGGATGTTCTGGGTCGAGGTCAGCAGCGCGGCGACGGCGTGGTGTGTGCTCGCGGCAAGTATTCTGTCGGATGGTTATGAGCCGTGGGGTGTCCCTCAACGCGACTAGGTCTGCGCGCGCTGCGTGGTTATTTTGTAAAAGGGTGGTGCAGGTTTCGGTGGCGTTGAGGATGTGTAATGGGCTGCTAGGACAGCTTGGCCGAGCGGTTAAGGCGATAGACTCGAAATCTATTGGGGTAACCCGCGTGAGTTCAAGTCTCACAGCTGTCGATCTCCTTATGCTCCGCGACGTTTGCTTCTCGTTGCAGCGGCTTCCGTCGTTTTGGCGGCCTGACCGCCGTCGGGCAGGCTGTGGCACTGCCGTGGCAGTCGTCAGGAGTCGCGGCTCGCAGCGGGCGGCGTCGAAGTGGATGTTCTGGGTCGAGGTCAGCAGCGCGGCGACGGCGTGGTGTGTGCTCGCGGCAAGTATTCTGTCGGATGGTTATGAGCCGTGGGGTGTCCCTCAACGCGACTAGGTCTGCGTGCGCTGCGTGGTTATTTTGTAAAAGGGTGGTGCAGGTTTCGGTGGCGTTGAGGGTGTTGTAATGAGCTGCTAGGACAGCTTGGCCGAGCGGTTAAGGCGATAGACTCGAAATCTATTGGGGTAACCCGCGTGAGTTCAAGTCTCACAGCTGTCGATCTCCTTATGCTCCGCGACGTTTGCTTCTCGTTGCAGCGGCTTCCGTCGTTTTGGCGGCCTGACCGCCGTCGGGCAGGCTGTGGCACTGCCGTGGCAGTCGTCAGGAGTCGCGGCTCGCAGCGGGCGGCGTCGAAGTGGATGTTCTGGGTCGAGGTCAGCAGCGCGGCGACGGCGTGGTGTGTGCTCGCGGCAAGTATTCTGTCGGATGGTTATGAGCCGTGGGGTGTCCCTCAACGCGACTAGGTCTGCGCGCGCTGCGTGGTTATTTTGTAAAAGGGTGGTGCAGGTTTCGGTGGCGTTGAGGGTGCGTAATGGGCTGCTAGGACAGCTTGGCCGAGCGGTTAAGGCGATAGACTCGAAATCTATTGGGGTAACCCGCGTGAGTTCAAGTCTCACAGCTGTCGATCTCCTTATGCTCCGCGACGTTTGCTTCTCGTTGCAGCGGCTTCCGTCGTTTTGGCGGCCTGACCGCCGTCGGGCAGGCTGTGGCACTGCCGTGGCAGTCGTCAGGAGTCGCGGCTCGCAGCGGGCGGCGTCGAAATGGATGTTCTGGGTCGAGGTCAGCAGCGCGGCGACGGCGTGGTGTGTGCTCGCGGCAAGTATTCTGTCGGATGGTTATGAGCCGTGGGGTGTCCCTCAACGCGACTAGGTCTGCGCGCGCTGCGTGGTTATTTTGTAAAAGGGTGGTGCAGGTTTCGGTGGCGTTGAGGATGTGTAATGGGCTGCTAGGACAGCTTGGCCGAGCGGTTAAGGCGATAGACTCGAAATCTATTGGGGTAACCCGCGTGAGTTCAAGTCTCACAGCTGTCGATCTCCTTATGCTCCGCGACGTTTGCTTCTCGTTGCAGCGGCTTCCGTTGTTTTGGCGGCCTCACCGCCGTCGGGCAGGCTGTAGCACTGCCGTGGCAGTCGTCAGGAGTCGCGGCTCGCAGCGGGCGGCGTCGAAATGGATGTTCTGGGTCGAGGTCAGCAGCGCGGCGACGGCGTGGTGTGTGCTCGCGGCAAGTATTCTGTCGGATGGTTATGAGCCGTGGGGTGTCCCTCAACGCGACTAGGTCTGCGCGCGCTGCGTGGTTATTTTGTAAAAGGGTGGTGCAGGTTTCGGTGGCGTTGAGGATGTGTAATGGGCTGCTAGGACAGCTTGGCCGAGCGGTTAAGGCGATAGACTCGAAATCTATTGGGGTAACCCGCGTGAGTTCAAGTCTCACAGCTGTCGATCTCCTTATGCTCCGCGACGTTTGCTTCTCGTTGCAGCGGCTTCCGTCGTTTTGGCGGCCTGACCGCCGTCGGGCAGGCTGTGGCACTGCCGTGGCAGTCGTCAGGAGTCGCGGCTCGCAGCGGGCGGCGTCGAAATGGATGTTCTGGGTCGAGGTCAGCAGCGCGGCGACGGCGTGGTGTGTGCTCGCGGCAAGTATTCTGTCGGATGGTTATGAGGCGTGGGGTGTCCCTCAACGCGACTAGGTCTGCGTGCGCTGCGTGGTTATTTTGTAAAAGGGTGGTGCAGGTTTCGGTGGCGTTGAGGGTGTTGTAATGAGCTGCTAGGACAGCTTGGCCGAGCGGTTAAGGCGATAGACTCGAAATCTATTGGGGTAACCCGCGTGAGTTCAAGTCTCACAGCTGTCGATCTCCTTATGCTCCGCGACGTTTGCTTCTCGTTGCAGCGGCTTCCGTCGTTTTGGCGGCCTGACCGCCGTCGGGCAGGCTGTGGCACTGCCGTGGCAGTCGTCAGGAGTCGCGGCTCGCAGCGGGCGGCGTCGAAATGGATGTTCTGGGTCGAGGTCAGCAGCGCGGCGACGGCGTGGTGTGTGCTCGCGGCAAGTATTCTGTCGGATGGTTATGAGGCGTGGGGTGTCCCTCAACGCGACTAGGTCTGCGTGCGCTGCGTGGTTATTTTGTAAAAGGGTGGTGCAGGTTTCGGTGGCGTTGAGGGTGTTGTAATGAGCTGCTAGGACAGCTTGGCCGAGCGGTTAAGGCGATAGACTCGAAATCTATTGGGGTAACCCGCGTGAGTTCAAGTCTCACAGCTGTCGATCTCCTTATGCTCCGCGACGTTTGCTTCTCGTTGCAGCGGCTTCCGTTGTTTTGGCGGCCTCACCGCCGTCGGGCAGGCTGTAGCACTGCCGTGGCAGTCGTCAGGAGTCGCGGCTCGCAGCGGGCGGCGTCGAAATGGATGTTCTGGGTCGAGGTCAGCAGCGCGGCGACGGCGTGGTGTGTGCTCGCGGCAAGTATTCTGTCGGATGGTTATGAGCCGTGGGGTGTCCCTCAACGCGACTAGGTCTGCGCGCGCTGCGTGGTTATTTTGTAAAAGGGTGGTGCAGGTTTCGGTGGCGTTGAGGATGTGTAATGGGCTGCTAGGACAGCTTGGCCGAGCGGTTAAGGCGATAGACTCGAAATCTATTGGGGTAACCCGCGTGAGTTCAAGTCTCACAGCTGTCGATCTCCTTATGCTCCGCGACGTTTGCTTCTCGTTGCAGCGGCTTCCGTCGTTTTGGCGGCCTGACCGCCGTCGGGCAGGCTGTAGCACTGCCGTGGCAGTCGTCAGGAGTCGCGGCTCGCAGCGGGCGGCGTCGAAATGGATGTTCTGGGTCGAGGTCAGCAGCGCGGCGACGGCGTGGTGTGTGCTCGCGGCAAGTATTCTGTCGGATGGTTATGAGCCGTGGGGTGTCCCTCAACGCGACTAGGTCTGCGCGCGCTGCGTGGTTATTTTGTAAAAGGGTGGTGCAGGTTTCGGTGGCGTTGAGGATGTGTAATGGGCTGCTAGGACAGCTTGGCCGAGCGGTTAAGGCGATAGACTCGAAATCTATTGGGGTAACCCGCGTGAGTTCAAGTCTCACAGCTGTCGATCTCCTTATGCTCCGCGACGTTTGCTTCTCGTTGCAGCGGCTTCCGTCGTTTTGGCGGCCTGACCGCCGTCGGGCAGGCTGTAGCACTGCCGTGGCAGTCGTCAGGAGTCGCGGCTCGCAGCGGGCGGCGTCGAAATGGATGTTCTGGGTCGAGGTCAGCAGCGCGGCGACGGCGTGGTGTGTGCTCGCGGCAAGTATTCTGTCGGATGGTTATGAGCCGTGGGGTGTCCCTCAACGCGACTAGGTCTGCGCGCGCTGCGTGGTTATTTTGTAAAAGGGTGGTGCAGGTTTCGGTGGCGTTGAGGATGTGTAATGGGCTGCTAGGACAGCTTGGCCGAGCGGTTAAGGCGATAGACTCGAAATCTATTGGGGTAACCCGCGTGAGTTCAAGTCTCACAGCTGTCGATCTCCTTATGCTCCGCGACGTTTGCTTCTCGTTGCAGCGGCTTCCGTCGTTTTGGCGGCCTGACCGCCGTCGGGCAGGCTGTGGCACTGCCGTGGCAGTCGTCAGGAGTCGCGGCTCGCAGCGGGCGGCGTCGAAATGGATGTTCTGGGTCGAGGTCAGCAGCGCGGCGACGGCGTGGTGTGTGCTCGCGGCAAGTATTCTGTCGGATGGTTATGAGGCGTGTGGTGTCCCTCAACGCGACTAGGTCTGCGTGCGCTGCGTGGTTATTTTGTAAAAGGGTGGTGCAGGTTTCGGTGGCGTTGAGGATGTGTAATGGGCTGCTAGGACAGCTTGGCCGAGCGGTTAAGGCGATAGACTCGAAATCTATTGGGGTAACCCGCGTGAGTTCAAGTCTCACAGCTGTCGATCTCCTTATGCTCCGCGACGTTTGCTTCTCGTTGCAGCGGCTTCCGTCGTTTTGGCGGCCTGACCGCCGTCGGGCAGGCTGTGGCACTGCCGTGGCAGTCGTCAGGAGTCGCGGCTCGCAGCGGGCGGCGTCGAAATGGATGTTCTGGGTCGAGGTCAGCAGCGCGGCGACGGCGTGGTGTGTGCTCGCGGCAAGTATTCTGTCGGATGGTTATGAGGCGTGGGGTGTCCCTCAACGCGACTAGGTCTGCGTGCGCTGCGTGGTTATTTTGTAAAAGGGTGGTGCAGGTTTCGGTGGCGTTGAGGGTGTTGTAATGAGCTGCTAGGACAGCTTGGCCGAGCGGTTAAGGCGATAGACTCGAAATCTATTGGGGTAACCCGCGTGAGTTCAAGTCTCACAGCTGTCGATCTCCTTATGCTCCGCGACGTTTGCTTCTCGTTGCAGCGGCTTCCGTCGTTTTGGCGGCCTGACCGCCGTCGGGCAGGCTGTGGCACTGCCGTGGCAGTCGTCAGGAGTCGCGGCTCGCAGCGGGCGGCGTCGAAATGGATGTTCTGGGTCGAGGTCAGCAGCGCGGCGACGGCGTGGTGTGTGCTCGCGGCAAGTATTCTGTCGGATGGTTATGAGGCGTGGGGTGTCCCTCAACGCGACTAGGTCTGCGTGCGCTGCGTGGTTATTTTGTAAAAGGGTGGTGCAGGTTTCGGTGGCGTTGAGGGTGTTGTAATGAGCTGCTAGGACAGCTTGGCCGAGCGGTTAAGGCGATAGACTCGAAATCTATTGGGGTAACCCGCGTGAGTTCAAGTCTCACAGCTGTCGATCTCCTTATGCTCCGCGACGTTTGCTTCTCGTTGCAGCGGCTTCCGTCGTTTTGGCGGCCTGACCGCCGTCGGGCAGGCTGTGGCACTGCCGTGGCAGTCGTCAGGAGTCGCGGCTCGCAGCGGGCGGCGTCGAAATGGATGTTCTGGGTCGAGGTCAGCAGCGCGGCGACGGCGTGGTGTGTGCTCGCGGCAAGTATTCTGTCGGATGGTTATGAGCCGTGGGGTGTCCCTCAACGCGACTAGGTCTGCGCGCGCTGCGTGGTTATTTTGTAAAAGGGTGGTGCAGGTTTCGGTGGCGTTGAGGATGTGTAATGGGCTGCTAGGACAGCTTGGCCGAGCGGTTAAGGCGATAGACTCGAAATCTATTGGGGTAACCCGCGTGAGTTCAAGTCTCACAGCTGTCGATCTCCTTATGCTCCGCGACGTTTGCTTCTCGTTGCAGCGGCTTCCGTCGTTTTGGCGGCCTGACCGCCGTCGGGCAGGCTGTGGCACTGCCGTGGCAGTCGTCAGGAGTCGCGGCTCGCAGCGGGCGGCGTCGAAATGGATGTTCTGGGTCGAGGTCAGCAGCGCGGCGACGGCGTGGTGTGTGCTCGCGGCAAGTATTCTGTCGGATGGTTATGAGGCGTGGGGTGTCCCTCAACGCGACTAGGTCTGCGTGCGCTGCGTGGTTATTTTGTAAAAGGGTGGTGCAGGTTTCGGTGGCGTTGAGGGTGTTGTAATGAGCTGCTAGGACAGCTTGGCCGAGCGGTTAAGGCGATAGACTCGAAATCTATTGGGGTAACCCGCGTGAGTTCAAGTCTCACAGCTGTCGATCTCCTTATGCTCCGCGACGTTTGCTTCTCGTTGCAGCGGCTTCCGTCGTTTTGGCGGCCTGACCGCCGTCGGGCAGGCTGTGGCACTGCCGTGGCAGTCGTCAGGAGTCGCGGCTCGCAGCGGGCGGCGTCGAAATGGATGTTCTGGGTCGAGGTCAGCAGCGCGGCGACGGCGTGGTGTGTGCTCGCGGCAAGTATTCTGTCGGATGGTTATGAGCCGTGGGGTGTCCCTCAACGCGACTAGGTCTGCGCGCGCTGCGTGGTTATTTTGTAAAAGGGTGGTGCAGGTTTCGGTGGCGTTGAGGATGTGTAATGGGCTGCTAGGACAGCTTGGCCGAGCGGTTAAGGCGATAGACTCGAAATCTATTGGGGTAACCCGCGTGAGTTCAAGTCTCACAGCTGTCGATCTCCTTATGCTCCGCGACGTTTGCTTCTCGTTGCAGCGGCTTCCGTCGTTTTGGCGGCCTGACCGCCGTCGGGCAGGCTGTGGCACTGCCGTGGCAGTCGTCAGGAGTCGCGGCTCGCAGCGGGCGGCGTCGAAATGGATGTTCTGGGTCGAGGTCAGCAGCGCGGCGACGGCGTGGTGTGTGCTCGCGGCAAGTATTCTGTCGGATGGTTATGAGCCGTGGGGTGTCCCTCAACGCGACTAGGTCTGCGTGCGCTGCGTGGTTATTTTGTAAAAGGGTGGTGCAGGTTTCGGTGGCGTTGAGGATGTGTAATGGGCTGCTAGGACAGCTTGGCCGAGCGGTTAAGGCGATAGACTCGAAATCTATTGGGGTAACCCGCGTGAGTTCAAGTCTCACAGCTGTCGATCTCCTTATGCTCCGCGACGTTTGCTTCTCGTTGCAGCGGCTTCCGTCGTTTTGGCGGCCTGACCGCCGTCGGGCAGGCTGTGGCACTGCCGTGGCAGTCGTCAGGAGTCGCGGCTCGCAGCGGGCGGCGTCGAAATGGATGTTCTGGGTCGAGGTCAGCAGCGCGGCGACGGCGTGGTGTGTGCTCGCGGCAAGTATTCTGTCGGATGGTTATGAGGCGTGGGGTGTCCCTCAACGCGACTAGGTCTGCGCGCGCTGCGTGGTTATTTTGTAAAAGGGTGGTGCAGGTTTCGGTGGCGTTGAGGGTGCGTAATGGGCTGCTAGGACAGCTTGGCCGAGCGGTTAAGGCGATAGACTCGAAATCTATTGGGGTAACCCGCGTGAGTTCAAGTCTCACAGCTGTCGATCTCCTTATGCTCCGCGACGTTTGCTTCTCGTTGCAGCGGCTTCCGTCGTTTTGGCGGCCTGACCGCCGTCGGGCAGGCTGTGGCACTGCCGTGGCAGTCGTCAGGAGTCGCGGCTCGCAGCGGGCGGCGTCGAAGTGGATGTTCTGGGTCGAGGTCAGCAGCGCGGCGACGGCGTGGTGTGTGCTCGCGGCAAGTATTCTGTCGGATGGTTATGAGGCGTGGGGTGTCCCTCAACGCGACTAGGTCTGCGCGCGCTGCGTGGTTATTTTGTAAAAGGGTGGTGCAGGTTTCGGTGGCGTTGAGGGTGCGTAATGGGCTGCTAGGACAGCTTGGCCGAGCGGTTAAGGCGATAGACTCGAAATCTATTGGGGTAACCCGCGTGAGTTCAAGTCTCACAGCTGTCGATCTCCTTATGCTCCGCGACGTTTGCTTCTCGTTGCAGCGGCTTCCGTCGTTTTGGCGGCCTGACCGCCGTCGGGCAGGCTGTGGCACTGCCGTGGCAGTCGTCAGGAGTCGCGGCTCGCAGCGGGCGGCGTCGAAATGGATGTTCTGGGTCGAGGTCAGCAGCGCGGCGACGGCGTGGTGTGTGCTCGCGGCAAGTATTCTGTCGGATGGTTATGAGGCGTGGGGTGTCCCTCAACGCGACTAGGTCTGCGCGCGCTGCGTGGTTATTTTGTAAAAGGGTGGTGCAGGTTTCGGTGGCGTTGAGGGTGCGTAATGGGCTGCTAGGACAGCTTGGCCGAGCGGTTAAGGCGATAGACTCGAAATCTATTGGGGTAACCCGCGTGAGTTCAAGTCTCACAGCTGTCGATCTCCTTATGCTCCGCGACGTTTGCTTCTCGTTGCAGCGGCTTCCGTCGTTTTGGCGGCCTGACCGCCGTCGGGCAGGCTGTGGCACTGCCGTGGCAGTCGTCAGGAGTCGCGGCTCGCAGCGGGCGGCGTCGAAATGGATGTTCTGGGTCGAGGTCAGCAGCGCGGCGACGGCGTGGTGTGTGCTCGCGGCAAGTATTCTGTCGGATGGTTATGAGGCGTGGGGTGTCCCTCAACGCGACTAGGTCTGCGTGCGCTGCGTGGTTATTTTGTAAAAGGGTGGTGCAGGTTTCGGTGGCGTTGAGGGTGTTGTAATGAGCTGCTAGGACAGCTTGGCCGAGCGGTTAAGGCGATAGACTCGAAATCTATTGGGGTAACCCGCGTGAGTTCAAGTCTCACAGCTGTCGATCTCCTTATGCTCCGCGACGTTTGCTTCTCGTTGCAGCGGCTTCCGTCGTTTTGGCGGCCTGACCGCCGTCGGGCAGGCTGTGGCACTGCCGTGGCAGTCGTCAGGAGTCGCGGCTCGCAGCGGGCGGCGTCGAAATGGATGTTCTGGGTCGAGGTCAGCAGCGCGGCGACGGCGTGGTGTGTGCTCGCGGCAAGTATTCTGTCGGATGGTTATGAGCCGTGGGGTGTCCCTCAACGCGACTAGGTCTGCGTGCGCTGCGTGGTTATTTTGTAAAAGGATGGTGCAGGTTTCGGTGGCGTTGAGGATGTGTAATGGGCTGCTAGGACAGCTTGGCCGAGCGGTTAAGGCGATAGACTCGAAATCTATTGGGGTAACCCGCGTGAGTTCAAGTCTCACAGCTGTCGATCTCCTTATGCTCCGCGACGTTTGCTTCTCGTTGCAGCGGCTTCCGTCGTTTTGGCGGCCTGACCGCCGTCGGGCAGGCTGTGGCACTGCCGTGGCAGTCGTCAGGAGTCGCGGCTCGCAGCGGGCGGCGTCGAAATGGATGTTCTGGGTCGAGGTCAGCAGCGCGGCGACGGCGTGGTGTGTGCTCGCGGCAAGTATTCTGTCGGATGGTTATGAGGCGTGGGGTGTCCCTCAACGCGACTAGGTCTGCGTGCGCTGCGTGGTTATTTTGTAAAAGGGTGGTGCAGGTTTCGGTGGCGTTGAGGGTGCGTAATGGGCTGCTAGGACAGCTTGGCCGAGCGGTTAAGGCGATAGACTCGAAATCTATTGGGGTAACCCGCGTGAGTTCAAGTCTCACAGCTGTCGATCTCCTTATGCTCCGCGACGTTTGCTTCTCGTTGCAGCGGCTTCCGTCGTTTTGGCGGCCTGACCGCCGTCGGGCAGGCTGTGGCACTGCCGTGGCAGTCGTCAGGAGTCGCGGCTCGCAGCGGGCGGCGTCGAAATGGATGTTCTGGGTCGAGGTCAGCAGCGCGGCGACGGCGTGGTGTGTGCTCGCGGCAAGTATTCTGTCGGATGGTTATGAGCCGTGGGGTGTCCCTCAACGCGACTAGGTCTGCGTGCGCTGCGTGGTTATTTTGTAAAAGGATGGTGCAGGTTTCGGTGGCGTTGAGGATGTGTAATGGGCTGCTAGGACAGCTTGGCCGAGCGGTTAAGGCGATAGACTCGAAATCTATTGGGGTAACCCGCGTGAGTTCAAGTCTCACAGCTGTCGATCTCCTTATGCTCCGCGACGTTTGCTTCTCGTTGCAGCGGCTTCCGTCGTTTTGGCGGCCTGACCGCCGTCGGGCAGGCTGTGGCACTGCCGTGGCAGTCGTCAGGAGTCGCGGCTCGCAGCGGGCGGCGTCGAAATGGATGTTCTGGGTCGAGGTCAGCAGCGCGGCGACGGCGTGGTGTGTGCTCGCGGCAAGTATTCTGTCGGATGGTTATGAGGCGTGGGGTGTCCCTCAACGCGACTAGGTCTGCGCGCGCTGCGTGGTTATTTTGTAAAAGGGTGGTGCAGGTTTCGGTGGCGTTGAGGGTGCGTAATGGGCTGCTAGGACAGCTTGGCCGAGCGGTTAAGGCGATAGACTCGAAATCTATTGGGGTAACCCGCGTGAGTTCAAGTCTCACAGCTGTCGATCTCCTTATGCTCCGCGACGTTTGCTTCTCGTTGCAGCGGCTTCCGTCGTTTTGGCGGCCTGACCGCCGTCGGGCAGGCTGTGGCACTGCCGTGGCAGTCGTCAGGAGTCGCGGCTCGCAGCGGGCGGCGTCGAAATGGATGTTCTGGGTCGAGGTCAGCAGCGCGGCGACGGCGTGGTGTGTGCTCGCGGCAAGTATTCTGTCGGATGGTAATGAGGCGTGGGGTGTCCCTCAACGCGACTAGGTCTGCGTGCGCTGCGTGGTTATTTTGTAAAAGGGTGGTGCAGGTTTCACTGGCGTTGAGGATGTGTAATGGGCTGCTAGGACAGCTTGGCCGAGCGGTTAAGGCGATAGACTCGAAATCTATTGGGGTAACCCGCGTGAGTTCAAGTCTCACAGCTGTCGATCTCCTTATGCTCCGCGACGTTTGCTTCTCGTTGCAGCGGCTTCCGTCGTTTTGGCGGCCTCACCGCCGTCGGGCAGGCTGTGGCACTGCCGTGGCAGTCGTCAGGAGTCGCGGCTCGCAGCGGGCGGCGTCGAAATGGATGTTCTGGGTCGAGGTCAGCAGCGCGGCGACGGCGTGGTGTGTGCTCGCGGCAAGTATTCTGTCGGATGGTTATGAGGCGTGGGGTGTCCCTCAACGCGACTAGGTCTGCGCGCGCTGCGTGGTTATTTTGTAAATGGGTGGTGCAGGTTTCGGTGGCGTTGAGGATGTGTAATGGGCTGCTAGGACAGCTTGGCCGAGCGGTTAAGGCGATAGACTCGAAATCTATTGGGGTAACCCGCGTGAGTTCAAGTCTCACAGCTGTCGATCTCCTTATGCTCCGCGACGTTTGCTTCTCGTTGCAGCGGCTTCCGTCGTTTTGGCGGCCTGACCGCCGTCGGGCAGGCTGTGGCACTGCCGTGGCAGTCGTCAGGAGTCGCGGCTCGCAGCGGGCGGCGTCGAAATGAATGTTCTGGGTCGAGGTCAGCAGCGCGGCGACGGCGTGGTGTGTGCTCGCGGCAAGTATTCTGTCGGATGGTTATGAGCCGTGGGGTGTCCCTCAACGCGACTAGGTCTGCGTGCGCTGCGTGGTTATTTTGTAAAAGGGTGGTGCAGGTTTCACTGGCGTTGAGGATGTGTAATGGGCTGCTAGGACAGCTTGGCCGAGCGGTTAAGGCGATAGACTCGAAATCTATTGGGGTAACCCGCGTGAGTTCAAGTCTCACAGCTGTCGATCTCCTTATGCTCCGCGACGTTTGCTTCTCGTTGCAGCGGCTTCCGTCGTTTTGGCGGCCTGACCGCCGTCGGGCAGGCTGTGGCACTGCCGTGGCAGTCGTCAGGAGTCGCGGCTCGCAGCGGGCGGCGTCGAAATGGATGTTCTGGGTCGAGGTCAGCAGCGCGGCGACGGCGTGGTGTGTGCTCGCGGCAAGTATTCTGTCGGATGGTTATGAGGCGTGGGGTGTCCCTCAACGCGACTAGGTCTGCGTGCGCTGCGTGGTTATTTTGTAAAAGGGTGGTGCAGGTTTCACTGGCGTTGAGGATGTGTAATGGGCTGCTAGGACAGCTTGGCCGAGCGGTTAAGGCGATAGACTCGAAATCTATTGGGGTAACCCGCGTGAGTTCAAGTCTCACAGCTGTCGATCTCCTTATGCTCCGCGACGTTTGCTTCTCGTTGCAGCGGCTTCCGTCGTTTTGGCGGCCTGACCGCCGTCGGGCAGGCTGTGGCACTGCCGTGGCAGTCGTCAGGAGTCGCGGCTCGCAGCGGGCGGCGTCGAAATGGATGTTCTGGGTCGAGGTCAGCAGCGCGGCGACGGCATGGTGTGTGCTCGCGGCAAGTATTCTGTCGGATGGTTATGAGCCGTGGGGTGTCCCTCAACGCGACTAGGTCTGCGCGCGCTGCGTGGTTATTTTGTAAGAGGGTGGTGCAGGTTTCACTCGCGTTGAGGATGTGTAATGGGCTGCTAGGACAGCTTGGCCGAGCGGTTAAGGCGATAGACTCGAAATCTATTGGGGTAACCCGCGTGAGTTCAAGTCTCACAGCTGTCGATCTCCTTATGCTCCGCGACGTTTGCTTCTCGTTGCAGCGGCTTCCGTCGTTTTGGCGGCCTGACCGCCGTCGGGCAGGCTATGGCACTGCCGTGGCAGTCGTCAGGAGTCGCGGTGCTCAGCGGACGGCGTGTGCCGACGTGGATGTCCTGGGTCGATAATTTATATTTCGTAAGGATCACCACAAGCCAAGGCGACGTGTGTCAGTTCCTACTCCGCAAAGGCAAGTGCAAAAGCAGAATGGCTCGATGAAAACGACGTCTCAGGCAATGTTGCTACTATTCATGTGAAAGTTTGTGATGGTCCGACTGGTTGCATTACACACTGTTTTTTCACTTGCTTACTTAAAGTATACCACTCCGTTCCGTAATAATAGGAGGGTATCCACCTATCTGGCGCTGGTTTTGTGGAAAACGCTCAAAACGACTAGTCATTGGTAGAAAAGATAAGCCTGCGTCGGGTGCTTTGATTGGATGTATTGGTCGAAGCACGGCGCCAACTCCTCGCTCCGCAACTGGCAAACGAGTGGTTGTCAGGCCCATGGGCATTATATGTCGCCCCTCCTCCCTCCCTCCCTATCATAAACCATCACACTACGTACTGTCATTTCTACTTTACTCTTCCAAGATCAACCTGAGCATCTGCAACAAACCCCTCAGCTCCAGCATGAACAACAACCCGTCCAACCCAGCTATGAACGGCAACCCCAAGAAGAACGTGACCGACGAGGAGCGCAAGCAGATCGTGGCAGCCGTTCTCGCCAGATCGAACAACGGCGTGCCGAAGCGGGGAGCCTTCGTAGAAGTTGCCTCGCACTTCCCCTTCACAGTCGTTACGGTGTCACGCATCTGGCACCGGGCTGCAGAGAGTGCCGAAGCAAACGGGACCTACGACTCGCCGTCGCGCATGAAAGGTCGGTGCGGCAGGCGTAAGAGTGACCGAAGTGGCGAGCTTGAGCGACTGCGAGACGTGCCTCTCAATCAGCGATCAACCATTCGATCAGCTGCGGCAGCGTGCGGCTTGCCTCCAACCACACTTTATCGACGGATTCAAGCGGGGTCTCTTCGCCCAGCTGTCAGCGTGACAAAACCCCTCCTCACGGACGCCAACAAGTTGCAGAGGCTGCAGTTCTGCTTGAGTCACGTTGGGAAAACGTCTCGCATGTTCGACGCCATGTACGACGTTGTCCACGTCGATGAGAAGCTCTTCTACGTCACGGAAGTCAAGAAGCGGTTCTATTTGCTCCCCGACGAGGACATTCCGTACCGGGCGCTCAAGCACAAGAGCCACATCACTAAGGTGATGTTCCTCGCCGCGGTGGCCCGTCCGCGATTGGATTGGGCCACTAACACTCAGTTCGGAGGACTCCTTGGAATTTGGCCCTTTGTTGAGCAGCGTGCAGCTCAACGTTCAAGTCGCAACCGTCCTGCAGGCACGATGGAAACGCATAACATGTCCGTCACCAAGGTCACGTACCGGTCGATGTTGATCAACGAGGTGATACCCGCCATCTGCGCCAAGATGCCCAGCCCACCAAGCGGCAAGAGGGTAACGATCCAACAGGATAATGCCCCTCCCCACATTTCGCCAAGTGATCCCCAGTTTTGCCAGGCGACACAGGATGCAGGGAAGGACATTGTCTTGCGCTTTCAGCCCCCCAACAGCCCCGACCTCAACTGCTGTGATCTCGGACTCTTTACTGCGGTCCAAGCACGCCAACGTCTGCGACAGACTCGGACGATTGACGAGCTGATCGCAGCAACAGAGGCTGCATATTGGGAGCTGCCACCTTCTACTGTCAATGCTACCTTCCTGTCTCTTCAGTGTGCGATGTATTCGTGCATTCAGGCAAGCGGTAGCAACAAGTACCGGATCGCACACATGGCAAAAGCAAAACTCGAGCGGGAGGGACGACTTCCTGTAAGTATATCATGCTCCGACACACCGGACTCGTTTTTGCATATGATGGCTGATAGATAGACATTTCATATACTAAAACCAAATCAAACTAGCTTACTATTTTTCAGGAACAACCTCAACAGTAGTACCTTACTATATTTGCGGAACGGAGTGGTAGTCGGTGACGCAGGAAATGCATAAAAGGTACACCTTCAAGGAGATGTTCGGGTCGAGCGCATTCCATAAGCCCGTTCGCCTCACACATGGGATGGACGCGCGCATGCACGTCGACTCACTGGCTGGGCCGCCAAGGACGCCGCTAAGGATGACGCCGCCGCGGAGAGTGGAGCCAGTCGAACAGTACTTTGCAGCACAGCATCAAAATCCCGAGGTACCACTTTCCCGCCTGCAGTACCTCTACGCTGCACAGCAAGCACAGCGGCAGCGCAAGCAGGTGCAGCGCAAGGAGTGCCTCCAGTTCACCCACCAGGACAAGGCAAGGCGGTTAGGGCCAATGCCAAGGCGGACATGGCCAATATGGATATGGACAGCAAGGACATGTGCAGGGCATCGGCTACCCCGACGCGCGCCAAAAGAAGCTGTCCATTAGACCATTCAACGGCAAAGAGCTCTACGTGGGGCTCGGATCCGGATTCCTGGAGTGGCAAGCGCTTCGAAAGGCAGATACTGCTCGCGCAGGCAGCATGTGAATTCACGTGGACGGCGTTAATGAAGATCGACTAGCTGGAGAATTACTTGATGGGAACTGCTGAAAGGTACTACAACAACCTGGTGGTACCAGGAGCCGACGCTCCAGTACGTCATGGAGAAGATGTTGGAGACCTTCAACAGGTACATAACGCCCGCGCAGGCGATGCAGCTCTTCACGGCCCCGAAGGACTCGAAGAGGACGTGGCGGAGCATTACATGTCCTTGGTGGCAGTCTACGAGGTGACCGGTGGCGGCGCGGATTATTTGGTTCTGAACAACGTTGTTCAGTACGCTTCCGCGGATCTGAGACCGGTGCTCATGGCTAAGGTCAACAGCATGCGTATGTATTACTTGACGCACGCGGAGGAGCTCGCTCACTTTGCCCAATCATGGGAGATCGAGACGAAGAAGAAGAACCTCGGCCGGGATCTCGTCGGAGCAGTTGGTGAGCGGCGCAGAAAGGAAGCTCGTCGCTGTCACAACTGCAGAGAGGTTGGACACTTGGGGTTGCGTGCCCAGACAAGGAAGAGCAGAAGGAGCCGGATTTAGCACTTGCAGTGAGCGGGGTCTCTATCCAGCCTGGCAGAGATTGTACCTTGACAGCGGTTCGAGTCGTCACTCGGTGAACGACCAGCCGTGGTCGAGGAGTTAGTGCCGCACGTGGACTCGCGCACGCAGCCGAACGGAGACCCGCTCAACATCACGAAGAAGGGCACGCTCACGTTGCGCGTCAAGGCGTGCTGAAAGAAGCAGTCTTTGAAGCTCACAATGTGTACTATTCCGAGAACATAGTGCGCAACTTTCTATCGTTCGGAATTTGGATAAGATGGGGTATTCGCTGGCACAGCAAAGTGGAAGGCGTGTCTTAGCCGTCAAGGATGGGGGTGGGGACGTAATGTTTGACGTGGATCTTCGTAAGAATGTGTTGGTAGTAGAAGGAAGTGTTGTGAAGCTGCGGGAGGCGCCGGCCGAGGTCGTTATGGCGGCATTGGAGGAAGAGGCGCGGTGCAAAGGAATTGTCCCCAGATGTACAGTAAGGAAGCGTCTGGACTTCCATAAGCGCCTAGGACATTTGAACTACGATTCGGTGGAGAGGCTCACACGGGACCCGAGCACTGGAATCGTGCTCACGGACCACAAGCGTCTGAACTACCTGACTTGCGCAGAGGACAAACAGAGCAAAGGGAGGCAGTCGCGGAAGGAGAGCGGCGCTCACTCGCCCATAGATCGTATTGGTGGCGTGATTTGCTCGGACCTGAAAGGGCCGATGACGCCGAGAGATCGGCTCGGGAACCGCTACATGATCAACATTGTTGACCACAAGAACAACTCGTAAGGGTGTTCTTGGCGAGGACTTAGGACCAGGCCGCAACGAAGTTCGAGCACTTCTTGGTCTTTTCGAGAAGGGATTTAATTGTAAGATTCGAGTGCTGAGGACCGATTCGGGCGGGGAATACCAGAACGTAGACCTGTTCTGCATGTGCACGGGGGTTGCGAGGCAGCACGGCGAAGCTAACAATCAAGCTAGCAACGGAAAGGCAGAACGGATGCATCGCACGGTGAAGGAATTGGCGCCCTGCATGATTATTGCGTGTGGACTTCCTTCGAGGTTTGGGGAGACGCGGTGCAGTACGCAGCCTATATACTTAACCGAGCGCCGACTAACGCAAATTCCGGACGAGCGTCGCCACTAAAGGTTCTAACGAAGCAGACGCCTCGGCTCGGCAAGATAGTGGTGTTCGGGTCGCCGTGCACAGTCTACAGAGACCCTAGCATAACGAACTTCAGGCAGAAGGCCCAGCAGGGCATGATCGTCGAGATCGGCGAGGAGGGGTGAATAGCTACAGGGTGTACTTGCTTAAGGAAAAAAGGTGGTGACGTCGCAGCACGTGCGGAACGTCGAGACCCTGAGCAAGACCCATAACTTGCAGGTGCTGAGACTGTATCGGGATGAAGAGTTCGGAGAGCGGGGCAGCGGAGCTGCGGATCAAAGCAGCACTGCCAAGAAGAGCGGTGCGAAAGGCCGCAGTAAGGGGCTCAAGAAGAGCTCCAACAAAAAGAAAACTTGGACGAGGGAAATATATGTGACTCGTCCAGTTGCGAGGACTGCAGGAGCTGAAATAGCTGAGGCGGCGCAGCAGGATACGACTACAGGAAATGTCGTGAACAGCGTGTTGGAACAAGACCCCAGGAACTACAAGAACGCATGCACAGCCAAACCAAGGTCGCCTGGATGGGGCCATGGTGGAGGAGCTCAAAGCTCTGGAAGGCAATGATGTCTGGAGGTGGTGCGACTGCTGAAGGACGTGCACGTCTTGCACACCAAGTGGGTTTTCAAGACGAAGCTGGACGTGGAAGGGTTGATCGAGCGACTCAAGACTCGACTTGTTGCCTGCGGGAACGAGCAGACGTTTGGCTTGAATTACAGCGTGACGTTCGTAACCGTCTCGATATGACAAGCGTAAAACTGATACTAGCACTTGCCAGGAAATGACACGTGCCCGCCAAGCATGGCGACTTGTCAAACGTCTACATGACGGCGGACAAGGCGGAAGAGTTGCGGATTTACATACGCGTGCCGCAAGGAATGAAGATCCCCGAGGAGATCTTGAAGGAACTCGGGCGGAGACTGACGCTGAGATAGCACTCGAACTGAAGAAGGCGCTTTACGGGCTGAAACAAGCCGGCCGACTCTGGAGCAAGCTGCTGCACTCGAAGCTTGTGGAGATTGGTTTCCACCAGAGCCTCGTGGATATGTGCGTGTATTACAGGTACAAGGCTGGGGTGCTAATAGTCGTGAGCGTCTACGTGGATGACTTGCTCGTGACAGGAACTCAGCAACATGCGGTGGATGTGTTCTTTGAAGAACTGAAGTCGCTGGAGATCTAGGACTTGGGATGCGCTCACAAGTTCCTAGGCATAAGGATCGAGTACAGCGATGACTACGGGTACGATCTGGATCAGGAGGTGACCATCGATGAGTTACTACAGGCGTACGGGTTGGAGAAACCGCACGCAGTGCGCGTACATATTGGTGGAGAATTGAATGAAACTCAGGATGCATCGACTGAGCTGCTGATCGCTGATGGAGAAGCTGGGCTGTGACGACATTCAGTCGCTAGTCGGAAGCTTGCTTTGGAATCCCCTCTGTACCAGGCCAAATATTGCATTTGCAGCCCATAAGGCCACCCGAAGGAACCGTCGCGGATAGAAGCTAGCTAAGCGCGTACTGCGCTATCTAGCCGGAACGAGGTCGCTGAAGCTGCGTATGACGGGAGATGGTGTCGTGGATTGGCCGGTGGACGTGGTTGGATACAGCGACGCAGATTATGCGGCCGACAGAGCGGACAGGAAGTCGACCACCGGAGGACTCGTGACTGTGGCCGGCTTGGCCATTAGCTGGATCTGCAAAAAGCAGGGCGGTGTCTCGCTTTCCACGATGGAAGCTTAGTACGCTGCCGCGTCCGTAGTGGCGCAGGAATTACTTGGAGTATGGCAGCTTCTCGGCGAGATGAAGGTGTCGCACTACGTGCCAATGAAGCTGTGCGTGGACAACCAAGCCGTGCTAAAGCAGCTTGGAGGGGAGTAGTCGTCGGCAAGGCAAAGCACATAGACGTGCGGATCAAGTTAGTGGGGAACTACGTGCGGCGATGAAAAAACTCAAGCTGGTCGATGTAGCCATTTCTGTAGCCATTTCAGCACTCGCCGGTAGTTTGACATTACTATAGTACTACTACTGTAGTAACACAGAAGGCAAAAACCGAGTTTCTGTTACTGTAGTAGTAGTAGTTCAAATCGCCCTACTGGTGAACTACTGGCAGATTAGAGAAGTGTGCCAGTACAGCGACGGACAGAATGCAACTGCCGACAAAACTAACTGCAGTCATCGTAAAAAGGGCGTGCACGATAAATGACGATGTGCAAACCTATTTTACCAACCAATCAAATCATTCAAAATCTGATTTTACTCGTTCATCGAGCCGCTATTTCTCTGTGCCAGTCACTTCGTAAAATGGAGCCCCCCAGAGCCCCCCGAAGCTGACTCGCCACTGCAGCCTCCCTCGGAGCCCCCACCAGCTGACTCGACGCTGCAGCGTGCAGAGGAGTCTGCCATTGCGAGCCTCGTTGCCGAGTTTTTTTTCAGCCCTCCCAACGTCGAATGCACTACTGGATCAAGCAAAAACGGCACGCACTTCTAGCAAGAGAAGGTCTCAGTGAGCTGACGGTGCAAGATCGCAAAACTTCCGCGGTGGACGCTCAATGGATGGAGGAAGAAGAAATATGACATTTTTGCGTTCAGAGGCAGCGAGAAGACGCTTTCACGAGCGCCCGGACGCCCCGAGATTGTTCCGTTCAAGGTGGAGCTCATCACCTTTATGAAGGACACTCGTCGTGAGAGCCGACCCTTCACCGCCTCTATCATGGCTTCCTATGTTCGTGACGAGCACTCGGTGTGGCTTGATGGCTACACCCAGGGCAAGAAGGATACGTTTACAGATTATGAATCGTTGCTCAGGCTGCTGCGTCGCTTCGCGTACAGGCACGGCTTCGTGCAGCGAACCCCACACGGTTTGAAGGTAATCACTGTAACATCTACTATATAGACCTGTTGCGTAACCTTCAAAAATGTTGTGCTGTTTTATATATAGGAAAAACTAGAAGATCTAGAAGCTGTTCAAGAGGAGTTTGCTCGAGTTTTTGAGGAGAAGTATAGCAGTTATAACGCCAGCGAGGTATTTAACTGCGACGAGAGTGGCGTTTACTTTGACGCACCACCGGGCAAGATACGGTCGGAGAGGGGCCAATCATCGGCAATAACCGCCCAGCAGAAGCATTCTGCCAGATTGACCGCTGTGTGTACTATTCGCGGTGATGGTGTCAAGCTCCCGCTACTTTTTATAGTGCGCCGGGAGCAAAACGGCATTATCGAGAAGGAAGAGCTGCCGACTTATCCTGAAGGTATGTAGTATTGCTTTGTTCATATATGAATAACTATAGCTGATTGACTGTACCATTGTAGGCCATGTTTACACTGTTCAGAGTAAGGCCTGGATGGACGCACGGGTGTGGAAGTTCTACTTGCGCTCCCTACTGCAGCAACATATCACATGCAATTCTGTACTGCTTGTTGATAACTTCGAGTGCCATGTGTCTGGCGAATCGGAGGCAATTGTCTCGGAGGAGTTCATGGCAGTGCTCCAACCACTGCCTAAAAACTCCACCTCCGTATGCCAACCCTTAGATGTAAGCATCATGGGGCCTTTAAAGGCGAAGTTGAAGGCATTGTGGCTGACTGAAAGATCTACTGCTTCGACTGCAAAGGAGAAACGCGTAGCATCGATCAAGCGTGTAATTTCGGCATGGGAATCTATCGAGGCCAGCACAGTCACGAAATCGTTCAACAAGGCGCTCAACACCATGTGACCGTGGTGAATTATTAAGTGAAATCATACCCAAAAGTACGAGTTCAGACCTCCAAGGACGAGTCATACCAGTTACTACGAGTTCATACCAGAAAGTACGTGTTCATACCAGAATGTACGACATGTGCACAGATTCTTGCCACGTGTTCACTTCCCAATCGGCGGGATGGCGGATGTTCGTGAGCTGGTGAAGGAAGGCCAAGAAACAGCAAACGGGGTCATCAAGAAGGCTACTCAGACTGTGTACGAATCGAGCTTTAAAAGGTTTTGCCGAGTTCTGCCATGCCAACTGCTACCCAGATCCCCGAACGGAGCGTCATCACGAACTTCCAGCAGTATTGGTCGCGTATCTTCAGAGCATTTCCGCATCCAGTACTGTGTCGCTTCAGACGGCAGAGAAGGCAAGGTCTGCTGTTGCTAGCTACTACAACTCGCACGAAAACAGCGACGGCACAGATGTGAACAAGTGGAGCGTGGTGGAAGACGAAAATGGAAGAAAACGTGGATATGGAAATCCAGCCCGGGACCCGTTCGTCCGCCAGTTCATGCGTGGTCTCAAGAAGAAGAAAGCGGCCGAATATGTGCCAGCTAGAGCTGTTCCAGTCTCCCTCCAAATGATCGGGGTTTTGCACACCTTTCTAGATTCCCCGAGCGTTGTCGAAGGATTTTCCGAGAAGAGCCGCGTGTGGTTTAAGGCCGTATCGTCGTTTGCCTTCTACGGCATGTGCCGCATCAACGAGGTTCTGACGCTGAAGTGGAGAGATATATCGCTTCGCCTGTTCAGACCCAATGTGGTCACGCCGGATGAGATGGTTGAATTCGGAACGTACGCGTTGTTCAACCGCAAGACAGAGATAGCAGAGGGGCGTTCCTACAATCTCCACAATCTTGCAGAGGAAGAAACGCCGATCAACGCCTACAAGCACTTGTGCAATTGGGTGGAGTTTGCTTCGGAGCAAAAGGGTCACAAGTGGAGAGACGATGACTACGTGTTTCCTGCACTGACGGGTCTCAGCAAAAAGGCTCTTAAAGACAACGGTGACGCTACAGGCTGCGAGAAGGTGACAATTGGCTGGGGCAAAAAGATGGGAGAGCAGAGTTTTATCACCCTCCTGAACTGCATTGTGAGTTCTTTGAACCGGAAGGGCAAAAACACGCCTGGGTACGTTGCGAAGCATTGGTACAACAGTTGGTTCACGTCACATACTTTTCGACGCGGTGGGGCCCAGTATCGCTTCATGTACGCAATTCCAGCGCGTCGGTGGTCGTTACGGATGATCAAGTGGTGGGCTGGTTGGAGTGTTTCGGAATCGACGGAGACGCTGGTACGCTACCTACTTGATCTCACGGTTCAAGCAGAGGACAGTGAACTTGCCGACTGTCTGGCGCCAGATAAGAGTTATCTGCACGGGTGTCCTAGTGCGCCTTACGAAGCCAGCAAAAACATCGAAGAAGGACCTGTCCTCAAGCGACTTCGCCAACTTGAGACGCTGATGCTCGAGACTAAGTCGCAGATGACTGAGTTGAAAGGGTTGTTGGTGGCTGGAAACTTGAATCGACCGCCTCAAAGCTCGGCAAGCGAAGACGCCTCTCCCGTTTCCAGAGTGACTGCGCAAGATACTGGTCCCTTGATCCCAGCTGTGAGGGACTGGGCGCACCTTTGCCTTATGTGGTGGCGTCCGGACGACTCGGTGCACTTGTTCAAGCCTCTCTCGGAATGGACACAAGCTGATCGATCCAATGCGAAAGTGACTCGCAGCTGGTACAGCGTCGCAAAGTTGCTTGGGGAAGATGTCGCAATGTTCGCAAATTTGATGGGGGAATCAGACAAGACGCGCTGGGATAAAGCGGTCTTTCCGGTCTTTCGCAGTTACTACGTAAAACACTACGGTGAAGCTGGAGAAACGAGCAACGAGCACACGTTTACTGTCTCGATGCTGGCCTCGTTCATTCGAAATGATCGCAAACATCGCATGAATGCCGCCTGCCCAGCGAAAGAGCTACCCGAGTACTCTACGTATCTTTAGGAAAGATCTCGTACTTACAGGTATGAACTCGTAGTAATCGGTATGAACTCGTACGTTTTAGTCTGAACTGGTCGTACTATTCGTATGAATGCTTCGTACGTTTTGGTTTGAACTCGTACTTTCTGGTATGACTCGATATGAAGGTTTGCGCTGCAGTGCGATGAAAAGGTCGTAGAAATTCATCCTTCTTATGGTCTTTCGTCTCACTAAAGCATCAACTACATCAAGTCGTTTGCTTCGCCTTCAGATAGGCTTCTTGGTACTCCTGAAAGGTAGCACATGGCCCACCGCTCCCCAGCTTTGAAATGATCGTTTTCAGTTTTGTTACGTGTTCGCTCCGCTCTTCTTCGGCCTTGTTCTTCCGGGCTTGAAAGTCGGCAAGGTGTCGATCCCTCGCTCTCATGTAGCGCTCCGCCTTCTTGCGATAGTTCCGATAGTTTGCTGTCAGTGTCTCGAAGTCGGTTTCAGTCTGAGCTTTTGCTTTACATGCTAAAGCAACACGCCGGCGCTCATTGGAATACTCCACATCCGTCATATCGTCAAGTTCCTCTTGGGGCTTCATGTCGATATCGGCCTTCAGTCCATCACCAAATGCGTTGAACGTCCTAGCTGTCTTGTCCCAGTGCGCCATCACTTCCTTGATATGCTCCCCAAACTTGTTCTTCTGTCCGCGCAGCTTGTCCGGATGGAGAACGAAAATGGCTGCCCTGTAAAGCTCCTTGGGATTGGCCATGATAGGGCCAAAATTGTATTTTGCCTTGCATCGTGCCTTGAGCTCTGCCAGAAAGTGAGCGAAGAGCTCTGGGTCCAAGCTGACACCACAGAGAAGGTCGCTCTTCGACAGTGGTGTCCAAGCTGTACACTCCAGTTCTTCAACCTCAACTTGCTGAGCTTCGAGCTCGGCGAGCTGCTTCCGGGCCACTACAGGGTTCGTGTGTTAAATAATTACCAATATTGCAAATATTACAATTATGCAATTATGTACCTTCGAGGCGCTGGAACTGGGTCCTGCATGCGCTTTTCCTGCCGCTTTTGGAGAATAGTGCCCTTATTGCGGACGTACGACTCACGGTTTATCGCCTTGCGCGACTTCGCCGGCTTCTTCTTGCCGCACACCTTGCGGTGCTTGGCCATGTTGGACTTGGACACGAGCTTAGTGCATGTGGGGCACTCGCCCTTCGCCGGGGCGCTGCTCCCCATTGTCCGACCAAATTCTACGACTGCTATAGCCGGAGCGCCCCTTTCATCGTTCCTCGATGATTATTGGTCAATATTGATTATTGGATATTCGCATATGATTGGCTAATAAAAATGTTATTTGGGTGTTATTTGGCGTTGTTTCAGGGAAAGAAGTTACACTACTTACACAAAAAATAAAGCGTACTTTCTGTGGTAGCAGCGCGTTCCGTTTTATTTTGCAATTTTCTCCAAAGAGCTGCAACCAGGCATGGAACATTTCGCTGGATGCGGGCACTCTATGACCTGTATAGCCACAAAAACTGCTGGTATTAGCAGTACTTTAGTTTTGCCTCGCCACGCATCTAATACCGCGTTCACTAGTACTATAGATCTACTACTGAGCTACTGTCATCTTCATTGACATTTTTGCTGTTAAACCGCTTGTACTTGCGCGGCGTCGACAAAAAAATCACCACATCCATCCACCACATCCGTTCCCCATGGTTGTGCCGCGTAAGCAAGCATATGTTAGCTTTCTCATTATCAATATGGGATCGTCGAGAGCTCATGACGCAGTTTCTTGTTGGAAAATCGTTCGAGTTTCCACAATCAACCTATAAATCTTGGTAGTACAAAATAGTACTACTAGATCAATAGAGAGAAGTACTAGTAATACTCGGGCTGGAAGTGGGAAATCGACAAATGTACTGGTTACTATAGTAGTATGCATAGTACTATCGTACTGTTTCGAACTGCCACATCCTTTTATTACCCATGCCTGGCTGCAACAGCCAATTTCACCTCGCCCAACTTTAGAGGCCTCTAGCAAGAAACCTTAAAAAATGCTTAATGATACTTTCGAAAATACTTTTGAAAAAAGTATCATTAAGCATTTTTATATTATGTAAGTATCGATATAGGTTTTTTGCAGTGCAAAGCCCTGTTTTGAGCGCCTGAAACTTGGTGTCACGACTTATGAAGAGTACAATATTAATACCTTTTGCACAAGATTCTCCGGTCCGCAATTGTAACAGCAAAAAAACTGCGTATTCCCAGCCTAAGTCTCAGACGCTCTAGTTACTGAATGATGCGTACAGCTGAACGCCGAGCGAAAGGCAAACAAAAACGATCGCAGCTAGTAATAGCAGTGTCTCGAGGCGTGAGGTTCCAACCAATAGCGAAGCATTCGTATCGTCCGCTTCTAGTTCTCGTGTCGCCGACTTGGAAGTCTTTCGTGACAAATTCTTCTTGATCGAGCGCGGCTTCTTCGAACACCGGACGGCGCTGCCTGGAATATGAAACTCATCGATGCTGCGTCCTGTCCGCGCTTTCCACGCTCGTTGGGCTTTGATATACCCACGCACCCACAGGGCCTCCTTCTCGTCCATGCGGCCACGCTGGCGACGCATTTCGTGCAGATACAGACCTTCTCGGGGCTCTGTCGCGTGCAGCCGCCACTCGTCCACTTCTGCCTCGCTATCAATGAAGTCGTCGGCGCTGTCTTCCTCTTCATCGCAGTGATAGTCGTTGTCGCTCTCTGCGTCGTCCGCACTTGCTCCTCGCTCGACCCGACTCGCCCGCACCAGGTCGACCGCTGCCGTCTTGGTGACCACGGATTCGCGTTTAGCAGATGCCCTCAGGAGCTCCTCGAGGGTTGCGGGCGGGTGTTCATGGCGACGAGACACAAAGTACGTGGCGCCTCCTGCAGCCTCCATCATGTCGGCGTAATGCTCGATCGATCTCGAGTCCAATCGGATTGTGACGTTGGTTTCCTGCGCCGCCCCCTCACCAGTCGAATATCATCACGAGTCTCTTCATGTTGAAACGATTAGCTAGTTAGCTGAATAGTATCTCTGTGCATGAAGCGGTAGGGCAGACTAGACGATCGTGGGCGATGATCCTGGCGCGCGCTTGTAGCACTGCGGTGAAGGCTCGCCGGTCGCCTTGGGGCTGAGTGATGACTTGGTCCCACCAGACGCTGCGGTGCGGCCGCCACTGGACGTCGAGTCGTCCACGATCGGGCCTCGTGTAGGCGACAGCGGTGGCGTTCCTCGCCCACTTCGCCTGCTGTCCATAGCCGACTCGGAGACCGACGGCATCATGAGTCCGCCCGCACTGCTACCTCCGGCGTACTGCTTCTTGCCCAACTTTTGCTGTGCGATGATTTCGCCCCGAATGAGGAGGAAGATGCGGTAGAGCACCGACCCGAGCAGGACGGAGCCCAGCAGCAGCGTGTAGAAGACCGTGGGCAGCACCACGCTCGGTCGGAGCCCGCCGCTCTTGAGCTCCTCGTGGCTGATGCTAGGGATGGCGCCGTGCTCGGTGCCGGTCGAGGCAGTGGCTGCAGCCTCCGCCGCCTGTACGTGCTGTCGCTCCAACTCCGTCTCCAGCAGGTGGATGGTCTCTAGGCGACTCTCGGCGATCCGCGTCACGTTGTCCACCTAGCCAGCAGCAGCAACAGCCAGCGTCAGTTGTGATTCCATAGCTTTACCCTCTCCTTCCTTACCTGCAGACGTAGCGCCATGACGTCGTCTTTCAGTCGCTCGCGCTGGTGCGTCAGCGCCTCGATCTCCGGACTCATCATCTGGTGCAGCGCGAAGGTGCCCACGGCCCCCACCATGAGCAGAGCCAGGATTACCGTCAGGCCGCCGGCGGCTCCGCTCGTAGGCAGTCCCAGCGACACGCGAGTGAGGCAGCGCCGAACGCGAGGGAAGCGCCGCTGCATGGCGCGTGAGCAGCCGCCCGATGCGGTCGCGGTGGTCGACGATCCAGCGCTGGAGCTGGCGCCGGACTCCGAGAGGAACGGACGCCCGTCCTCCTGGATGCTGATGCTCGTGCTGGGCGCCGTGGCGGCCGCAGTGTCCATGACGCGAAGAAGAGAGGATGTGTTGAGAGGTTTTTGCACAGTACGGAAGTTCAGAAGTACGGAAGTACCGAAGTACCGAAGACACGGGATTACGGAAGTACTGAAGGACGGAAGACACGGGAGTACGGAAGTTCAGAAGTACGGAAGTACGGAAGACACGGAAACACGGAAGTACGGAAATATGGAATTATGGAAGTACTGAGGATACCGAAGTACCGAAGGACCAACTTTCGTCAGCTGGGGCGGTTGCGTGCTGAGGCTGAGCAGCAAGGCGTCGTACTGCTTGCCGATGACGGCCAGCGTCTGCACCACGTGCTCGTGTTCAGCGCGGAGAGCCGACAACTGCTGCTCCATGGCCGCTACTTGCAGCTCCAAGACCTCGACCCGCCGCCGGAGCGAGACCTCCTCCTCGTCACTGCAGCGCGCCGTCGAGTCCAGTTCGCCCCGCTCGCTGGCCTGTTGCTGGGCCTGCTGAGGCTCGGCGTGTTGCTGCTGGTCGCGTTGAAGCCCGTGGCGCTTCTTGAAGGGAGAAGGGAGACACCCAGCCCCTCGTGACGGTCGCAGTCTCGCCGACCGTGTTGTGCAGGATTTCGTTCGCAGCAGCCACAAGGGCCGATGTGGAGAGCGAGGCGTCGTCACCAGCAACCATTGACGCCAGGTCCGTCTGCAGCTCGTTCGCGTGGGCCTGCAGCTCGTCTAGCAAGGCTTTCTCCATGGCCGGGTAGTGTCCGTGCCGTGCGCGCTTCGCGGTCGGGTCGCCGCTTTCCTCGTCCTTCGAGCTCAGTATGGCGCTCACCGTCGAAACGCCGACCTTCTTGCCGAAGGTCTCGAGGGCCCATCGCGCCAGGTCCTTCTGGGTCGCCTCCGGGCGAGCCCTCTTCTCGGCACGCAGAGCGTGCTTCTCGCGGAGCGTGAGCGGATTCCGAGCGGCCATCGCTGTTGAAGTATGCTACTGAAGAGGTTTCCGGAATCGCTGTCGCGAAGAAGCTGCAGTGCGCAACAGGAAGCGTTCATGGAGACCATGGAGTTATCGGAGTTGGTCAAAGAGATAGAGAAGACGTCGGCCGAGCTGCACGAGTTCCTGGCGTCCAAGGGCATTGGTGTGCATTGGTGTGTCTAGCTCGGCGCAGAGCGTCGCTGACGAGCAGATGCTCAGCGACAAGGAGAGCGGCGAGTCCGCTGACGACGAGGAAGCCTGCGAGAGTCTGACCGGGCTGGCCGCTCTGCTGCAGGATGGTACTTTCCTACAAGACATGCAGGAGACGTCCGCCAGCCTTCATCGCTACCTCCGATCAAAGCAGTTCGCCGAGGAGGAACTTGTCTGCAGTGACGGAGAGGAGAAGCGAGCCGATGTGAGCTACTACGAGTACGAGTGGGGCGAGGATGTTGAAAACGGACGATATCAGCGAAGACGGACACAGTGACGATGTTGACCGAACTGTTGACCTTGCTTCGAGTGATGAATCTCGTGAAACTGTGGAGACCGCTGCCCCGGCGGAAGGAATTGTGGCGATTAATTTACATGGTTGCGTAGCTGCTGCTCTATCAATATGGCTTAGCGCTTTCGGGGTGTACGCACTAAGCCTGGGCCCGCTGACGACCGTCAAAGATGGCGGGGTTGTTTTCACCAAGATTGGCGAGTGGATGCACACGCTGGGCACGGATCCGAGCAAGTACAGGGGTGTAAGTCTATGGAAATATGGATTCACGAGCAGAAACTTTCGCGATCGAATGCGTCAAATCAAAACGCAGCTTCGTGCTGCTGTCGCTGACATGCTGGACGAAAGACATCTACTCTTGCGCCAACAGGTTGGCTGGAAGACCTACCAGCATGCTGGCCGAGACAAGCAGGCGAGGCCATGGCTGCAGAGGTGTTTTTTAGCTTTGGCGAGCTAATGGCAAGTGACGAGTCCGGATCTACATGGGAAGCTTACACGAAATGCGCCGACGAGCTGAACTGGGAATGGCACTCCCGAACACTCAGTAACCAACAAAAAGAGGCGCTGGTTGAGCACTACAGAGATTTTTCCAGCTCGTCGCGCTGAAGTGCACGTGTTGGTTGTGAGTCAACGAATTGAGACTGCCGCCCTGTATCTGTGGGGTAATTCAAACGAAACTCCTGGCAACGAAAGTCGTGAGGTGATGGTGACCGCATCGCGTCAAGCCGAAGTTGCTGCGCTATACTTGCCAAATGATGAGGCTGCAGGCAACGACGAGCCGAGTAAAGGAGGGCGCAATGTGCAGCGCGAAGAGCATAGTACATTCAGTCTCGAGGTCGGAGCGGGCTGCAATGTAGGACTGGAGAGCAGACGAGAGAGAGGCCGGATGTAGTTTCCGACGGGGAAGCCGAACGGGCTATTGGTGCAGACCTCTGCAAATACTACAGATGCTCGAATCGGCGTGCCTCAAGCGAAATGGTCAGATGTGCGCCTTATGCCAATTTCACCTCGATCGCAACAACAAGTACAAGCGAACGTACCATCTCAAGAAGGCTGCCGAGCTTGTCCTAGCTAGGAAAAGGCACGCATTGGAAACAGTACGCAGCGGCCGTCATTGTTGCCAATATCGTCACCACCGCGCCTAGCTTCGCCATCTCCGACATGATCTTTTATAGATTAGTTTTGATTTTTTAATGGCCAGCCGACAGTGAAACCAAGTTGTATAAAACGATTACGGCACTGGACCAAATACGGGGTCAGGTGCCGGTGGCATTCGTCTACAGCTGGCTGAAGGCTCTGCTGTTCGTCTGCTAGCTTGCTGTGTACCTTCAGCAGCGCGTTATGCAGACGCGATCCGTGCTGCGCGCATCCGTTTAACGGCGACGACCTCGAGGACTGCTGCGGTCGCGGCTGCTGCGCCAGCGACCACGCGACTCCGAACGGGACCGCGAGCGAGAGCGCGACGAAGCTGACGAGGCCGAGCGCGAACGTGAACGCGACCTACCCGAAGAACGAGACCGCGACGGAGAGCGCACGCGCCGGCGACGCGGGCTGCGCGAGGCTCGCGACGATGCGGAACTCGCGCTTCTTCCACGACGACGGGGGCCCTCCGGAGACGCACTGCGCAATTTGCGCTTACGGGCTGGTGTTCGCGAGTCGGGAACAGGGGAGCGCGAGCGCCGAGAAGAGAGTTTGCCTTCGGTCTGTTCCTCTTTCTTCACGGAGACGGGAAGTGCAGCCGGAAGACTCTCGTGTTTCTCAGCCTTCTTTTCATAAAGCGCCGCGGACTTGACCTCCTCCTGATCCTTAGCAGGGCTGGACTTCTTGTTGTCCTGCTCCTTCTTCACTGCGCCACCATTGGTTTCTTCCTTCTTCGTCTCTGCTTTCACCGGTGAATCGTCGTTAGTCACCGCGCTCACCGACGCAGAGCGGCCCGACAGGTTCAACACCTTGTGCTCGCCCTTGCGAACAGCAGCGCGCGCAGGCGACACGCTCATGCTCAGCTTTTCCTCCTTAACCTTTCCGCTGCTGACCTTGCTCTTCTTCCCGCGAGAACCACCGCGAACACGCCCACGACTGGGGCTGCGGTCGGAGTCCGATCCGGAGCTAGAACCCGACGACGACGACGACCTGCTTCGAGACTGCGAGCGACTGGTCTTCTTCTTCTTTTCCGCCACGTCCTTCTCACCACGCTTATCTTTCCGCGCCTTGCGGTTGCGCGAACGAGAGCGTGAGCGACTGGAGCTTCTGCTGTGCGAGGACGCCGAGCTAGAAGAGGAGACCGAGCGGCGCTTCCGCTCCGCAGTCGACGATCGACGCGAGCGTTGCCCCACCACCGGCGAGCGCGAGCGGGACTTGGACTCTCGACGCGGCTTGGCGTCGCTCCGCCCTCGACTGCGTCGGTCGCGGCTGCGACGGTCGACAGGGGATCTTGACTGCCGCGAGTGCGACCTTGATCGGGCGTGCGGGGAGCGGAAACGCTCGCGTCTCGCGTGCATCTTCTTGTCCCTCTCGTCCCTCTCTTTCAGACGCTGCTGCCGCGCCTCCTCCCTCTCCTGCCACTCCTTCTCGCGCTTCTCCTTCCTCTCGACGCGCCGACGCTCCTGCATCTCAGGGTCGAAGCTCTCGCCCGCCACGTAGTCCGTGGCGATGCCGAACGCGTCCTTGATGCGTCTGTTCTCCTCTTCCTTGCGTCTCTGCCGGGCGTGCGAGCTCTCCGCGTCCTTGGGCTTATCGCGGCCACCCGCGTCGTTCAGCCGCGCCAGCAGCCGCTCGCGCTCGCGCTTGACCTTGTCCTGGATCTCCTCAGGGTCGCAGCCGCGGTCCTCCATCTCCAGCGACATCTCCAGAAGTTGCAGCTCTACCTTGCGCTTCTGCTCGTGCGCCAGAATCTCCGCGTTAGGCGGCGGCCGGTTCTTGCCGCCCCCACGCCCGCCAAAGTCTCCCGATGAGCCTCCGCGCTGGTTGCGCGCCAGCGTCTGCCGCGTGCGCGACGCGTTCACATAGCTGAGGTTGCGCTGCACGTATCCATTGGTGCCCGAGCCACGCACGGTGCGCAGGCCGATGCCGTTGTACATGACGGAGCTGCTTCGACGAGTCGTTCCTCGCCCCCAAAATGAGACTCCTCTCGAGCCCCCTTGCTTCGTGTGTACCACGCCATAAAATCCAACTCGATAATCCAGCTTAAATCCAACTCGATAATCCAGCTTCAAACCGTTACTGCATTCTGCACTTTCCAGCGAAATGCTCATGCTGCAGGTTGGGCAGTGTGGCAACCAATTGGGGCGCGCGCTGTTCGACAAGCTGGCGGAGGAGGAGGCGGCGGCCGGTGGCAGCGATTCCGCCTTCTTCCGCTCGCCTCAGGACTCCCGCAACCAGCGAAGGGCGCGCGCCGTGCTTGTGGACATGGAGCCAAAGGTGATCCAGCAGTGCTACCGAGCGAAGACAACGGCGTGGGAGTACGAACCAAGCAACGCATTCACGAGGCAGAGCGGGTCGGGCAACAACTGGGCCAGTGGCTACAGGACGCAAGGCACGCAGGCGGAGAGCGAGCTGCTGGACCTGCTGCAGTCGGTGCGTAGTCTGATCTGACTGCAGATGCCCTCTTGCTCATCCTAACGGGGATATTTTGCTGCAGGAAGCGGAACGCTGCGACCTTCTCAAGGGGTTCCTCACGCTGCAGAGCGCTGCAGGAGGCACCGGCTCGGGGCTGGGCTCGTTCCTCACTGAGAAACTAGCGGACAACTACCCGTCGACCTCGTTGCTGAACGCCGTGGTGTGGCCGTACCATTCCGGAGAAGTGATCGTACAGAACTACAACGCGATGCTCACCATGGCGAGCCTAGCCGACAGCGCGCACGGCATCTTCATATTGCAGAACGACGCCGCGAGCCTCATCTGCCAAAAGCTGCTGCGGATCCCTCACCCGTCGTTCGACGCGATGAACGAAGTTCTTGCGACGCACCTAGCGTCTGCGTTCCTTGCGGTCGACACGAAGGCAGCAAGTCAATCTCGCAGGAGAGTTGACCCATTAGGGGAAATCCGCGAGCGGCTCTGTCAGCATCCGGTACATATCTCCTGAAACCTGTTTCGTATTTTCTGAGCTCACACGTGGATGGTCGTGTGTGCATTAGGCGTTCAAGCTGCTGGATATCAAGATGGTACCGCTGATGCCAGACCGCTCTAAAACGTTTAGCACACACACCTGGACAGGCATCGTGAAGCATCTGCACCAGGTTTGTGCTGTTTGCTTTTGTGGTGCGTCATCCATCTTTGACAAGCGGATTTTCACTGTTGCAGATGCAAGTTGCCAACGCAGCCTTTGAAGAAGGTGTCGACTGGGATGTGTCCCTGGGGACGGGGCAAGGAAGAATGCTAAACCGATCAGTCGGTAGTTTGCTCATTGTACGGGGCAAAGACTCGAAACAGGCGGACGCTGCAGCATTTTCGGATCCACGGATGTATGCACCATGGGCAACAGATCCGTTTCGATGTTATTCATCCAGCTCCAACTTCAATGGTTACGACAAGACAGGAACGCTCGTCAGGTAGCTATTTGCCGCAGCTTACGCGTTGGGTTCTCGATAATACATCTAACTCCCGTGTGATCTGTGCCTAGCAACTCGAAAGCCATGGTGCAAACATTAGCGATCACAATGGACAAGGCCTACGATATGTTCGCTCATGGGGCGTATTTGCATCAGTACGAGCGATTTGGCATCGATCGTGAGTTTTTCCAAGAAGCCTTCCTCCGAATCGACCAAATCACGCAGAACTACGCCTCGCTGTGAGTAGTGGGGCTGGTAGTGGAGGCGGAACGGTGATGTTACCAATTTGCTGATTGCATCTGCATCACAAGTCTGACCGAATGCTTTCTTGTAGCTTGTAGCTCACCTCAGACTGATAGTCGGAGCCAGCGGCTGGCCAAATCCACAAGAGAACTTACAATCGCGATGACCAAGTTCAGGATCAGAAATCTCCACTAATTCTTCATTCTTACGAGGGTGTCTCTCATTTGCACCGCCAACAGAGGGAGGTACTACCCCCCTCTACTAGTAAGTACGTACTTCGAAGTATTTGCTGGGACGGACTATTACATTTTGACTAAACCCCAGCATCCTGGGGTCGCTTTTGCAGGCCTCTCGGACAAGACAAACAGGAGGCGGACTTTACAGCTCCAACGCAGACATCATTTCCAGTGGCTCGAACGTCTCCAGCAGCGCAATGACGCTATCGTCCAGCTCCAGCTCGCCTTCTTGCGCGAATAATTGACCGTGACTGTCCATAAATGCTCCCGCGTGCGGCATGACCTGGTTGGCGCTGGACATGTGCAAGGGTGTTTGCATCGCAGGAGGATACGGGTGCGGCTCGTACGTCTGCAGGTTGTTCGGCTGCGCGCTGCATGGCTGCGGGTGGTACACCTGCTGCGGTGCGTCATAGGTGGGGCGTGGGTGGTCACTTGTGACTTCAATTTCGCTCTCAGTCTTGTTGGTAGGGCTTGTTGCAGCCTCGGCCTTCCTTCTCCGCGCGATTTTCTCGCGGTATTTTTGCGCGTGCGTCATGGTCTGGCGCGTCGTTCGAGTCCCGATGTGCGCTGCGATGGTCTTCCACGGGCCCGAGGGGTAGCATTCGAGGGCTTCCAAGAACAGTTCGTGCTCTTCAAGCGTCCAGGGCGTGCCGGCACGCTTGGTGGGCAGCGAGCGGGCCTGGTCCTGGTTGGGCGCCAGGCGAATGAGCTCCTGGTCTTTCTGGAAGTACTGACTCTGGACGCGCGGTGTAATTGTCATATCAGTGAGGAGAAAGGAGTTTCTGGTGGGCGGACCGAGCTAGTGCGGGGTGAAGAGTGATGTCACTTGGCTGACAAATGCAAGAATGAATCACCGAATATCGACTCGCTCGATGGATCGATCGTTCACACAATTTGAATTGGTGATTGCAATTGGGACATGGAGTGCAGAGACCGAGCGAAATATCCGAGCGGGACCGCACAACCAAACAGCAAAGCCTGTGCGGCGAAAATCCAGGTTTGGCCGGCGCTGATTGGATATTAGGGCAGGATCTTCGACTGCTAAAATGGAGTGGATCGTCGATTGGGGGGCCTCACTAAAACTCGGCCAGGCTTCTGCGGCGGGAGGACGCTTTATCTCTGGAACGTAGTTACGCTGCGCAGAAGCTGTTCGTGTTCACGTCCTGTTCGTCCGTTCCCGTCACCAATCGCGCGGAATTGCGTACGGGGTAGATTCCAACAACCGCAACAACTACCGGGTTGAGTAGATGGCAATGGTAGCGCAATGGGCGCCGCAGCTGTAACAAGGGTCGCTAAGCCTGTTTCCGCGGCGGCCTTTCTCGATACATGTATCAAGATGAGCTGCGACAGGCAAAGCGCTAGCTCAAGCAGATGCAACGATCAGGCCCGCGTTCGGCTACAGTATTCTGCAGGCGCACGCTTAGCTGCATTTCCCACCAGAAGCATGCTGCTTGGATTTGATACGCACTGCCTTGCCGCAGATGCAATCGCGCCGTTATCGAAGCCACTGGAAAGCGAGGCGACGCCCGCGACGGGAACTTGAGGCGGGGCAGCCCCGTCTCAGGCGCGAGGTTCTATGGCGGTGCGGACAGCACCACGATCCAGCTCTTGATACGGGGCGCTCTATTGGGACACGCTGAAACACGCCACGTCAAGCCGATGACTGTTCCGACAGTATCCAGATGGACATACAAACAGCAAGCCTAAAATGATATGCGTGAGTGATGGTCTTTTTGGATACTGCCCATCACGACGATTAACGCATACGAGTCGCGGATTGGTTAATACAAGATCAGGCTTAGCCTCATCTGAGCACGGCCATTGGCCATAACCTTTGGCCGTCGGTTGTGGTTCCTATTCTGATTATCACTGAGAATCCTACTGGTGTCTCTGGGACTATGCTGCGGCATCGTCCTGTGCTACGAATATATGGTTGTGGCCGGCTACGTGGCCCCGTACCGCGTACGCTACGAGTCTTTCCGACCACGAGTCTTTTGTCATGCTCACGCCAACGGCTGTCCTCGCCGGAATGCCCGCAGTCTGCTCGCCCCGCGCTTCCCCTTGAGCCCGCTCCGGAGCAGTTCCAGCATGTTACGGGCAGCGTTGACGTCTCGATTCCAGAAGTTGGCCTTGCATCGGCTGTTGGTACAGCGCAAGACGTTTCGGGTGCATTTGAGAACAATCTTCTTGTCCGCCAGCTTCGGGTCTGCGAACTTCTGCATCTCGGCGATTTCCTTCGCTTCCTTCTTGGACGGCTGCGGCTTCAGCCGAATGTCCTCTTCGTCGTCCTTCCTCTTCACCTTGGTGAACAGTCGAGCTTGCTGGAGTCGCTGGTGACAGCAGGAGCACGTGATGCTAGTACGATACTCGTCCATCGGGAGCACGGTCGCTCTCTTCTTCAGCGCCTTGACGAACCCCTTGACCGGCCCCGTGGCGTGGCCTTTAATGCCGTCTCGCCGACTCCAGTCGCCGTACGCTATGCAGACCTGCTTGCTGGCTCTCGGCACGAGCCGCTTGGCGAGCGCATCGATCGCCTTCATCTTCGCGCGGTCTCGCGTAAACCGCCAGCGGAGGAAGGCCTGCTCGGCAGAGAACGCCAGCAGGAAGCGCAGGTGCATCCAGAAGTATTGCAGGCGCTGCAGGTACACATCGTAGCTGCAGGTCTTGAACGACGGCATCGCACGGATGACCCCAGCGTACCACGGCTCCCGCTGCTTCAGCTTCTCGTTGTAGTGGCGAAAATCGTTCATCCTCGCGAGGTGCCGGTACTCGCGAGTCGTGATCTCCATAACCCTCTCTTGCAGTTGGCGTCTCAGTCTGCGCCGGCGCCGCGCTCGTCGAGATTGTCTCCGTCCTCGGCGGCGTCTGCGACGACGGAGACGACCGACCGACACCGCCGTAACGAGCGATCGCATGCCCGGATCGATGCCGATGAGAACGTCGGGGCAGTACCCGGGACCGAGCTTGAACAGCTCCTTGCTGAAGTCGTCTCCACCTACAAGCTCCTCCGGGCTCTTCGTCTTTTTCGTAGCAGGCATCGTCTGCTCCGCTGAGCCGTCGTTCATCTTCCTCTTCTTGTGCGAGGTGGTCTGCTCTACCACGACCACGGACGTCGTGGTCACCGGGCGCGTCATGGTCACCGAGGCCGCGTAGCTGTTCGTCTTGACCTCGTCCACGAACTTGCGGTTTTCGGTCTCGAACTGGTCCACGTCGAACACCGCCCGCATGACATCCGCCTTGTTCTGCTGAAACGTTCCCAAGTTGAAAGGGAGTTCAAAGCCCGTCATTTCCTTGCGAGGAACCACGTTCAACTCCTCCTTCAGGAACGCCTTCACCTTCGGGTCGTCGATGGTCCGCGAGAACAGCCCGTACAAAGTGCTCGCGTTGAGCTTGACGTAGATAGCCTCGTACGAAGTCGCCACAGGTAACAGTGAGTACAGTCGCGCCCCCTTCTGCTTCGGGTGTTCCTTCACAAACTCCTCCATGAACGTGAGCATGTCGAACAACCGACGCAGGAAGTGAGCACTGTTAGCTCGTATCTGCCCCTGCCACGGGACCTTCCCCAGCCAGTTGCGCAACTCTAGCTCCGTTTCATCATTGGTCGTGTCCCACTCAGTCCACGCTTTGACCGTCCGACCTGTCGGGGCTCCGTCTTCGCCCACCTCCGGCACGGACTTGACGCGGAAGCAGCTGTCGACGAGACGCTTGGTATCTCGGTTCTTCAGTTCGATCTTGCCCTCCGGGGCGTACCGGAAGCGGACGTATTGGTGCAGCCGACGACGGAAGTGCAGAGCTATCATGTTCAGCGCATTGGTCGACATGAGTTGAGCCATCTCGTTCACCATTTGTGTGCCATTCATGACACGCTCTGAATCGTACGTCTGCACATGTCCTCTTCCCGCCCAGTACCGCGAGAATGTTTCGTGTAAACTCGGGTACTCCGGCTCGGTCGCATCCCTGTCACGAGTTTCAGTGTTACCAAGTGTCGCCACACAGCAACGGTAGAAGAGCATCTGCTCGATCTTGGGCAGTTCCTTATTCTCCTTCAGACAGCGCAGAACGTGGAGGTTGGCGAGGTGCCACCCCTCCAACTGAACCTGCTTCATGACCACGCACGTGCGTTCGATCTCCGGCAGCAGTTCCGGTAGTCGGAGGATTCGCGTGAGCTTGCAGATCACACTCGAGTGGATATTTGCAGTTGAGCGCTTGAGGCGGTAGACGGGGTCCGACACCTCGGAATGAGGTTGCAGCGATAGCGCGTCCGGGGGAGCACTCACGCCAGAGTTCCGAGTCGGCTCGAACGCCGGCGGTACGGCATCGGGTTCCTTGTTCTCCGCTACGAACTTGAACGGCGGTACGGCGTCGGGGTCCTGGGTCTCTGCTACGAACTCGAACGGCGGCGGTACGGTGTCGGGGTCCTGGGTCTCTGCTACGAGCTCGAATGGCGGCGGTACGATGTCGGGGTCCTGGGTCTCTGGTACGAACTCGAACGGCGGTACGGTGTCGGGGTCCTGGGTCTCCTCTTCCATATCCCAGTCGTCGGGGTAGACGTCGTCCTTCTTGCGCTTGCGGCTCATCTTGCAAAAGATGAAATGAGAGAGAAATCGATCGCCCCAGCTCACAAAAGGAGGAATGTTCCATCGTGATCTCCTACAAATGGACCAGCGTTCCTCAGTTGCGCACCGGGTACGCACGTCGGCACCAAACTAACTGCGCGTCCAAACGAAGCTCAGCAACCATATCCAACCATTTCCGGATACTTTGACCATTTAGCGGAAGGTACGATCGAGCAGATCGTCCGTCGTCTTGGCTCGCTCGGTTGACGATCCTTACTAACAAGGACGCGCGTCTCAAAGTCACACCCGCTGACGCGAATATGGAGTGTAGGCGGCAAAGCACCGCGGCCGCCTATACTCCATAGCCTTTGTCGGTCCGTACGTCACGTTCTTTTCTTTCAGCGTTCGAGATGAGCTGCTTGCACTTGCTGACAACAGCACCAAAACTCCACAAGAGATGTATCGAGATGTTGTTGCCGCCGTTGACGTTATCGGCACTGCCGCGTCTGGAATAATCTCGTCAGCATCATTGGTGGCGGTGTTGTCGTCTAGGGTTAGTACAATACTAGCCTTGCCCATCCTCTAGCAACACCAATAATTTATTTTTTGACAGGCAGCTGTAAAAGATCCCTTGAGACTTACAAGCAATACAAGTATGGTACGCAATGAAGAAAACCTAACTTGCATTTATAAAGTTTGAAATGTGTCCTCAAATGCTAGTGGATATCGATACATGAACGATGGTTGACAGGTCACTGCGTTCGCCAAGAATGGCCTGTTCATCTCAGACGAATCCATTAACCCCGACATCGTCGATGTACTTGCACCTGAACGCACCCCAGAAAACGATTCCCGGTCACCGCTGAGGATTTGTTCTCGTTCAACGCAGTATGGGGTCCCCGCTGCAGCCAAAGGCGGAGCTAATGGATTCGCCATGCGCTGTAACCAAGGGTCAATCCAAGACGGAAAGCTGGAAATGTTTGTGCCGCCAAGGTTGATACCAATGAGAGGATTAAGCAGCATTGGCACATCTTCTGGCAATGCAGAGAGCTTGGTATTCGCTAAATCGAGATACCACATCGCCTCTAGCTTAAATATTTCCTTCGGGACGCTCTCAATGGGAGTGTAGGGCATGATAAGAATGGACGGCCGTATCTTCCACAGGGTGTCTGGAAACTCGGTGAACTGGGTCGTATCCAGATGAAGCGACGAGTACCGAGGCCACTTTGTGTGCAGATCGTCTGGCAATTCCCTCAGATTCGACACAACGAAGCCGATAATATTCAGAGTTGGTGGAAAGTTGGACGACAGCAGACCCAGCGGAAGCTCTCCGTTGGAAAGGTTCACGCGTATGAACACAGCAGCTTGCATGTTGGCGTGGTTGTCTCGATCAAACGCTGCATCTTCCCCCCACTCCGTAATGGTCGTATTGTAAACCTTGAAAGAGATCAGCGAGTGAAACGATGTCAGCATTGAAGGCACTTCGAAACTCGGACAATTTCGCACCGACATGGACACAACGGAGGTTAGATCCAATTGGCTCCACTGTGCGATGACGCGGTCACTCTGACCATCCATGTCGTCTGTCAGACAATTCAGTAGAACCAGTGAGCACGCAGGCTTCGAGACTCCCCATGGGTAGACCTGGACCAGGCACTGCGGCAGCGCAAGATTCGTTTCTGCATGGACATGTAGACCGAGGATAACAGCCCCCCAACAGAAAAATGCAAACCGCACTATCTTCGAGCTCGCAAGTCTATCCGTCCATACTGCGATGTGATGCGTTCGAGTCTCGACTGGAGCCTCAATTTGGTCGAATGGAGCAATTGTGGCGCCTCGCGGGTTGGCCGGCGTCGCTGCGTGGTCTTTTGTACTGGCCGCCGTCATAAGCCCCTCCATGGTATTCAAGTTGCTGAGCATACTCACCGCAAACACCATCCGCGTGGCCAGATCGCTCCAAGATTGAACCAGGATGATGTTGAGCTCGTTCGTAACGTTCACTAGCCATTTGTCCTGGAACCAGAGCAAAATGTTGAAGTTTCCTGTGCTGACGTCGTACTGCTCAGCATACGCGATGACGAGAAGCAGCGGAATGCCCACCGAGGTTACCAAATCGAGAAGGCAATCGCACGAAAGAGCAATGAGGCGCATTTTGGTCTTGTTGTACCGGAACATGTGATGCACAAGTGCCGTAGACCAGCAGTTCAGCACCAACAGCGCGACGTAAAACCGATTCAGCCACAACCGAGAGATTTTCCGACTCATACGAAGCCCTTGACCGGTCTGCAGCGCACTCTCCACAGTCTCCCGGAACAGAAGCAGCAGATCATAGTATGGGCCTTGAGCTCCAAAGAATCCGCGGCGACCGAAACCCGCATCAAATCCGCGGTATAAAGCGTTGCGAGCACCTTTAGGGCCTCTTCGCTGACTTTTGAGTCGACCCGTACCTTGGGTCGACTCAAAATTACCGCGGAAAGTTAACCTCTTGTGTCTCTTGTGTTCTCTTGTGTCCTTGTTAGTAAGGATCGTCAACCGAGCGAGCCAAGCCGACGGACGATCTGCTCGATCGTACCTTCCGCTAAATGGTCAAAGTATCCGGATATGGTTGGATGTGGTTGCTGAGCTTCGTTTGGACGCGCAGTTTAGTTTGGTGCCGACGTGCGTACCCGGTGCGCAACTGAGGAACGCTGGTCCATTTGTAGGAGATCACGATGGAACATTCCTCCTTTTGTGAGCTGGGGCGATCGATTTCTCTCTAATTTCATCTTTTGCAAGATGAGCCGCAAGCGCAAGAAGGACGACGTCTACCCCGACGACTGGGATATGGAAGAGGAGACCCAGGACCCCGACACCGTACCGCCGCCGTTCGAGCTCGTGGCGGAGACCCAGGACCCCGACGCCGTACCGCCGTTCGAGTTCGTAGCAGAGACCAAGGAACCCGACGCCGTACCGCCGGCGTTCGAGCCGACTCGGGACTCTGGCGTGAGTGCTCCCCCGGACGCCCTATCGCTGCAACCTCATTCCGAGGTGTCGGACCCCGTCTACCGCCTCAAGCGCTCAACTGCGAATGTCCACTCGAGTGTGATGTGCAAGCTCACGCGAATCCTCCGACTACCGGAACTGCTGCCGGAGATCGAGCGTACGTGCGTGGTCATGAAGCAGGTTCAGTTGGAGGGGTGGCACCTCGCCAACCTCACGTTCTGCGCTGTCTGAAGGAGAATAAGGAGCTGCCCAAGATCGAGCAGATGCTCTTCTACCGTTGCTGTGTGGCGACACTTGGCAACACTGAAACTCGTGACAGGGATGCGACCGAGCCGGAGTACCCGAGTTTACACGAAACATTCTCGTGGTACTGAGCGGGAAGAGGACATGTGCAGACGTACGATTCAGAGCGTGTCATGAATGGCACACAAATGGTGAACGAGATGGCTCAACTCATGTCGACCAATGCGCTGAACATGATAGCTCTGCACTTCCGTCGTCGGCTGCACCAATACGTCCGCTTCCGGTACGCCCCGGAGGGCAAGATCGAACTGAAGAACCGAGATACCAAGCGTCTCGTCGACAGCTGCTTCCGCGTCAAGTCCGTGCCGGAGGTGGGCGAAGACGGAGCCCCGACAGGTCGGACGGTCAAAGCGTGGACTGAGTGGGACACGACCAATGATGAAACGGAGCTAGAGTTGCGCAACTGGCTGGGGAAGGTCCCGTGGCAGGGGCAGATGCGAGCTAACAGTGCTCACTTCCTGCGTCGGCTGTTCGACATGCTCACGTTCATGGAGGAGTTTGTGAAGGAACACCCGAAGCAGAAGGGGGCTCGACTGTACTCACTGTTACCCGTGGCGACTTCGTACGAGGCTATCTACGTCAAGCTCAACGCGAGCACTTTGTACAGCTTTCTCGCGGACCATCGACGACCCGAAGGTGAAGGCGTTCCTGAAGGAGGAGTTGAACGTGGTTCCTCGCAAGGAAATGACGGGCTTTGAACTCCCTTTCAACTTGGGAACGTTTCAGCAGAACAAGGCGGATGTCATGCGGGCGGTGTTCGACGTGGACCAGTTCGAGACCGAAAACCGCAAGTTCGTGGACGAGGTCAAGACGAACAGCTACGCGGCCTCGGTGACCATGACGCGCCCGGTGACCACGACGTCCGTGGTCGTGGTAGAGCAGACCACCTCGCACAAGAAGAGGAAGATGAACGACGGCTCAGCGGAGCAGACGACGCCTGCTACGAAAAAGACGAAGACCCCGGAGGAGCTTGTAGGTGGAGACGACTTCAGCAAGGAGCTGTTCAAGCTCGGTCCCGGGTACTGCCCCGACGTTCTCATCGGCATCGATCCGGGCATGCGATCGCTCGTTACGGCGGTGTCGGTCGGTCGTCTCCGTCGTCGCAGACGCCGCCGAGGACGGAGACAATCTCGACGAGCGCGGCGCCGGCGCAGACTGAGACGCCAACTGCAAGAGAGGGTTACGGAGATCACGACTCGCGAGTACCGGCACTTGGCGAGGATGAACGACTTTCGCCACTACAACGAGAAGCTGAAGCAGCGGGAGCCGTGGTACGCTGGGGTCATCCGTGCGATGCCGTCGTTCAAGACCTGCAGCTACGATGTGTACCTGCAGCGCCTGCAATACTTCTGGATGCACCTGCGCTTCCTGCTGGCGTTCTCTGCCTAGCAGGCCTTCCTCCGCTGGCGGTTTACGCGAGACCGCGCGAAGATGAAGGCGATCGATGCGCTCGCCAAGCGGCTCATGCCGAAACCCAGCAAGCAGGTCTGCATAGCGTACGGCGACTGGAGTCGGCGAGACGGCATTAAAGGCCACGCCACGGGGCCGGTCAAGGGGTTCATCAAGGCGCTGAAGAAGAGAGCGACCGTGCTCCCGATGGACGAGTATTGTACTAGCATCACGTGCTCCTGCTGTCACCAGCGACTCCAGCAAGCTCGACTGTTCACCAAGGTGAAGAGGAAGGACGACGAAGAGGACATTCGGCTGAAGCCGCAGCCGTCCAAGAAGGAAGCGAAGGAAATCGCCGAGATGCAGAAGTTCGCAGACCCGAAGCTGGCGGACAAGAAGATTGTTCTCAAATGCACCCGAAACGTCTTGCGCTGTACCAGCAGCCGATGCAAGGCCAACTTCTGGAATCGAGACGTCAACGCTGCCCGTAACATGCTGGAACTGCTCCGGAGCGGGCTCAAGGGGAAGCGCGGGGCGAGCAGACTGCGGGCATTCCGGCGAGGACAGCCGTTGGCGTGAGCATGACAAAAGACTCGTGGTCGGAAAGACTCGTAGCGTACGCGGTACGGGGCCACGTAGCCGGCCACAACCATATATTCGTAGCACAGGACGATGCCGCAGCATAGTCCCAGAGACACCAGTAGGATTCTCAGTGATAATCAGAAATATACAGTACACAATGAACGGTGAACGTTAAATATTAAAAAAGCGCTCTTGAACGATAGGAACACGACGAAGACTCCGGGCGGAACTGCACTTGATGACGCCTGAAACCTGTTTCAAGGCAAATATTTGAGAAGTTGCCCCCCACCGAATTTCCATCGTCTCAGAACACGAGTCGCGTGCGTGCAGGTAACTAGGTCGTCTGTGACCTGGCCGGGAATACCTGAGTATATTGTGCTGACGTGACGTCTGCTCCTGGTGATATGTTGATGCTGCCGTTGCAGCTACATTTACAGGTGCAACATTAAGCTGTTGGCTACAAGCGCTGGCAAGTTGTCAGTGACAACAAAACTGCGATCCAGTGAGCCAGCATCGGGAGCATCCCCCACCTTCGCCACAGATTCGAGTGCAGTCGTCATTGAGAGCACTTGAATCCGCATTTGCGGGTACAGTGTGGTATTGCGCGTTCGGTCGACACCATGCCAACATCCGCAGTACCGCTGCGCGGCGGCAGCTTCATCACTACTCCCTGCTTTCCTGCATGTATCCTCGGGCGCGCTTCAGCCTGCCTTGCTGGCAGCAAGTTGTTGCTTCTGGTGACTCGTTTCTGACGACATTTTTCGCGGCACTGCTCGGGAGTCCAAGTCGGGACCGCTACTAAACCGGGATTAATCTGCTTGAAGTTTCTTTGATTCGCACATGCTGGTACTTTGAATCTACCGGCCCTCGCATATGCTGCGGAAGTTTCGCCCTCCCATTCCACAAGTTTGCGACTCCAGAGAAGAACCACCCGATCAACGTCCATTCATGGAGGCCAAGCTGCTGGCGCTAAGCGGGCTCATGGACGAGCCCCGCTTCCGTCGACTCGTCAAGTTCCAGGCGCGCCGTCGCGAGGGGCTCGGGGGCAGCGAGCTCGAGATCCTCACCGAGACCGCGCGCGTCCTCATGTGCGACGACCGGCGGCTGTCCTTCACGGTCTACCGCATGCGCATCCGCAGCGCAGACGACGTGCTACACCACCGGGCGCTCGCGCGAGACCGCGAGGCCGACGAGGGCGGCCGGTGGGTGCTGGAGAAGCGCTACTCCGAGTTCGACAAGTTCCGCAAAGGGTTCTTCAGGCACATCGAGCACTGGGAGAATGTCGTCAACCGCGAGCTCTCGCACCGAAAAACCAAGGACATCACCAAGGACCGCGGCGACACGCACAACACCTTCGCCGTCGTCTCTAACACCCTACGCCGAGCCATCTCGCCGCAGTTTCCTAAGAAGCGCATCCATGTGGATATGCCCAAGATCATCGCCGAGCGGGTCGAGGGACTGACCGAGTTCGTGCGCAAGCTCATGAGCGTGTACACCGACCTGGGGCTCTACTTGAGCAACTATCAGCTGCATTCCAGCGCCTTCGCGTCGTCCTACGAGCTGCTGCACCAAATGCAGACGGAGATCGAGCAGTTCTTGGAGGTGCCGCAGCCGCAGAAGGACGCCGAGACACGTCGGCAGTCGGCGGTGCTGGCGCTCGAGAGTCTAGACATGCTGGGCCACCAGAGCCCGGATGCTAGTGAACCTGAGCTCGTGTGCTGCATCTGCCTGAACGAGGAGGACCCCGTTGACAGCGATGCAGCGCCCCTCGTGCAGCTCCCGTGCCACCACCACTTTCACGAAGACTGCGTAATTGACTGGTTTAGCGCCAGCACGACGTGTCCGCTCTGTCGCCGCACCACGACCAGCCCTACCGCGTAATCGCGCACCAACTTCCTGCAACCAAACACTAAAGTCAAAGCACCAAGTCGAGGTCAAAAGCGCTGCGATCACTGCATGTCCACACAGTTATTAATTTCTTGACCAAATAGTTTAACACCTTGGTACTCGCTCAGACTTAATCCATCCATTTGTAGTCATGGACCGTGACCGATACAGCGAAAAGCTCTACCGTACACCAATTTTTGTGTACGGTATCCCGGTAGCTGCACATTTGTGACTCGGCATCATCGAGTTGCATCTTGGTATGTGAGCCCCACGCTTGCGATATCCAGGCGGAACACCGACAGAGATGTGCATTCCTATCTGCCGTCAACACGGAACTTCAGAGAATCCAAGTAACCACGAACGTCACCTTCATTCCTCAAGCCGCCATCTTCCACACAGAGAAACGAGAGCCTCATGGCGACCACTGTTATCGAGAACAAGCTGCTGGCCTCCAGCGGCCTCATGGACGAGCCGCACTTTCGTCGGCTGCTCAAGTTCCAGACACGTCGTAGAGAGGCCCTGGTCGGAGGGGAGCTGGAGATCCGCACAACAACCAGCCACGTCATGGCCTCGGAAGACTCAGCCGCATGGTACACCGTCTACTGCATGCACATCCGGCGAGCTTCCGACACCCGACCTGGCGCTGGGGGCCAGTGGGTGCTGAAAAAGCGGTACTCGGAGCTGGAGACCTTCCGACGACTGCTGTTCAAGCGGATTGCGGACTGGGAGCACACAGTCCGCAGGGAGTTCTCGCGCAAGACCGCGTTCGGCAGCCTCAACGCGTTTGCCGTTGTCTCGAACGCCATGCGCCGCGCTATTTCGCCGTCGTTCCCCAGGAAACACCTGCGACCTGACAAGCCCGCACATATCCAGGAGCGAGTCGTGGGGCTGCCCGACTTCGTGCGGAAGCTGCTCGGGGTGTACACGGATTTGGCAGTGTACAAGACCAACAGCCAGCTGCAGGCCGGCGGCTTCGCTTCGTCTTGGGTGCAAATGTGCACGATCTTCTCCGAGCTCGAGGCCTTCCTCGAGATCCCGCAGCCCCAGAAAGACGCCGAGAATCAGCGGCAGTCCGCCGTGCTGGCACTGACAGACCTTCAAGAACACTCCAGCCCCGCCGGTGGCGATGACGAGGAGCACGTCTGCTCCATTTGTCTGAATGAGGACCCCGCAACAGATGAATCGAGGCCGGCAGTGAGCTTGCCCTGCGGGCACCATTTCCACGAGGACTGCGTCATTGGGTGGTTCAGTACAAGCCCCACGTGCCCGCTTTGCCGTCGCAATTCCCACGCGTGATAAACTACCAACTCGCAGTGTGAGGGAGTCTCACACCCAATGTTCATTACTCGACGCGTTCCGCTTGCAATCCAAGCCATCGTTCACCCGCTCTACATGCGTATTCTCCCATTACCCGCCGTCGTCTCTGGGGTCTCCTTTGAGCCACGTCGTCACATTGCCGCCCTGTCACCAAAGATGCTGTCCTACTAGCAACGTACTGACGGCTTGTCGAAGGTCTGCGCATGGCGGCGGCATGGTCCGTGAACATTGAACACCGCGAGTAGCTTCGCCAAGTCGGTCGTGGCGCCAACAGCAACAAGGCTCGCCGCAAGCACCGCTTGCTGCCTGCCAAGTATGCTGCTGCATCAGGGCCCGGCAAACGTCGACAGCCAGTCAGCGACGCGAAGCAACCCGCCGGCGGGATAGCAGTCAGAGCGGCGGTTCGACGGACGATCAGTTAGGTACACACGCCCTTCAGATCCGGACACCGCAAAACCCGACGAGCTATTGAAGGGCCAGCGGGATGCTGCCCAGCACCACCGGCAACTTCAACGGCAGCGGTCGCCCAGCACTCACGGGTGCAGCAGAGCTCTCTGCTCGAGCTGCGCGAACTGATGATAACTCCGCCGCCACCCAAGGTTGTAAACAGAAAACATCTGCAGCTTTGTACAGTATCGCCACGTGCGACCAGCAGCAGTGCGGCTCGCTGAGCTTGCCACCGCGCAGGACAAGAAAGACCAACAGGCCGCAAGCTGGCGTTGGCGCCGCCATGTGCTTCGCATGCTGCAAGACTGAAGAGCGTTGTGCCCCCCATCGTTGAACTTGTCTGGCCTGACGGGCACCCAAACTGCAAGCTGCCGTTGCACCTCATCCACGGGCCCGCTTTCCCACTGTGGCGCTGGCCAAGCCTGGGCCTGGCAATACATGTACCGGGCTGTACGCAGCCAGCAGGCTGGCCAATTTCCCCACTCCTTCCTCCCTTGCCTTGCTGCTTCGCGAGGTGATCCCGATCTCCATTTTAACAGCGATTTCTGAAGTTTGCTGACTGTCACTTGCGTTTAACAAATCCCTGAACGCCATCCCGCCGCGAATCGCGGCCGTCAATGTCGCCCCAGCCAGCAGCATGCCTTCGCTGCCAACACCAAGGTGTACGAGGCTCGTACTACGAGCCTTCGCTGCCAGCCAGCGCCGCCGCCATCAGAGAGACCCCCTCGTTGAAGAAGGCCAGCCAAGCCTGGGGCGCCGACCGTTGCTTTGAATGTGGTCTTCAGTTTTCCGGTGCAGAGCCGGGGCGACATTGCACTTCAATTTGAAGTTTGCTCCTACTGAAGTCAAGTGAGGGCTTACCATAGTGAAGTCAGGTGAAGTTAGGTCGTCCATGCGTCCCGGCGCTTTCATTTTCGATTCAGCGCCGCAGCGCTCGCTCGCTCGGCCCCGACAAAAAGCACATGTTCTCCTCCTCGCCGACCTCTCTTCTTGCGCCGCCACCATCGACGGCCGTGCGGCCAACGGGCCCGTTCGCTTCGCTGACCGGTTTGGTGGAGCTGCCTGCACTGCGGATTCCAATCGGCCAAGAACAAAAAACCGGACGCGTTTCCACGACGCCCGGCTGCTATCACCAGGCGCCGCCAGTCCCCGTGAAGACCGAGCCGTCCTCCATCGCCATGGGGCTGTCGCCGCACGGGCCCGCCACGCGATCCCCGTCCTCTCCGTCCTCCTTCTTCATCCTCACGCAGCCTGAAGCCGCCAAGGTATGTTCTTGCTGGCCTGGTGGCGCCTTCTCAATGCCAACCACCGTCGCGATTTGGCAACCCGTCCATGTGCAACCTGGTCAAAAGATGGTGGTTGCACCCCTTCCTTCCCTTGAAGTCTCACCTTATGGCTGCTATTGTGCGTTTTGCAGCTCGGCTTGAGTCCCCTCCTCGAAGCCGCCGAGCAAGTGCGTCCGTCGATGACCGAGATGTCGTCGCCGCTCTACGGCCGCTCCAGCCCGCTCAAACGCGAGCTCCCGCAGCCGCCGACGCTGCCCTCCATCATGCACGCCATGGGCGGCTACCCGCTGGAGCCGCCAGCGATGCCCAAGCGAGCCCGCATCGGCTCGGACGTCGGCTTGGACGTTCAGGCCTCGTACAATTTGCTGGGCCACATGCCCCGCCAGGCCACGATCTTCCCGTCCACCCCCCAGCAAGAGCAGCAGCAGCAGCAGCTCTACCACAACGAGATCTGCCAGCAGCAAGCCACGGCCTACGTGCCGACCACGCAAGTGCAGAGCCCCAGCAGTACCGGATCCAACTCGCCGGATGCGCGCGGAGTGTCGACGTACTCGGGTGCCTCGGTCTGGGACACAGTGCTCACCACGGGCAAGTTCCCGTTGGACGTCTGCCTAAGTGAAAACGGGAGCTCCGGCGGGGCCTCTCCAACGGCTTCGTTCAAGAACCGATCAAGCAGCGAGGACGCCGCCGAAGCTGCTGGAGCAGACACCAACGCCACGGTGAAGCAGGGCCGCTGGTCGCCCGACGAGGAACAGTACGCGAACGCCCTGATCCAGGCCGTAAACTCTGGCGAGGTCGTGCTGCCGCCGAACGTTTCGACACGGAGATTCTTGGCCGAGAACCTGCAATGCAAGACCATGCGCATCAGTAAGAAGTTCCGCAGCCTGGGCGCCAGTCCGCGCAGCGCCCGCGAGCAGGAGGACGAGCCGGTGACCCCGCGCGACGAGTCGTTCAACCCGCTCAGCCTCAAGTCGATCATGAACAACGAGTCCAGCAACACGGACGTGCTCGACGTGGCGGAGGCCATCGCCAACTCGAACCTAATCCGAGAGAGCCCCACCAACAAGACACCGAAGAAGGCCACTCAGCGCGTGCTTAAGCGGTCCGACTACTCGCAGCACGGCATGGTGCGCAGCGGCCGGTGGTCGGTGGAGGAGGAGAACTACGCCAAGGCGATGATCGAGGCGTTCAAAGCTGGCTACCTCCCGCTGCACGGCAACGTGTCCCTCCGCAAGTTCCTCTCCGAGGTGCTCGTGTGCCACCCGATGCGCATCAGCAAGAAGTTTGTGGGCTACGTGCGCAAATATCACTGGTACCGCATCGCCGCCGGCAAGTGCGACCCCGAGGCCAAGCGCCAAGCCTTGTACCAGCTGAGCCACCTCGAGCGCGTCTTCTGGACGTCGCTGCAGCAGAACAGCGACTGGTCCGCCGGTCTCCGCCGAGACGAGTAATGGTCCCAACGAACGGCGAAGTCTTTTGCTGCCGCCGAAATGGCGACGGGGAGCATATTTAACAGCGAGACCGAATGAAGGCCGAGCAAGCCATTGGGGCAGGCATGTAAGGAAAGAGCGGGAGGTTAGTAGTAGTTACTAGTAGTATTAGTTATTGGTTGTCGTGGCGCGCGCCCTCAGCGCCGCCGTCAATGTATTCATTGCGTGCATTTCGCTCACTTGTCTTGAGTTTAGCGGATTCTAAAGTTTCTGAAGCAAGCTGTGGGACTGCAAGGAGACGAGACAAGACGGCTCGCGAGGACTTCCAATGGCAATGACAACTTGCCATCGCTGCGAAGCCAAACACAGCGCTGGCGACGTGTTCTCTTACATTATACAGCGGACACACCAACACCAATCCTTCTTCAGCAAGTCCAGCTGACGTCACGATTGACGTGAGCACCGCGAACGGCTGAGATCTCGTCGTCATCAAGCGCACAGAAACTTCATTTTGGCCCTAGACGACGTTGAGTCAATATCAACGGCAATGGGCACAGCGGAGCCGTAGCAGCTACGGTAGGCAACAGAGAAGAGTCCTTCACGCAATGGCAGCCTCGTTGGAGACGACGAAGATGCCTGCCATGCTTGTATGCTTGCTCTCGTAGATACTACATATATCATGCTGACTGGATCGTTTTCGCGTCGTCCCGCTTGCGGAAGTTGTCGAGACGTGAGACCAGATCGCATATTCACCGACTTCTGCTGAGGGGAATGCATCGCCAGCCCGAAGCAAAGGCTGCGATAGCACCGGTCGAGGCTCTCGATCATCTCGATACAATTCCCCATTTATATTCTGACCATCACTCTGGCAAATCATTTTCGAGGATGCCACCGCGTGCGCAATGGCCTCGGCGCTTCCTGCCGCGGGGCGTGTCGGTGTCGGCTGCCCCTCGCTCCAGTCGCCGTCTCATATCGTCCCGCACCGCGCAGGACCCTCGCCTCTCGGCCCGTAAGCGCTCTCGCTTGCCTTCTCTGTCTGTGGCCCTGGGTGCCGGCGCGGCAACGCTGGCTCTGACGTCGTCCGCCGAAGACGCGCGACAGTTGCGTGATACTGCACACATGGGAGCGATGGTCCTCCACGAGAGCGAGGCGGCGGCTTCGTTCGAGGACGTGGCGGCGCTCGTGACGCAGTGGGGCGAGATCCTCCGCCGTGGCGGTTTGGAAGCGGCGCAGGACGAGCTGGTAGAGCGTCTGCTGGACCGCATCCTGCGTCTCAAGGCTGACGACCAGAGCCAAGAAGCACTGCACTTCTTGGTAGAGCAGGGAGCTTTGCCACTTCTAGTGCAGTACACGGCGCGGAACAGGCCGACGGATCCTAAAAGACTGCAGCGTGCGTTGGCTCGTGCTACTTTGGCGCTGTTGAGAGGCTGCTGACGAGCTGTTTCATGGCTGATTTCGTTGTCGTAGAGCTGGTGCAATGTCTCCTCAAGTTGCTAGAAGCCGCCGCTGCCAATGGACAAGTGGAGTTGCAGATATCGCTTGTTACCCTGGCACAGGCACTCGAGCACTTGATGCAGCAGGATGATGACGTCGTGAGCTACGTGGATCTGCTGCAGCTAGGCGACGGTCTGGTCAAAGTGCAGCAGCTGGCCCATCGGAGGTTGGAAGAAGGAGCCGACGCGTCTCGAGCCTTCGCGGTGTATCGCTCTGAGTTGGCAGATTCGACCTCGACGCGCGTCGCAGAGAGCTGTGCTGCATTGGTGGCAATGTGCTCGCCTGAAATGCCGGATTCGATCAGGAACTTTGGCCTGTGGGCGCTGGGTGGTCTTGCACAGGCGGTGAACCAACAGGAACCAAGCTCTCTTCATGCGCAGCAGTTAGAAGCAGCCCTCGGACCCACCTTTGCGACCATGTTACCGACGCTTCCTCGATCGAGTGAAGATACACCCTTGCAGCTGCAAGCGGCTACAGTGGTGGACAGACTACTCCACGTTGCTCGCCAAAACCCAGCAGCAGTGTCACGGGACACGTACGAACTTTGGATGGAGCAAATCCGCTACTGGACACGGACCGAACCGACGGAAGAGGAGCTCAGACCCAGGAAGCGATCTTGGCTTCGACGAAAGTCTGGCCAGCTTGACCAGCAGGAGGATGAGGAGACGAGCAAGCACATTCAAAAGCTCCATCGTCAGCTTCAATTGATGAGCTCAAGATGCCTGCGGACGCTTACGGCATCTCCACAGAGTCGCCGCTATGTTTGTGAGTCTGCTAAGACAAGAGCAGCGCTTTTCGAGTTGTCGCGTCAAATTCACGAGAAGAAACAGAAGATTGGAAAAGAGGTTGATGATGATACGGCTCGGAGCCTGACGAGCATTCAGCGGCACGTGTCCTGGACGTTTCGCAACATTTGCACCGGATATCAGAGCGGCGCCATGGCTCTTAATTGCTTGTTTGATGCGTCCTGGACGGCATCTCTCCTTCAATCGCGTCGAGATTTGCCCATGTCGCGCTTCTTTCGTGGGGTAAATGACCTCACGGACTTGCCCATTATAGGCGCTGAAGAGTACGAGGCGAGCACCGAGTTCGGGTGGGTCGACATCCTGACGGCTTGGAGCGCGAGTTCAGACTACCAAGTGCGCGAAAATGGTGTTGCAAGTCTCGTTTACCTGACTGAGCAGCACGAAACAAAACCCCCATCAGGATTGCAGTCTGAAGAAGACGAGACCGTTCGCAACAAGCAGCAGCATATCCTTCAAGCCTGGCTCACAAGCATGTTACAGCAGATCCGCTTGCTATCCGGTGGCGAGCTGCTTGCTGTGAAGCAAATGGAGGAGATCGCCCACGTCTCAAAGGAACTGACTCCAGGCAACGAGCGCGTTCTGTTCAACCCCGCGGTGGTCGATGCAGGCACGTCCGCTTTGGCTGTATTGGCGGAACACCATCACACCGAGCTTGTGCAGCAGGGTGTCGTACCGCTTGTGGCTTTATTGTCTGCAACCAGTGCCGCTACTCCTGCCCAACATACGCAATGCGCTCGTGTGCTGGCGAATCTTATCGCCACGTATTGTCTCGACATCGACCCAAGAAGCTCAGCGCTCTCCATTGACCCCGCTCGAGTTGCTATCACAAGCGACCATGTCGACATTGCCAAACTGCTGGAGCAAACGGCATCTGGCAAGCAATTCCTCGCAAGCATCCGTGACTGGCACAAGCTTGAAGACCCAATGCAGCGCTCGAATTACTTCCGCGTTGTTCAAAACCTACGTGCTTACGACGAAGTGGTAGCTGGAGGCCGATTGACGGAGGATGTTTACTGCGAAGGCGTGCACCCGATCGTCTCTCAAAGCGGCGCAACGGTGCTGGAGCGATCTACTGGTGACGGCAAAGCTGACCCGGTGATCGATATCGTGTTCGTGCATGGCCTACGCGGTCACCCGTTCGGCACGTGGCGCACCGATATGAGCAAAAATCTGAAGGGAAACAACGATGTTTGGCCCGACGTGCTGCTCTCAAAAGACTTGAAACGCAACAACGTGCCTGCACGGCTCGTGACGTTGGGCTACGAGGCTGGCATGGTGAGCTGGTCGAGTCCGTGGCCCTCATTGACTTTGCAAGAGCGCGCACGCGTCATGCTTTCAGCTCTCTACGCCGCAAACATCGGTCGCGACCGCCGTCACCCAGGCGCACCAGCCCGTCCCGTTGTTTTCGTCACTCACTCGATGGGCGGCTTGCTGACCAAGAAGATGCTCTTGCTCGAGCGTGAGCAGCGCGATCAGTCCGGCCTAGCAGATAGCACGACAGGCGTGGTGTTCCTTGCCGTGCCGCACTTTGGGTCGGATCTAGCGAAGGGCGTGCGCTCCGAGTCCATTCGCAAACTGATCCAGACGCACCCGGCCATCGAAGACCTCGGCGCAGACCCCAACGGCCGTCTCAAGGACCTCAACGACAGCTTTAAACAGCTGGACATCGACTGCCTCAGCGTCGGTGAGGAGCGCGCGGCTCCAGTAGCGCTTGGCCTCTCCGCCGTCGTCGTGAAGCCCGACTCGGCTGACCCAGGCACTGGCCGCTTCTACGTGTTGCCTGGGTCGGACCACATGACGATCTGCAAGGCCAAAAGCCGCGACGAGCCGCTTTACCAGGACATTCTTCAGTACGTGATTCGGCATGCTGCTGCTTCGGGCGCTACAGCTGCTCGCGCGTAGCGATCTGTTTGTCGCGAAAGGATGAAATGCCTCGTTGAAGCGACGGCCACACAACTCTAGGCCAGAGTCGCTGCGCCGATCCAAAGTACGCGATGCGTAACACGATATAGAGCGCACTCTTTGCGTGACAAAAAACTATTATCCTCGAGCTGCTTGCAGCGCGCTGCGCATCCACGGACAGCAACACGTGTGAACTCCTTCGTCCCATCTTGTGACCGGTGCCGCATACGAATAATGCTGGGCAAAAGCGTCCAGGGTTGCCTGCCCGAAGGCGAGTTAGAACGACTCATACGTCCAGCGACATCCTTTTCACTTGAGCCGCTGCGACGCTGCGCCGAAGAGACCAAGTGATTCAGTCAACCGCGGCGAGCGCATTCTTCAGTTTCGTTGCTTGCCCGGCATCGCTACCTCGCGTGGCAATGGGCTGTGCGAGCAGCAGCACGCGCTCACGACTAGACAAAGACCAACTCGAGGAGGCGATGCCTTCCTCGCCATCGCCTTCATATTCTGACGCGCCCGTACTGATGGAGTCGCCGACGTCGAGCGCAAGAGTGCGTCAAATGCCCGCAAAGCTTGCCACCCCGCCGCCCGTGCATCCACAGCGACGTCCGCTGCATCGTCGGCGACGACGGGAGCCTCATCTGGACTATCACCTCGCCGACCGACTGGAGATGCTGGTTCGCTACTTGCAGAGAGTCTCCAAGGCCGAGTACCAGGAGGCAGTGCACGCGCAGACCCAACACGCGATAGACGCCCTGCTCGACAACATCCACAGCTTCTTCCACGGCTACGAGGCCGAAATGCGGTCTCTGTGGCGACTTGCGCAGACTGGCCGCGTCGTGCAACAAGTCGAGAGCTTTCACCGCACGTTGGATACGATCACCGCACGCTGTGGTTTGGCCGTAGTCGCTCCGAGTGGCGCAGGACCTTCACTGCCTCGATGGCAGGCTCGATGGAGACGAATGCGAGCAGAGCGTCTCGTGTTCTTCCGATCGTATTTGGACGACCATGAGGCCGCTGGGGTCTCGAACTCGCGGGTTCGTGATCCGTCCGACCAGCTGGAGCTGCTCACGCTGCTCAAGCATGACGTGCAGAAGTTCGACACGTTGCTGACGGCGGACGAGTTGCAGCTGCTGGAACGCACCTTCTCTTTCGTAGCTGGTTGCTGCAGCAGCAGCATGAACCTCGACCCGCAGATGCGCGTGATGTCATTACCGGAGTGGTTTGTCGCGCCGTACGAGAGGACCAAGCAGCAGCTCAAGTGGCAGCGCGCAGCCGTGACGGTACAGAAAGCGCCGCGTAGTTTGCCCTCCCGCGACTGCTTCACGCTAGCGAGCACGTGGTCGCGCCTGCAACACCCGCACATTATGAAGCTGTTTGGAGCGTGTCATGTTGGTCGAAGACGCTTCTTCGTGGTGGCGGAAGGAACCCCGCTCACCCGATGCTTAGGCGAGGAAGGCTTCCCTCTTTGGCGAGCATTGTATGAGGCCGCGCTAGCTTTGAGATACCTCCACGACCGGCGAATGGGTCTCGATGCTATGTCGTGCGCCGACCTTATTTTATTCCGGAGCGGCGACCGTGATGCTGTAATGGTGGCCGGCTTCAATTTGAAGCAGATGAAGTCCGCAGTAGCGTCTTCAGCAGTGCTCACCGGTATGAAAGTCCAAGAAGAAGAAGAAGACCCCCTGCTTGAAGACGACGAAAGTACCGCTGGCTATGACGACGTCGATTTGGTTCGGGAAGAGAAGGATACTCGGAGCTTAAAGACTCTGCAAGACGAGTCCTGCGAGCATACCGAGAAGAAGTATTGGCAGGCACCAGAACTGTCGAGCCAAAGTGCTTTAGGTCCCAGCGCAGCTTCCGATATCTTCGCCTTGGGAATGTGCGTGATAGAGGCCTTTTCGGGGGGAGATGCATGGGGTATCAATGATCGTGACGAGCTGGAAAACGCATCGCGAATTGACATGAGAAAATTGCAAAGCGGGATTCCTCCGAGACCAGCAGCGATAGATGACGCGTGGCAGTGGGCTTTGGTGAAGCGCATGTGCTCAATCAATCCTGCAGACCGACCGTCGCTGACTGAGGTGCTGGCCAGCTTTCAAGTATTTACCGAAAACGAGGAGAAGACCAACGCAGATTTCGTTTCCTCGGCGAGCAGGAACAAATCTCGACATCACTCTCTGCGTCAAACGCAGCCGCGAGCAACGTCAGCTTCCATCGCGTGCGCTCTACGCGAGGTCCATGCTTGGTGCGATGAGGCCTCAGAAAGCTCTGCTTTGAATTACCAGCTTTACGACCGCATGGACGACCTGGCAGCACGACTAGAGGTGATGGACGCAGCCAATGCTGTCTTACAGCTCCATCTGCTGGCTTCCCTGATCCTTCGCTTTCGGGACTTGCTCCAGAGGCACGTGAATGAGAGTCCGCTACTGCGACTGGCAGCAACGCGCCAAGTCGTCGAAACGAACTTGGAACTTCATGGCGAACTCGACGTCCTCATGGATCGACTTCGGTTTAGTCGATCCGGCACTTCCATTCATTCGTGGACTTTTCAACAAGCAGTGTACAGCAAGCAGCTTTGGGAGCGCATGCGTCTGTCACTGGCAATGGATGCTCAAACCCTCAGTGGCCAACTCGATGGCGAACACGAACTTTCCTTACTTGGAGCATCGCTCGCGTTTGAAGCCACGAAACGAAGTGCAAGCTACTCCATCCGCGACTTGGAGCTACTGCAGACGACGCTCGTCAAGGTGGAAGAAACATACCAGCTCATGACGGCTGGACCTGCGCCCGGGTTCCGTACGACCGAGTCCAAGTCCACGCTCGCTCTTCCTTCTTGGTTCATTCCACCGTATGAAGTGATGATCAATGAGCTGGATGCATTCAGCCGCGGAGCTTTCGGCTCCGTACATTTGGGCAAGTGGATGCGGTCAGATGTGGTGGTCAAGAAGATGCTCGCCCCGGAAGAACCCGGCATCGTGATACCTCTGCGCAGTCGACGAAGTGCCAAGTCAAACGCCAAGGAACCGGCAGAAGACCCGTACCAGCAGTTTCTCAACGAGATGTCGGCTTGGGCCTCGCTGAAGCACCCCAATGTGCTGAAGCTGTTTGGCGCGTGCCACGTCGGGCAGCATCGCTTCTTCCTGTGCGAGTACGCAGCTCAAGGATCGATCGACACCTTTGTGGCGTCAAGGCCCGCCGACGAACGTGACAGTTATGCCAAGCGCTTGCTGCACGAGGCAGCTCTTGGACTTCACTACTTGCACACACAAAATATCGTGCACGTGGACTTGAGATGCAGCAACATCCTCGTTGACCCAAGAGGCATCGCCAAACTCACAGACTTTGGATTCAGCTCTCTCAAGGACAGGCGGCCGGACGAATTAACTATCGACAGCGACAACATCGATCGCGCGGGTGGCGCCTGTCGGTGGGTGGCGCCCGAATGTCTCAATGGCGAAACCACCACTTGCGCGTCAAATGTGTTCTCGTTCGCCATGTGCGCTATCGAAGTCGTAACTGGCGAGTTACCGTGGGGCTGCAAGGTGACGGACATGACTGTCCGCTCTAAAGTCCGAAAGGGCTTGTTGCCTCCACGTCCTGCTGGTTGCTTCTCAGACTCTGAGTGGGGCCTCATCGAGCGCATGTGCTGCTACGATCCGACGGAGCGAGTCACCATGAGCGAAGTAGTAAAACTGCTGACTTAAAGTATAATACTCCTTGGGTTCGCCTGAAACGGGTGCAGACGCAAGAAACGGCAGCGCCTTTCGTTTTGTTGGAAGGTGAGCCCAACTTCCGTGCTGGGGTCTGCTAGAACAATGTCATTTTCCAATCTGCCCCTCCCAGGACCAAGCCATTCTTCGAGACCGACATCAACTGCGATGCAAGTCCCAGCTCTTCTCGCTTTGGCCACGGCGTTGGCAGCTTACCCGACCCAAGCTGCTGTCACCGACACGCACCAGTGCCTCGTAGAGGTTGGCTATGACTACATCGACAACGACATCGGAAACGCGACTTCTGCTACTGCGGACGGGTGCTGTGAGAAGTGCGAGGCCACAACGGACTGCAGGGCGTATTCGTGGACGGACCAGGACGGCGGCACCTGCTGGCTCAAGAGCGGCCGTGGCACCATCGTCCAGAATCTGTACGTCCAGTCAGCGACTGTGCAGCCCCTGGAGGCCTCCGACACGGACGATGTCGGCGGTTGTCACATGGACGAAGGCGTCGACTACGTTGGGAATGACGTTGGCGTCATCCCATCAGCGAAAAAGGAAGACTGTTGCGATCTCTGCTCGGGAACGTCAGGGTGTCGCGCCTTCACCTTCACCTCTCACGATGGGGGCACCTGCTGGCTCAAGAGCGCCAAGGGCCCAATGGTCGTAAACCCTGACGCTTTCTCGGCGCAGGTGTTCCTGGAAACCCCTTCGTGTGGCATCGAACACGGCGTCGACTATGTGGGCAACGACATCGGCACCATCCCCGCAAGCGAGCCCGACACCTGCTGCGACGTGTGTACCAACTGGGAAGGCTGCCGCGCGTGGTCGTGGGTGTGGATTGAGGGCCATGGAGGCACCTGCTTCCTCAAGAACCGCAAGGATGCCACGGTCGCCAACGAATGGGCCCATTCTGGACAAGTGCAGGCGAATCCGGCGGCTCCGAGTTGCGCGCTCGAACTGGACGTGGACTACGTTGGCGCGGGCCCGAGCATTGACATTGCCAATGCGTGGAGCGCGGATCCGTACGGATGCTGCTCAATGTGCATGTCAACGGTGGGCTGCAAGGCGTTCTCGTGGTCGGACTACGAGGGCGGCACTTGTTGGCTAAAGAGCAGCAAGGGCAGTGCAGTCGCGAGCCCGGGTGTCCACTCGGCTGTTGTTTAACGCGAGCGTCTCTCACCTGCAAACCTTTGTATACTTCAACATATATCATAACCTCGTTCTTTTGCCCGTCTTGGCTTTCGATTTGCCGCCAGCACATTTGAAAGCAACTGCAACAGCAACGAACAGCCTACGGCGCGAAAAAATCAAGCTCAAGCGCCGGCACGAAGGACTGTACACACTGGATGTGAGGGGCTTAGATACGAAACGGATGGTGGCGTTGAAGCTTGTTTTTGCGAGAGCACTTGCCTTTCCGCGCTTTTAGGGGCGAAGGCCTCCGCCCTCTGCCCTTCACGAATGCTGCGGTCCCCCACTTTCCAATCTTCTGCACAAGGACAAGCCCCTCACTCAAGACTATCGATACCACTCGGCACCATGCAAGTCCCTGCACTCCTCGCTCTCGTCGCAGCCTTGACGTCGTCCACGGTTCAAGCCGCTGTCACCGACGCGCACCAGTGCTACGTGGAGACCGGCTTCGACTACGTCGCCAACGACATCGGTAACACGACCTCCTCGACCGCCGATGGATGCTGTGCCAAGTGCGAAGCCACCACAGGCTGCAAGGCCTACTCGTGGAAGAATATGAATGGCGGCACTTGCTGGCTCAAAAGCGGCCGCGGCACTATCGTCGTGAACGCTGATGTTCAGTCGGCGTCCATGCAGCCGCTCGGCGACTCGGGCAACTTCGGTGGCTGCCAACTAGACGAGGGCATCGACTACGTGGGCAACGATATCGGCAACGTCCGAATGCTCAAACCACTTAGCTGCTGCAGCGCGTGCGCCTACTTCCCGGGGTGTCGCGCCTTCACTTTCACCACGTTCAACGGCGGCACCTGCTGGCTGAAGAGCGCCAAAGGTCCGACGGCCGTGAACCCGGCGGCGCGCTCGGCCCAGCCGTATCTCGAAGCTCCGACCTGCGGTCTCGAGTTCGGCGTCGACTACGTGGGTAATGACATCGGTACGGCCCCTGCCGACAAACCCGGGGACTGCTGCGACCTGTGCTCGCAGAAGGAAGGCTGCAGGGCCTTCTCATGGTCCGATCATCAAGGCGGCACCTGCTGGTTCAAGAACCGCAAGGACGGCACCGTGCTCAAGAAGGGCGTCACATCGGCCCAGGTCAAGGCCAATCCGGCGTCTCCGAGCTGCGCGCTGGAACTGGACGTCGACTACGTCGGCAACGACATCGGCAGTACAGCCAGTACCGACCCGTACGCCTGCTGCTCCAAGTGCATGGCCAAAGACGGCTGCAAAGCTTTTTCGTGGACCAACCACCAGGGTGGCACGTGCTGGTTCAAGAGCGCTAATGGCGACACTAAATCCTCTCCTGGTGTCAAGTCGGCCATCGTCTAAAGGACCTGCACGGATACCTTTTCACGGAGGACAAGGCGATCCCATGGTGCACCAAGGATCCATTTACACATTTGCAATCATTACGATACATCTATCTCACGTTGAGTATGGCTACATGAAAGTCTCCGCTTATAACAATCGGTTCACTTTGAAATCTTCTCATGAGACTCTTGACGCTCCTAGTTTTACTACCAACCTTCGCGACTTTCGCTGCCGCAGCCCCCGAGGAGTGCGTCATCGAGGACGGCTTCGACTACGTGGGCAACGACCTCTTCAGCAAAACGGCCGTCAACGCCTTCGAGTGTTGTCGCCAATGCCAGAAATTCGCCAATGCCGGGTGTCGAGCCTTTTCGTGGACGGACTACCAGGGCGGCACCTGCTGGCTCAAGAAGGGCCGAGGCACCGTGGAGGTGAATGCTAATGCCAAATCCGGCACTATTGCCACCTTCCGATTCAGTGAAACGTGCGTCCTTGAGCATGGAATCGACTACGAGGGGAACGACATCGCCAGCGTCGACGCGAATGAAGCAGGCGACTGTTGCGCCGCCTGCCAGCAGTTCCCAGGCTGCCGAGCTTTCACCTTCACGTTGCACGACGGAGGCACCTGCTGGCTCAAGAGCGCTAAGGGCAACATGGTGATTGACTTGGGAGCGACCTCGGCCCAGCCGTACGAGGAGGAACCCACCTGCGGTCTCGAGCAGGACGTCGAGTACGTGGGCAACAACATCGGTAGTGCACGAACTGCAGAAGCTGCTGAGTGCTGTTCGTTGTGCGAAGGGTTTGGAGGGTGCCGCGCTTTCACGTGGACTGACTACGAAGGCGGAACTTGCTGGTTTAAAAACCGCAAGGACGCGCTGACCTGGGAGTTCAGCGTGAAGTCTGGACAGGTATTTGCGAACCCGGAGGCACCCAGCTGCGCGATGGAAAGAGGCGTTGAGTTTGCTGGCAATGATATTGGAAACACATCCTGCGTCAATGCGTTTGGATGCTGCTCTATCTGTATGAAGACGGTGGGTTGTCGCGCTTTCTCGTGGGCAGATCAAGATGGTGGAGTCTGCTATCTGAAGAGCTCAAAGGGAGAGAAACAGCTCTCGACTCATTTTATGTCATCCGTAGTTTAATGCTTTGCTCGTATTCTGATTAACACTGAGAATCCTACTGGTGTCTCTGGGACTATGCTGCGGCATCGTCCTGTGCTACGAATATATGGTTGTGGCCGGCTACGTGGCCCCGTACCGCGTACGCTACGAGTCTTTCCGACCACGAGTCTTTTGTCATGCTCACGCCAACGGCTGTCCTCGCCGGAATGCCCGCAGTCTGCTCGCCCCGCGCTTCCCCTTGAGCTCGCTCCGGAGCAGTTCCAGCATGTTACGGGCAGCGTTGACGTCTCGATTCCAGAAGTTGGCCTTGCATCGGCTGTTGGTACAGCGCAAGACGTTTCGGGTGCATTTGAGAACAATCTTCTTGTCCGCCAGCTTTGGGTCTGCGAACTTCTGCATCTCGGCGATTTCCTTCGCTTCCTTCTTGGACGGCTGCGGCTTCAGCCGAATGTCCTCTTCGTCGTCCTTCCTCTTCACCTTGGTGAACAGTCGAGCTTGCTGGAGTCGCTGGTGACAGCAGGAGCACGTGATGCTAGTACGATACTCGTCCATCGGGAGCACGGTCGCTCTCTTCTTCAGCGCCTTGACGAACCCCTTGACCGGCCCCGTGGCGTGGCCTTTAATGCCGTCCCGCCGACTCCAGTCGCCGTACGCTATGCAGACCTGCTTGCTGGCTCTCGGCACGAGCCGCTTGGCGAGCGCATCGATCGCCTTCATCTTCGCGCGGTCTCGCGTAAACCGCCAGCGGATGAAGGCCTGCTCGGCAGCGAACGCCAGCAGGAAGCGCAGGTGCATCCAGAAGTATTGCAGGCGCTGCAGATACACATCGTAGCTGCAGGTCTTGAACGACGGCATCGCACGGATGACCCCAGCGTACCACGGCTCCCGCTGCTTCAGCTTCTCGTTGTAGTGGCGAAAGTCGTTCATCCTCGCGAGGTGCCGGTACTCGCGAGTCGTGATCTCCGTAACCCTCTCTTGCAGTTGGCGTCTCAGTCTGCGCCGGCGCCGCGCTCGTCGAGATTGTCTCCGTCCTCGGCGGCGTCTGCGACGACGGAGACAACCGACCGACACCGCCGTAACGAGCGATCGCATGCCCGGATCGATGCCGATGAGAACGTCGGGGCAGTACCCGGGACCGAGCTTGAACAGCTCCTTGCTGAAGTCGTCTCCACCTACAAGCTCCTCCGGGCTCTTCGTCTTTTTCGTAGCAGGCATCGTCTGCTCCGCTGAGCCGTCGTTCATCTTCCTCTTCTTGTGCGAGGTGGTCTGCTCTACCACGACCACGGACGTCGTGGTCACCGGGCGCGTCATGGTCACCGAGGCCGCGTAGCTGTTCGTCTTGACCTCGTCCACGAACTTGCGGTTTTCGGTCTCGAACTGGTCCACGTCGAACACCGCCCGCATGACATCCGCCTTGTTCTGCTGACACGTTCCCAAGTTGAAAGGGAGTTCAAAGCCCGTCATTTCCTTGCGAGGAACCACGTTCAACTCCTCCTTCAGGAACGCCTTCACCTTCGGGTCGTCGATGGTCCGCGAGAACAGCCCGTACAAAGTGCTCGCGTTGAGCTTGACGTAGATAGCCTCGTACGAAGTCGCCACGGGTAACAGTGAGTACAGTCGCGCCCCCTTCTGCTTCGGGTGTTCCTTCACAAACTCCTCCATGAACGTGAGCATGTCGAACAGCCGACGCAGGAAGTGAGCACTGTTAGCTCGTATCTGCCCCTGCCACGGGACCTTCCCCAGCCAGTTGCGCAACTCGAGCTCCGTTTCATCATTGGTCGCGTCCCACTCAGTCCACGCTTTGACCGTCCGGCCTGTCGGGGCTCCGTCTTCGCCCACCTCCGGCACGGACCTGACGCGGAAGCAGCTGTCGACGAGACGCTTGGTATCTCGGTTCTTCAGTTCGATCTTGCCCTCCGGGGCGTACCGGAAGCGGACGTATTGGTGCAGCCGACGACGGAAGTGCAGAGCTATCATGTTCAGCGCGTTGGTCGACATGAGTTGAGCCATCTCGTTCACCATTTTTGTGCCATTCACGACACGCTCTGAATCGTACGTCTGCACATGTCCTCTTCCCGCCCAGTACCGCGAGAATGTTTCGTGTAAACTCGGGTACTCCGGCTCGGTCGCATCCCTGTCACGAGTTTCAGTGTTGCCAAGTGTCGCCACACAGCAACGGTAGAATAGCATCTGCTCGATCTTGGGCAGTTCCTTATTCTCCTTCAGACAGCGCAGAACGTGGAGGTTGGCGAGGTGCCACCCCTCCAACTGAACCTGCTTCATGACCACGCACATGCGCTCGATCTCCGGCAGCAGTTCCGGTAGTCGGAGGATTCGCGTGAGCTTGCAGATCACACTCGAGTGGATATTTGCAGTTGAGCGCTTGAGGCGGTAGACGGGGTCCGACACCTCGGAATGAGGTTGCAGCGATAGCGCGTCCGGGGGAGCACTCACGCCAGAGTTCCGAGTCGGCTCGAACGCCGGCGGTACGGCATCGGGTTCCTTGTTCTCCGCTACGAACTTGAACGGCGGTACGGTGTCGGGGTCCTGGGTCTCTGGTACGAACTCGAACGGCGGTACGGCGTCGGGGTCCTGGGTCTCTGGTACGAGCTCGAACGGCGGCGGTACGGTGTCGGGGTCCTGGGTCTCTGGTACGAACTCGAACGGCGGTACGGCGTCGGGGTCCTGGGTCTCCTCTTCCATATCCCAGTCGTCGGGGTAGACGTCGTCCTTCTTGCGCTTGCGGCTCATCTTGTAAAAGATGAAATGAGAGAGAAAGCGATCGCCCCAGCTCACAAAAGGAGGAATGTTCCATCGTGATCTCCTACATGGACCAACGTTCCTCACCGGGTACGCACGTCGGCACCAAACTAAACTGCGCGACCAAACGAAGCTCAGCAACCATATCCAACCGTATCCGGATACTTTAACCATTTAGCGGAAGGTACGATCGAGCAGATCGTCCGTCGGCTTGGCTCGCTCGGTTGACGATCCTTACTAACAAGGACGCGCGTCTCAAAGTCACACCGCTGACGCGAATATGGAGTGAGGCGGCGAAGCACCGCGGCCGCCTACACTCCATAGCCTTTGTCGGTCCGTACGTCACGTTCTTTTCTTTCAGCGTTCGAGATGAGCTGCTTGCACTTGCTGACAACAGCACCAAAACTCCACAAGAGATGTATCGAGATGTTGTTGCCGCCGTTGACGTTATCGGCACTGCCGCGTCTGGAATAATCTCGTCAGCATCATTGGTGGCGGTGTTGTCGTCTAGGGTTAGTACAATACTAGCCTTGCCCATCCTCTAGCAACACCAATAATTTATTTTTTGACAGGCAGCTGTAAAAGATCCCTTGAGACTTACAAGCAATACAAGTATGGTACGCAATGAAGAAAACCTAACTTGCATTTATAAAGTTTGAAATGTGTCCTCAAATGCTAGTGGATATCGATACATGAACGATGGTTGACAGGTCACTGCGTTCGCCAAGAATGGCCTGTTCATCTCAGACGAATCCATTAACCCCGACATCGTCGATGTACTTGCACCTGAACGCACCCCAGAAAACGATTCCCGGTCACCGCTGAGGATTTGTTCTCGTTCAACGCAGTATGGGGTCCCCGCTGCAGCCAAAGGCGGAGCTAATGGATTCGCCATGCGCTGTAACCAAGGGTCAATCCAAGACGGAAAGCTGGAAATGTTTGTGCCGCCAAGGTTGATACCAATGAGAGGATTAAGCAGCATTGGCACATCTTCTGGCAATGCAGAGAGCTTGGTATTCGCTAAATCGAGATACCACATCGCCTCTAGCTCAAATATTTCCTTCGGGACGCTCTCAATGGGAGTGTAGGGCATGATAAGAATGGACGGCCGTATCTTCCACAGGGTGTCTGGAAACTCGGTGAACTGGGTCGTATCCAGATGAAGCGACGAGTACCGAGGCCACTTTGTGTGCAGATCGTCTGGCAATTCCCTCAGATTCGACACAACGAAGCCGATAATATTCAGAGTTGGTGGAAAGTTGGACGACAGCAGACCCAGCGGAAGCTCTCCGTTGGAAAGGTTCACGCGTATGAACACAGCAGCTTGCATGTTGGCGTGGTTGTCTCGATCAAACGCTGCATCTTCCCCCCACTCCGTAATGGTCGTATTGTAAACCTTGAAAGAGATCAGCGAGTGAAACGATGTCAGCATTGAAGGCACTTCGAAACTCGGACAGTTTCGCACCGACATGGACACAACGGAGGTTAGATCCAATTGGCTCCACTGTGCGATGACGCGGTCACTCTGACCATCCATGTCGTCTGTCAGACAATTCAGTAGAACCAGTGAGCACGCAGGCTTCGAGACTCCCCATGGGTAGACCTGGACCAGGCACTGCGGCAGCGCAAGATTCGTTTCTGCATGGACATGTAGACCGAGGATAACAGCCCCCCAACAGAAAAATGCAAACCGCACTATCTTCGAGCTCGCAAGTCTATCCGTCCATACTGCGATGTGATGCGTTCGAGTCTCGACTGGAGCCTCAATTTGGTCGAATGGAGCAATTGTGGCGCCTCGCGGGTTGGCCGGCGTCGCTGCGTGGTCTTTTGTACTGGCCGCCGTCATAAGCCCCTCCATGGTATTCAAGTTGCTGAGCATACTCACCGCAAACACCATCCGCGTGGCCAGATCGCTCCAAGATTGAACCAGGATGATGTTGAGCTCGTTCGTAACGTTCACTAGCCATTTGTCCTGGAACCAGAGCAAAATGTTGAAGTTTCCTGTGCTGACGTCGTACTGCTCAGCATACGCGATGACGAGAAGCAGCGGAATGCCCACCGAGGTTACCAAATCGAGAAGGCAATCGCACGAAAGAGCAATGAGGCGCATTTTGGTCTTGTTGTACCGGAACATGTGATGCACAAGTGCCGTAGACCAGCAGTTCAGCACCAACAGCGCGACGTAAAACCGATTCAGCCACAACCGAGAGATTTTCCGACTCATACGAAGCCCTTGACCGGTCTGCAGCGCACTCTCCACAGTCTCCCGGAACAGAAGCAGCAGATCATAGTATGGGCCTTGAGCTCCAAAGAATCCGCGGCGACCGAAACCCGCATCAAATCCGCGGTATAAAGCGTTGCGAGCACCTTTAGGGCCTCTTCGCTGACTTTTGAGTCGACCCGTACCTTGGGTCGACTCAAAATTACCGCGGAAAGTTAACCTCTTGTGTCTCTTGTGTTCTCTTGTGTCCTTGTTAGTAAGGATCGTCAACCGAGCGAGCCAAGCCGACGGACGATCTGCTCGATCGTACCTTCCGCTAAATGGTCAAAGTATCCGGATATGGTTGGATGTGGTTGCTGAGCTTCGTTTGGACGCGCAGTTTAGTTTGGTGCCGACGTGCGTACCCGGTGCGCAACTGAGGAACGCTGGTCCATTTGTAGGAGATCACGATGGAACATTCCTCCTTTTGTGAGCTGGGGCGATCGATTTCTCTCTAATTTCATCTTTTGCAAGATGAGCCGCAAGCGCAAGAAGGACGACGTCTACCCCGACGACTGGGATATGGAAGAGGAGACCCAGGACCCCGACACCGTACCGCCGCCGTTCGAGCTCGTGGCGGAGACCCAGGACCCCGACGCCGTACCGCCGTTCGAGTTCGTAGCAGAGACCAAGGAACCCGACGCCGTACCGCCGGCGTTCGAGCCGACTCGGGACTCTGGCGTGAGTGCTCCCCCGGACGCCCTATCGCTGCAACCTCATTCCGAGGTGTCGGACCCCGTCTACCGCCTCAAGCGCTCAACTGCGAATGTCCACTCGAGTGTGATGTGCAAGCTCACGCGAATCCTCCGACTACCGGAACTGCTGCCGGAGATCGAGCGTACGTGCGTGGTCATGAAGCAGGTTCAGTTGGAGGGGTGGCACCTCGCCAACCTCACGTTCTGCGCTGTCTGAAGGAGAATAAGGAGCTGCCCAAGATCGAGCAGATGCTCTTCTACCGTTGCTGTGTGGCGACACTTGGCAACACTGAAACTCGTGACAGGGATGCGACCGAGCCGGAGTACCCGAGTTTACACGAAACATTCTCGTGGTACTGAGCGGGAAGAGGACATGTGCAGACGTACGATTCAGAGCGTGTCATGAATGGCACACAAATGGTGAACGAGATGGCTCAACTCATGTCGACCAATGCGCTGAACATGATAGCTCTGCACTTCCGTCGTCGGCTGCACCAATACGTCCGCTTCCGGTACGCCCCGGAGGGCAAGATCGAACTGAAGAACCGAGATACCAAGCGTCTCGTCGACAGCTGCTTCCGCGTCAGGTCCGTGCCGGAGGTGGGCGAAGACGGAGCCCCGACAGGCCGGACGGTCAAAGCGTGGACTGAGTGGGACGCGACCAATGATGAAACGGAGCTCGAGTTGCGCAAGTGGCTGGGGAAGGTCCCGTGGCAGGGGCAGATACGAGCTAACAGTGCTCACTTCCTGCGTCGGTTGTTCGACATGCTCACGTTCATGGAGGAGTTTGTGAAGGAACACCCGAAGCAGAAGGGGGCGCGACTGTACTCACTGTTACCTGTGGCGACTTCGTACGAGGCTATCTACGTCAAGCTCAACGCGAGCACTTTGTACGGGCTGTTCTCGCGGACCATCGACGACCCGAAGGTGAAGGCGTTCCTGAAGGAGGAGTTGAACGTGGTTCCTCGCAAGGAAATGACGGGCTTTGAACTCCCTTTCAACTTGGGAACGTTTCAGCAGAACAAGGCGGATGTCATGCGGGCGGTGTTCGACGTGGACCAGTTCGAGACCGAAAACCGCAAGTTCGTGGACGAGGTCAAGACGAACAGCTACGCGGCCTCGGTGACCATGACGCGCCCGGTGACCACGACGTCCGTGGTCGTGGTAGAGCAGACCACCTCGCACAAGAAGAGGAAGAAGAACGACGGCTCAGCGGAGCAGACGACGCCTGCTACGAAAAAGACGAAGAGCCCGGAGGAGCTTGTAGGTGGAGACGACTTCAGCAAGGAGCTGTTCAAGCTCGGTCCCGGGTACTGCCCCGACGTTCTCATCGGCATCGATCCGGGCATGCGATCGCTCGTTACGGCGGTGTCGGTCGGTCGTCTCCGTCGTCGCAGACGCCGCCGAGGACGGAGACAATCTCGACGAGCGCGGCGCCGGCGCAGACTGAGACGCCAACTGCAAGAGAGGGTTACGGAGATCACGACTCGCGAGTACCGGCACTTGGCGAGGATGAACGACTTTCGCCACTACAACGAGAAGCTGAAGCAGCGGGAGCCGTGGTACGCTGGGGTCATCCGTGCGATGCCGTCGTTCAAGACCTGCAGCTACGATGTGTACCTGCAGCGCCTGCAATACTTCTGGATGCACCTGCGCTTCCTGCTGGCGTTCTCTGCCGAGCAGGCCTTCCTCCGCTGGCGGTTTACGCGAGACCGCGCGAAGATGAAGGCGATCGATGCGCTCGCCAAGCGGCTCGTGCCGAGAGCCAGCAAGCAGGTCTGCATAGCGTACGGCGACTGGAGTCGGCGAGACGGCATTAAAGGCCACGCCACGGGGCCGGTCAAGGGGTTCGTCAAGGCGCTGAAGAAGAGAGCGACCGTGCTCCCGATGGACGAGTATCGTACTAGCATCACGTGCTCCTGCTGTCACCAGCGACTCCAGCAAGCTCGACTGTTCACCAAGGTGAAGAGGAAGGACGACGAAGAGGACATTCGGCTGAAGCCGCAGCCGTCCAAGAAGGAAGCGAAGGAAATCGCCGAGATGCAGAAGTTCGCAGACCCGAAGCTGGCGGACAAGAAGATTGTTCTCAAATGCACCCGAAACGTCTTGCGCTGTACCAACAGCCGATGCAAGGCCAACTTCTGGAATCGAGACGTCAACGCTGCCCGTAACATGCTGGAACTGCTCCGGAGCGGGCTCAAGGGGAAGCGCGGGGCGAGCAGACTGCGGGCATTCCGGCGAGGACAGCCGTTGGCGTGAGCATGACAAAAGACTCGTGGTCGGAAAGACTCGTAGCGTACGCGGTACGGGGCCACGTAGCCGGCCACAACCATATATTCGTAGCACAGGACGATGCCGCAGCATAGTCCCAGAGACACCAGTAGGATTCTCAGTGATAATCAGAATACTCCCTGCTCTTCCGGCGAAATGAAGCTCGAAAGCGATTCGCTTACATCGTGGTCGACTGTATCCTGAACCTCGTTCCTCCATTGGGGTGCCTCTGATCGTTGTGGTTACCTACATCGGTCAGTATGATACGCAACTGACCGGCATTGCTTTGGAAAAATGGTACGACGACGAGTGGTCCGCTCGAGTGCTCAACGAGTTTCAGATGATCCTCGTGGTTTCTTGGATGGACCTGGCAAGTTGCGTCATCTTCTCGCTTGGTGTCGTTGCTACGACGATCGTCTGGTGCTAGTCTTCGACGTATCGCCTGTGACGCGGCCGATACCAAAACGCCATACAACGAAGAGCACCTTGAAAGTAATCCCACTACGTCGTCGGGACTCCGTGTATGGGATTTCGCGCTGTGGGGAGTGACAGTGATAGGACTTCACATTCAAGCGTCCGTCCAGCCTGAACAACCGCAATGCGCATTGTACGTCCGCCCATGGGCGGTGTCAAACCCTACGAAGTCGAGCAGAAGTGGAACGAGTTCGATAGATCCATGGTCGTCACATTGGTGATCCGCCACTGTCCGGCCTTAGAAGTCCCCTACTTGATCGGTGATTTCCATCTCACCACTGGGATCAAGGTGTACAACTCGACCATCAACGAGTGGGGAGAGTCTGCCGCTATCACAAACACCAATCACCCCGAGCTAATCTGGTTTTACCTTGTCCGCGTTGACTTGAAAGACAGCGTATTGCCTGCCGGTGCGCTGTCTGCCGATTTCCCAGGCAATTTGTATGACTCGAGTTCACCTACATTATATTCGTGATCTGCCGGCCGCCTTGGCCTCGAAATGGTTGATCGGCACGACGGTGTACTTTGAATATAACGGGCTGACGTACGTCCCGCCTTGTCTTCTTCGGTTGGAGCCTTACAGTCGCCCACTCACTGGAAGTCCGATCACTGAACTTCCGCCGAAGGTCTGTGATATCGCAGACCTGGTGTACCTGGGGGGCATTCCCATCCCCGAACTGCCTCGCAATGTGGCGGAGCTGTCGCTGCAGCTGGCGTTTTTATACATGGTTGGTACAAACCTCTCGTTCTTCTGGTCATGGATCGACCCACAACGCTCGAATAAGCACCTGGACTGTTTAATGCGGGCTCCAAGTATTGCTCCGATCTCGACAAGATCATACGTGGCGAGGCCGATACGTTCAGCTCATTGCCTTCGTCTGAGTACTCTGCAGTGCTGATGAACGCGCCGGAAACCAGCCGAGAAGTGATCCTTCGTGCTGTCAACGGTGACCCGCTAGTTACCGTCATCTCGATCGATTTCGAGGATAGTATTAGTGCCTTTCATAGAACTAAAATCTTATCGAACCCAACGGAGAGCTTCCGCTGGGTCTGCTGTCGTCCAACTTTCCACCAACTCTGAATATTATCGGCTTCGTTGTGTCGAATCTGAGGGAATTGCCAGACGATCTGCACACAAAGTGGCCTCGGTACTCGTCGCTTCATCTGGATACGACCCAGTTCACCGAGTTTCCAGACACCCTGTGGAAGATACGGCCGTCCATTCTTATCATGCCCTACACTCCCATTGAGAGCGTCCCGAAGGAAATATTTGAGCTAGAGGCGATGTGGTATCTCGATTTAGCGAATACCAAGCTCTCTGCATTGCCAGAAGATGTGCCAATGCTGCTTAATCCTCTCATTGGTATCAACCTTGGCGGCACAAACATTTCCAGCTTTCCGTCTTGGATTGACCCTTGGTTACAGCGCATGGCGAATCCATTAGCTCCGCCTTTGGCTGCAGCGGGGACCCCATACTGCGTTGAACGAGAACAAATCCTCAGCGGTGACCGGGAATCGTTTTCTGGGGTGCGTTCAGGTGCAAGTACATCGACGATGTCGGGGTTAATGGATTCGTCTGAGATGAACAGGCCATTCTTGGCGAACGCAGTGACCTGTCAACCATCGTTCATGTATCGATATCCACTAGCATTTGAGGACACATTTCAAACTTTATAAATGCAAGTTAGGTTTTCTTCATTGCGTACCATACTTGTATTGCTTGTAAGTCTCAAGGGATCTTTTACAGCTGCCTGTCAAAAAATAAATTATTGGTGTTGCTAGAGGATGGGCAAGGCTAGGATTGTACTAACCCTAGACGACAACACCGCCACCAATGATGCTGACGAGATTATTCCAGAACGCGGCAGTGCCGATAACATCAACGGCGGCAACAACATCTCGATACATCTCTTGTGGAGTTTTGGTGCTATGTCAGCAAGTGCAAGCAGCTCATCTCGAACGCTGAAAGAAAAGAACGTGACGTACGGACCGACAAAGGCTATGGAGTATAGGCGGCCGCGGTGCTTTGCCGCCTACACTCCATATTCGCGTCAGCGGGTGTGACTTTGAGACGCGCGTCCTTGTTAGTAAGGATCGTCAACCGAGCGAGCCAAGACGACGGACGATCTGCTCGATCGTACCTTCCGCTAAATGGTCAAAGTATTCGGATATGGTTGGATATGGTTGCTGAGCTTCGTTTGGACGCGCAGTTAGTTTGGTGCCGACGTGCGTACCCGGTGCGCAACTGAGGAACGCTGGTCCATTTGTAGGAGATCACGATGGAACATTCCTCCTTTTGTGAGCTGGGGCGATCGATTTCTCTCTCATTTCATCTTTTGCAAGATGAGCCGCAAGCGCAAGAAGGACGACGTCTACCCCGACGACTGGGATATGGAAGAGGAGACCCAGGACCCCGACGCCGTACCGCCGTTCGAGTTCGTACCAGAGACCCAGGACCCCGACACCGTACCGCCGTTCGAGTTCGTAGCAGAGACCCAGGACCCCGACACCGTACCGCCGCCGTTCGAGCTCGTGGCGGAGACCCAGGACCCCGACGCCGTACCGCCGTTTGAGTTCGTAGCAGAGACCCAGGACCCCGACGCCGTACCGCCGGCGTTCGAGCCGACTCGGGACTCTGGCGTGAGTGCTCCCCCGGACGCGCTATCGCTGCAACCTCATTCCGAGGTGTCGGACCCCGTCTACCGCCTCAAGCGCTCAACTGCGAATGTCCACTCGAGTGTGATCTGCAAGCTCACGCGAATCCTCCGACTACCGGAACTGCTGCCGGAGATCGAGCGCATGTGCGTGGTCATGAAGCAGGTTCAGTTGGAGGGGTGGCACCTTGCCAACCTCCACGTTCTGCGCTGTCTGAAGGAGAATAAGGAACTGCCCAAGATCGAGCAGATGCTATTCTACCGTTGCTGTGTGGCGACACTTGGCAACACTGAAACTCGTGACAGGGATGCGACCGAGCCGGAGTACCCGAGTTTACACGAAACGTTCTCGCGGTACTGGGCGGGAAGAGGACATGTGCAGACGTACGATTCAGAGCGTGTCATGAATGGCACACAAATGGTGAACGAGATGGCTCAACTCATGTCGACCAACGCGCTGAACATGATAGCTCTGCACTTCCGTCGTCGGCTGCACCAATACGTCCGCTTCCGGTACGCCCCGGAGGGCAAGATCGAACTGAAGAACCGAGATACCAAGCGTCTCGTCGACAGCTGCTTCCGCGTCAAGTCCGTGCCGGAGGTGGGCGAAGACGGAGCCCCGACAGGCCGGACGGTCAAAGCGTGGACTGAGTGGGACGCGACCAATGATGAAACGGAGCTAGAGTTGCGCAAGTGGCTGGGGAAGGTCCCGTGGCAGGGGCAGATACGAGCTAACAGTGCTCACTTCCTGCGTCGGCTGTTCGACATGCTCACGTTCATGGAGGAGTTTGTGAAAGAACACCCGAAGCAGAAGGGGGCGCGACTGTACTCACTGTTACCCGTGGCGACTTCGTACGAGGCTATCTACGTCAAGCTCAACGCGAGCACTTTGTACGGGCTGTTCTCGCGGACCATCGACGACCCGAAGGTGAAGGCGTTCCTGAAGGAGGAGTTGAACGTGGTTCCTCGCAAGGAAATGACGGGCTTTGAACTCCCTTTCAACTTGGGAACGTTTCAGCAGAACAAGGCGGATGTCATGCGGGCGGTGTTCGACGTGGACCAGTTCGAGACCGAAAACCGCAAGTTCGTGGACGAGGTCAAGACGAACAGCTACGCGGCCTCGGTGACCATGACGCGCCCGGTGACCACGACGTCCGTGGTCGTGGTAGAGCAGACCACCTCGCACAAGAAGAGGAAGAAGAACGACGGCTCAGCGGAGCAGACGACGCCTGCTACGAAAAAGACGAAGAGCCCGGAGGAGCTTGTAGGTGGAGACGACTTCAGCAAGGAGCTGTTCAAGCTCGGTCCCGGGTACTGCCCCGACGTTCTCATCGGCATCGATCCGGGCATGCGATCGCTCGTTACGGCGGTGTCGGTCGGTCGTCTCCGTCGTCGCAGACGCCGCCGAGGACGGAGACAATCTCGACGAGCGCGGCGCCGGCGCAGACTGAGACGCCAACTGCAAGAGAGGGTTACGGAGATCACGACTCGCGAGTACCGGCACTTGGCGAGGATGAACGACTTTCGCCACTACAACGAGAAGCTGAAGCAGCGGGAGCCGTGGTACGCTGGGGTCATCCGTGCGATGCCGTCGTTCAAGACCTGCAGCTACGATGTGTACCTGCAGCGCCTGCAATACTTCTGGATGCACCTGCGCTTCCTGCTGGCGTTCTCTGCCGAGCAGGCCTTCCTCCGCTGGCGTTTTACGCGAGACCGCGCGAAGATGAAGGCGATCGATGCGCTCGCCAAGCGGCTCGTGCCGAGAGCCAGCAAGCAGGTCTGCATAGCGTACGGCGACTGGAGTCGGCGGGACGGCATTAAAGGCCACGCCACGGGGCCGGTCAAGGGGTTCGTCAAGGCGCTGAAGAAGAGAGCGACCGTGCTCCCGATGGACGAGTATCGTACTAGCATCACGTGCTCCTGCTGTCACCAGCGACTCCAGCAAGCTCGACTGTTCACCAAGGTGAAGAGGAAGGACGACGAAGAGGACATTCGGCTGAAGCCGCAGCCGTCCAAGAAGGAAGCGAAGGAAATCGCCGAGATGCAGAAGTTCGCAGACCCGAAGCTGGCGGACATAAAGATTGTTCTCAAATGCACCCGAAACGTCTTGCGCTGTACCAACAGCCGATGCAAGGCCAACTTCTGGAATCGAGACGTCAACGCTGCCCGTAACATGCTGGAACTGCTCCGGAGCGGGCTCAAGGGGAAGCGCGGGGCGAGCAGACTGCGGGCATTCCGGCGAGGACAGCCGTTGGCGTGAGCATGACAAAAGACTCGTGGTCGGAAAGACTCGTAGCGTACGCGGTACGGGGTCACGTAGCCGGCCACAACCATATATTCGTAGCACAGGACGATGCCGCAGCATAGTCCCAGAGACACCAGTAGGATTCTCAGTGATAATCAGAATAATCACGAATGGAGACGGAGGACGACAAAATGGGTCCTTACCGACGAAACACACACACACATCCAGTCTGAGGTAACGCAAACAACAGCCTCCTAGAAAGAGAACGGTGCGCAATAAGCTACAAGGACGGGCAAAGGCAAGCAGGATACCGTTGGAACAAGAGCTCTGGGATGGCGATCGTTCGGCTTGATATAGTGCTGGAGCAGAGGGGCAAGACTTCCTAACAGCTCTTTCGAGCCGAAAAAACGTCGCTGGTATTATTTTCTATGACTGTGTGCAGTTGATGCTGTTTGGTTTGTTCAAGGGAGCGTGGCGAGGACGAATCCAAGCCCTCGAGAGGGATAACGTCAATCGGTATGGCACGGGCAGCTCATCGAGGCACCGGTGCTCGAGTCTTATGCCACCGCTGCATTTAGCTGGAGCAGGTGTAACGTGCGCTGGTTGTGCGCCACCGGAGTGACTTTCTTTACGATCGACTCGCCATGTCAGGGGAGAACAACGCCCCTCCGCCAGCGCTGCAGTATGTGGATCTCTCTCCGTGGAATTTTGCGCTGTGGTGGTTCCTCTTGTTGTCCGTGCATTTAGTGGCCTGTGGCTACAATGCAGCGTTTGCGCTGTTTTACTACGAGCTGGGTGGCACCTACTTGTATCGCTGCCTCGAGTACTCCGGGATCGGGATGCTGGCAAAAGACCATTCAGTGATCGCAAACGTAAACGCGGTCATGGCCGCGATGCATGGCGGATGCGCGCTGTTCATGGTTGGAGGTTCGATCTGGCGCCGCGAATTATCGTTCTCGCCGTTCCCCCCGACTTCCTCTTCAACAGCCAGCCGCGGTTCCAGCACCAAGCTACTAGGACCGACTGCCGACGATGAGCGTACGAGTTCTCGCGTCGGCTCCCGCCTGATGTCGGCAAAACGCCAAACTCTTCGAGTGTATACGAAAGTGTGGGGTCGGAGCGGGTTCATGGGTGTCAACGGAAGCAACTTTTATGTCATTCTCATCGCGCGGGAGCTGTTGGAGACAGCGCTTCACACCGCCCAAGCGTACCGGATGAGCTGGTACCTGCCGCGCTGGCTGCTGAATCGGTTCTACCTGAGTTTGCTGGTGTTGAACTGCTGGTCGTCCGTCCTCATTTACTCGCTGCTGTTCAAGCGCAACGAGCCTCGTAAACGCGTGGCATGCCTTGTGTCAGACTGCATCCTCGATCTGGTATCGTGCGTCGGCGTGCCGCTCATTGTCGTGTTGAGTTACGTCAGCGACTACGACGCCCACCTCACTGGGTTTCCGTTGCTGTACTGGTACGACGACGTGTGGTCCGCCCGTGTGCTGAACGAGTTTCAAATGGTGTTGGTAGTTTCCTGGTCGGATTTGACGAGCAGAACAATTTTTTCGCTCGGACTGATTGCCACAACGACCAGTTTGAAAGAGCTTTTACGCAAGGTCAACAAACGACGCATTGCTACAGCTGCGGATAGCGTCCGAGTTCCAGATAGACCGAAGAAACTTCAAGCCATCGGCCCGATACTTTCAGGACAAGAGCTGCTAAGTGAACCGCCAAAGAAATGGCCCAATCTAGTCATGGTTGGCGATAGCAGCTATCGTGGCGCTGGCTTTGGCTCTCAAGCTGGCCGGAAATTGCTGTTCTTGATACATCTGATATTTGGGTTATGGGGCTTCGTTGTGCTGGGACTACATATCCAAGCTTCCGTGCAGCCAAAACTACCCCAATGCGCGTTGCAGGTTCATCCATGGGCAGTGGCTGAGCCAGCTTGCTATCTGGCGATCCTGGATTGCCACCGCCTCGGCATCTCCGGCAAGAAAGACGAGGTCGCAGCTAGCTGGGACGAGTTCGACCGATCCTCCGTTGTGACACTAGCGATCCGCCACTGCACGGCGCTAGAAATCCCCGACTCGATCTCTGACTTCCACTTGACGACAGGAATCAAAGTGTACAACTCGACTATCAACGAGTGGGGCGCGTCTGCAGCAGTCACGAACACGAACCACCCAGCGCTCATTTGGCTCTATTTTGTGCGCGTTCACCTGCCCGACGGTCGACTGCCTGACGGTGTCATGTCTGCTGACTTTCCAGGGAACCTGTACGACTTGGAATTTACCTACACAAACGTACGAGAGGTACCCGACGATTTGGATACGAAATGGCTGATCGGAACGACAGTTTACTTCGAGTACAGCGAGATCACAAGCATTCCACCGGTTATTCTGCGACTGGACCCATACAGCATCTCGTTCATTGGCAGCCCGATCGCTGAACTACCCCCAGAAGTGTTTGAGGTTCCGGATATGGTCTACCTATACTTGGGTAGTATACCCATCCAAGAACTGCCCTGGAACGTCACCAACCTGTCACCAGCACTGGCCTACATCTTTCTAACAGAAACAAACGTCTCATTCTTCTGGTCGTGGATCGACCCTCTAATTGAGAGAAGGCTAGAGCAACCCCGAGCTTCACTGCTCATGGGCGGATCCACCTACTGCTCGGAGCTCGAAAACCTCACAAGCGGCGAAGTCGAAGCGTTCAATGTGCTGCCATCAGCTGAGTATTCAACGATTCTGATGAACTCATCCGACGAGAATCGATACATCCTTCTTCACACGGTTGACTGCGGCCTAGAAGACGCTGCTCCAGTCTATCCGATCGACTTTGAGGACAGCGTGAGCGCTCTGACTCAAATGCGCTGAGAACATGATGCCCCAATTCAAATTTAAATGGGGCATTATGACCATATTTTAATATGACCTATTTTAAAAATGCCAATATTTCAAATACACAATATTTAACAATACATAATACACTATTGGGAAATGTTGCGTAACGTCACATTCCAATGTCGTTGGCCACGCTTCGAGCCGTGGAGGAGCGCTTGGCGTCGGCAGTGGAGGCCGCCCAGCGCCACCTGGAGCTCAGCGAGGCCCTCGATCCTTCTGCGCCATGCTCTCTAGACATCGCAGATCGGTTCCAGATGCTCGCGAGCTCCATTGAGCGTCTACAGAGCGAGCTGCAGACTGTCATCTCGACAGTCGTGAGCCAATCACGAGACAAGCGCGTCACTGCAGAACCTGAAGCTCCAGCTCAAGAGATTGACGTCATTGACTTAGAAACGGAGACGGAGGACGAGTCCAAGGAGCTCGAACAGCAGAAGCCCAGCCAAGATTCCGCCAAGGCGACGCCGACGACTGAAGAAACGGCCGAGAAGCTGCAGTGCTTCGTGCTGGCCACGGGTGAGGCCTCAGCGGCCTTAGAAGTAGGCAGATCCCATGCATTGCGCAAAATTCCGAATGCTCTGAAAATGTGTCACCGCATTGGTGGCGATTTCTTGGCGATGATGGAGGGCGGGGAGCCCGTGGACGAGGGCAGCTCCTCGTTGTTCCGAGACACGGTAGGCAGACTCGCTGCCGTTCTAGAAGACACTCGGCTGGATGGGAAGTTGAAGACTTATGCCAAGATGCTGGTGGAGGTGGTGAGGAGTCTGGGGAGAATCCTCGAGATGGCCGACAAGGTAGCGGGCGTCCCACCGGCGCTGTTAGATGCCGTGCTTCGCTTCGCCCGACTGAAGCTCAAAACCTCCGCCTCGAAAGTCGTGGAAGAAAGGTTCGCGTCCATGCGGAACTTCGTCCATGGTGTACAGACTTGGAAGAAGGGACTCACTGCGGAAAAAGTTGAAGGGCCTATCAAGCACATGGCAGTGGAACTTCGGCTGGAGATGAACATGCGCATGTTATTTGACCAGCTCGACTTGCCTCCGCGGTCTGAAGAACAGTGGGCATTTTTCAAGGAGGTCGCCGAGGCGCTTGCAGATTGGATCAGCCGCTCCAGAATGAATACCAAGCCGCCCAACTCGCTCAAGGAATTGCTTCGAACGGCCAAGAGATTCAAGCAGGCGTTTCCTGATCGAATGTCGGACAGTTTGATCATGTACGCAGGCTTTGCGCATAGTTATGCATTGTCGTTGGTATCTAACATTGGTATGCCGCCTTTGTTGTAGGGCTGCGTCGACGTGGTTGCGTCTGAGTTCTCAAGGTGAGCGATCCAAGAACAGGGGATTCAAGAAGAAGAAGAAGAGAACTATCACCCAGACAAGCGGTTAGACGGCAACTTCCGCTGGAGACGCCCCAGAAAAAGCGACCCATTCAGCCCAGGCAAGGCGTTTTGAGCATTCTGAGGTCTTCTTCTTTTTTAGACGAGGCGTATGTGTGCGCTGGTTATCCCCGGCTCACTTTTGGTCGCGTTCGCTTGCCTCCCCCTGCTGGACGCTGAGAACAAGAGCACCTTCGCATCATGCGTAGAGAAATCAAGCCTTTGGCCTCCGCGTTGCAGTATGTCGACCTCGGGCCGTGGAGCTTTGCGCTGGGGTGGTTCATCATCCTTGCGGTTCACCTGGTAACTTCGCGTACAAACTACGAACTACAGAAAAACCTACATGTACCAGACATTTGCGTATTTCCATTGGCATGATGGCCAAGCATAATCACGTTACTGCAAACACCAACGCGGTCATGGCCGCGCTGCACGGTGTCTGCATCATTTTGATGCTTGGCGGTTTTATCTGGCTGCGGCAGCTCGTTTTCTCTCCTTGTCTTCAACCGGACGGCTCGTATGCCTCGGCTACGAGCAGGACAGGCCATCCAAGAAGACCGTCGACATGGGGGCAATCGACAAACTTGTTTCTCGACTGATGTTTGCAAAGCTCCAAAGTGTGGGGTGCTAGGATCAACGGAGGCAATTTTCACAGCATCCTGAGTGCTCGTGAGCTCCTGGAGACGGCGTTGCAAACGATCCAAGCGTATCGAATAAGCTGGTTCCTGCCGCGTTGGCTGCAGAATCGGTTCTACCTGAGTTTACTGGTTCGGAACTGCTGGTCGTCCGTCTTCATTTACTCGCTGCTGTTCAAGCGCAACGAGGCTCGAAGAAAATTTCGCGTGTCTAATGTGCGACTGCATTTTCGACCTCGTGTCCTGCATGGGCGTGCCTCTCATTGTTGTGCTAAGCTACGTGGGCCAGTACAATTTTGCGATTACCAGCTTTGACATGAAAAGACGATACGACGAGGAGTGGTCTGCTCACGTACTGAACGAGTTCCAAATTGTGCTGGTGACATCGTGGTCGGATTTATTCAGCAGGACGGTGTTTTCGTTTGGCTTAATCTCCACGACTACGAGCTTGAAGGAACTTTTGCGGAGGGCACCGACGGGAAGTAAGAGGCGCATCGCTTGTGCTGCTGTCGTGTCAGAACTCCCGACAAGCCGAAGCGTTCCGAGCTAAACGGACCTGCACTTGATGGAATTGTTGCGGCAAACAAGCTGAAGAAGCCAGTCAAGGTTGGAGGGGGTAGCTACGACCAAAGTGGGCTGCGTTCACGGTGTGGTCGAATCCTGCTCCATGTACATGTAGTTCGCCTGCCTCTTTGGCGCTTGGGGTGCGGTAGTGCTTAGTCTGCACATTCAAGCGTCCCTGAGCTACCACAATGCACTCGGCAGGTTCATCCGTGGGTAGTTCCAGAACCAGCTTGCTATCTTGCGATTCTTGGTTGCTATCAGTTCGAAATTTCTGGGAAGGAGAGTGAAGCGGAGGAGAAAAAAAAGTGGAGTGAATTTGATCCATTAACGTCACTGCCCAGCACTCTAAATACCAGATACGATCCACCCGAGCGTCATCAAGCTGTACAAGTCGACCATCAATACATGGAATTCCTCAGCAGCTATCACGAACACGAACCATCCAGACAACAGCATCGTCTTCCTGGTGCGAGTCACACGACCGATGGACTCCTCCCAGCAGGGCTTTTATCGCAAGATTTCCCCTCAAAACTCTACGATATTGAGCTTTGCTACACCAACTTGCGTGAACTGCCCGAAGACTTGGACACGAAATGGCATATTGGGACAATGATTTACATTGAGTACAGCCAGCTCACGAGTGTTCCACTGTCAATAACACGCTTGAAGCCCTACTATTTGGCGCAAACGGGTACAGATTGTACTCTCACTTCCGGCACGGGGGTCTGCCTATAACCTGTTCGGGATTTATATTATTCGTTTCCAGAGTGACCGTCTCCCGCCTCCAAAGTTTGAAAATCACGCAAGGCGGGAAAAATGTCGCGGCGGCAGCTCCCTTGCATGGAAGCAATGCAGGTCACTTCCAAAGAAACCTCCTGCAGCACACCCAAGACACGCAAACCTCCTCAAATCCCATGCCTCGCTGGTTGACCATCCTTCAGAAGCGTCAACTGATAGCCAAGTCGCGGGAGTGCCCGACCATGACACACGGAGAGCTCGGCGAGTGGGCGACACGAGAGTTCAAGATCCCCCACAAGCTCCCACGCAGCACCGTAGGAAAATCCTCCAAAAATCCGATCGTGTTCTGAGTGCAGACTACGGCGATGGCTCGCGCCGCAAGCCTCTAAAGGTGCTATCAATGCGGCTCGAGAATCGACTAGCAAGTTGGATCAAGGCGTACGAAGACATGAACATCTGTCTGTAGCGCAAGCTCATCACAATGATGGCCCGCGAGCTACAGGGCCAGCTATGCGACGCTTGGGACCTGAATTTTTCTGTGGGCTGGCTGACGGCCTTCATGCGGCGACATGGCCTGCGTTTCCGCATACGCCACGGAGAGGTGGCGTCGGCAGACTCTCGCATTGTCTACGAAGGCCGCCAAAGTCTGCAGGAATTGACTGACCTCTACTCGCCTGCGGACATCTACACTATGGACGAAACCGGGCTGTGCTATGTGATGGCACCAGCCCGGTCCATCTGCACGAAGAAGATGCGAGGAGTCAAGAAGGACAAGACTAGAATTTCGCTGGCCTTTACGGCCAACGCCGACGGCTCCGATGAACTACCGATTCTCTTCCTGGGTCGGGCGAAGAAACCGCGCTGCTTTCGCAAACGCACTGGTGAAGAGCTCGGCTTCCTGTATCGCAACAACAAAAAGGCTTGGATGACTGGGGACATCTATCGTGAGTGGCTGCGGGCACTAGACACCGACATGCGAGCTGCAGGGCGGCATATTTTGCTGCTCTTAGACAACGCATCATCCCACAGTTCGGGTGACCTCGCCCTCACGAACGTCAAGGTGCGGAAGCTGCCCCCGAACACCACCGCATTTCTCCAGCCGATGGACGCGGGGATCATCGCAGCGTTCAAGCAACGCTTTCGCGAAAAGCAGCTATTGTCTGTTTTCAATAAGATGAAAAGACACGAACCCCTCGGCAAGAACCCCTACGCTATTGACCAGCTGCAGGCGATGGTCTGGAGCAAGGAGATTTGGGACGCCATGAAGGGCACGAACACTGTGACGGACTGCTACCGCCATGTCGGAATTGGCTTTGGTAGTGTCGAGGAGCCGTCTTGTAGTTATGGCGGCGACGTTCGCGTCGAGGAGGTGATTTTGAATCTATCCCACCTGCAATTGTAGGAAGCAATCAACCTCAATAATGAATATTCCCTTAAGAGGTTTACAGTGGCACCCCTGCCGGAAGTGAGAGTACAATCTGTAATCCCATCACAGAACTCCCACCAGGTGGCAGGGATGTTGTACCTCGGTGTTGGTGGAACTCTGATCAACGAGTACCTCGCACGTGACCAATCTATAGCCGCTGCTCTCCTTCATTTACTTTACAAACACAAGTGTCTCGTTCTTTTGGCCCTGGATCGACACGCTCGTTGAGAGTAAACTGGATGTGCCGAGTCCTTTACTCATGGGCGGGTCGACCTACTGCGCCGATCTTGAAAAGATCGCAAGCGGTGAAGCCGATGCGTTTAGAATGCTGCCTTTGTCGACGATTCTAATGGATCCGCCCGAGGATAATCGACGTGATTTCACACACGGAGCAACATTTTATCCGATCAGTTCGCTTGAATGAAAAAATATACATGTACATTTACTTTACAACACGGGCGCGTTTTTCCTGGTCGTGGCTCGAACAACTGGTGGAGCTGTGACTACACAGCTCTCCGCTTCTTATGAGTGGGTCACATATGATAACAAAGGTTTCCACACCTTTGGGGTAAAAACATCGTAGTTCATTAATGGGCATATGTGCATGACCATCCGCTCATCCAAAAAGGGACGAGGAGAGCGGAGTCCCCATTGTAGGTCATGCAGCATACGCCCACTAGTGAACTGTTGAGTCACACTTGGAGCCGGTGACCATGCTGGCAGCGAGGGAAGTGACGGATTCCGCGCAGAGGTTGGTGTAAGTCTTGAAAGCGTCCGACACCCATCGGCCATGAAACTGAATCGTCACAGCATCCACTCCTGCCCGATACATGTGCGTTGCACCCCCGGCACGGAAAGAATGCGGGCTGAAGTTTCTTGGGTCATCGCCATTCTGCACAGCGGCCTTCTTGATTGCACACGACAGGTGTGCCGTCGAGATACACGCCGGCTGGCCAGTGCGATCCAGATATACTGCCGCTGGAATCCCGAGAGGAAGGTTTTGCCTTGACCGTAGAAGAAGGAGAGCTCCGAAGACAGGGCACAGGAACACGTGCCCTGATCGATACAGCATTCGGGCTGTTGCGTGCCCGCACTGGTTGGTCTAGGAACCGCGAAGTCTCATGTGTATAGATTGCGCTTCAGTCGTTGATAGTGTCGGCTGCCCCGTTGCATCCAGGACCACCAGGTCTTCGGCTCTAAGCGTGAACCACTTGAACGAGTTTCCACTGATGGAAACGATTTCAGATCGTCTCAGCAGGAAAAAGAACGCCACACACGCGACCCCCCAGAGAGCCTGGGCGAAGTGATCATCGAACCGGAGAGAATGGAAGCAGGTTTCGAGGAGTCGAATAGACACTGGAGCCTTGTGTCGCGGAGGTGTGTCCAGCCGGCTTATCCCTTTCAGTAGCATGCGAACATGTGGGTGTGCAAGCGGGAGTACTCTTCCTGCCGCTGCGAAGAAGTGACGAACGCCTTGTAGCGTGTTGATGATGGACGATCCGCGTAGCGGTCCGCCAGCGCCAAATCCATATTGAAACCCGTTCACGATAAATTCAGAGAGTACTTGAATACGGTCCTCGTCAGTGAGACCCGAAAGCCATGGCTCAATTCCCCGACGGGATGTCCACATCGTCCACTTTTCATCGCCGCTGAGTACTTGGTGAAGGTGGAGTCGGCAACGGAATGCTCGCGGAGATATTGCGCCAGAGTGACGAAAGTCCGTGAACGTCTATCCTCGGAGATACCTGCGTCCAACCACGAGTTAGTTCTTCGAACTGAGTAGCATAAGACGGGTGAGCGGCAATGCGTGATCCGGCGTCTGCGCGTGTGTTGTCGACTCCGGCGATATGAGACGCCGAGAAAAGGAGGTTGAGAGAGCTCTCCCAGTATCCTAGGAGCCGGATAATGTCTTGAGCACGGGTGTTACGTGACGCGACGCGATTTTGCCATGCCACAGCCGATGTACTGTCGATACGGAAGTGTACGTGAAGCGGTCGACTTCCATCCCCAGCACACTCGGACCACCAAGAACCCATTCGTGGGTGGCGAATGCGCAGGAGAGCAATTCTCGGAAATTGATGTTGAAACCATTGGCTTCGCCGGTCTTGAAGCGAGCAATAAGCCGAAGCTCATGAGGCGAGAACTGGTAAGTAAGAGCAATATCGGCCTTCGTTTCGAGAGCGCACAGCCCGTGGTCCCATGCGTCCATCTCGACGACCACATCGGGCTCCGGGAGACTGTTAAAGTACTCGAGGGCCACGCTATTCAGGAGCGGGGAGTGAAGAATCTGCCACCACCATAGCAGGTCTTGTTTCATGGGGTCGCATACCGGGATGTGCCGAAACCGGTGAAGGTTTATCTCTCTAAGCCGGAGGCGCTGGAGAAACGGGCGCGCTGCCCTGATGCACGTTGCGACGTGACGTAGGCCTCCCATGAGGGAGCGATATCGTTTCCGCGAGAGTTCGCGTGCGTGGTACGCCGATGCTACCAGGTTGCGAGCCTTATCGATCTTGACAGCAGGCATCGCGACTGTTGCAGCCATGGAGTCGAACTGCAATCCCAGGATCTTTTGACTGGTGTTCCATGCCGTGAATTTCTCCTCATTGACGGCCCCGCTGCCTAATACAGCGGTCATAGCGTAGCGCAGAGAGCGTTCCATGTCGTCACAATTGGACCCGACATCAGCAGTGACGTTGACGTGGTCATCTACCCAGTGGTAGTTGAAGAAACCAGTTGGGTTGTGCCGATTGCCGTGTCTTCCGTGAACAAATGCTATCGCCCCACCGATGACTTCATATTCTCCAGGAGAACCCGTCCATCCGAATGGGCATGCAAGCTCAATAACGAGTGCGTTCTCGGCCTCAATGCGTCCAGCAAATCGGTGTACGCTGCGACTGTGAATACTGACGTTGCGGAAAAGCCGACGTTACATCGCCTGCCATGATCTTGGTCTCAGCATCGGGGTGTTCCCGCATGGTTCGCATAATCTCGGAAGCGACAGCATCACAATGGCGATAGTTGGCCTTGGGAATAGCGTCCTGGTCCGTGAGGTCGTTGATCGAAGCGCCTTCAGGGAATGATAGATCGTGGATTGTCCTTCCGGATGTTAGCGGATCACCTCCCGCCTTGTCAACAATCCCGAATGGGCTGACGAACACTTCGGGCCACATCGAGAGGAGGTCCAAGTCCAATACGAGACACCTCCACGAGTCTTGCTCCTTGCGGACATTCTTGTGCAGTATGTTCACCCTCTTAGCTGCAGACCCATGGTTGTCAGGTGGATGCGATTGAGGTGGCATGTCCTTCTTGAACTCCACTCGAACACCTTCCGCTGCAATAGTTTGCAGTTTCTCTAGATGCTGGTAGTCCTTGCACACCTGAGCGAGCACTTCCGGAACCATTTGCTTGTTGGGGCGGTAGTCTGTTTCCGTCTGGCCGCGCACAAGTTCCACTAGCGCCGGTAAAGGCATATGCGTTCGGCGAACAAACTCGGAGAGCGTGCGCTGAAGAGGGGTGTTGAGTAGAAACTCTGTTCCCCCTGACGACCGCCGGGATGCGGGGTGCGGTGACGTTGGAAGGTGCAGCCCGACCTTCCCTAGAGCCTTGTTTAGGGATAGGCGCCGAAGAGCCTCGAAGCTCGTAACGCGGCATACTGCGTTTTCAGTTACCCGAGTAGCCCTTGCGCTAGTTATGACACCATGCACTGTGCGCGTTGCGTGCGCGCTAACATTTGCGCGAGGCTGCATGTCGTCTGGCCATGTGTCCCTTCCGACTGCCCTAGGCGAAATAGCCGTCTCAGGCGCAGCAGATGTCCTAGGCTACTCGGCCATCGCAGGTGCGTAAGGTGTCCTAGGCTGTATGGCCATCTCAGGAGCAGGAGATGTCCTAGGCTGTATGGCCATCTCAGGTACTGCAGCTGACCTAGGCTGTATGGCCATTTCAGGTGCAGCTGGCTGGCTAGTCGTCTGAGTCGCCCTAGGCTGTATGGCCATCAGAGGTGCAGGTGCTCGTGTAACCACTTGGCGCTCAGCGGCCAATGACGTCGCGGGTGGACTTGGTGATGATCGGAGCGCAGATTCTCCAGTCGGAAATTGGCCGCGCCAGGGGCGTCAGGTGAGCTTGAATTGAGCTTCGAGCTCGAGTTTTCATAGGGTGGCGTGCATGAAATCCGTGTTTCGCCCCGCGACGAGCGCGGAAATTTAGCCCCCACCCCACCCCTCCGGGAAGCTAGCGCTTGTCAGTTGGCGTACGCTGTCAGCTGGAAGCTCGCCTTCGTCGTTGGGTTCAGTGCGCACGGCCAGCGGCTGACGCGCGCTTGCGACTTGGCCCCTCAAGACTTCGACCTCTTGTCGGAGAAGGCGCAGCTCGTCTTGGCCACTTAGCGCGGGTGCGGTAGCAGGAGGCGAACCGCGAGCTTGGGGTGTCGTCCTGGCTTCGCTGGCCAGGCCTGGCTGGAACGAGGACATGAAGTCCGTCAGGTCGAACCCAGTGGTCGGTCGTGTCGTCGTCCTGGCCGTAGACCCGGCCTGTTCCGCGATGGCTGGGGGCGAAGTCTCCGTAAAGGCCGACACGCGCTCCTCCACGGTAGTCGCTCGCTGCTCCGCGGTCGTCGGCAGGTCGGCTTGAGGCGCGGCGACACCGCCCCCCGCGAACGAGCTTCTTCCCTTTTTGCCCTTCTCTGCTTCCGCAGGGGCCGCCTTGCGCTTCGCCACCCGCTTCGACGCACGGATCGGAGGCGGTTCGGTCGTCGCACGAGCCGGGGGTTCTGTCCACGCGGCGCCGTCAGTCGTAACGTTGACGACCTCCACGGTCGTGGTTCCGCCGGCCGTTGGTACCTCAGCGGGAGCAGGGTTCGTCACAGGAGGCCCAGCCTCGGTCGTGGCGGCGTCGAAGGTCTGGTCAGGTCCTTGGTCGGTCATGGTGTCATACAGTGTCGTAGGGATAGAGAACCCCCATTAAACTAACTTGGCTTTCGTGTCTTGGTAGAAAGCTGAACTGGGAGCTCGCAGTGGGTGGTTCGCACATGGTGTGTGCACCACATCATTATTTTGTCCATATGTGGAAAACACCGATTTTCCTTTCGTGCCTCCAGGAAATGAACCTTTCTCTACCTTTGTAAAAAGGTACCGAGAAAAAATCTACATGTATTACACATTCTACCCGCTCGAATTTCAAGACGCAATGATGCAGTCCAAACTTCAGAGCGTGAATGCTATGTGCAGGCTGGTGGAATATTCAGGAAGATGACATTCAAATGGTCCCCGAGACAGCGCCAGTGAGCGAAGAGCTGGTGCCTTGCAGGGATTTGAGCCAGCACATGCCACCGTTGTAGTTGGTCCACGTGAAAGCCTTGCAGCCTGTCTTAGCTCTGCAGATGTTGCAGCAACCAGCCCCAGTCCCACTAGGAGCACTCGAAAGATCGTTTCCTTTGAAGTCGACGTTGTTCACAAGCGTGCACGTGGGTGAAGTCGTGGTGATCTGGGCAGATCGCGCACCGGTCTTAGTCGTCGTGGAACTCTTACCGCTCTTAAGCCAGCACGTTCCGCCGTTGTAGTTGGTCCAGGTGTACGCCTTACAGTTCGTCCTGCTCTGGCAGACTGCACAACAGCCCTCTGCGGATCCGCTAGGCGCGCTGCCAACGTCATTTCCGGTGTAGTCGACGTTCTCTTCGATCGTCGAGCAAGACGATGTCGCCCCTCCACCAAGCGTAGCCGACACGGCTCCCGTTTTGCTCTGCGTCCCTCCTTTTGCGGTCTTGAGCCAGCACGTGCCGCCGTTGTGGTTAGTCCACGTGTAGGCCTTGCAGGTCGAAGTAGCGGCACAGATAGAGCAGCATCCGCTCGCTGTAGAACTTAAACTACTGGTCAGATCGTTGCCGATATAGTCGACATTGTTCTCTGCAGTTGAGCAGGTTGCCCCAGTGCCGTCAGTGTTTGTAGCGATGTACGTCCTGGCCTGATCAGCAGCCTCACGACCGATGTACATGATGAATCCGTAAGGATTAACGGTCCCAACCGGCATGGCGCTGGCATCAGCGATGAACACGTTGTTCATGCCGATGACACGAAGCTTCTCATCGGCGCAGCGCTTGGTGTCTGCAGAGTTACTCGAGGCGTAGCAGCTACCGCCAAAGTGGTGCGTGATGAAACCGCGATTTGCTGCTACCCAGTTGGCCACAGACGTATCATCCGACGCAGCAGACAGGAACGTCGCGCCTTGAGCCACCATCGCGCTGACGGTACGCTGGGCATAGGACTGCATCGCTGCGAGGTCGCGACTGGTACTGAAGTACGGAGTACCCTCGTTGAAAGCCTTCCAGTTTGCGTTGCTATCAAAGCCCGAGGCTGCCCTAGACTCGGGGTTGTTCACGTAAAGGGACAATGTGAAGGCATTGCTTCGACTGTAAAACTCCCCAAAACCGTTGGTAAGAGCGGTCGACTGGAACTCGTACGTACGTCCCTGCACGTCGTAGTTCTCGTAGCTGACTAGCGTCGGCCCGGAACTGGTCCACGGTCCAGAGAAGCCCTGGTTCATGTACTGGTTGACGGCCCAACTGGGTTTGTTCTTGTACTGGAATGAACTCATCTGAGGGTGAGAGAAAGAGGCGAACACGACGTTCGTGTCGAAGAGATTGCGCCCTACGTTCGCGTTCGTGACCCACCCAGCCGCCTGAGAGACGCCAGCAAAGCCGTTGCGTCCGTTGAGCAAGTTGAGCTGGGAGCTAGGACCAATACCGCTCTGGATCAGCACTTTGGGTGTGCTAAGGGCACCTGCAGCCATGAGCACAGCACCCCGCGATGATAACATCGCCTGGGTTCCCCCGTTGTAGACCACACCGGTGGCCTTGCCACCAGCAGCTCGAAGGATGTAGTCCACCTTGGCGCCGGTCAGAAGTTTGACGTTGCCACGAGAGCTCATCTGTCCCCAGAAGGCATTGGCAGGAGTGTCTCGCTTGCCGTTCTTGAAGGTGAAGGGAGCATGCCCGAACGTCTTGCTCTTGCTGTTTCGAGCTGCGGCGTCGTTGATGGTGCGTTCGACGTAACCTTTGGCCAGAAGCGCCTTGGACACGATCGAGTAGCCTTCTTGGGTGTACCAGACGCCGTCCGAGGACGGTTTGTCCGTGTGGCCGTGGAGCTTCTCGTTCTCGTCCATCTTGCCCACCATTTGGGCCGCTGAGAACGGCCACTGTGAGTTGGTGACGTACGAATCAGGCGGACGGAAGTAGAGAGCCGCGTTGATGGAGGAACACCCGCCTACGAGCTTGCCCAGCCACATGTACGAGTCGCTGATCCACTCGACACGGTACTGCTCGTTCGCCGAGTTGTAGATGGTGGAGTCGTATTCGCCTGGAATGTCGAACTTGGTCAGGCCTTTGCCTTGCGCGTAGTCAGGAGCGTCGGTGCCTCCTGTAGCAGCGAGCGACTTGGGACCTGCTTCCAGGATCAACACCGAAGTGCTAGAGTCACGTGAGAGGAACTCGGCAGCCACAAGACCACCAGGTCCACTGCCGACGACGATGGCATCGTAGGATTGGGCGTCGGTGAGACGGTTGGCAGCTGTGAGTGCCAGCGCTGCACCGGCCCAGCATTGGAAGCCGAGGAGGCGCATACTCGAAGGCGGTTGGCGCGTGAGGCGGGGAATCGGACAATGATCGGATCGCAGTCGAGGCCCTCGACGAGGGGTCTCTCCGCCACATATGGACGGTAGAGAACGCCTCGGCTGTCCAATTGTTCAGATCACCAACCCATTTTCCTTCTGAACTCCTTGTGATTGTACAGACTCAACCAAAACGTTGAAAACGCCTTACCGTAAACTTTATGTGCAAACGGACGATCACCATTTACGGACACCATGACTTAGCCAATCAGAATGGTTTGACCGACGGCTATATATGCAATTATTGGAAACTGGAACAGGTGGCAAAAGCATCGGGCCCTTCAAAAAGCGCGCGCTCTGCAGCAATGGACTCGAGATTGAAATGTAATTTTCAATATTCACATCAGCCGACCAAAAAACATGCTTGTCCGTTTGCACATAAAGTTTACGGTTGTCGTTTTGAGCAGGCCGGTGCAGTATCCATGGATTTTCCACTATCCCGGAGCAGCGACTGCTGGCTGCGAATCAACCGAAGAAGAAGAAATAAGTTGATTAAGTAGAGGAAATACCGTATCCGCTAGCTACCTGCTACTATGCTACAGGCGAGGAATCCAGATTCGACGTCAAGTTGAAAGCTGTTGGGATTTCAAATCCCAGTCGTTTGAGAACGCACACAGCGGCCTCGCCGTTTATCCTGTTCGTGCGGGTACATAAATTGCAATGTCTGTGAAAGAAGCATTCACGTTTCAACGCTGGGTTTTTGAAGTTTGCGCTTCTCCGAACAGAATGTCGTTTCGAAGTCTCCAGGTCAGATGGAATGCAATCGCCGTGTGCATTCTCTACATCAGCAACATTATTTTGTGTTATTGTCTCCAGTCTAGATTAATGTCACTCAACCTGGGAAGAGCAGCAAACTCCATTCAAGCCTTCTTTCGAACACTTTCCTCCACGGACTCCACAACGATTGCCACTCCGGTCAGGCTAGCCAAGATAAAAACAGTATTCAGCTATTTCGATAGCCGCCACACACGAGTCCCGAGAGGAATTTCCATATCTCAACTCAATCACTGAGATTTAGGTTTTTGATGGTGATATTTGCAACTTCTCGGGTGAAATCAGTAGACCAGTAGTAATACTACTTCCTTCGTGAAATAGTAATATTTAGTATTATCTGTAGTGCAGGCATGCACATGTATCCCCAGCCTGGTCCAGCTCCGTGCAGTGGGAAGCAGACTGGTCTCTGGCGCTGCAGCGGGGCTGCCGTAGCTTTAGCGTCAGAGGAAGACACAGACTCAGAGAGTCTCTAGTAGTATTGATAGCTTGCAAACTCTATACGAGAGTTTGCACGAGTACCTTAATATAGCTAATTAAGGACTCCAGAGAAATGTAATACCTTAAACAAGGCTAGTGAACTCTTAGGATTCAAATGTGAACTGAATGTATTGTTGTTTATCGCGGCAGAGCCGCCTGTTGTTTGTATGTACAGGACTCACTATCTATCATAGTAGAGCCTAAAAAAAAGTCTAATGCATATCCATTGGCTGTGAGCCACCCACTCCTATCTGGGGTGACCCACGTAACATATGTGTGGAACTCAACTTATGTGTGGCACCTAGCTTGTTTGCATCACACTACAATCTGTACTCGCACTTCCGACACCCAGTGCAAAGCATTAATTATAAAAGGGACTTGCTTCATTAAAGGTTATTAGTTGGCGAAACTAAATCTGCATAGTGGCAAGTCGGAGCATGACGTCGCTCATTTCAACGTCATCGCCGTAGCTGCAGTCAGCAGCATCGTCCGCATCTTCCTTTGGACCAAGGAAGCAGATACCGGTGTGGCGGAAGCAGTTCTTGATCGTCTGCTTTCCTCTGATGTCTTGCCAGGCCTCGTCACTCCACCGCATCGCTTGCAGCTGATCCACAGCGTAGGGTTTTTTCTTCATCGACGTAGGCTCACGGATCTGGTTGAAGACCCACAGGAGCTGTTTCTTCTTGTACCCCGCCTTGAACGACGCTATTATCCCAGCGTCCATGGGCTGCAGGAACGCAGTAGTGTTTGGAGGGAGATGCTCGATAGTCACGTTGGTCAGGTGGAGGTCTCCAGTCTGGTGGGAAGAAGCATTGTCGAGTAGAAGCAGGATATGACGCCCCGCCGAACGCATATCGCGATCTATGCCGCGCACCCAGTCCTGGAACACCTTCCTCGTCATCCACGCCTTCGTGTTTGCTTGGTACTGGAACCCTAGCTGCTCCGCCGACTTCTTGTTGTAGCAGCGCGGATTCTTCGCGCGTCCCAGATACAGGATAGGAAGAGCGTCCGATCCATCAGCGTTAGCCGTCATTGCCAGTGTTATTCTTGTCTTGTTCTTTTTGACGCCGCGCATCTTGCTAGAGCAGATAGAACGTGTCGGCGCCATAGCATAGCAAAGACCAGTCTCATCCATGTTATAGATATCTTCAGCAGCGTACAAGTCTGTTACCTGTTGGACCCTACGTAGACCTTCTTGAACAGCGACCGGATCCGCGGAGGCAGCTTCTCCGTGAAGCTGCCGGAAGCGCAAACCATGCCTTCGCAAGAAACCGGTCATCCAACCCACGGAAAAGTTTAGATCCCAGGCATCACACAAGCGAGATTGCAACTCGCGAGCTTTCATGGTAATGAGCTCGCGCGACAGACACACGTTCAGTTGCTCGACGCTCTCAATCCAAGCGGCGAGCTGCTTCTCTAGCGTAGGCGAGATCACTTGAAGAGGCTTCCGGCGGCTGCCATCGCCATACGAATCACTCAGGATGGCAGCGGCATGCTTAAGTACGTCGCAGATGGTGTTCCTGGCCGGTTTCTTGCGCAGCTTGAATTCAGTCTTCGCCCAAACAGCCAACGCTTCCTGGCTCATCGCTGGGTTGGCCTTCGCCTTTCTGATGACAGCCCGCTTCTGATCAATCTTCATCCAGCGTCCCATGCTGCTTGCTTGCTACAGGGCGTGTTTTAAAATGAGCTTGATCTCCTCGAGTCGGCAGGTGGGCGGGAAAATTGATGGAGGCGGGAAAATCAAAATTTACCTGCTTAAAACGATACTCAAATGTGTACTATTTTGGTCGGGTTATAGGCAGACCCCGGTGTCGGAAGTGATGGTCGTGACTGTATTCGATGTAACCCTGTTACAACGCGACACACGAGATCCGGTGTCAGACGGCCCAGTGAGGGTCGGATCCGGAGGGATCCGTACTTAAGTTGGAGAATCCTGAGGGATCCGTACTTAACTAGGAGGATCGTCGGGACGGTATGGGATCCAAAAGTGAGATCAAGATATAGGGAGAATGGGAGGCTCAGGAGAGCCCTAAGTAAAGGCCAGAGATAGGATAGGCTAAAGCATAAATCAGAACCGATTTTGCACAAGAAGACTCACTTGGCTATAGTATAGGGGATTTCTATTGGCCCCATACATAGATCAAGTGAAACTTTGCGATCTTCCCGCACACGTGGCAACGCAGCGCGAGCCCTTCGGTCTCTCAAACCCCTCAAGATCCCGCTATTGGAAGCGGCAAGCCCCGGACAGGAACAAGGAACAACCCCGCAAGGGAACAAGAAAAGGAGCACAAGGACAACTCCGGATCCCGTATTTCTATTACGGATCCACAAGGCCTGCTCAAGAGCTCAAGGCCAACCCTACTAGGATCCCGTGCGCAGGAATACCCGCGCGGATCCACCCCCCTCTCAAGTCCCCACAAGGACATCCAAGGCTCACCAGTGCGCATCTCGTGTCAACGAGAGAGCTGTACCAGCCCGCCGACGGGTACACAAGGTGAACCACTCAGCAACTACACGGCCATCGGAGTACCCCCTCCGTTAGTCGGTGTCCGGGCGCAGTGTGTGCGAGTTGGGATCCCTAGAAATTCTACCGGATCTGCTCCACCACACTACCATTGCAAGAACGTCGGGTACGTCAGGAAGGTCTGCTGGCACTACCATAACAAGCAAAACAAAGCCCAGGCAAGACCACTGAGAAAATGAAACCGAACAACAACGGTGGAGGTGATTCCTCGGGGCCGAACAACAAGCCAGCGGGGGAAATGGGCTACAATCGGTTCACTGCGGATGGTGGTCGTAACGCCGACAGTAGCAGTAGCATCAGTAGTTTTGAAGACAAGCTTTCGCTCGTAGATATGGCACTGAAAGATGATAAACATGAGACTAGTGGCGATTGGCTGTTGGACTTGGGGAACACGTGTCCAACACAAAAGAAAAAGCTCACCAGCGTCAAGATGTCCAAGGCTTCGTTCAAAGTCTGAGACGGTGGCATCACGCACGGTGAAATGTGTGGTAAGGTGCTGCTGAAGGCACGGAACGTGCTCAGTGGTAGTGAAATAACTCTGGAACTGGACAAAGTGGCGTATTCACCCACTGGCCCTTTTTAGTCACCTTCAGCTCACGCGAAAATCGTCGTGGACTTCTTCGCGTATGAGGGACCTTCTTTCAAAAGTATCATTAAGCATGTTTTAAGGTTTTTTTGCTAGAGGCCTCTGAAGTTGGGCGAGGTGAAATTGGCTGCTGCAGCTCTTTCGAGAAAATTGCAAAAGAAAACCGACCCTCCCAAAAAGGACACCTGCGGGAAGAAGAGCTCCCACGACCCGGGGGCGGTGGAAGGCAGCTCACCCCTCTCACAACAGCGATAGGGGTCCTTGCCCAGGCGCTACAGGTCTAATGGCAGCCAACTCTGCTGCGGGCGTATGCCCTGTTGCGTGCGCTCCGCTCGGCCGACGATAGCAGTGGCTCCGCATCTGGGCTACGTTATGATGCCTTTGTAAAAACCTTGATCGCGCAATTTTCCCAGCAGGCAATTTGAACTCGACTTTTGACGATGTTGTAATGTGTTTCAAGGTGCCGATTCCACCAATCGAAAGAGCAGCGTTTTGATGCTCTTACAGCATCCCCACCGGTGCTGCTATATGGCTGCCAAATGCCAAATCTGGCAAAAGTATAGCTTTCAACTGTTCCACCGGCGCTGCCAAATGCCAATCAAATCTAGCATCAGCCTCTCCAATGCTATTCCTGCTGCCAGATTTGGCACTCGAAATAGCAGCAGCCGCGGCAGAACCACCGCCGCGATCTCATTGATCAAGATGAGTGCGGCTATACGCGGCCCAAACTATCATGCTGAAGAAGACAAAGCTTTGTGTCTAGCCTGGCTGTCAGCTAGCCAGGACTATGCTACGGGCGTCAACCAGAACGGTGAGGAGTTCTACACCACGGTGAAGGGCTTTTTTGAGGAAACTCTCAAGGCGAAAGTTCACAGTAACACGCACTTTGACATCACTTGGCTCGCGCTTTCAAACTATTTCTCATGCTGTGTCAAAGTTTGTCGGGTGCCACAACAATGTTCTTTCGTTGGAGACCAGTGGCTGTACCCGACCGATATCGAGCATCAAACCGTGGAGCTGTACGAGTCAGATCGCAAGAACGGCAAGTTCAAGTTTTTGCAGTGCTTGTACCTTCTGCATGGATCGCCGAAGTGGGGTGCCTGGCTTGATGCAAACCTCAAGAAAAGAACCCCTTCAAAGAGAAAACGCCAAGGTGCTCAAATTGATGAGGGGGCTGCGTCTACGATTGAAGAAGGTGACGTCGCATTGCCGCAAGCTACTGAGCCTACAAGCGATCAGCGCACTCCTGGTCAAAAGAGAGCTAAATTGGAGCGAGCGAACATGGCACTGTACGCTAGACAAGTCAAGGCTACAGAAGAAATGGCCAAGAATGGTAAAGCTCGAAACCGTGTAGCACGCGACCAAGTCGACTTCAATGTCTTTAGCCTACCCCCCGACACGGAGGATACAGACGCGTTGGAGTACGTAGTTTTTCAACGTAAGCTTCTACTGGCACGTCTGCGGAAAGAAGCTGCTGAGCTGGGGATGAACTGGACTACCAGCTCGGATAATAATGCTGCTGCACCGTTGCCCAATTCGTCTGGGGATAATCGGACGCTTAGCACAACCAGCAACAGCAACACGGACCGCAACCCAAACAGCGACGCCAACTTGCACACTCCAAGCCCCCTACTGCAGGCGACAGCACCGCCAACAACTCGAGAAACGACATGGGTGTAGACCGGATCATTCACTCATTCTAGTTTGCCTGCTACCATGAAAGCTTTATTAATTGATTGTTTAAAAGAATCTACAACAGGTTGATATGTATGTTTTGCTATTGTTTGCAATGCAACTGGGTGCTAGTCTTCGTTTCCGTGCGAGGTCCACAAGTGGTCAACTAAATCATCCCGGAGTCGAAAGTGTTGGCATTTGCTGTGAAGTTGATGGGACTTGGCAGTGAGATCAGCAACATTTACAGGCCGCTAAAGCGAAGCCGGGCGAGTTATGCTGAAAACGGGCACGCCCCCCGGTTGTGGCGCACTTTGAAAAGGTAGCTATGCCCGGCGACGCTTGGTCTTCTAGCTCATCCACTACGATCATACTGTGCATTATGGCGCATGCATGCATCACAGTTGACGTGGCATCATAACTCCACAAGCGACAGGGCGTGTCAGTGATTCGAAATCGAGCTTGTATAACTCCGAAACATCGCTCCACGTCTTTCCGACACGCTTCCTGTGTTTTAGCGTAAAGCTGTTGTTTTTTTCGCGTGAGCGCACAATAGTTTTAGCAAATACCGGCTACTCGGGATATATGCCGTCGGCAAGTAAGTACGGCGTGTAGTATCGGTTCTCTGGTGTCAACGTAGCAAATCAAGTTGCCGATTAAGTTAGTATTAGGTTACCAACTCCAGCAAGTAGTGAAACAAACTCACGCACTGCCAAGAGAGAACTCAACCTAGGGAGCATTCCCATGCAGAAAATAATGAAACAGATTAGACTGATCTAGGCTGTTCAAGTCATTCAACGATCCAGGTGCCCCGAAGTTGAAATGCCAAAGGCGCAGATTATAGTCTGCTACAGCTTCGAGCACCTTTGTGGGCTTTTTTTCCTTGTGCTGGCCTGCGAGAGATGTAGCACAGTTCTTCCATTGCCAATACATACAATCGATTGAGCCGACCATTCCCGTAAAACCGCGACGGGCATTCTGCTCCAACAACAACCATAGCTCTTCCTTCGTCGGAGGGCGAAGATACTCGTTGCCGTACCGAGTAATGATGACCGCACAGAAGCGCTTTAAGCACTCAAGTGCGGCTGTTTCCGATATCTCTAGGTTCTCATCGATGGCATCGGCGGCCGTGGAGTATGCCAACAGTCTCAGTGCAGCAGTGACCTTTATTAGGCTAGAGATTCCCATCTTGCCTGTAGCATCCGGCCGCTGTTCGAAGTAGTCGTCAGTAGCAACAACTCCCTGAAGTATTTTCACGAACAAGCTCTGCCTCATCCTGAACCGGGGCCGAAGTACTGCTGCAGAAGGCGAATATGACGTGCTGCTGGATCTCGCTTCTTGTTCGGGGCGCGCCCCGGTAGCGACCCTCCATGCTGTCGAGTGAATAGTACCCCTCGTGGCATTGCAGTGATCACTGCTGCAAAAACATTCTCTTCTTCATCTCCTTCCTCTAGTAGATCCAGTACCCATTGTCCGCCGTGGGATGCTTGCATCGTCTTGATCGCTGGGATCGCCAATTGATGTTGAAGTGTTGTAGTGGCGAGAATGGCAGTACCGGTGTGAAATCTACAGCAGGCCAATGCCAAAGCTAAAACAAGATGCGGAGTGACTGCCAGATTTGGCTTTAGCTTTAGCAGCATCGGTGGGGATGCTCTAAATCAAAAAGAAAAATAATCGAAAAATATTGTTTTTCGTGGCCACTTACTACCACAAAAAAATATCCTTCCTGCTCAGCTCCTTCCTGCTCGTGTCAACAGGTCGATGAAACCGGCAAATAGAACTTTGGGGGGCTCGGGTCGTACACATGTATAAATGGATTCATCCACGAAGGCCCAAGCAAGAGTTTCCCCAGCGTCTGTTGATTAAACATGGCCAACCGTGTCGGACCAAGAAGGCCTCCAGACCTCGCGCAAATACGAGCTCACGCGTATGTCTCCCGTCTTCGTACCGACAAGTTCTCCCCCACCGTTATGGGTATCAACTGGAGTATTTTTCTACTGCTCCACCTCGTGTGTTTTCTCTATTTTGCAATGGCTGCCTGGTGCTACTGGAAGCTACCGAAAACCCGCTTGGATCGGTGGCTGGCCATGTTGTACCTGGGTATGGGCACCGAATATCACCGCATTATTGCTGTTGTACATGGTGGAGTTGCCATGGTTCATGCCGCATATATCGTATGGATGATTGGATGGAGTTATCGCAAGAAATCCTTCGTATTTGCCATGTACAACGTCATCAAAAGCCCCGTTAAACTCATTGGAGTTCGGGATGAATGGCCGTTGGTGGCTCCGCTCAAGGATGGTGCCTTCTGGGTCTACAAAGCAGTATTCACTCGCGACGGGCTTCTTGGAGTTGATGGACCAAACTTTGACCTGGTGTTGCTGTCTCGAGAAATCGTCGAGACGGCGCTTCAAACTGAGCAGGCTTACAGGATGAGTCTACTGCTACCACGCACTGGATTAAATCGAGGCTATGTTGCCCTCCTGGTGTTAAACTGCTGGAGCACAGCTCTTGTGCACTCTGTTTTCCACGGAAACCCAGCAAGGCGGAGATTATTGGCGCTGGTATGTGACTGTGTGCTCGACTTGGTGTCATCGATTGGAATTCCGTCAGTGCTGGTCGGGATTTACATCGTGGATTTCGACTTTGAAACGTACGGCTTTCCCTTTTTCAAATGGTATGAGGACGTGTGGCGTGTCCACGTCATGAGCGAGTTTCAGATGATCCTTGTGGGTTCCTGGGAGGATCTGGCCATGCGCTTTATATTCGCCATGAGCATGCTGGGGAATCTCAACAACATGAAGAAGCTCATACGTGCCAGACCGATGAAACCTGTCAAGGTAGGGGAGACGGATCGCCACCGCGTGACCGCTGTTGCACCATTTCATGCAAGTTTCACCAACCTCAACAAGGTTGTGCACGCGTTCGATGGTGTCAGTACGAATAGAGTTCACTATTGGGTCGGCAAAGTTACAGAAATTGGCTTCTTCGTGTGGGGTTTGGTCGTTTTGATCCTCCATCTATACGCTGAGTCCACTCCGGAGCTGCCACAATGCAAAATGCAAGTCAAGCCGTGGTCAACCAGTCAACCGTCCTGCTCCTTACTTGAACTCAACTGCTTTGAAGGCGGGATTAGTGGCAAGAAAACAGAAGTCGCCCCTCTATGGAGTGAATTCAATCCGAGCACAGTATTTCGTATTGTTGTTCGGCATTGTCCGCAGCTCGAACTCCCAGAAACACTTGCGGAGTTTTCAGAATTAAAGGAATTCAAGATCTACAATTCGACAATTACCGAGTGGAGTGAGAGTTCCGCTCTGACGCATACGTCTCATCCAAAGTTGACAACTCTGTTTCTAATCCGAGTGAATATGACAAACGGAGAGCTCCCAATTGGTCTTCACGCGGAGGACTTTCCACAAGCTCTTGAAGACATGGAGTTTTGTGTTACAAATCTGCGGTCGCTGCCGGACGATCTCGACTTAAAGTGGCCACAGTATGCGAGTATCTATCTCGAGGCAAGCGACTTCCAAGAGGTCCCGCTATCCCTCACGCGACTTGCACCGTTCGACTTGTCACTGTCGTTGAATCCTATCTCTTCGATCCCGAAAGAGCTTTTTGAAAGTGACTCGGTGGCGTATCTAAGTTTTGGCGGAACCCTCATTTCCGAGCTGCCGAAAGATGTAGCAGCGGTGTCTTCTTCGTTGTATGATGTGAACTTGAGCGACACGAACGTATCCTTCTTTTGGGCGTGGATCGACCGACTGATCATGGAGCCTTCAGGGCCTCCTCCTATCACGGCTGGCAACACGCCCTATTGTGCTGAAGTTCAACGAATTTTTGAAGGAGAAGAAGCCAGGTTTTCTATCTCACAATCAGCGGTTGGCGACGATATTTCAACTCTGCAAGACGCCTCGAAGCCAAATTGGGATCGCCTGGAGAATGGCGTATCGTGTGAAGCCGAAGACAGCACCTGGTACCCTCTCGAGTTTGAAGACGAATACAGTAAAATAAATTGATATTACCCACCATGAATGGATCTTATCTTGAGATCATTAATACTTCAAACTAAAAACAATCTATCCCGTGCATGCTGTGAGCTATAAATGAGTGCGCCGTGCAGCTTAACTTGGTGGTTTTCACAGTATCGAACCTCATTCCCGTATTCCAGTCGATCAAGCATGCCTGGATTCCCTCGCCTCAAACAGCGGCCCCAGGCCGGACCATCCCGCGATCGCGCCTCTCCTGTCGAGGCGGAAGAAATCACGACCAGCGAGTTCTCACCTTTTGCTTCTCGAGTGTGTTGGCTTGTGTTCATTACTCTACACGCTTTTTGCGGACTCTATTACGCTGCCATGTCACTTACCTACTGGGAATTGCCGGGGACTACCTTCGGGCGATGGCTCTACTTCTACGACCTCGGCATGAATCCTGAACACGACGGAACTATCTCGATCGTCTCAGGGTGTATAGCTGCCATCCACGTAGGATACTTGCTTTGGATGATCGGCTGGACATTTCAGAAGCATCGACTGGTCTTCGCTGTTTACAATGTGTTTGGCCATCCAATAACGACTCCACTTGATGGCCAAGAGAAGATCACGCGAAGAATATGCAACAAGTATGGCGCACTTCTCTCCAAGATCAGCCTTATTGGTGTGGATGGTCCTTACTTCGATTTGGTCTTGCTGTGTCGAGAGGTCTTGGAGACTTCGCTTCAAACCCACCAAGCGTACCGGATGAGCCAGTTGCTGCCGCGCAGCCAGCTCAACCGAGCCTACATTGCGCTGCTGGTAGTAAATTGCTGGTCGACAACCTTTGTCCACTTTATCTTTCACGGAAGTTATACCAAACGACGCTTCTACGCCATCGCCAGTGACTGTGTGCTCGATCTCGTCACTTCTGTCGGAATCTCCATCGTGCTCTTGGCGCTGTATTTCCCTCATTTCGATTTCGAGATCAATGATTTTCCGGTTGCCAAGTGGTACGAAGATGTTTGGGTCATGCACTTGATCAGCGAGTTCCAGATTTTGATGGTTACGTCGTGGGGAGACTTGGCAATGCGTGGCGTATTTGCTATGAGCATGCTCATGAACATGAACAACATGAAAAAGCTGTTGAGCCCAACCATAACGAGTCCACCGTCCACACCTGACAAGAGACGACCCACCATCAACCGCCGACTCTCTTCTGCGTCTTCTGTTCTCCCCCTTCACCCCAGTCTTATCGATATCGTTACGCCAGGGAAAAAGCGAAGCAAACTGAAAGCAGCGCTCATGGTCGAGTCAAAATTGACCCAGTCACTTTTCTTCGCGTGGGGAATTGTCATTCTAGTCCTTCACTTGTATGCCGAGACAATTTCCGGGCCTCCGCAGTGTCATATGCAGTTGAAACCCTGGCTGATCTCCGAGCCAGCCTGTTCTCTTCTAGTTCTCGACTGCTACGACTCCCAGCTCAGTGGAACGAAAGATGAGGTGGTGACGCAATGGAGCTCCTTCGATTCTACTACAACTGCCGGTCTGGTGATTCGCCACTGTCCTCGTCTCGAAGTTCCAGATATGCTGACCAAGTTTTCGAGTCTGAAGCTACTGAAGTTCTACAACACGACCATCACGAGCTGGAATGAGAGCGCCGCTGTCTCCCAAACCCACCACCCCAACATTATCATGCTTTTCCTCGTTCGGGTCACTTTAAAGGACGGTCTGCTCCCACCTGGAGCTCACTCTTCTGACTTCCCGCAGGGCCTGGGGGACATTGAGATTTGCCACACGAACTTGCGCACATTACCGGAAGACTTGGACTCCAAGTGGCCCCAGCTCGCGAGCATTTACATTGAAGGGTGTGATCTGACTGAGGTTCCCCCGTCGCTCGCAAGACTGGCACCGTACGATCTATCGCTCGCCAAGAATCCCATCTCAAGTATCCCTGCCAGATTATTAGAAGGCGACCTAGTTTATCTCCACGTCGGCGCCACGTCCATCTCAGAACTGCCTCAATTCGTCCATGACTTCTCTCCTTTGGAGCAGATACGCGTGGATAACACCCACATTTCCTCCTTCTGGTCTTGGATTGATCCCATAATAGAGAGTGCGGGTGCGGTTCTATCGGACGTGCCAACCACTATTGTAGCCTCCAACACGCCTTACTGTACCGATCTCCAGCGCATCTTAGACGGAAAACAAACCAGCTTCTCGGGGTCGCAGCATCAGGACCAATCCAAGTATTTATCCGACGCATCTACAGAAAACTGGGAGACACTAAGACAAGCTGTCGAGTGTGGCGAGTGGCCAACAATCCTGTACCCTATCGAATCGGAAGACGAGTACAGCGGGATCAAGACTCTGTAGACATGGAGTGGATATTATTGAAAAGCATCTAAGCAGAAGTAACAAAGCAAAGTTTACACAACTGATGAAAACACGCCGTCTTTCGACGTCGCGATCCCCTTGGCGCTCTTGAGCCAGCACGTTCCTCCTTCGTAGTTGCTCCAGGAAAAAGCCCGGCATCCCGACGTCTTCATGCAAATCGAACAGCAGCCGTATGCGTCGCCACTCTTCGTGTTGCCCATGCTGGCGCCATCATAGTCTACATTTCGCTCCATAGCACAACTAGGCGCTGCTGGGTTCGCACTAGACTGGCCAGAGATGACCCCATCCTGGCGAGCGACGCCGTCTTTGCGGTTCTTGAGCCAGCAAGTTCCCCCGTCAGCGTTCGTCCATGAAAATGCACGGCACCCGTTGAAGTTCCTGCAGATTGAGCAGCAGGCATTGGCGTTTCCTGCCCGTACACTTCCGATATCGTTTCCGATATAGTCGACGCCACTCTCGAGGCCACAAGTCGCAGCCTCAAGGTAGGGCGTTGCCGAAGTCGACCCCGATCGGACGACCATTCGACCTTTCGCGCTCTTGAGCCAGCACGTCCCGCCGTTGTAGGAATTGAAAGTGTACGCACGGCATCCACGCGTGTTGGTACACGCCGTGCAGCAATCGGTCGCCCGTGAGGCCGAGACACTTCCGATGTCGTTGCCTTCGTAGTCGATGTTTTGCTCTTGTTGGCAGGCCGTGGCGGAGCTCATGATCGCTGATCGGGATGCAGAGTTGACGGTCACAGTTCCTCGCCCGCTCTTCAACCAGCAAGTGCCGTCGTTGTAGTCAGTCCACGTGTAAGCATTACATCCCGCTCGGTTGGAGCAGGGAACGCAGCAATCCCAAGGTGTTGGGGCTGACACACTCCCGATATCGTTGCCGCTGTAGTCGAAGCCATTCTCCACGACGCACTGCGGCTGAGTAAAGACCACGCCTGGCTCGAAATCAACCGCTTGGAGTCCACGTGTGGCATTTTCAGCCAATGAAAACCCTTCGTTCGCAGCGATCACTAAGCTGGCTGCAGTAGCAAGAGTAACGAGGAACGGCATCTTCATCGTGAGGTCACCTTTAGTCTGCAAAACGAGAAGTGAACCAGAAAGTTGAGGGCCTATTGCGACAGACGGCAAGACGCACTACGAAAAGTCACTCTATGCCTCCAAACAGCAAACTCCGTCGCCCTCAATGACGCGAGTAATAGGCTCCGGTCGAACGTCTTGCCATACTCGCTGGACTTTCCTACCGTTAGTGCTGCCTGCGCATTGCGGGCCTTTCGACGATATCTCAACTGAAAAACTTCTGAACTGAACACGCGAAACGAGAGAGCGCAAGTGTGTAACGACAGTAGAAAACCAAACACAATTTTTGCCAACCCACTGGGACACCAGCTAACGACAGCCAAGCGCGATGTCACGAGCTCTTGTGGTACTAGCGACGCTTTCTGCGATGTCTTCATTGTCTCCGCTGGTTTCCGTGCACGGCGCAGGATTTCACAACACATTGGCTGCGAATGTCAGGCGTAAAGCAGCAATCGTCAGCTGTCTAGCTTCGTTCTGTGGAGTCCAGCAGCGGTTCATCACGCATTGGAAAGTGGTGATAGTGGTGCTGTTCACCCTGATGATCGCGAGACCACGAAGGCAACTCCTCGAGTCGGCAAATGAAGAACCTCAAGCAGAGCCTACGTTCTAGCCAGTTACAACTTCTGTGCAAGCACGACACCTATGCTCAGGCGAATAACAGCCAAGGTTAAGCTCTATAGTCTCATCGCTTCAATCGCTTACTTCTGTTGTTTTCCTTTTCTCGACTTGTCTTCAAGGTCTGCTAAAATCTGGGTTGTTCTATGGATCACACGACAAAAGTCAGTTTTTGCATTACAAATGAATGGTAATGCCCAAAATTCGTACCTCAATACCGAAGGTGGCAGTCTGTCAAGATACATCTCGTCGAATTCCAATAGTTTGATCAGTAAGTCCTGAAAAATCACCGGCGATATGCGGGTCTCCTGCTGGATGGCGCGGCCCATCCAGCGAGCAAGAGCACACGCTGCGGTCTTGAAGAGTTTCCAACGATCCTCTGTTCTTACGACGTATTTGTCCGGATACTTCATCGTGAGCTCGTCGATGTCCTGACAAGTTTTGTCGAGATGGACAAAATGGGGCCGGTGGGGTTCTTGCTGTAGTGATTCTCTTTCTGAATCTCAAAGCGACGAACGCATTTTTGTAGGACCACATGTGTAGGCGCATCATCGCTCTCCAGTACGTAGTTGCTCAAGAGGTACTGGTGCAACGTCGACTGGCTGTCATAAAGGGAGGTGAGCTCTTCCTCCCCTATCGACCAGATCCCTGAGATGCAGATTTGCGCGAGTTCGCCAACGATTCCCTCCAGTCAGGCGTATGGGACTGCGTGGCGAGGCACCGCACACACCGCACTAGTCATCAGCTGTGTACCGCTGATGAATCGTCGAGCATCTTCTTCTTCAATACCGGAACCTCTCTTAAGGACTTGAGCCGTGGCAGTATCCGCAGCTGACATGAGGTTAGAGAACGCACGAGTTGTGGAGATGTCCACAATGGGCATGTTCATCTCCACTAGCAGCTGCTTCGCTGCCGCAGCGGCTTCAGCGAATCGAGCCACGACAACATTTCTATTGCCAGTCGCAACTGGAACAGTTGGCTTCACATTCAGGTCTCCAGCCTCGGAGATGCCCTCATGTCGTGGCGCGTTTGACTCGCTGGGCTTAACTTCACGTGTCACCTGCATCGGCGTGCCTTGATCAACGCGACTACAAAAGCAAATCATCAGTACGTCGATTGGTACGAGCCCAAGAAAAGCTGTTCAGTCCACTACGTTGTAGTTGGATACTTTGAAGCTCACTTACCCAATTTGCGCGGCTGTCGACGAGCTCGTTGCAGCTGGCAGCTCTGATTTCAGATTCGGTTCCATTTTAACGTCCTCCATGCCCTCATCTTCCGTCTCGGTCTCGTTGTCTGCTGTCCAAGAATCAAAATTCGACTTGACAATTGACAGCATCTCGGTGGTCGACTCATCAAGTTGAGTCTGCACAAGTTGGATGCTTCTCATGAGCTCTGAGACGGCGTTCCGATCGTCCGGGGGCTTCTGCGTCGTCACGAGATAACGTATCAGCGAGAGATGAAGCTGTACAGCCGTCGATGCCTGCCACAGCTGCTGCTCCACGTCGTGCAGCCTCGTCACCAGTGTCGCCATATCTCGCTCTTTTTGAATGCGGATACCAACGTTTTACGAACTAATTCGTAGTGTTTTAGCAGCAACAAAAATATCAGGCAAGAATTGAGTGTAAGCGACCAAAGAGACTACTTCGAGCGCCAGCATTTATTCTACTCAAATGTAATACAGTGCACGTACTTCGTGAATGCACTAGCGATGACCGCATATTGCTCTGACGGTAATCTCCATTGTCGAACAATCCAGTCACGAAACCACCGACTATTTTTCTAGAGTTGGATTCCATCCCCGTCGAAGCATTGAAGTCACGCCCTTTTCGTTGACACACGCGATTGGAGCTGTAAACTTCGCCTTTTTATCAGGTCTGACAAAGTCCCCAAGCCGAAAATCTCTCTCCTTTGTAAATATCTCTTTCGTCAATGTTTTTTTTCACCTTGAAAACATCATTGTCGTCTTCTAGCTTTGTCTTCGACACCTCGTGCGGCCTTGTCACCAGTGTCACCGTTTCTTCGCACCTTTCTGACACCAGCGTTTTAATTAAGATCTAATTCGAAGTACCAGCGAGCTGGTTACCATTGTACCGACGCTAGGACTACATGGTCGAGCCGCTGGAGACTTGTTCCTTTGCAAAACCACGAGCGAAATTCTGCAACTGTCTTGTTCCCCATCGAAGGGTTTGGGTTTTTTTATTCGTAAGCATTTCTATGAACGAATCATCCATGCAAACGAAGCTAAAGTGACTTTGTCGACTCCCGGTAGGTCGCCTGCCGACTCCGTGGACCTAAGAGCCTACTTAATTAAGTATCTGTTTACTCATGTCGGTCTCGATGCTGGCTTTGGCTGGCTCCTTTGATTTAAACCTGCATATCTCACCGACGTTCACACCTAATCTAATCTGGATGCTGGCTGATCAGTCATTAAGAGGAGGGTCCCAGTCCTCCAAACCCCTTTGCTTGACGGACCGGCTTCAACTTTCTCCCGCGTTGTTGCCGGCTTGCTGGTACAGTCAATGCTTTTGTGTTCCTACAAGAAGCAGCAGTCGCAGGGTTAATAGCACATCCGGGATCAATCATTGACGGTATGGTAGACAAACAATACCTTAACAAGGAAGACGGCAATCTACCGGGGTACTTCGTGTCAAACTCCCGTAACTGCGACAGCATGCTGATGAAAAATCGACAGTGCAGATTCGTCTTGGTGTCCAAAAACTGACGCATCTTCTCCAACAGAAAGCTACTCACAGATGCGAACCGTGACCAGTTTGCTTCACTCCGGACGCAATACTCGCCAATGTTCCCATGCATCTCGGTGAGCGCTTTCATATCCTTGAGAAGTCCGTCTGAAATCGATTGAACTGCTCTCATCGCAACCTTAGCACCACAGCTCTGAAAACGTTCAGCTCGGCTTTCCATTGGGCGCCTTCCAAAACCCTGACGAAAGGTCGTGCATAAAAGTTTAATCACGCTGAATTGTTTGGTGAGACCACTTTTTGGTCGGATCAAACAACTATAATGCGACTCTTAAGCGGCAACCCGATTAAACCCTTGACTGAGCTACACTATACCCCAAGGTTGCGTTCCAGCAACCAGTTTGGTGCGCATTAAACGCATCCGTAAAATAAATAAAATACCGATTAAACTTGACCAAAATGTTTTATATGGGTTTTGGAAGGCGCCCATTGTATCAAGGACTGGAACGTCGTCGGCTTCTAGAACGTACGTTGTTCTTAAAAATGCTTCCAGCTTCGCCAGACTGAAAGCAAGCGAATGGCGCTCGTTGGCCAGCGCTGTGCACGACTCCACGAGAGAAATTTGCCGAAGGTCCGTGATCGCTTGGCTCAGCCATTTGTATCCGACAATATGTCCAGGGACGATGCAGATCACTCTCGTCATGAAATCTGTAGCGCAGCTGAAAAGGACAATCGTATCTCCACCTGGGTTGCCATCGCCCTTTAGAAATGCGTAGAGAGCGTTGTTTGCTGCAGTTGTCGTGGCCTTTAGAGAAATCACAGCGTTCTCTGTTAGACCAGTGACTGGTTTCCCCTCATCAATAACCAACATATTGGCCGTCGATGCAGTACCAAAGAACGTCGTCACGATACTTTTGGAGGGTATCGAAAGTATCTTGGTCTGTAGGCTGGCTTGGCTTTGACGCAGTGCCGTCAGAGACCTGACGAGATCTATTCGTTTGGCGACAATTGTCTCGTATTGCTAAAGCCTCACATGAGTCGAGTTTTCGTTTGCTGTTGATATTAGCACTCGTACTCTCTTTTCCTTGTGTCGAGTATTTCAGGCACCTGAAGCAACAGAGAACGAGTCAGTCTCTATAAATCAACCCAACCAAGCCCATTCATAGTCCACTTACTCCATTAGCTCGGCAGGGAGTTTCTTTGGGAACCTCGTATTAAACGCAGACAGTAGCGTGGCAGTATGCTGATAATTAACCCCAGGCAATATTGATTCAGCCACCGAATTGTGTTTTATCCACCCTGCAAGTCTCGAACAAATTATGGACAGCTGCCCCCACTTGACTTCACTTCGAGCTTCACAGGACTTCGTTTTGTGCGCCTGGTAGTAGTTGAAGCAGTCGTGCCGCAATTGATCCACCAGCCCACGAAGCACACGAATACATTCTCTGGAATTCACTCCACTCTTTTTCTGGATGCTGTCAACGCGTCGTATGTCTTTCAGCATGTCTTGCAGGCAATCTGGGTAGTGAGCACGGCAAAACTGCTGCAGTTGACTGCAGTTTGTTTTCAATTGTGCGAGTTCTTCTTTCAACTCCAATTTCCCGACACTATCAATGATCGAGTTGCTGCCGTGATCATTTTCTCGATTCAGAGCCGTTGGAAGTGCCTGGGAGGATGGACCATAAAAGCGGCCGTTATATCCTCGAAAACCGCCTTAAAATTCACCACGGTTTCTCGGTGCAATTCCCTGCTCGTGCGGAGTCCCAACACTCATTAATTGTGCTTGTTGCCAACTGTTTCAAGATCTTGAGTCGAGCTTCATCGCCTTCTCACCTCCACGTCAGCTGATTCACCCTGAGGACACACGACATTGTCTCCCGCCGTTTCTGCCTCGTCCGTTAATTGATGTGTGCTGTGTCGAACTTCCACTTCACATGCCTCAGCTCCTGATAACTTTGGCGCCACCTCCGGGTCAGTCGTAGGATCAACATACGCGGTAGTTTCTGATGGTAGTGAAGCGCCCTCTGTGTTGTGCACTGGGCGGTTCAAGACTGTTTTGCCCTCGTCGTCTGCAATCTACTGATGATGTTCCTAAAAGCACCAATCATAAACGTGCGTTCGTCAGTCGGTGATGTTGCCACTTGCTCGACCAGAAACTGCACTTACTCAAAGAGACTAACCGGCATCCTCTTCGGAAACGCGCATCAAAAGCACCGAATATTTGAATTGTTCCTGTCAGGAATTCTGGTGGGAACTGCTCATGGGCTGATGTAACCCGTGTGACCAATGTTGCCAGTCGTTCACAACTCAAAGCCAGTTGTTCCCACTGTCGGTTAGTTCGGGGTGCTGAAGTACCGGCATTTTGGTTGGAATAATACTCGACGCAGTCTTCTCGAAGCTGATCCATTAGAAAGCGCACTGAAGTGGTGAAGCCCGCGGTGTCTAGCTCGCTCTTATGTTGGACATACTCGATTGAGTCCACGGTATACAGCATATCCAGTAGGTAGTCCTTGTAGTGGTCAGCAGAGTATGGTTGCAACTTACGACAGCTGTCGCGGAGGTTTGCAAACGTTCCAAAAGGTCTGGTCTCTTGGTCATCGATACGTTGGTCTTAATTGTCTTCACCATTCGCTCGATCCACAGACGACAGTTAAGCTTCGGGTCACACCGAATTGCAGCCAAGATGAAACGTGCGGTGGAGTCGTTCACAAAGGAAATTGCCTCTATGTTGCCGCTTCCAGACTGAAGGAATTGATGCAGTGAAGCGCTGGCAAGCCTAGCTACACCGTCAGTCCATTGTTTCATCATTTCCATCCGCTTCAAGGGAAACCCATCCAGCTCGCCAGAGTTCGTGAAAGCCTTGCCATTTTCCGAACCGTGCATGGGACCGTTTTCACCATTGGTCTTCCTGGGGCCTCTTTCACGTTGGCTGGAACAGGTTCGACTTCCACGATAGCTTCCACCATTTCTTTGTCGTTACTATTGTTTGTTTCACCTGTTCTTGAACTTTCGACGGTCGATTCCGAGACCACGGCGACTGTACCGTTCTCATTTTCATGCTGGTCGATTGTTTCCTCGAGCGCGGGCGCACTGCTTATAGGAATGGCTACAGAGTCCTGAAGATCCGCATCAGACGCAGTAGTGCCCTCTGCCGCTTCATCATCACGACGCTGAGAGTGCAGCTCATCGGTTGTCGGTGAATCGACCGCTTTCGTCATTTCAGTTTCAGATCTCTCAGCTGCGTCTTCCTTGTTACCGCAACTAGTCTCAACCTCTTCGGCAGTGGACTCTGGGGTATCCTCATCTCCACCATTGCTCGCCATCTCCACAACGCCACTATCATCTACATAGTCCGCCACTTCACGCTTTAACTCCACGACAGCACCATCATCGTCGTCGTTCTTGCACTCCTCCTCAGCGAGCCTATCCTCGTTCACCACCTCCATAGCACCGTCGCCTATACTTTCACCTCCATACAGCCCTCTTCGGCCTCTCTGTCGTCCAGTCCGTGCCTTTCCTCATCTGCATCTCCACTTGGCTCCAACTTCTCCTCTCTCTCACCCTGCTGCTCTACCTTCACGACCACCTCATCCTGACTTTCTTCATCTGCTAGCATATCGTCTCCTTCATCTTCCGTGTCTGTCTCTTCACCGTCCGTAGCTCCGCCAGCCAGGCGCTTCCTGGCCAGTGCGAGCAGTTCGGCGATCGACATTTGCAACTCACTCTGCACCTGCTCGATGCGGCCGCACACAAGCGCCAGCGCCGCGATCTCTGTCCATCCCACGTCAATGCGCTCATTCTTCAGCCGCGCCACGTGCAGCTTGACGGCCGTATTGGCGCCCCAGATCTGCTGCTCCACGTCCTCAGCCGCGACTGCATTTCAAATGGCAAGAGTGAATGTGCAACAAATTGGGCAAATTTGTGTGGTTCACATGAATATCATTTCGTATCATTTCGTGGCAGTTCGTTGTCAAGTTTGGATTGGTACTTCAGTAGTCAAGATTGTGATGGAGAAGAACGCGGCAATGGAGCACGCGCACTTCACGATGAAGGACGAGCTTTTCGTTTTGTTCGTGATGAACTGGCCGGCTCAAAGGCACCGTTTCGAAGCAGTTGACAAGTCTGGAAAAGGAGAAGCAGAAGCGGCTGGGCTACGAGATCGTAAGCGTGAGAAAAATATGGTCTGAGCCGTGAGGAAAGGCCAATTGCTGCGGAAGTTGCAGCTCTCCTCGTGGAGAAGATAAATGAGAAAAAGGTCGCGCCGCCGGCACGGATACTCGAATCAAGTCTGATGCAGCGACTCCTAGACGCGTTTAACAAAGACCACGTCGGCAACGCACACACGGAGTTTTACATCTACTTGGCGCGGTGTTGGAGCAGCTACAAGACAGCTCCACATGCGTTCGCTTCTCCGTACGCAGCTTTGCTACAGAGCTCGGGCTTTGGCAAGAGTCATCTGCTATGAAGTCGCCAAGACGACGAAGGAAGACGAAGGAAGACGACATCTCAACCATGAGACTACAAGTCGAGTAAGTATGCGAGTTCTCTACCTCAACGCTCGCACCAACCCGCGATCGACAGGCTTCCCTGTCGCGACGCCAATATTAACTCAAATGTTCTTCGGTCGGCCGACTGTCACCCAGCCGTCGGCGGCTGCTAGAGTGAACTACTTGACACAGCAGCTGCTGAAAACGTTTAGCTTTGCTCGATCGAACTGGGACAGCGTGGGTAGCTCGTAAGTATTGACACGAAGAAGCGCAAACGCTGATTGACCAGGTACCTGGTCAATTGTAGGCTTCACGAAAGTTACTGTAGGTGAAATATCCTATCCTAACAAGCTGACGCAAAATGTGAGCTGCATTTCTCAAAATCTGAATGGCTACATACACAATATATATGTGGAACACATCAAAGTGTGGCTTACACACCATTCCGCACTCGCTCGATCACTTCAAGACAAGGCAAAAGGGGAAGGAAGATGCAGGTGGAAGAAGACCCGAGCAGTCAATTCGTGGACTTCACGAACGCCACAGACTCGGAGCAGTTCGTGTCGGATGTGGAGCAGGCGCTCATAGGCTGGCAGCTGGCCAACAAAGGCCACGCGTCGCTGGAGGCGCTCGCAGCGGGCGGTGCCGACAACAACAAGCAGAAATGGTCTCCTGGCAGGCGTCCTCCAGGTCTGGACGCTGCCGTGTGGACAAAAGAGTTGCAGTTCCAGCCTCCAGGTCCTTCATCGTCCCCCAAAAGCTACGCCTTGTCGTTGTTCGTGGCCAGCCAGCCGCCGAGTGTCGCGAGGACGACGGAGGATGCTCCGAGATCTTCCAGGAATCTCAAGAAGTGGCAGGAAGGACTGGAGCACTTCACGCCCACAATGCTGTCAGTGGCCGATGCCTCCAGGGATTTCCAGTGGGGCGTGGATGGAGAAGAAGAAGCGCAAGAGGACGAAGAAGATCAAGGTGGACGACCGTCGGCAAACTACTCGTCGGTGCTGGAGGACGGAGAGCCCGTATTCAGTCGCAGAGCGGCCTTCAAGAACGTGCAAAAGTGGTTCGGTGCGGACGAGTTCCTGCTGCTGAGCAGGTCGTCGCCCCAGGAGAAGAAGCAGAAGGAGCTGGAGCAGGTTACAATTCATGCTGTGAAGAGAGAGGAGGACGAGGGGGAGGACGAGTTGGACGCTGAGAGTGAGAGTGAGAAGGCTGAGAAGGCTGAGACAGCTGTTGATACTGTGGCGGAGGAGGAGGGAAATGACGAGGATGAAGACGCGATGGCGGATATTCACGTTTACCCGAACGAAGCGGGCATGCTGTTGTCGGCGCTGACGATGGCGCTGAACAACTGCAACTGCACTATTCCAGCGTTCGTACCGGTATTTGAGCCGTCGAGGGGTACGTGGATTGGATCAGCGGTGCCTGGAGCCACGGGAAACGTTTCCATGTCCTTCGAGACGGACTCAGTTCCTGAACTGAATCCTAATCAGAGCTGCATCAGCGGGTTGCTAGACTTCTTCAAGGTGAAACTGCAATTGCCGCCGCATGTGGAAGAAAGATGCCGTGTTGAAGCGGACGAATCGGGCGATCTGGCGATCGGCATGATGGTCTCGGCTTCGTTCGGTTACACTTGGAATCGAGCTGATGATCCTCGGGAGGCAGTGGACCTGGAAACCCCTCTAGCCTGGAGAACGTTGGAATCGCAGCTGCCGAGGAAGGACCAGCACCAGTTACGTGATATAACCAAGAAGCTCTTCGGTGTAAACCATCCCACGCCGTTTCTTGGGACCTCAACTTCTCCTCTTGAGGGAATGGATCTCTCGGTCAGTTGGCCCCAGCTGCGTGAAGGCACGTACGTTGATAACGTTGTGCATTCGACTCTGGACCCGAGTTCAGCTCCCCAGTGGATGCTGAGCGCGCGTTTTCGAGCCTTGACAGCCGAGAACCAGCGGAAGCCACAACTTCCACTAAGCAAGCAATTAGCGAACTTGGTCCAAGTTTATTCCAACTCACGGGAGCTGAATAAGGACATGTTGGTGTCTGAGTTAGCCCCGCCCATGCCAGACGCGCAGCCTCCACCAAAGCCTCTGGTGACGCATGCTGCATCAAGTGGAAGTGGCTCTAGTGAAGCAGCAGCAGCACACCTGCCAGAGTCAATTCCATCCACTCGAGCAGCTGCTGTGCTCGGCAACGCAATCTCAAGCTTAGTCTCAGTTGCGATGTGGAAAGGATCGGACGTGGAGGGCATTCGGCGGATTATTTCAGAGCTATTTGATGAAGAATACGATGGTGACGAAACTGGAGAAGCCACATGCGGCCCCAAAGAAAGTTCCCGGGTTTCTCTGACAACGATGCCGAGTTCTGTTCAGCATGGTGCGCCTCTGGGAGAACTGGTGTCGATCTTGGCCACTAGGATGGCTCAATTACGTACGTGTTCAACGTGTATTGAAGTTATGGGCACAAGCGTGTGGTCTAACCTTGTGCTTGATGTTGTTGGGATTGAATGAGCAGACAGTATCAACACCATGTCGTTGCTGTGGGTCGAGTTCGTGAAAGCGTTGAGAGAGCGGTGGTTTCAGCAACAACTGCTTCCGTTCATGGTGCGTAAAAGCAAGAACTCGAATCGGTGCTTGGGAGGTGCTAACGCTTGCACGTCGATCTCAAATATGCTAAGAGTACCAGCACGCAGGAAGGGGGCGTTGATCACAACACAAGCTCGCACTCTTTGGACGCCCTCTTTCTGTTGGATTCCACTGCTGTGCAGCTACCTCCACCAGATTTCCGCCATTGTCTCCTGCATCAGAAGCTTCAACTGCTCAACTGCTGTATACTGCGGTACTGCGCGTTCTTTGGTATGCTTCACATTTTGGCGTACACTAACCCCACTGAATGTCTTCTTGGCACTTGTAGTGAAGCGCAGGAACTAAAGCCAGTTTCAAATGCTGGGGATAAAATCAAGGCAAGCCGCGCAGACCAGGATAGTTCTGCTGTGAGCAGGGCATCAAACGGAGAAGAAGTTGAAGGAGAAGCAGATGGGAGCCCAAGTGACGATGAGTTCTTCGACTCAATCGAACAAGACAACGCGTCTCTGCCATCGCCACCTCGCGTGTCGAGAACACCTGAGGGAGTTCTTCGTGAATCGCCAAGTGTTAAATGCCTGCAGACGAATGAGGCTCTTCTGGAACCGGTGACCCAAACGGCTGTGCCAATGACTGAAGATGTGGCGAAGCAGCAGCAAGATCTGCTTACTCGCTTAGGTGTGAGCGAGGAATCGGATAAACTACGCCAGCAGATCCAGAGCACGTCGTTGATCTCGGACATGCAAGCCTTCAAGGCCTCTAACCCTCGCAGTTGCCTGGCAGACTTCATTCGGTGGTATTCTCCGAAGGATTGGATTCCATTCCAGGATCCTGTTGATCCAACGCAAACGGATCTGCCGAGAGAAGGCCGAGGTGTGTGGTGGTTTGAACAGCATGGCAAGCTTTCAGAGCGCATGCGCTTCGGCTCCGGTCACGAGCATTTGTGGCAGCAGATGTGGGAAACGAGTGCTCCAGTGCCTGTGAGCCGTCAAAAACGACTGTTTGACGCGCTGCAAGAGTCCGAAAAGGTCTACCACTACATGGAGACGCTGTCTCCGCATGAGCTTTTCCATCAGATGCTGGCAGGCGCGATCTCAAGCAGCGTGTTCGCTTTGGAGACAGCGTTGCCCGTCAAAGTATCAAACGATGTTTTGCCCGTCGTTTATCGCGCCTTCCAGAAACTTCACACGCGAGGTAATCGCGCTGTTGCGCTAATGGACGAAGCCTTGGGCGAGTCACAAGTGGCGTTCCCGGCCGCTGGTAGAAGCAAAAGCCAGCGCGGAAACGGCCAGGAGCAGTCGATCGCCGCTGCTCATCAAGGCCAGCAACTGCAAGTTGCGTTTGAAATGGCTCTAGATGCTTGCTGGAAACTTGTGCGCTCACTGGAAGCTGTGGAAGCGCTGGTGACGAAGGCTTTGGCGTTGCTTCACTACTTTCCAGTGTCAAAAGAGGAGCAAAGCTCACTAGCACTCGTGAACTTGCTGCTCCTCCCGTCGCTCTCGCATCGACAGCAAGTGGAGATCTCCGAGCTGCTGAAACACGAGCATTTGCGTCAGCAGATCACTTCGCTTGTGCTCACTAATCCGACGCTCGCTGAGGCAGGACCCAAGACCGTGCCTATCCAGCGCGAGTATGTGCTTCGGTGCATCTGCTCCCGTCCATTCCTGAGAGAATACTACGGCGGTTCTGTGCTTAAGGATGAAGATGGCGAGGCGAATGGTCTGCAACCCGAGCAGGAGATGGAAGAGAGTCCACTGGTGGTTTGCCGCATGTACGCCGCGTTCAAAAGGAGTACGGTGCGTTTCGCGTTGGTCTTGGCCGAGTCGGAATTCTAGGCGTCTTGATGTGTAATGCACCTCGTTTCACTTTAACCTCCAGCTTGCCTTTCGCCACGCTGTCCAGCTAAGTTTATCCAGCTCCGTGGGTCTTGAGGCGAGGCTAAAATGGTGCTGAGGAAAACGCACAGTGTCTTCCAAAGTCTGTTCTTTCGGCACGAGGGTCGAACGCCCATGCTGCTTGTTGCTGGGGCTGTGAAGCAGCGTAGTCATTCTGACATGAATGAAAGAGTCGACGAGCGTCGCGGCGGCTCGTTCACACCGGCCACTATCCGTGGCTACTGGTTTTGCTTCGTTCTCCTCCATGCCTTTTGTTTGGGCTACTTCTCAACCTTCGCGTGGTGCTACTGGAATCTCCCCGGGACGCTGTTGGATGCTTGGCTTTGTTTCTACAGTCTTGGGTTGGGCACTGATCACGACCGCGCCATCGCTGTTGTCCACGGATGTTTAGCTGCGATTCACCTCACGTACTTGCTGTGGATGATCGGCTGGTCTATCAAGAAGAGACGGCTTGTGTTTGCTGTAGGCAACATCTTCAGTCGACCGTCGACCCAAAAGCAGAAGCAAAAAGGACGATGGATTCACAAGGCGATAGGCATATACCACTCGGCTTTGTCAAGAATTGGGCTCCTCGGAGTGGACGGTCCGTACTTTGACTTGGTGCTGTTGTGCCGCGAAGTGATTGAGACGGCGCTTCAAACCCAACAAGGCTACCGTATGAGCTCCCTTCTACCACGTACAGAACTCAACCGGGGTTATGCCGCTCTGTTGGTTCTCAACTGCTGGAGTACTGCTCTGGCCCGCTCTGTGTTTCGCGTGGATGCAACACAACGAAGGCTACTCGCTGTTGTGTGCGACTGCGTCCTGGATTTGGTGACTTCTGTTGGAATTACGTCAGTTCTCTTGGCCATTTACTACGCCGATTTCGACTTTGAGCTCACGGGGTTCCCCAGCTTCAAATGGTACGAGGACGTCTGGGTCGTTCATGTAGTGAGCGAGTTTCAGATTCTGCTTGTCGCTTCCTGGGGAGATTTAACTTTACGGGTGATCTTCGCGCTGAGCATGATAGGCAACCTGAACAACATGAAGAAGCTGCTGAGTGTAAAACTCCCACCAACGAGGCGAAAGTCTAAGAAAGTGACGCATGCGCAGGTTTTTGACCCGAGATCAGATATTTTAGCGAGTCGTACGCAAAGCAAACTTGACGTTGTCGTAGCGTCGGAGTCGAGATTCACGCGCCTGTTATTTTTCACGTGGGGAGCGGCAATTCTCATTATTCATTTATACGCCGAATCCATCCCCGAGCTTCCTCAATGCAAGATGCAAGTCAAGCCTTGGGTTACATCCAAGCCCTCGTGTTCGCTACTGGTACTGGATTGCTACGAGTCCAGCTTTAGTGGCATGGCGAGCGAGATCACACCTCAGTGGAGTTCCTTTGACCCCAAAACTACTGTTCGTGTCGTGATACGCCACTGCCCCGCGCTTCAAGTGCCAGACAGATTGACTTCATTTTCGCGACTACACGTGCTGAAAATCTACAACTCGACCATCGCGAGTTGGAGCAGCAGTGCTGCCATTTCACAACAAGATCATCCTGAGCTGATCATACTGTATCTCGTGCGCGTGAATATGACGAATGGTGAACTTCCTGCAGGTTTACAAGGCGATGACATCCCACAGAGTCTGGCGGACATCGAATTTTGCGTCACGAACTTGCGTACTTTGCCGGGTGACTTTGACCTGAAGTGGCAGCAATTTTCTAGCATTTACTTCGAGGCCTGCGAGTTCACCGAGGTGCCCACCTCGTTAGCTAAGCTCGCCCCGTATGATCTCTCCCTCGCGCTTAACCCATTGTCAAGCCTTCCGTCTCGGCTTTTTGAGGGTAACGTCGGGTTTATCCACGTTGGTGGTACACTCATATCGCAACTCCCTCAAACTGTCGCCGACGCATCGGCTTTAGTTGGACTTCGCGTAGATACCACAAATGTGTCGTTCTTCTGGGATTGGATTGACCCCGTCGTCGCCAATGTTGCAGTCGATGTGCAAGATTATCACTCTTTGGTACTCGCTTCCAACTCTCCATACTGTTCGGATCTCCAGCAGATCTACGATGGCAAGCAGGACAGGTTTTCGGCACAAATAGAAGAACGTCAATCACGTTATTTGATGGACGCATCACCGAAGAATTGGGCAAAACTGCGAGCTGCTGTGTCGTGTGAAGCTTGGCCAAGTACTTGGTATCCCATCGAGCATGAGGATGAGTACAGCGGGATCGCGACAGGATAGTGCCATTCATCTATTGGCACCGGTGCAAGACCCACCCAATCAAAGTCATTACTTTCAGCTGGACATGAATCGATCTGCTTGATGTGCTGGTGTGCATGGTACTCAACATGAAAACTCGTGCTCGATGTCCTTGACTGTGCTTTTTGTACAATACTCCGGGGTACATATATTACTATAGCGCAGTAGTGTTATTCCGGGGAGTTTTAAACTCATACACAGCGGACCACGCAGATAAAATCAGTAGCGAAGCTGCGCGCTTAAGACTCTCTTCAGACTTGAGTGCTTTGTTCGAGCCCGAAATCTCTTCTTGGCTGTTGATGAACGCCTGTTAGGCCCAAACTGGGAGAGCCCGTTCTGGGCGGCTCGCTGCTCATTAGAGCATTTCGAGACATATATCTGGCCGATACAGAGGTAGCTTTTTACTTGGCCGTGCCGCCGCCGACCAGATAGATGAAAGGGTTCTGAAAACGTGTACAGCATTACGCATGCTGGCCCGCTTTGAAAAGTCATCATGAGGGGGGAGACGCGGTCATCGTCAAGAGATCAATTCGTCCACAGGCGCCCATCTCACACGTATCAGGTATTCAACGCTTTAAAACCGGCTATCTTTTTGCATGCACCTCGTTGTTTGAGCATTCTGTCAGCACTGCTGGCCCAGTACCCACAGCCAGTGGCTGAGCCACAGCTTGGAAGGTTCATCCAAGCCATTTACTCTCCGCAGCCGCTGAGCGGTGCAGCACAGCACGGTAAGGCTTGACGCGGCAACGGGGGAAGAGAGTTGAACGCCTCCATATTTCGACGACCAACGCCGTGTTGGCATCATTTGCTTCGTGTCCCCAGGTGCACGTTCCATTATGTCGCTGACGTGTAGGCGCCGATTTAACAGAGCGAAGCCATTCGCCGTCGTTGCCAGGCACTTGAACTTGAGCAGGTTGCCTGCCGCTGCCCCGCGAAGCTTCGAGTTGCCAGCCAAAGTGGAAAGCGAGGCGAGCGACACCAGCCACTGCGAACCTCGAGGTCTTTGGACGCACTCGCCTCGAGACGCAAAAGCACGCTCAAGCCCCGAGCCCATCGTCATCTGCACCAGCCCAATCAAATGCCGTTGACGCGCTACGTCGGGCTCTCACGGGGCAACGTCGCCGCGGTATACTCCCGTCAAGTGAGACCGCAGTTCGTCGACATATCCGGGCGGGAGATGGGCCAAAAGTGGCTATTATGCATAGCGAGGCGGTCTAAATGCCACAAAACCTCCACCTTGGCAAGAGATCACAACAGGTAACGCTATGCCGACACGAACGCAGGTGTGGCAACTGCAGTTCGCAGTAGGCAAGAGCGGGAGCACAATCAGGAGCAAGCACATTTGTGCGCTCAAAAAGCTGCACAGATAGAACCTTTGCATCGACGGTGACAGGGTCATGCAGATTTTGTAAATGTATGCTCCACGTGTGAGAGAGAATATGCCGTCGTCGTAGAAGGCAGTTCCTACACATACAGCGAAGCGCCAACTCGCTGTGCTCGTAGGCAAAACAGTTATCCAGATACGATACTGTACGAGCTCGTCAAGATTTACATCTGTGAGATCATGCCATTTCCAGGCCAGATCTTCGTGCCACAATTAGCCGAAATTTGGCATTTCGCTGTGATGGGCATGTCAACGAACTGATGTCTGGCCAGACAGAGCCGGGTCATCAAATGCATCGTGTGCGCCGCTTCAATCGAAGCCGCGCGCAGCTCCGTTCATTCCTCAAATCGACATCCGCCTCACAGATCGGCGCCATGGGGAGCGACACCGCCAGCCTGGGCTTCAGCATCCCCTTGAGGGTCATCCACAGCAAGCGCGACCAATCCAGCGGCTTGCCTGCCCCGTCCAAGAAGCCGCGCATGTCGACTCCTCCTCCTGCCAATGCCAACGACTTGGAGTCGGCCTCGCCTCGCACGGACGCCAGCTGCCCGTCCGACGACGAGCCGAACGAGCTGCTGCTGGAGCTCAAGAGCAAGGTTGTTTCCTCCTCCAAGTCCGCCAAGACCCGCACCCCCGCCTTCCCCACCGAGGGCTTGAGCGTCGAGGCCATCAAGCAGCACAAGGCCCAGCGCCGGAGAGAGCAGGTGCGTGCGGCATCGAGACGCTGTCGAGACCGGCAACGCAAGGAGACCGAGGACTTACGCACCAAGGTCTTCCAGCTCGAGGAGTTCATCGCGCACACCGTGCAGTCCCACGAGTGGGAGATGCGCCAGCAGCACGAGCGCTTCCAGGCGCTGCAGCACGAGAATGAAGTGCTGAACCAGCAACTGGCGGCTGCTACGGCTGCTAGAGTCCACGTGGAGGTGGACGACATTGAACCGGTGCCACTGGGCTCGCCAGTCAAGCTGGAAGATAGCGCACTGGATGAGGATCTCGTGGACTGCATCAGTGACGACGTGCCGCGTCAGTGGAGTCATGAGCTTATTGCGCATGCTGTGGAAGACACGACGCGACAGCTGGTGTCCATGCTGGAGTCTCAAGTGGAGCCGGTCAAGTCGCCCGTGATCTTCGGCTGGCAGTTCGACTTCTGGTGCGAAGGCGACAAGTACTACGGCCGCAACCGCAAATTCTTCCCTGGCGTCACCGCGTTGGAACTGGGCACGCGCATGCAGGCCGTGGACCCGCAGAGATACATGGAGACGTTCCCCGAAGTCAAGAAGATGGAGGTTCTCCAGGTATTCGACGAGAATGTGCTGGTCATGAGGTTAGTCAAGGCTCTGCCGGGCAAGGCCTTCACTCAAGCTGTGAACGCTCGCTTTTTGGCGGCCGCCGCACCGCCCACCGGCTCCACGAGCCGCTGGGTATACGCCGACCGCACAATTGATGAGCCGACGGACGGGGAGTACGCGCTGGAGAACGAGTGCAACGGCTACGTGTTCGAAGACACGGCGCAGGAGCTCCAAGACGGAACACGCGTTGAAGGCTGCCTGGCTCAGGGCGTGGGCGAGTTCGAGAGCGGAGGACTCGAGTGCAGCGTGCTGTTGGAGGAGCTGGCCAAGGCGTTCTCCTCGGTCGTCATCCGGTGGGAAAGTCTCTTCATCAACGACTTCATGCTGGACGATGCCGACGGGTTCGCTGAGATGGTCCTGGACCTGTGAGCGTGAACATTTGTACATATCGATGAAGTAATAATTGAAATCCACGTAAGTTATCCTTGCATTCGGTACTGCTGTCTTTACTACAAGTATCTGGATAATGCATGCAGATATGTTGGTTGGCTAACCAGCCCTTGCAGACTGGAAAGGTGGCATTCGACTTGGTCGTTTTAAGTCATGCGGGCAGTGGATAGTGAAGTACGCAACACATAGGGATGTGCTCCGTTGAAGTTTGTTGGAATTTATCGTAAGATCAACGGACAACTTCTTCAACACGAATGGCGAGCTTCCAGCGCTTTTTCGAATCGCAGTTTGTGCGTTTTGGTTGTCGATGAGACACCTCATCATGACGAGCAGCAGAAAAGAAGGCATTCGACAATCGAGATGCTTGTACTCACATATCAAAGCCATTCGGTAAGCGTAACATGATGTGAGAAGGCCACTTTTGCATCAACTTACTTAGCGGGAGGACATGATTTAGGGCTCATGAAAAGCAATGCGTGCATTGTTATTAACAGCGGTAATTGATACCGCATTAGCCAAATTAGTGGCGCTAGATACGCGGCTCCATTGTTCTCCGGGATAGATGTCGGCTATACAGGCTTCTCCGACAGATCTCCGTTCAAAACGCAGTTCCTGGTGCTCTATGCCGACCAGCTTTCGCGCGCGATCGTGTGGTCCACATCCCCTCCTTTACCTCTATTACAGCATATCCTCCCAGTTCACTCTCTCCTCAAATCCCAATCAGGTCCCCAAAAGCCTTGTATAGCATATTTCCCCGTTTAACCCGCTGGGTATCGCTTTCCGCGGGACTCACGACGCTGCAACTCGCAGTTTCATCGTATCCCCGGGTGCGGATAAGCCAGGCGAGGCGGTGGAAGAGTCCACAATTCAAGTGGCACCGCCAGAGACACAAGGCATGGAGGCTCAGCAGGTCGCGGAGGCGTCGGCCGCGCTCTCCGTGGACGTCAAGACACAGGACCAATTGGAACCGGAGCCGCAGCTCATTGACAGCCCCACGGAGGACACGCAGAGCAAGAAGAAGAAGAAGAAAAAGAAGAAAAGCCGACGCAAAAGTATCGAGAGGACGCAGTCGGAGGTGACGGAAGGCACGCTGGAGCATGAGAAAGAGCAGGAGGAAGCCGTAGTTCAGGATAAACAGGAAGAGGAGACGTTTGAGGGCTTGCTTCAGGGCAACAAGGACGACGAGACCTCCTCCATTCAGAGCAACCAGGAGGAGGAGGCCGCTGCTATTCAGGCAGAAGAGGCTTCTATTGAGGAGGCGGCGCCTACGAAGCCTGAGGAGGAGCATGAGGCTGCTGCTGATGCTGATGGAGATGAGCTGGGGCCTCCGTCGCTGGAGCGGCAGTCGTCACTGGACAATCTCAAGGCCACGGGCACTCGCGCTGTGGGCTCGCTCTTCTCGAGGTTCAAGGTGGGGCGCAAGAAGCCGGTGCCAACCCGCACCGAGTCGGCAGCCAAGCTGGAGCTCGTGACCCCGTCGCCTGTCAAGACGGCGGTGAAGAAGCTGGAGGTGCCCGAGCAGAAGACGTTGGACGACCTGCCTATGCGCACCAAGAGAGACTTCTTCGGAGAGGGCGAGCAGAGCATTCACGTGGGTGCCGAGAAGTTGAAATACGACGAGTTGGACAAGCAGAGGCAGGCGGACAAGGAGGCGGAAGAGGCCGCCAAGGCTGCTAGGCAAACGCCTCCGTCCAGTTCCAGGTCGAACGGTGAAGTGTTGACTCAAACTGATGACAAGGACGCACCAGAGACGGGAAATACTGAAAGTGGCTTGGAGATCGAGGAGACTGTGCTGCATGGAAGCGCTGTAGACGAGCCCACGAGGGAACTGTCGACTGAAGTCAGCTCAACAACAACTGCTGAGACTTTCATCGAGGAAACGATCAAACCTGATTACATAGTCTCGACTCCTGAGACGGTGGATGTTTCTGAATCTACCGAAGCTGCTGTCGAATCCACATCAGAGCAAGTAACGACGTCGTTGAAGACAACTGAAGCTGCAGACCGCCAAGTCGCGACTACCAAGGTGGAAGACAACAGCATCGTCATACCAACTTCAGAGGTTGTTTCTGATGAACAGACGGAAGCTGAGCAGCCCACTGCTCTTGCATCCAAGATCGAGCCGATCTCGTTGGAGCTCGACATTGACCCCGATCTCACGAATGACGCCGTGGAGACTGAAGTTGAAGAAGTGTCCTCCGAGACAGTTCAACTCGTGACCGACCCGGTTGAGGCTGCAGTATTGTCGAGCAACCCGGAGACTGAAAGTGAAGACGCCGTGCTACTTTCGGTGAATGTTACGCCACCGACATCTGAACGCCCCGTTGATGCGGCAGAACCTGCGAAGCCGGAAAAACTGTCTCCCGTCAAGAGTCTTGCCAGTCGCTTTGAAGGCAAGCGTGAGCAATCATTGGACAGTCTAAAGTTTCGCACTGTGCGTGAGTTCTTTCCCGAGGAGCGCAGCATTCGAGTTGGTGCAGAGAAACAGAAGTACGAGGCTCAGGCGCAGCAACAAAAACTCAAGACCAAGGCGGAAGACGAAGCAAAGTCGAAGTACAAGGCTGGAGCAGGTTTCAAATCCCCCGACAAGGAAGCTGTGATTCCCCCTGCCTCGCCTGAACTCAAGGCAGGCGCTTCTGCTGCTGCTGTTGCTCCGCCGCCCATTGCGCCCCTGTCAGGTGCCGCCGATGCCGTTGATTCCAGCACACCCGACAAAGCGGTTGGAAGGGAAACGTTCAGCTTCGATGAAGCGTATGCTAACTCCCCTAGCAAGTTCGGTGACGATTCCCCGGAAGGCTTGACTCCTGTGAAGAGCATTGCCAGTCGCTTCGAAGGAAAGCGGGAACAATCGCTCGACAGCCTCAAGTTCCGGACGGTCCGCGAGTTCTTCCCTGAAGAGCGCAGTGTGCGCGTTGGCTCTGAGACGCAGAAGTTCGAGGCCCAAGCTCAGCAGGGCAACTCCCTCGACAAGCTGAAGTTCCGGACAGTTCGCGAGTTTTTCCCTGAGGAAGGCAAGCGCAGTGTCCACGTCGGCGCTGAAAAGGCGAAATATGAGGCGCTCACGAAGCACCAGGAGGAGGCAAAAGCTGCCGAACAGCTCAAGTTGAAGCACGCTGCACCTTCACCTACTATTGCTGATGTGAAGCAAACGTCGGAGGTGGCTTCGCTAGTTGCTGATTCGACGGCTGAACCCTCAGCTTCAGTGCCAGAACTGAAGGATGAGATCGCTGCTGAGTCTCGAGAGACCTGTGCATCCCCTGAAACTGCTGTGGATGAAGTAATCACAGCAGTCAAGGCTTCGTTGTCTGCTGTTGCCACTTCAGAAGTCACAGAAGAAGGAAGTGACTTACTCGTGACCCCTGCCGAGAGCGAAACTACGAAAGACGCGCCTGGTGAGATGAACCAGCTGGATGGTGGCGAACATGTCCCGGCAGCTGAACCAAATGTCGTCTCTACTAACGAGGGCGCCGTTCCTAGCGAAGAAGTTAATAGCCACGACGTCGAGAAGAGCGAGGAAATCGCTGGCGTGGTGGGGATAGTGGCTGGACAAGATGAGCAGGTCGAACACGAGCCCCAGGAACCTGCTGAGGAGGAGATCGATTTGAAGGTGGAGTACGAGGTTGCCCCAGAAGTTAAGCTGGAAGGCGAGCAGAAGATTGCGCAGGAAGCTGAATTGGAGCCTCAACAAGATCTCGAGGAGGCTACCCGGGAAACTGAAGAAACCTCGGCGGACCCCCAGCAAGTGGATGTGATCGAGTCTATCGTGGAAGCACAAGTGGAAACGGCAGCAGAAATCTCTAGTGACAGTGTCGAAGAGACCAACAGGAACCTTGTCCAGGGCGAGCAACACCAGGATTCGGTGGAGCTGTGCAATGAGGAGGCTGAAGAAGTTGCCGGCGATGGGCTTGTTGAGTTGGATCTTAATGAGCCTGTCGAGGAGGAGCAAGTTGAATCTGTCGCTGTGGTTACCGCTGATATCAAGCTCGAGGAGGACCAAGAAGTGGTGAACAAGGGTCATACTGAAGTCGTGGCGAGCAGTTCAGGTGGTGAGAAGGGACTTGTTGAGTTGGATCTGGGCGAACCAATCGTGGAGAGACCACTCGTGGATTCCAGCAAGCAAGCGGACGTCAAGTCTCGCCCAATGTTGACAACGGAACGCTCTTTTGTGATGGAGAATGACAACACCGTTAAGACTGAAGACACTGTTGTCGTTGCCGAACGGCCGATGACAGACGAGGAGGTCGAGTCTCTTCCAATGAGCAAGACACAGCCAGATCACGAGTTGTCTTCAAGAATTGAATCGTCCACGTCGACGAAAGAGTCGTCGTCATCGAGAAAGCCTTCGACCAAGTCGTCCCATTCTTCAAAGACGTCGCCGAAACTGACTCGCAAGGTTTCTGCTGGCTCAGCAGGATCCTTCAAGTCTCCACCAGCTTCGACCACTGTCCCGGTGCCCATGAAGCGCGCCTCAATCACCGCGCGGACTGCGTCTTACATGGCCAAGAAGGCTGCTGAAGCGGAGGAATTGCACCGAAAAGCAGCACCTCAACTGAAGAAGCGACGGTCAGCGTCCAACGTCAAAGGAACAGGCAGTGAGACTGGATTCGTCAAGCCTCCGCCGGCTGCTCCCACCGTTCCGGTTCCAAGGAAGAGAGCGTCCATCACCGCGCCCACTGCTTCATGGCAGGCCAGGAACATCCCGGACCATGCTGATAAGGCCGCTAAGCCTCATCATATCCCGAAGGCTCACACGTCCAAACCCAAGGGCACGGTCGGTCCGCTTCCACCCCCGCCTACTGTTCCTGTGGCACCGAAGAGAGCATCGATCATGGCGCCGACCGCTTCCTACAGGGCGAAGAAGGCAGCCGAGCACGCCGAAGCGGTTGACGTCGCGGCCCCCACGCGCCCTGCCCGGAACAAGCGGTATTCAAACGTCAAGAGCAAAGTGCTGGAAGGAATCCAGTCTGGCTCCGAGCAAACCGTCGCGCACAAAACGATTACGAAGGAGGAGTATATCGCCGCAGAGCGTCGGAAGAGTTTTGGCGCCGCTGGAGTGAGGAGTGTGCTGGACGCTGTCGATCGGCGGGCGTCGTTGGCAGCCCGGGCGACAATCGACGGGCCGCCGGAGCCGTTTATTCGATCGGCAGAGTCACGCAAGAAACTCAACTCGACCGTTCCGCGCTACATGAATTACGAGAGCAGTTCGGGGTACGCCGAGCGAGCGCGACAGCAGTACGAGCGTCGTAAACGCCTCGAGGAAGAGAATGCGGCCAAGTCCGACAAGCGGCAGAAGGAGCTGCGCATGTTTTTCGCCGAGCAGCAGCAGAAAGCGATGAAGGTCAGTGCCGACGAGGTGCGCCGCGGCTTGGAGGCACACGAGTTCACCAAGCTGGCCAAGGAGAGTGAGATAGATGCTCAGAAGGCGCTGAGAAAGGACAAGCAGCGCGCCCGCTCGACGCGTACTCCACACCGAGCCTTGTCGGCCACGTCTGCGTCATCGTCCAATGGTGTGGCCTCTCGAGCATCGAAAAAGTCATCGGTGTCGTCTGTCGAAGCGAAAGTCGTCGTGGAATCGACTACAGAGTCGCCTGCAGTGAGGATTGAAGCAGTTCTCGAGTCCGTTGTTGTCGAACAGCCCGTGGCTGAGGCCCCATCCCCAGCAGAGAAGGAAGCGTCTGCTGAAGTGGAGCAGGCCATTGTCGAGACGGCGCAAGGCGAGGAGCAATCGACTCATGTTCCTCTTGTGGACGAAGACCCGACGCTTGAGCACGTGGCCAAGAAGATTGACTTCGACGAGGCCAGCAGCAACAGCGACGAAAAGGATGCGGCGGACGTGTAAGCTCGCGAGATCAGGACCGTTCAGCGCAGTGCGCAGTGGTGGCGTGGCGTAAGTGGGATACTACAGATGTTAGTTCATGTTTACTGTGTGGTTGCTTTGTACTTCATTTACCGTACTTCATTTACCGTATTAGCTATTCTTGCCGAAACTCCGACGTCTCCACTCCAAAGCCGGACCCTCTCGAGCATGGGCAACTGGATCGGGTCGCTCCTCGACTCGATCGCAGATCGTCTTGCGGAGAAAGCACCCCTCAACTCGTTGATCAAGTGGCGCTCCAAGTCCAAGAAACAGCTTTTCGAAGAGAAGCTCCAGCCTCGGGTGGCCGCAGCGTTGCGCCACAAGTCCGTTGTGCGCGTTCCTGGCCCCGAAGACGTCCCTCACGTCTTCACGAGTGCTCGTCCGTTGAGCGTGGAATGGAATCTCTGCAGCAAAGTGGATCCTGCTCGTCGAGTCGATGTTGTTTCAGACTACAAGCTCCTTCGTAAGCGTCGAAAGGGGCTCTTTGTGGACAAAAACACCCGGCTGAACGTGCACTGCGATACGAGAACACTCGCACAAAATGAACTGGAGATCCTGTGCTACATCGCCAACTATTGCGAGACATACAAGCGACCCATTCACCAGAACATTGTCCACCTTCTCGGCTACTACGTCGCCAGCGAAAGATTGCACGAGATCGTCGAATTCTGCGAACTGGGCACTCTTATGAGCGCCTACATTGAGAGTCCGCAGGAGGGCCTTCGACTGCTTTTCTCTCCTACAGAAGCTGAGGTGGGTGACGCCATGTTTCAGATCTGTGGAGGGCTGCAGTTTCTTCATGAGAATGGCATCGCTCACGGGAATCTGGGGCTTGAAAACATTTTCGTTACCAGTGAGAATATCCTGAAGATTGGGGACTTCGAGCATGCCGTCTTCGTGGGGTCCGACAACCAGCAAATTCCAGTCTCGAAGCTCCCTCTGCCGCCCCTCAAGAGATATATCGCGCCTGAGATCGCAGTCTGTAAGCCGGGAGACCGCGTTGACTACCAGAAAGCCGACGTGTGGGCTGTTGGGGTCATCCTCCTCCTGCTGTTGACCAAGAAACCTTTACTTGATGCTGCTACACCGGACGACAACGGGTTTCAGATGTTTTGTCGGGTTGGTCTACGCTCGTACTTGAAAGTCATGTATCTCGAGCAATCTGCGATCTGTAAGTTGTCCGAGGAACTGCTCGAGTTTGCTGAGGGGCTCCTAAATGTAAACCCACAAAAAAGGTTTACTATGCGGGAGGCACTCGAGAACAACTGGCTCAAGAACGACAAAATCTCGAGTCGAGTCGCAGTCACGCACAGACACCATGAACCTGCTGCTGACACTCAACCTGCCAGTACCAATACCCGCAAATCACTATAATAATCTCCAGGATGCTACTCTTTCGTAAAAAAAGCTTGCGTTTAAGAGCTGGGCTTTCAAATTTCATAGTGACGAAACGCAAGTTAGGTACGCCGTATTCTCATCAAACTATTGATCACTCCACTTACTGAACAAGTGAAGCTAAAACGCTTCAGCCATTCGATCGAACGTCTCGTTTTCTGTTTATCAAGCCTCCAGAAGCACCTTGCCGATAACGCGGCTACAATCTCCATCAAATTGATGCGTTGTCGGAAAAAACCAAGCGCACGTATTAGCTGCAGCACTGGTTCTCGAAGTGAAAAAGAAGAAGCAATCCACCGCGCATCTCCACATTACTGAGAACACCATCCGCATAATGCATGCTCCATAAGTCTTTAGTCGTGAGCTTTCCAGAAGGTCGGGTAATCGAGCGCAACCTAACACTCCCTTTCCTAGCGTCCCAGAAGTTCCTTCATCATTTCGTGGCGAAGCATTTGGTGCCCCCGCCAAAATCTCCTAGCTTCGTCAAATGCTGCTTGTCACAAAGCCTTTTACAGCTTCACCCATTATTGAAAATGACCCAAATTCATTATTGACGTGATCCGTAATATTTCCAGTATATTTTTCACTATCATATTTTGATCGTGATGCTGACCGCCATGCTGCGCGACGTGGAGGAGCAGCTCTCGCGGGTGACGGAGACCATCCAGCTGCACCTTCAGCGGTCCGACGCGTCACGAGGGACTGGAGATGCCACTGAGTCGGACGTATTGGCGTTTGTCGCGCGTGTGGAGCGAGCGGGGGTGGGGCTCCAAACGGCAACGGAGCAGCTGCTGACCCTGGCAAGGCGCAGCGTCGAGAGGAGACTGGATGACACAATTGTAGGCAATTGTTTTATTTGGGGTAAACGTTACATAATTTGACAATTGAATTCCTTACAGGCCGATGAAGACGAGACCGAGACGGAAGATGAACTTGAAAACGATGAACTGGAAACTGTCAAAGTCGAAGGCGAGGAAGACGGCCACAATAAAACCGTAATATTGGATACTGGGGCTGTTGTGGAGATGGGACAGACGTCGAGTGAAACTGACGTGACTCTGGAGGCTGCGGATAGTGGAGAAAGTGGGAAGGTGGAGGAAAGCAGCGCTGTTGTTGAGTTACCGACTTTGGTTAGTTCGTCTGTTGGGGCTGATGAAGTGATGCAACAACCAAGTTCTTCGGCACCGCAGAAACCAGAGCGCCAAGAGAGCCGTTTGACGGCGAATAGAGCTTTTCTGATGTACGCGTTCAATGGCGCGGATATGATGAAGAAATGTGGGCCGCCCACCGCTGCCACGGCAAATGCTGTGATATCGCGGCTGGAGGATCGGCAGCTTGCAGATTGGCGACAGTTTGTGAAGAGTTTCGCGTATTTTGTGAACCGTATTTTTCTCGAGAACCTGTGCACAAAGGTGGTAACGAAGAGAGTCGCGCAATCGTATACGGGGGGTACGTTGCTCGCTGTTGCTCTCCTCATTAGCGACAGGTGTGAAGAGCGCCACATACTGATGCAATTTGTGGAGTACGTCAGTCATGTTCTCGATATCGCGAAGGGAAGCCGCTTAGAAGATGTGCTGTCGCCGTTGGAGAACTGTCGCGATGACCTCTTCAAGTATTGCTGTGGTATGTTTCAAGGCTCATTGGAGGAGCTTTCTTCCCACGTTAGCTTGCTCGAGCGCTATGGCACAATGAACTCAAACTGGCAGGGGCCTTTTCTCGTCTCCGTCGTTCGTAAGTTCATCTGGGACTGCACAAATTACAGGTTGGGACAAGATGTCGCCAGCGAAACACCGCGGACTGAAGCAGTATGGAAGTGCTTCCACGAGATTGGAGTGAAGTTGGCAGCTTTCATGACAACTGTTGCAAGTGAGAGCATCCCAAGCAAAGGCATTACTGCTAGCGTTTCCTGCGAACGTCTCCGGAAATTCAATGAGCGGTTCCCTGGGCGAATCCCCGACGCCTTGCTTACGTACGTAAAGAAGGAGCTCACGTTATCGATCGAGTGCGAATGCGATTGCTAACCTTGTTCGTGTTATCTTTGTAGCGTCTGGGGTCGTTTGCTCGGTCTAGGAAAGGAAGTAGTAGTCACGGATTCGACGCAGATACGGATTCGGATGGCGAGGATATTTTCCACCAGGCAAACTGCGTTAAAACGAGTGTATGCTTCACCTTCAGACGGCAACACGCGTGAGAGCAAAAGACCGATGGTCTCGCGCAGTCTCAACCACATCGGCGAGGCTTGCGTAATTGGTCACGATCCGGTGGGTTTACGTCTTACGAGGCCGGTGATTGGTAATACCGAGCATCAAACGATTGCCTCGAAGCAGTATCATCAAGCTCGCTTGTTTATTTCTACGCTCAAGGAAGCAAAACCTGTGATCGAAAACCTGGCAAAGCCCCAAGATGCAAACAATGGCGACGCTGGCGATGGGAATGTAAATGTGGTTGGGATGGAAGAATGGTACTCCTTCCTCAAGGCATACTTTATACCTGATGCCACGGCATTTCTCTCGTCGATTGCGAACGTGGATGAAGCCACAGCAGCGTCTTTCTCGGACGCTGCTGGTGTCGCTGCCTCACTTGTCACGACGTGCAAAACGAAGAAAACGTTCAAGCGTCCCTGGATTGTCCAGGTGGTCGTGTCACTAGATGAAATTCAACGCGCGCTGGTACAGCGACAGCTTGTCCAAGCTCGTTCGTCAGTACTCGAAAGCCGGAACACCCTGTTGCGCTTTTGTGATGGGCGTTTCCCGGATGGCTTGGACGACATGTCGACTTACGCGCTAAACGTCGAGAAGAAGACACAGGAACTCGTGGAAGTGCGGAGTCTGACAAACAGCATATCATCGTTGGCCGAAAAGTTCGGCAGAGGTTGCACTTTCGGCATGCTACGTCATCAAGTGCCCGAACTTGAGCCCTGGACTGACGAACAGTGGCAGAAGTTCATCCAGGCGGGGAGCTTGCTGTCAGATTGGACTGAGGTCGTGTTTCAAGCATCACTCCCCCTGCCAAAATGGGTAGATTCGTGGCATGAAACACTCGACAAGTTTGAGGCACAGCTGCCGGGTCGCTTGCCGAGAAGACTTTTAGAGTAAGTGATTCTGCAGCATCTGAAAATCGGTCAGTTCTGTACTGATGTGTTGGTATGGTGCTCTAGGTTTTATCTCGCCAAAGAAAACGTATTAGCCGAGTTACAAGACGACGAGACCAAGATCTCGAGTCACGAAGCGTCTGAAGAGGCCAAAGCAAACCCGACAGCACACATGGTTCCGTCTAAGATCAAGGGTTTCAAGGCATCTGAACTGAAAGCTGTTAGGAGCGATGTTACTCGCGAGAAGATCACACGATATCTGGCGATCGTAGAAAAGCTCCATCGAATATGGGGTGACGCCACCGAAGGTCAAGGCCAGAGAAGTGCACGCGTGCTGCAGCGTTTGGTTGCCAAGGCCCAAGACATGAGCAAGCTCTTTCTGGAGTACGTCTCTCTAGGCGACAACGACGGAAACACCAACAATGCGTTTGGTGAGGCCACACGAATGGCGGCAGAGCTCATTTGCCAGTGTCCACGAGAATGGATTGGCTGCGAGGGCTTGATGGTGAGTGTGGCTCTGCTCAACGAGATCCTAGACGCGTCGGCGACGACGGACCATTTTATCGAGCTCACCGCGCCGTTAACGGCGGGGTATTTGAGGTTTCACGACGTTTTGGTCACGAGCAAGGAAGCTCCACGTGCTGCAGGATAAATGTGTCCATTGCAGAGCGGAGTGGAGCATCAGGTTTCGCGAAACGGGGAGGACGTCACTGACCTGCACGTTCAGCTCGTCGACTTTCCTGGCTTGGACGAATCTGCTGCTTTGAAGTCTTCAGGATTCTCCTATTAATCTTGCCAAGGTTTCAACATTCGAAACGTGCTGCCCAGCTTAATACAAAATACAGTCAAGTTGCGTTCAGCTCGCAGCAGACCTTTTGTTTGCTCTTGCACAGGTGATGGCGATCTCTTGGCTCGCAACCCATGCAAGCAAATATCGCAAATTTCATGGAACCTGATCTGTGAGTTCATTCTGAAGTTCTGTTTGTTTCTCCTCATCTTGTCAACTACGCGGCACCACGAGCAAGATCCTGGTAAATACGATGTCGACGTCGAAGTGGTTCTTTTGGGAGTTTGTGAAACATTACTGGATTCGCTGGAGACTTTGCCTTATCGAGAGGTTACCATCATGAGCTCGGGGGTTCAATTTGCTCCACTTTAGCCCTGCGGTAGACATATGTGCCGACATCGATATTTTTTTCTTACCTTGTCACGTTAATTCTTTCCAACTGAAGGCGCGGGCCAGTAGCTGCAGATAGCCCTGAAAAAAATGACCCTTTCCTTGTGATGCGGAATCATCCACTTCGCTGGCGTAGTGTAGCACCTTAATCGCCGACAAAGTATGTTTATCGAATCATAGTTTGATTTTGGACTGATGTATCCATAGAAACATTCGCATGATGAACAAACAAAGAGAGTAGCGAAGCAATACACACAACTTTTGTGACACAAGGCAATTACAACACGAAGTACGATTAGAATTCTTTTCTAAAAGACTTTTTTTTAAAAAAAGTCTCATCAAATGAAAGAGGGAAAACAAACTGTATTGGAGGTTAGCAAAATAGAAAAAAATGAAGGTTGAAAAAATAGAGAACGAACTACTTCACCAGTGCGGTCGTCGGCATTCCGGTGTGGCTACAAACGGTGGCATCAGCAGCTGAAGGTTGAGAATGGAGGCTTCCGGAGTTAGTTGTGCACACCCGTGTGTCCCGGCTTGTGGTGGTGGTGAGGAGGAGGAAGCTGCTGCTGCTGCTGCTGCTGCTGAGCTTGGCTGTTTCCGCCGAGGTTGCGGCTCTTCTGCTGTTGCTGCTGCTGCTGCTGAGAGGCCCCAGAGTTCTTGGTCGTGCTGGTCGAACTGGTCGCTGTTGGCGTCGCAGTCTTGGTCGTCGGCTTCTGAGCGGCAGACTTCGTCGCAGTTGGTGCCGGCTTCTGGACCGTCGGCTTGGAGGCGTGAGGCGTGGGCATGGGCTTGTTGGGGCTGGTGCAGGCCGTCGTAGCGGCCGGCGTCGCCTTCGGTTTAGTAGGTGCAGGAGTCGGCTTGGTCGGAGCCGGGGTCACCTTCGGCTTAGCAGTCGACGAGGAAGTGGTCGTAGCCGCCGGCGTCACCTTCGGTTTAGTCGGTGCAGGAGTCGGCTTGGTCGCAGCCGGGGTCACCTTCGGCGTTACAGTCGACGAGGAAGTGGTCGTAGCCGCCGGCGTCACCTTCGGTTTAGTCGGTGCAGGAGTCGGCTTGGTCGCAGCCGGGGTCACCTTCGGCGTTACAGTCGACGAGGAAGTGGTCGTGGGTGCTGGCGTCGCTTTCGTGGTCGTCGCCGCTGGTGTAGGCTTGGGCGTGTGCGTCTTCGTAGGAGCTGGTGTGGCATTGGAGCTGACAGTAGTGGGAGCCGGCGTCACGGCTTGGCCGAGAGCTCGGTGAACCGACTCGACCGCCTCATCTTCGGTGCGCACACAGGGCTGCGCGTCGTTCTTCTTGGGGGCGCGGGAGCGGTGGTACTCGTCCTCGTAGAGAGATCCGTCCTGGGCCGAGTCCATGGCCAAAGCACGACGGACCGGCGCCCAGGAAGCCTTTTCCTCGTACGTGCCATCAGCTGGGGGGGTTGAGTCCGCCGACCGCAGAGCGCGGGGCGACGGTGTCACCGTTCGCTCGTAGTGCGCAGCGGTCGAGTTGACGGAGCTGTCGTCGGCACGCACTTCGGGGACGCTGAGAGCGAAAGCGAGCAGAGCTGCAGTGGCGAGGATGGAGAAGGACGTCTTCATGCTTGGAGGTGCGTTGGTAGTGAGGAGTCGAAGGCTAATTCGAAAGTGATCAATGCAGAGTGGCGAGGACTTGGTAGGCGATGAAGATTCGTGAGCATCATCCAAGGGCACTTTGGGTGGCTATGACATTATTTATTAATCTGTTATCGTTGGAATGGGGGGAATGGGGCTGCTGAAGTGGATGCAGAGGGCGTGAATTAATGTAGCTGGTGGTCTAGCCGCCACTGCTCCAGTATCTTGCGCTGGTAAGCCATATGCAGTAGATGTTGAAGTCATCTGGCGCGTGTGGTGGATCCGGATAAAACGTAAACAGTCGGTTTGATATCCGGACTAATTAAGCTGTTCGATGACGGCCACATGTTGAGGATCGTCAAGCAAGAATGTTGCGGAAAGCGTGCATTTATGGAGAAGCTTAGCGAAGCTCTTAGCAGCCTCGTGTTACTAGACGGAGTGGGTCTAAGCCGCGGTTTTAGCGGCCAGGCTTTTGCGGTACAAATAGTACCAGTTGAACGACTCGTAGACGTTCTCAAACTTGTGCTCCGCGTTGCCAGTCAGGTCGCACCTGATGGGGACACGTCGCCTCCGAAAGGTTCTTGAATAGCATTTGCTTGGGGTCCTTCAGCGCATTCTCAAGAGCATCCGTGGAAACGGATCTCTTCAGCACGTCATCGGCCATCGCCGTTCGGGTCGCCTTGCCCACGACATCGTCGAGCAGGCCCACGTTGAATCCTCGCTCTTCCTCCGCGTCGGAATATCATCCACACTGCCGCCGCCCTTAACACGTTCGGCAGCGGACGTGACCACCCCGCTGTTCTTCCACTGGCACGCGGCAGAACGGGTGGTTCTTGTTGCCACACAGGTCACAGGAATGCGATACACTTGAAGTGTCTCCCCCCCCAGCCACTGCACGTACTCGTCATTCTTCTCGCGTTGTTTCAAACTGAGGAATTGACTGGCTTCTTTGCTGAAGTGTGGAATTAGTGTGGGTTGAGGGCCCTCCAACAGGAGCGCAAGAATAGTATGGCCTATACTATTGTAGGTTCTACCCAAAATTTCCACCGGCGATTCAAAGAGCCGCCGGCGAATCGCCGCGCTTGAGTTTACTATAGGACCATCACTAAGTACGAATGATTGCCTTTGGCCAACATGGCAAATTTGGCCAAGAATCACAATAATTGCGCACCCACGCTATTTGCGAACCCACTATTGTAATTACACTTTTTCTTGTAGCCTTATTTTGGCCCAATAGGAGGCATTGGCAAAATAGGACACGTCGATTGGCCCATGAATCCTCACTAAAGCAGTGCCGACGGTCTACAGCCTCGTCGTCCTTGCCGTCTTCCTCATGCCATTTGTTCGTCCAAGACGGCAAATGGGGAGAAGAAGACGGCAAGGACGAGGCTGTAGACCGTCGGCACTGCTTTAGTGAGGACTCATGGGCCAGTTACAGGAGAGTCCTCTTTTCTTTTCTTATGACGGTAGCGAAAGCGATGCTTCGTCATAGTTGCTGGTCCGCAGGGACCGCTTGGCGATAGCATTCACCTCATCGTCCATCAACTGTATAACGTCGGGCGTCCCCACCGTCGAGAGCTTGTTTTGGTCGGCATCAGTCGTCGCCGAGCCGCTGGCGAAAAGGGTGGCTGCAGGACGAAGCAGACGCGCATAGTTGGGTGGTTTGATTGATGCTGACAGGTGCGCTTGGCGGTTGCGAAGCAAATTGTAATGTGAGCAAGTCAAAGCAAGTGGCAACCGACCCGGCGGACGTCCTTCAGGTTATGAGTCCTAGAGGCAGTTCGAACTGATCCACGTGTATCGTGGGATCTGCCGGTGTTGTCATCATGATTACATCTCGGCAGCCAAGGAAGCGGTTCTTGGAATTCTTGGATTCAGAACACGAAGAAATACCATGCTATTAAAATTCAATGTTATTAAATTCCATCGCCCGCTTGCTGCATGTAAGCGAGCTAGAGCAATGCATTCGGCACCAACCAAGACAGAACAGAGTCTGTCACAGACCACCAACTCGACGCCAATATCTGACGCATGTTTCCTGCACAGCAGCATTTCTTCCTCGGATGTGTTCAGGCCTCAACTTCAGATTTGCACAGTATCCACGAGTCGTGGACCACGACCCGTAAGTTCCCTAGTTTGGTAAACAAGGGCAGGCTGAAGATTCTCAGTGACGAGTCTTCAGTGAAGAGGCAGTTCGGCACGAGCGGAAGCGCTCCATCACAGGAGCTGCTCCGATCAGGTCGGCCAGCGTCATTTAAAAATGTGTGCATGTATATTCCGATCAGGTCCACGGCCAGCGTTGTGTGCATGTATATTTCCGCTTTCGCATTGTGCACATAACCAACCGTTCAGACTTCAAAGGTAATAATTTCCGCGCAAAGCAGCCATGTTCGACCGAGGTTCCCCTTTGTTTCTGGTAAGACTGTAGTCACAGCACCGTAACTTGTCACTGTTGTTGGGGATTGCCTTTTGAGCTCTGTGCCAGCCGCTTGATTGATTATTTTGAACGTGCGGTACAGCTAACAGAACTTTTTCTCATCTCAACAAATCGTTTCGTTCTTTTTTTTGGCACTGGGATCGAGCTCACATTTGTATCACGCCTTTCACGCGGGGCTAATGTCTGATGGCGTGCAAGGGTACGTGGAGCTCAGTAACGAGAAAAATAATACTTCGAAGTATTGTGCTTTGCAGTTAGTTTGCCGCCCTACTTAGTGCACTAATAAGTGTCGTACTTAGTGCTAAATCGTGGAGGATTTGAGCACGAACGTCTCAAGTCGTGTTTGTAGCACGAAATACATGTAGCCCGGAAATGGCACTGTATGAAAGTGCCAAATGTGGGTTAGGCTCACATACTACTACTGCACCGCCACACGTTTTCAATCGTTCGAATCTCTGAGATACCACCATCAAGGTGTGGTCAAAGCCCCTCCTTCCCGACGATTCACGACGCCTCAAAACGAAAGCACCACAACTTTTCTCGATTACATCCTTAGACAGTTCTCATGGAATAATGTTGTTGACGACCGCGTGGCAAATTTCACCGCGTGACGAACAACACATGTAGGAAGATACAAAAAATGTCAGAACCAAACCTCGTACGATACGCTCCCAAACCCACTTACCCAGAACAAAGGCACGAGAACCTTGACAACTCAGCCACCACTTCAATCGCTTTGTGCGTGTACGACTGCACTGTCAAGAGTCGACATAAAGTCCTGGCGTTGGGGGAGTACGGGTGAAGGTCATCCTTGTCCACGGAGTCGCGTGTCGTGGCAACCTGCTCTTTCATCTTCAACACACTTCGACCATCCTTGGCATCTGCCTCGAGCATCTCGTCTCGTATGTAGCTTGACTTACTAACTACTTCGAAGTATGTTTGAACATGTATTGGTCCTCTTGACTCTGGTTGCGCTGGCTGCGTGGAATTCATGCAAACAGTAGGCATTCTGCGCTTTTCTGAGCCACATTGAGCTCGCGTCTCGCTCACACACTGCTGAAATTAACGCTTTCGTCGCTGATGGCTGACAGCGCAGTGTTTGAGCTCAGCTTCTGGTACTGGTTCCAGTTGAAGTGCAGGATGCAGCGCTTCTCCGCTCGACGAGCTGCGCCCAGAACCCAATCGGCCGGTTCCTGATTGGTGAAGCGAAGAAGCGACGAGCCCAGAGACTGCGACTGCGACTGAGAAGACTGCTGACCCAGGTACAAGCGCGCAAGCAGCGACGCCACCGGATGCGCCTGCTGGCCCACGTCACGGAACCACTGGAGGATATCCACGTGGTGGTACAGCTTGAGCAGGTTGTACTGCCCCTTGTCGAACAGGTCGGCTCCCTCGTTGGCCAGGGTGTCCCAGGCCACATACACTTGCTGCCACTCGCGCCACGCACGCTCTTCATCCTCAGCGATGGCTTCACTTGAGCGCCTGCCACTGCTCGACGTGGACGCTGGGGCCGGTGGCTGGTTCTTCGGTCCGTCGACCATCAAAAGCGCGCTCATTTCGTCGTCGTCCTCGTCGACTTCCTCTTCGTCCTCGGTACTCGAGTTGGCATCGGTCTGCTGACCTGCAAGCAGCTCGAAAACGACGCGATGTTCCTGACGAAGCGCGTCGTGCGCGCGGCGGAACGCGCGAGAATCCGTCACGAGGTTGGCAGCCTTCGAGCTGATGCGAGGGTCCAGCAGCATGGCTTTGATCTCATCGTCAACAGCGGCTGGCGTCGACGGACTCGCGAATCGCTGGGCGATCAGCTGACGAAGACGAACGACGCACTGGCGACCAGCTGGCGAGAACGTATCAACGCGCTTGGGTTTGCGGCGCACTGCGCGCTTGACGGGTGAGGAACCAACGACCGATTCGTCCTCCAGCAAGAGGCACTTGAGGCTGGAAGCATTGGCCGTGACGGAGAGCAAGCGGCGGAAAAGCAGCGCGTACGAGGCTGCGACGACGCCAGAACGAGGACGGATACGTTCCTCCAGACGGAACTGCGTGAGGTGGTGCAGCATCGCCTCAAGTTCCGCAGCTGTGCTCCAGTCCTCCGCGGTGAGCTGCGTCCACGCCGACTCCAACTCCGGCTCCGAAGCGGTTGGTCTCGCAGGCGACTGGAAGTACAACCAGTACGCACGGAAGCGCGAGCAACTGACCCGTAAGAGTTCCGCCATCGCTCCGATGGAGGTGGCAGTAGAGTGCGCCAACTTGTCGATGGATGAAGCGGAACTAAAAGAAACCTCAACGCCATGCGCTGCGCCGATGTCCATCAGCGAGCTGCTTCGATCCGGGGCCTCGAAGAAGCTCACAAGCTCTTGAAGCAAGCGCAGAACTCGGCGAATGTTCGAGTCCCCGCCGAATGAGCTGCTTGGGCCAACACCCAGCGCGTCGGTCACGCAACCACGTAGCGTGAGGGTCAGTGGATCCTCTTGTTCATCTGTTGAGGGTTCGTAGTCGTCTCCAGCCGCCAGTATCGAAGGTGAAGCTCCCGTCGAGTCCACGCGAAAGCGCACGTAGGTAGAAAGCGAGTCAATACCGTAGACCTCGGAGATCGTCTGAGCTACGAGTTGATCCACCTGCTGCTCCCAGCCACGCGCCACCTCCTTCGCTGCCAGCACCAGCTCCACTCGCTGCCACTTCGAATCGATAAAGGCAATGGCCACGCCGAGGAACGCCTTGTCCTGGTTCGCCGCTACATCGTTCCTGGCTGCGTCGTCCGCTGTCGCTCCGGTGATAGGGCGGAACTCAAGGCGCAGCGTCGCAAACGGCAGCCCCATAGCAGCCTGTGACTCGGACGCCAAGTACGACCCCAAAAAGCTGCCGAACTTGGCAAATTCTTCTTGCACTTGGGCGTTCAAGCTCGACACCGTCGGCAGAGCGGAAACACCCGAAAGCGACAACTTGAGCAAATGCTGGAGCGCCTCGGTCTGCAGCGTGGAGGCCGGTAACCCCGACGAAAGCAGCCAATTCTTGATGAGATCCGCCGTCTTGGTAGCGTTCCGCTTGCGTGCTGCCGTCGTGAACCCCGTCGTCTTAGGCACCGCCACGGTGGTGACCGTCTCCGCCTCACCGGTCTTGACCCCGCTACTCTCCACCGGGCGTGCGGTGGTCTTCGCCTTGGGTCCGGGCGTCTTCTTCGCCCTCTTCTTCCTGGGCTGGGCCTCTCCATTCAGCGCTTTATCAGCCAACGCCTCTCGTTTGACCTTCTTGAATTCCGCGATGGATTCGAACTCCACCGGATGAACTCGTTGCATGTGCGCCACGGCGTTGGTGGACATCCGCTGGCGCATGAGAGCTCGGCGCCACGTGTCGTTCCCCTTGCCGGTGGGGCGGAGCTGCGGCGCGGCAGAGCACAAGACGCAGATATGCGTGAACGGCCGAGCCGCATTTCTCGGGTTCGGCAGTGGGGACGTGAGTCTTTGTATGTATTGCCACACGGGCAACTCAGTCTGCGGACTGTGAAGCACCGACACGGGGATACCGTACTCGTCGGTTGGCTGGCCAGCGAGAGTGTCGGCCGCCTCGGTGGCTTGGCCGCGCATCATTATGAGCGGAGCGGGTAGTACTTGCGGGGTGTCTTGGCAGGCGAGAAGGCGTCTGGCCGGAAATGATACGAAGGGGGGATTTTTAGGATTCGACTTGCGATTTGTATGGGGTATTTTGTGGTTCAGCGTAGTAATTTTAGATTTGATTATTTGTAATAATGTTTTTTGTGAGTATATTTTTCATTTGCTATATTATACTTTGTTGTTATAGTGAGTTTCCAGGTCGATAGAAAACGCAGCAGCGTTTACTGCGACCATCTACCCAGTTCAGACGATCGCTAGTTTGCACGGTAAAACTGGAAATAATGCAAATAATGCTCACTATACCACTAACGACAACAGAAGACAAAACAGGTAATGAGAAATTACGGGATACAGTATTTCTATTCGATACAAAGCCTTTGCAGTAACGAGCGGTGATTAGTATTTTATGATCATCCCAACGCGGGCACGTCTCGTTTCAATTTGTGGCACCATTGCCTGACAGGATCTGTATTCTAAAATTCACCTCGCGAACTTGCATGACGTGGTGACTGTGATGCATTCAAGACAAGCTCATGGGGGGCTTCGATGCATTGATCACGCAGGAGGGATAAGTATCAGGAAGATCGATATATGCTTTTAAAGCATATACTTCGAAGTACTCTTAAAAGAGTTTTGATTCCGCTGCGATTGTACTACACTCAAGAGACTTTGAGACGCGACCGAGTTTGACGCTCCACCCTACCCGGGTAAACAGCGTCCGGAATCTCGATGCTTGCAAACGTTTGCAATCGCTGCAAGAATTTCCAGCCTCTTAGTCTCCAATCGAGTCCCCACTCACTCTGCATTTTCCTTCGCAGCTCTCAAGTCTTTAAACTTTTTAAACTCCGCTACTCTACCCAATGCGAACCGCATACGTTGTGCTGATGGCCGCGGCCACCTTCCTTCGCCGGCAACAAGGTCGGCGGCTACGGATCAAACAAAGATTTCGCAGTTGCAAACGAACGAAATGGATTCAGGAGAAAGATGCTGCTCCGACGTGCTAAGATGATGCTTCTGTCAAAATAAAACTGTACACAATTTGTTTTGGAAAAATTTGCGGAAGAGCTGTTTAAAACTCGACGTAAGGACACAAGAAGCAATGCTTGACTCGAACAAAGTTGAGCTACGGCCCAGAGGATGATACACGACTCGTGTTACCTCAACAAGATTGGCAATCTATCGTGCTACACGAGTACATCTACAAGACTGGCAATCAATCTTTGTGCTTTCATTTGCTGCCCTGTGTACGAAGCTGCTGTGTTAATATCAAATCAAATGCTTTCAATAATATCGACGACAAGGCTTGAAGTAGTTGCACTTGTATTGGCTGTGAGACGGTCTGGAGCCGCGTCGAGCCGAACCAGACTTCAAGTGTGGCCCGATTTATAGATTTACAGAGGCATTTCATAGAAATGGACCCATTACAGAATTCGATAAAACAGGCTACCCAATTTAGAAACCGAACCACTGTACTTTCAAAAAAGATCTCCTCGAAACGTCACTTTAGGATTTACCACGTCCAACATGCGCAAGCGTCCCAGCTCAATCTCCGCTGCTGTTTCCTTCACCGACCGGCGTGATGCTGTTCATCTTGCGAAAGTCGCGTCAGCCGGCGAGAAGAAGTGGCAAAAAAGCAGTAAAACCAGCGTCGCCATCCCTGTGCTGAGCCTCGTCATTCTACTGATTGGAGCTCTGCTACTGCGTTCGTCCTGGTTCAACGGCACCAACGTCACTGTCGACTCCTTGACCGAGGAAGACAAGGTTCGTGTCTTTTTGGACTGGTTTCGAGCTGCGGGTGGCAATGTCAGCGACAAAATTGCAATTCAGACCTTCCCACGAATGGGCCGAGGTGAGTTGGGCCGATGTCTGTTGTTTGAGTCTACTAGGGTCTAATGGCGTGCAATGCTGTGGTCAGGTGTTGTGGCACTACAGTCAGTGGAGGAGAACGACGAGCTGCTTTTCGTGCCGAAGAGCGTCATCATGTACGGAACCAGAGTTGAGGCGGGGGTTCGTGCTTTGACTCACGTTTTCTGTTGTATCGTTTATTGTAATTTTAGCTGTCGTGACACGATTGCTGCTGAATGGAGCTCGCAACCGAAGCTGAAGAAGAAGTTGGCGAAGCTGGAGAGCGACCAGGAAGAGCTGCTGACGGCGTTTTTGGTGCTGGAACACGAGAAAGGGAAGTCGTCACAATGGTTTCCGTACTTGCAGCTGCTGCCATCGTTTTCATCGCGCAGTGACGTCGCATCGCCGCTTCTTTTTGACAATGAAGAGGCTGTTGAGGCTTTGCAGGACGAGCACATGATTAAGGCTGCAAGGGTGGAGCGTCAAAGGGCAAAAAAGGCTCACGGCCGGTTCAAACGCCTCTCTCGCTCTCTCGTTAGCGATGACACCTTGGAGCTGTCTCGATATGTCTGGGCGCGTTTCCTCGTTAATTCACGCGCCTTCTCGATCCAAGGCCAGCGCGTGTTGGTGCCGTTTGGAGACATTTTCAATGGCGACCCGCACAACGAAGCTCGTGAACATGACAACGGACAGCGTTTCTTGCAGTTCCATGATCTTCAGCCCGAAGGCATGACGATCAGAGCTGATCGCGGTACTCCCATTGGAGAACAGCTCTTTGAAGACTATGGGGACAACAGCAACTACGTGTACTTCCTTCACCACGGGTTCCTCATGGGAGATAGTGGCTTCGACTGCGCAGCTTTTCGTCTCCCACTGCTCGCTGAGGCTTACGGAGAAGGCGAGGAGAGCGCAGACATTCGAGCTTCCAAGGCACGAGTGTTGACACGCGTTAGAGTTGACGATGGCCCTCTGGCCTGTATAGCTCGCTCTGGAGAATTGGAAGACCCTGGCTTGGTGCGCATTTACACGGCCTTGTACAACATGGACGCTGAACAAGCGGCTGCGTGTAACGACGCCGACTCGTTTTCGGATTGTTTTCCGCCTGAGCTCATGCCGAGCTTTGATGCTGAGTCTGGGCGGGAAGAGATCTCACTGCTGCTGACTGCTATCCGTCAGCAGTTAAAACGCTATCCGACTTCGCTTGCAGATGACGTCACCGCATTGAGCGAGTCGCATGATGTCGCAGCGTCTCTCAGTAACAAACACGCTCTTGCCTTTCGATCGAGTCGAAAGCAGATTCTACAAGACGTTCAAACGGAATTGGAGCAGCGTGTACAGCATCTCGAAGAGGAAACTAAGGCTGATATTGTGGAAGTCGACGAGCCTGGCCTTGGGGACAGTAAACTCGAGCGCTTTGAGCAATGGATCACTCGTCATCGATTCCCCATTAATCATCTCGAGTTGCGATTCGTCAGCGAGGCTGTGGGCTACGGAACGTTCGCTACGAAGCCGCTTGTTAGTGGTGATGTGTATTTGAGCGTACCTGTCCAAGCCGTCATGAATGTGCGGTCTGCTGTGAAGTCACGTTGGGCAAGCCAAACCATGCTCGCACTGCAGAAGCAACGAGCGAGCGTCTCGAGAGAGGAAATGCTGCTGGTGTTGCATCTTCTGGAGGAAAAGTTCGGGCCAAGCCACCTCCACTCCAGCTGGAAACCGTATCTGGACATGTTACCCGTTCTCGACGACCAAGATGGTAGTAATCTCGGCTCTCCTTTGTTCTACGAAGAAGGTGAAGAGCAGCTGAAGGCGCTCGGAGGTACTGACCTGCTCCCACTCGTCGTAAGCTACCGCCAGCGGGTCAGCCAGTCCTTTGCTATTCTCTCGGATCATTTCAAGCGAGCCACTCAGGATGAAACGTTGGCGTGGCTGACGGCGCGGCGATTTCGCTGGGCCAACGCAGTGCTCGACTCGCGCAGCATTTGGTGGAACAGCCAGCGGCACCTCGTGCCTCTTCTCGACATGGTCAACTGCCAGGAGCTTCACGCGGATCATAAGCCGCACCACACCATACTCGACTCACCCGGTCGTCACGCTGTCACGAAGGCATCCTGGGCCTTTGAGTCTGGCCAGGAGGTCGTCGAGAACTACGCCCAGCCCAACTACATCTACCTGCTCTATCACGGCTTCGTGCTGGACTCTAACAGCCACGACTGCGCGCACTTCCACGTGGAGGTGCCAACAGCTGCACGTCAGCGAGGGTTTTCCGCTCTTCTTCGCAGTCTCGAGATCTTCTCGTGGACTCCCGATGTGTGCGTGTCGCCCAGCGATGAAAGCGGCGTCGAGAGATTCGCCAAAATCGCGCTCCTGATCTCGGATCCGAACGAGGCTTTGCAGTTCTTCCACGGTTCACCAGTATCGGCATCCTCACGAGCAAATTCAGATGCCCTGCAGCTCGTCCAGCAACGTCTAGCCAGTCTACACTCGAATGCTGACGCAGACTCCTCGACGACAGACTTTCGTACACTGGCAATCCGTCGTTATCGTGAGCAGCAACTTCAGCAACTGACAAAGCTGCGAAACGAACTTCAATCAAAGCAGGCAAAGTAGGCAAAGTGCTGTCTGTAGCTCCATAAAAAAACAAACAGAAAACCTCAAGAGCAAAGGGTTTCAAAGTCGAAAAACTCCCATCTTTCGATTGCATTAATCCTCAAGCTGTTTCCTGGCTATCGGCAACTTTCTACACCTTCAGCAGACTAAAGCAATCTACTGAGTAGATGGTTGCCAGACAACAGGTCAGCAAGCAGCGCTGGCAAGAGCTAACAACGCTTAACCACGGAAGGTGCACGGGCGCGAGGCCTTGAAGACCGTCTTGTGGTGCTTCTCGGCGGCGCGCGGAAGGCGGTGAGACAGCGGGAACGAGATCTGCGAGTTGTGGAACTGCTGCACGTTGGTCTTCTGCGTGTCCTTGGCGGCCACGATGGCAGTGCGCATGATCTGGATCGAACGGGGACGAGCGCGGTGACGGCCAGCCAGCTCCGCGTACATCTGCTCCACGGCCTTGCACAGAGTCACGTCACGGTACTCCTTGTACATGTTGTGCGTGCCGCTGCGCGAGTTGTAGCGGATCCAGACGCCGTAGTTGTTGACGACGCGACGGTTCTTCTCCGCAAGCTGCAGAAGTGGCAAAAATATAACAACATAGAGGTTAGCATTTGACTATCTGGATATTGCCACTTTTGTCTAAAAGTGCCAGGAAGAGTCTCGTCCTGCGGGTTGTTTGTGCAAGTTGTGGAGCTTACGGGACTGAAGTCCCCCTCATTTTGGTCCTTCCAAGAGAGCTAAACAACGGATCACACCGCGATCTCACTGAGCGAAAGTGGTTTGCAAGCTGGAGTGGAGAGTGGCATGAAGGGGAATAGCTCAACTCTCCACTCTCGTGGCAGGCAAGCACTTGTGGCAGGTCGCTAGGAGGAATACCGTTGCCACACCAAAGTGTGGCAAGGTAGGACGAGAGGGTAGAACAGCGTTCCACCACCCTCACCTCTCAGTTGTCATATGACACAACTTTCGAGAGGTTTGGTCTTCACCGGATTTGACGCAGAGGCTGCAGACGCACCTCGTTGATGTCCAGGATCTCGCCCGTGGTCTTCTTCATCTTCTTCATCTGGTGCAGGAAGTACCAGAAGCGCGACTGAGCCAGCACCGGGTTGGGGGCGAACAGCTTCATGCGGTAGGCCGGCGGGTTCGGCTCCTTCTCGGTGGGGGCCTTGCGGCCAACGACTTGGAACTGACGGATCTGAGGGGTGGCAAAGGCAACACGGTCAGTTTAGGTAATCATTGCCATTGCTTGGAGTGGCAATGTTTTGCCACTTTTTGCCACTTTGGCACGGCCACATACCGGCATGGTTCTGCTTGAGGGAGTCTTCCGGAGAATGAGCCCAAGAGCGGCGAGCGCTGCCGGTCAGTTTTACTGGCGGAGGAGGCCCGCGTCTTTTCAGCCAATGAAATGACGTCGCAGGTCTTCATTGGCTAAAAATTGGCTCTGGACCGGGTTAAAAGGAAAACCCGTGGGTATGATTCCCTGGCCAAATCGATCTCAAAGAGACACTATCGACTTGCTGGGCAGCTCGGTAATAGTTGTTCGTATCGTAGTGGCCTTTGATACTTCTCTCGAAAAATTAGACTGGTTGAAGGAAGTGGTGTAGTGGTCACAGGAGGATAAGGAAAAGTGAGGTTTGAATCTGCAAGATGGTAGCGATCCCAGTTGACAGTAAAATCCAAGTTCTCATTCGTTAATCCTCTCCGCGGCCGATTATTCAAGAACATTTGCGGTAAAAGAGATACTCTGGCTCGTTGAACAAGAACTGCTACCATCTGCCCGTTCGGTACGCAATCTTCCATGATAGTTGTGTCCCAGCTCCTTGTATTAATTAATACATATCCTGGGCAGTATTGCTTTGGCAGATCTAGTCGTCAAATTGGAAAGGTTTTCAAGGATTGCTCAGTAGCGCAGTTCGCAACGAGGAGGCCAACCAAGAGATAGCCTTTTTCTCGGGTCGTAGCGTACTCGCATGACAGCTTGCGGTCTTGCTAGGAATCTGCAGGTGGACAACAAAATGCGAAGTGAGCCCGCAGACCAGTTGTAGGGGGGGCAGTGATACACGCGACCTCGCAGTCCATCCATACCTGATGTGCACTCGTTCTAAGACGAAACGAAAAGGGGCAAACACTTTTACAGACGGTACTGAAGAACGAGGAATATGAAACGAAAGTAATTAAAATAAACACTGGGAGTCGACATCCTTCACTCAAAGAGGCAATCAACTCGCCTCCAAACGAACCGCGTCCGAGCTGCACTCCCACCACACGGACAGATCGTTTTGATGCGCCATTCGCAGGTTTACTTTCTTGCACCACTCATTGAAGCCCCAGTCGGAACGCTCCACCTCGAACTCACAACCACGCAAATTGTCGGCGTAGTGTGCGATCAGCCACTGCATCAGCTCCAACGGGAGTCGAATGATCGTGTTTCGGTACAGGACGAACCCCTCAGTACGGTGCGACTTGAGGAACAGCACCGTCTCGAAGTGAGCTCCGAGGATGGCTTGGGTCATCGCAGCCACCGTGCAGCCTTCCTCGCGGTTTTCATGGAGCCATTTAACGACTTCCAAGTGGCCATTTGCAGCCGCCTTGTCCATGGCCTCAGTCGTGCAGCCGTCGCTGCGGTTAGCATGGAGCCACTCGACAACCTTGAGGTGTCCGTACTCCGATGCAACGTCCATAGCCTTCGCCGTACAGCCTTCATTTCTGTTCTCATGGAGCCACTTGACTACCTCGAGATGTCCGTTGGCGGCCGCCGAGTCCATCGCAGCCGTCGTGCAGCCTTCGCTTCGGTTGGCCTGGTGCCACTGAATCACGTGTACGTGTCCGTTTTCAGCGGCCGAGTCCATGGCCACGTGCGTACACCCCTCTCGTCGATGTGTATGCAGCCATTTCACGACTTGCAAGTGGCCCTGACTGGCAGCAGCATTCATCGCGGCGTTCGTGCAGCCTTCTTTCCGGTTTTCATGCAGCCACTTGACCACCTCGAGATGCCCTCCCATTGCTGCTCCATCCATGGCTTGTTCTGAGCAGCCTTCCGCTCGATGTTGATGCAGCCATTTGATGATCTCGAGCTGGCCGTACATCGCTGCGCTGTCCATCACCGCAGCGCCACCGTGCTTGCATCGGTTGCCGTGCAGCCATTTAATCACGTCTAGGTGCCCATTGTCCGCCGCGTGCCACACTGTCGGAGAGAAAGGCACGCGTAGTTCTCGATGCAGCCACTCGACGATCTCGAGGTGGCCACTCCAGGCAGCGACTTGCAAGGTGAAAAACCCCGGGCCGCCGATGGAGTGTGAGCGTAAGTGCTGCAAGAAGGACAGTGCGCCGTCCTTGGCCGGCAGATCCCAGTCGATCCAGGGTCCGACGATGCCGCAGTTCTCGAGGATCCACTGCGCAGTCCGCCACTGCTTGTTGGTCTGCGCACTCCACAGCGCGTCTTCGGCACTGGCCTTGCAGTCGTTGAACAGCCACTCAACAACTTCCACATTCCCCGCCGCCGCCGCAGCTTCCATCACCTTCTTCAGGGCATCTTGACGGGGCACTGCGTGTTCACGAAGCCACTGTACGACCTTGCGGTGATTGTTTAGCAGCGCTCCACACATCTCCGTGCTGCCCCAGTAGCCGATCTCTCGATGCTTGTCCCATAACCACTGCAGGATGTGCACGTGGCCATTGGCAGCAGCGGCGGTCACCGTCTTGGTCAGGTACTCACTGGGTCGGTACGTCTCCACTAGCCATTCCACAGCGGCCAGGTCTCCGACTGCAGCAGCGATCTCCACCGTGCGGTTGAACTGCTCCCGTCGGTAGAACGGGTCCATGTCCTCGAACGGCTCGCGGGCCGTAACGTACTGCATGAACCGCAGGCTGCCGGTGCGTTCGTAGACTTCGTGCGCCTTCTGGCCGGCCGAGAAGTCGTCCAGCAGTGCGTCGATGGCCAGCAGCACGTGAGGCATCTCGGCTTTCAGGCAGCGACTGCTGACCGCCTGGACTTTGGCCAGCAGCGGCAAGTCGCACGTGGCGTAAATGTTATCGGTCGTCATGGTTTGGTCGGGTTTTGAGTGTCTTGAAAGCGACTTGAGCAGGAGCTGGCGACTTGCGTTCTGAGGATGCGAGTGTCCGCCACCCTTCGCTCTACGTAGGTTTTAAGGCTATAGAGAAGCCGGCACCCATCTAACTTATCGGATCACCCATCTAATTATCATCGGCGACTGTCATTGGCTGGTCACTTCAACGTGTAGCCATGTCTCGACGCACCATCCCCGAGATGACGAGAATTCGCGTCATCTTGGCCTTGGCCATGCAAACGCTTCTCGGATTAGCTGTTGGTGCAAAACTTGGGGTCTATTGCTACAGGAGAGAGAAGGTCGAGGAAAGGTCGAGGCTGAAAGCTTCAGCGTTTGTGACACAGGCGGCTTGTCTCGGAGTCTCAGCACCCATCGAGGATTCTGTGAAGACCCACGACGTCGCATTATACCTCGTGCTCGAGACGCGGTGTGGCTGACTCGCAGACCCACCATGTACAGGTGTCGTACTCCCGTGCTCGATGGAGATTGATCTTGGCGCACCAGTCGTTGAAGCGCCAGTCCGACGTCGGTACCTCGAACTCGCAGCCGTCGACTTTGTCGGAATAGTTGTGTAGCAGCCATTGCATGAGTTCCACGCAGGAATGGCGCATGAAAACTGTCCCCAGGAACGATACGTCCTGAGAGAGGTGTGCATGAAGAAAGAGCACGACGTCAAAGTGCGCTCTCGCCAGAGCGCGGGCCATTGCGGTCGCTGTCGATCCTTCATGTCGGTTCTTCTGGAGCCACCGCACCACGTTCAAATGGCCATTCGCAGCAGCTTCGTTCATCGCGCCGACAGTACAGCCTTCGGTTCGGTTGGCGTGAAGCCACTGGACGATGTGGAGGTGGCCGTTCTTGGCCGCGTTGTCCATGGCCTTATCGATGCAGCCCTCAGAACGGTTCTCATGCAGCCATTTCACGACTTCGAGATGGCCTCCTAAAGCGGCCCAATCCATCGCCCATGTCGAACATCCTTCACTTCTGTTGGCGTGGAGCCACTTGACAACGTCAAGATGTCCATTTCGCGCAGCCCAATCCATGGCAGACGTCGTACAGCCGGCGCTTCGGTACTTGTGGAGCCACTGCACTACCCCGAGGTGACCTTCGCGAGCTGCGCCGTCCATAGCCGACGTTGTGCAGTTTGCGTTCAATTGATCGTGCAAATACTGAACAATGTCGAGTCTGCCGTCGGCAGCAGCAGAATCTAGCAGCACGCCAACGCAACGCTCTGTGCTGTGCTGGTGTAGCCACTTCACCACATCCAGATGACCGCTACGAGCCGCGCAGTCTATCGCTGCCGTGCCAATAGCCTCAACTCCGTGGCCGTGCAACCACTTTACCAACTCGAGGTGACCATGGTCAGCAGCAGTGACCATCGTGGCCGCGTCGCAGCCCTCGCAGCCCTGCTCATGAAACCACTCCACCACGTCCAGATGACCATTTTGTGCAGCCTTCCGCATCGCGTCGGCGGTCAACGTCGCGCCAAGCTCTCCGTGAAGCCACTTGACGACATCCAAGCGACCGTTCCACGCCGCCGACTGCAGAGTGAAGCAACCCGGACTGCCGATCGAGCGTTCGTGCAGAAACTTCAAGAATCCCAACGAGCCGTCCTTGGCCGGCTGGTCCCAGTTGATCCAAGGCATCAGCAGCTCGCCGTGCTCCAAGATCCACCGACTCGTCTCCCACTGCCGGTTGCTCATGGCGTTCGACAGTGCGCTGCGCACACTCACCTTGTGCTCGTCGTGCAGCCACTGGACGATACCCAGGGACCCCGCACCGGCCGCCGCATCCATCACTTCCGTCCTGCACTCGGGTCTTGGCACGGCATGCTCCTTTAGCCACTCGACTACCTCAATGTGGCTGTTGGTCAGTGCGCCGCACATCTCGGTGTTGCCCCAGTAGCCTCTGTCGCGATGGGTCTCAAACAGCCACAGCAAGACAGACAGATGTCCATTCGTAGCGGCAGCGCATACAGCCTTCGTCAGGAACTCGCCCGGCAGATAGCTGTCCACGAGCCACTGAAGCGCCGGCACGTCTCCTCTGGCCGCCGCCATCTCCGCGGCCGCGTTGAACAGCCAACGGCGGTAGTAAATGTTCATCTCGTCTGAGTCCTCTCGCGCCGCAACATATTGCATGAAGCGTGTGCTTCCCGTGCGCCTGTAGGCGTCTAGGATGGTGCAGTCCGCCGAGAAGTCGTCGAGAAAGTCGTTGAGGCGCATGACGACGTGCGGCAGCTCTCCGTCGGGCAGGCAGCAGTTGGCGACGATGCGAGAACTCGTTAGCACAGGCACTTCAGCTCTCATCGTGCAGTCTCCTTTGCCGTTGCTTCCGTTCTGTCCAGGGCAGGATCGAGAATGCGCACGGAGAGCCGCACGCAACTCCGGCCGTCGCTGATTGGGGGACAACTTCAACTTGCGCACGTCAAGTGTTGCATCAGACTCCGGTGTGACTGTAAGGATCGATCTGTGTGTGTTCTGCTTGATATTTCACATGCCAGTATATCCGCCAGAGCTGCGGATGGTTCTTTTGATACTTCGCACAAGTCTCTAGCCTTGCGCAAGTGCGTTCGCCTCCGTCGTGAATGCCTCGCGCTCGCTGGCGCCGGCCTCCACTTTGAGCCAGTGTAGAATGTAAAACTTGCCGAGCGCGTAGATGCGGAGTCGATCGCGTCCGAGCTTTTCGCGGTGGTTGGCAAACAGCCACATGAGCACCTCAAGCTCTCCGGACGCCGTGGCGTTGACGAATGCTTTGGCAGAGCAGCCTTCCCCACGCTCGCTGAGAAGAAAGAAGGCCACGTCGAAATGGCCGCCACTTGCTGCTCGATCCATCGCAGCGATCGTGCATCCTTCTTTACGTGTTTCGTGGAGCCACCGCACGACTGCGAGATGACCTCCAGCGGCTGCATTGTCCATAGCGGCAGAAGTGCAGCCTTCCTTGCGATTGTCGTGAAGCCAACGTACGACGTCGAGGTGTCCGCCAGCAGCGGCACTGTCCATCGCGCTCCTAGTACATCCCTCCCTTCTGTGCGAGTGCAGCCACCGAACGACTCCCAGATGTCCATTCGTTGCCGCGAGATCCATGGCGTCTGTCGTGCAGCCTTCTGTCCGATTGGCGTGCAACCACTGCACGACCGTCAAGTTACCATTCCTTGCTGCCAGATTCATCGCCGCTGGTGAACAGCCTTCCGTCCTGTTGGCGTGCAGCCACTGCACGACATCCAAATGGTTGGCCCGAGCTGCTCCGTCCATCGCCGCCGTCGTGCATCCTTCGCTCCTGTTGTCATACAGCCACCGCACGACTACGAGATGGCCATTCGCCGCCGCTCCGTCCATCGCTGCCGTCGTACAGCCCTCTGCTCGCTCCGAATGAAGCCACTGCACAATGTCGAGGTGGCCGTGCTTGGCCGCGCCGTCGACCGCGTCCGTCGTGCATCCTTCCTGGCGGTTTTTGTGCAGCCACTGTACGACTTCCAAGTGGCCCGAAGCGGCCGCGAGGTTCATCGCGGCGGTCGTACAGCCTTCTCGTCGGTGTTCATGCAGCCACTGCACGACCTGTAAGTGTCCACTGGCCGCCGCCTTGTTCATCGCGCCTGGTGTCGCGTACCCCGAGTTCTCCTGCATCCAGCGCAGCACTTCCAAGTGTCCACCGGCCGCCGCGTCGTCCATGGAGATCGACGACGAGCTGGAGCTGAAGAGGTTGGTGCGGAGCCACGCGAGCACCTCCAGGTGTCCGCCGCTCGCGGCCAGCACCGCCGCGTACGGAGACCACTCGCCGCGGACTTCACAGAGCCACCGCACCATCTCCAGGTCTCCATTGCGCGCGGCCTCCTCCAGCGTCACAAAGAACATGTGCGTCGGCGGCGGAGCCGTGTGCTCGTGCAACCACTGCGCGACGTGTAGATGGCCGTTCTTGCCGGCGAAGAAGAGCTCTCGTGCGCCCCAGAAGACGGTGAGTTCTCGTCGCCTGCTCTTCTGCAGCAGCCACTGAAGAACTTGCAGCTGGCCGTGCTTGGCGGCCTCCTCGACGGCCGCGGTGACCCGGCAGTGCGGAAACGCAGCCACGAGCCATTGCAGAGCGGCCAGGTCACCCTGTGCAGCGGCCGCCGCCGCCGCGCGCGTGAACTCCCACTGGCGGAAGAAGACGTCGCGCTGCCGCCTGGACGCGAACGTATTGGCGTCTGCGGCAGCCGCGGCCGCGTGGTGGGCGGCGATGCGGTTGAGCAGCCGGAGCGACACGCCGGTACTGTCTCCGTTTGCTGCCTCCGCGCCGCGCGCGCAGGCCGCCGCGATGCTCCAGCGCGTCGAGTAGTCGAGGAAGCTGCTCACGGCGGCTGTCACGTGCTTGAGCGGCGCCAGGCGCGGCTGCGCGCGGCACACGACGTCCGCCGACGTGAGTGGCGGCGGCTCCGGCGTGGTCATAGTCAAGCTTGCGGTGCTGCTATTCCGACGTGGAGCGGAGCCGGGCGGTTGATGTTGGCAGTCCTGTCTGCTTTCAGTGTGAGCCTGGGCGCGAACGAAGGTGGTGCCAACGCGGAGGCCTCTTCGCTAGTGGCAAAGCCAGAGGACAGACAGGTGGTTCGAAATCGGCCGGCGCTGAAAAAATACAGCGATGGGATCCCGTGCCGCGGTCGCTGGCCAAACGCCGACAGCTTCTCAATGTACAGGCACAACTCGATTGATATCCAATTTACACATCCTAGCGCAACTCCGCAGTTCACTTACGCTTGTTGCTGGTCGAGACGCAGCGCCGCCGACTCGCAGACCCACCATGTGGATGCGTCGTACTCGCGCGCTCGGTGCAGCTTGATCTCGGCGCACCACTCGTTGAAGCGCCAGTCCGACGTCGGCACCTCGAACTCGCAGCCGTCCAGCTTGTCGGCGTAGTTGTGGAGCAGCCACTGCGCCAACTCGAGGCACGAGTGGCGCACGAACGTCGTGCCCAGGAACGAAAAGTCCTCGCGTCGGTGCGCGTGGAGGAAGAGCACCACGTCGAGGTGAGCCCGCATCAGCGCGCGCGTCATGGCGATCGCGGTGCAGCCCTCGCGTCGGTTCTGCTGGAGCCACCGCACCACGTTCAGGTGGCCATTCGCAGCAGCTTCGTTCATCGCGCCGACAGTGCAGCCTTCGATTCTGTTGGCGTGAAGCCACTTGACGACGTGGAGGTGGCCGTTCTTGGCCGCGTTGTCCATGGCCTTATCGATGCAGCCCTCAGTACGGTTCTCATGCAGCCATTTCACCGTGTCAAGATGACCCTCGAGAGCGGCCCAATCCATCGCCCACGTCGTGCAGCCTTCGCTTCTGTTGGCGTGAAGCCATTTGACGACGTTCAAATGCCCATTGCGCGCAGCCCAATCCATTGCAGACGTTGTGCATCCTTCGCTACGATGCTCATGCAGCCACTGCACAACGTCGAGGTGACCTACACGTGCAGCGCCATCCATTGCCGATGTCGTTACATCGCTATCGACATTTTCATGCAGATACTTGACCACATCCAACCTGCCGGTCGTGGCAACGTCGTCCATCGCCTGGCACTTCCACCCAGCCTCGCAATTATCATGTAGCCACTTCACCACTTCCAGATGACCGCTACGAGCCGCGCAGTCCATCGCTGCCGTGCCAATAGCCTCAACTCCGTGGCCGTGCAACCACTTTACCAACTCGAGGTGACCATGGTCAGCAGCAGTGACCATCGTGGCCGCGTCGCAGCCCTCGCAGCCCTGCTCATGAAACCACTCCACCACGTCCAGATGGCCATTTTGCGCAGCCTTCCGCATCGCGTCGGCGGTCAACGACGCGCCAAGCTCTCCGTGAAGCCACTTGACGACATCCAAGCGACCGTTCCACGCCGCCGACTGCAGAGTGAAGTAGCCAGGACTGCCGATCGAGCGCTCGTGCAGAAACTTCAAGAATCCCAAGGAGCCGTCCTTGGCCGGCTGGTCCCAGTTGATCCAAGGCATCAGCAGCTCGCCGTGCTCCAAGATCCACCGACTCGTCTCCCACTGCCGGTTGCTCATGGCGTTCGACAGTGCACTGCGCACGCTCACCTTGTGCTCGTCGTGCAGCCACTGGACGATACCCAGGGACCCCGCACCGGCCGCCGCATCCATCACTTCCGTCCTGCACTCGGGTCTTGGCACGGCATGCTCCTTTAGCCACTCGACTACCTCAATGTGGCTGTTGGTCAGTGCGCCGCACATCTCGGTGTTGCCCCAGTAGCCTCTGTCGCGATGGGTCTCAAACAGCCACAGCAAGACAGACAGATGTCCATTCGTAGCGGCAGCGCATACAGCCTTCGTCAGGAACTCGCCCGGCAGATAGCTGTCCACGAGCCACTGCAGCGCCGGCACGTCTCCTCTGGCCGCCGCCATCTCCGCGGCCGCGTTGAACAGCCAACGGCGGTAGTAAATGTTCATCTCGTCTGAGTCCTCTCGCGCCGCAACATATTGCATGAAGCGTGTGCTTCCCGTGCGCCTGTAGGCGTCTAGGATGGTGCAGTCCGCCGAGAAATCGTCGAGAAAATCGTTGAGGCGCATGACGACGTGCGGCAGCTCTCCGTCGGGCAGGCAGCAGTTGGCGACGATGCGCACGCTCTCCAATGTCGGGAGCTCCTTGGTCATGGTGTCGTCTGCGCGCAGGAGATCCGCGAATGCGAGTAGCTTCCGAATGCGCTGCAAGGAGCTGCGGCTCCACAGCCGCACGTACACGCCGGTAACGGATTGCCTGCTTCAACATCAGCTCAGATCACCGTCCCGGGGTAAGCGCCCCCTCCGATTACAATTGACATGTCAAAGCGGGACACGCTATTCTGAACACAGCAGATATTTGTGATAGCCACACCATCCATTCAATACTGAAATCAATACAAAAATATCCGTTATCATGATTGGTCGAAAAAGGGTGTATCTGTCACTCGATTGGCCGGCCACTTCAAGTTGGACGATCACCGGCAAGTTCTCACGCTATAGACACGAAGATGGAACGCGCCGTTGGATCGAGATCGCCGACCTTTGGTGCTGGATGCCGCTCTCACCAGGTGAAGTTGTAGTTGTGCGGCTCGTGCTGCTCCACGGCTGGCGGCGGCCTCGGACCCGAGTCGCTCACATCGTGCCAGTCCAGCCTCGGCACCTCCAACCGGCAGCCGCCGAGCGCGTCCGCATAGTTGACTTGCAGCCACTGCTGCAGCTCCAGCGGAAGCCGCAAGGTGGTGTTGACGGGGAGCAGGAACTCCTCCTTACGGTGCAGATGCAGGAACAGCACCACATCGAAGTGTTTCCGCACGATCGCGTGCGTCATCGCGACGCTGGTGCAGCCCTCGCTGCGGTTCGCGTGGATCCACCTGACGACGTCCAAGTGCCCGGACGCAGCAGCCTTGTCCATCGCGTAGGTCGTGCATCCTTCGGTGCGGTGAGCATTGAGCCACTTCACCACATTCAGGTGACCATTTCGTGCCGCCTTGTCCATTGCCTCGGACGTACAGCCCTCCGTTCGATGGTAGTGCAGCCACTTGACTACACCGAGGTGTCCGTCTCGAGCCGCAAGATCCATCGCCTGTGTCGTGCACCCTTCCTTGCGGTTCGCATGGAGCCATTTAACCACGTCGAGGTGGCCGTTGCAGGCGGCGCGATTCATCGCTACCTTTGAGCAACCTTCGCGTCGATGAGCGTGGAGCCACTTCACGACCTCTAGATGACCCACACCAGCGGCTCCATCCATTGCGAGTGTAGTGCAGCCTTCTGTTCGGTGGGCATCTAACCACTTTACAACATCCAAGAATCCATTCACCGCAGCAGCGTCCATGGCCCTCTCAGAGCAGCCGTCCGTGCGATGTTCATGCAACCACTCCACTACATCGAGGTGGCCATTTGTAGCGGCCCAGTCGATCGCAGCAGTTCCACAACTGCCGGGCCAGCGCGTCTGAAGCCACTGAAGTACATCAAGATGGCCGAACTCGGCCGCGCACATGAATACGGATGAATCGCATAACCCGCTACTCGCCTCGAAGATCCACTGCACCACATCCAAATGCCCATTCTGTGCCGCCTCTCTCATCGCATCGACTGTGAGCTTGATTCCCCGGTCACAATGCAGCCACTTTACGACTTCGAGGTGCCCGCTTGCTGCAGCTATGAGAAGCGTTCCAATATGCAGTTTTCCCATACCCCGCGCGGCCAGATACTTCAAGAACGACAGCTCACCGTGCCGTGCCGGGAAGTACATATCTAGTGAGCCCCCGGTCATGTCGTATCGCTCGATAATCCAGCGCGCAGCCTCGCAATGACAGCCACCGATTGCAAACTTCAGCACGCTCGATGCATCCTCTCCGTACTCGTCACTCAGCCACTCGACGACGTCCAAGTTTCCAGCTTTGGCAGCCGAGCGCAGCACCTCGCCCCTGCAGTCAGCGCGGGGCACTGCAACCTCCCGCAGCCACTCTACAACAAGACCGTGGTTGTTCTCCAATGCTCCACACATCTCTACACCGCCAAAGCAGACCCGTCCGCGCTGCCGGCTGTACAACCACTGCAAGATATCCAGGTGTCCACCAGCAGCAGCAAAGTCCGTCACGCTGTCCATGGGCCCCACCGGCAGGTAGCTTTCTATCAGCCACTGCATCGTTGGCAGGTCTCCTCGCTCGGCCGCCAGTTCGGCCGTTCGATTCAGCAGCCAGCGCTTGTAGAATGGGTCCTGGGTCTCTTGCGACTCGCGAGCAGCGACGTACTGCACGCAGCGGAGGCTGTGAGTGCGCTTGTAGGCCGTAGCGATGGTCCAGTCGGTCGAGAACGGGTCGAGCAAAGCGTCCAGCTGCTGCGTCACGTGGGGCAGCTCGCCGCATCCTTCGGAGAGGCAGTGGCGAGTTACCACCCGCGCGGTCTGGAGCAGCGGCACGTCAACGTCCATTTTGATTTTGAAAATGTTGTTTTGGCATGAGACATAGAACGGCGCGAGAGACTACTCCGAAGGCTTGACCGCCTTAGGGTTTAGGGAGGGAGACTCATTCGGCAAGCACGTCAAGTTCTATCATCTAATCGATTAATTCCATAAAAAATATCGGCTGAATAATTTCTTAAAAATATAGTCGTACTTTTTATCAACAAATTGCAAAATCAATTTCCTTGTGTAAAATATACATGGTATTATAATAACACTGTTGACCAATTCTAATTTTCGCCGAAGAAATTGCACTTGTTGGCAGATCTGCCAGCCGAAATGCCTGTATGTTATGGTGAGGATTCGTCACAGAGTAATTCATTTTTAAATGGAGCGCCATTAAAATATCACTCCAGCTGTTCCAAAGATCGTTTTCACCTTCAATATTCTTCGTAATTATCAGCAATTTCTTGAGCAGCATAGTTATGTTAATTTTTTAAGTGCATCGAAGCCTAAAAGTTGGATTATATCCAACCTGGCGCGTCGAACAATCCGATTTGCTTGTCTTTCCTGTCGCTCGCTGCTGTCATGCGATACACGACCGTCTTCTTCACTTCAAAACTTTGCTTATGCTTTGTGTATGCTCTTAAGAACATATCAGATTGTCATTTTCATGGAACTAGGAATTTCCACTTCAACGCTAAGCGACCCCACAGTTCTATTATGGGCAAGGGTATCCTGGTTCGTCGACTTGCTCTCGACGTGAAGCTCCCTTATTTCCGTATAATCTCACATGTACAATGGTTGTACTTCGAATCTATATCTCGGCTTCGCCGACGCTGCATTGGAGGAGAATCGGACGCAAGTCAGTTCGAAGTATGTCAATGTTGACTGGATCCTCCCTACCTCCCGTGACGTCGGCCTTTCACGTAAAACTAGCAGAGCCTCCAACGTTTGCCGAGGTGCCGCCACAACGGTTAAGCGTTGACGCCAATAGATGGCCTCCACGTCCAGTCGGGGTGTTGACCGGTCAAGTCGACGCTCCAGTTGACGAATAGCGCGCTCTTTTCGCCGATAAGCTTCCTCTCGCGGCGCTGAGTAACAATGAGATCCGCCCGAGCTTGAACTCTCGCTTCAGCTGTAGCCTGGAGGCTCATCAGCCGCCTTGCTTGAGTCTCCCTTTGAACGCGGTGCGAGCTACGGAGGCGCTCGCTTATAGCGTAGTATGCTGTGCGGAGTCTGTTGACTTCTTCCCGGGGTGCTGCGTCGGCGACGACGGTCTCGTCGCGCCACTTCTTGCACTGCCGCTGCTTCGTCGTCCTCGTGCCAGATACGGATGCTTGTCCTTGATGGCGTTCCGTAGAGCATGCTTGATCTGTAGCAACAGCTCCAGCTCTGGAAGCATGCCCATCATTGCGAACGCCAACATCATCTGCATCTGATCGCCCGGATAGCTCTTTCCTCTAGTCAGCTCGCCAACTAGTTGCCCTCCACGGTCTAGAAAGGAAACGGGGTTTATTTCAAACTTCGCAGCATAGCAGTCCAGGAATTTATGTAACTCAGCCGCTGGGATGTTGATGTAGGCCGCTGTCGAGGTACTCGCTCGCTCACTCCTGGCGTGTTGCGTGCGATGTCCAGTATTACTGGAGAGCAAGGCGTGCTGCTTCGGAACGGTGACATCGTTTGTTCTCCGTTGCGGGTCTGGTGTATACGAGTCTCAGGATGTCTACGCTACCGGAAACGCTAAAGCTCGTTCTGTATCTGCGCTACAATCGCTCGTATTGGGATGCGACAACGATAGCTCAAGTCCTGCGACACAGAGAAGCTTCCAGTAGGCGGAAACGGCAACTGCATTTGTTAGAGGAAAATCGCTCGTAGTGTAGCTCTTTACGTTAGGACCTCTTCTGGTAATCCGGGATGAACAATGGTCCATTGTATTTTTTATAATCTTTGTCCCTCGACTATATGGTCCATTGACAATTGACAATAGACCATAGTCGAGGGACAATGATTATTAAAAAAAATTAAGATTTTGCCAGGAAACATCGACCAAAATTTGGTCGCCATTTGATGGGCTCAAAATGGGACCATCACTCTGTAGAAGGTTGAAGTTGGTGGACCACACCACTCGGAATGAACAGAGCGAGCCCTTGGTGAGTATGGTAAGTAGAGGACGTTTCCTACCGACAACGGGTTCGGCCCCAGAGCAGCGGCCGCGAACGGTGCGTCGAAATGGTTTTCGTGCTCACCACACAAGCCGGAGCAAAGAGTGCGGGCTCCAACCACCCACAACCTGTACTGTCGAAACGCGTGGATCCGCACACTCAAAACTGAAGCGACTTGGCTGGCTGCGACTTGGCTGGCTGCCGTTCATCCCCAGGAAAACCGCCCGCCAACGTGGCGTTAGAGAATCCTATCGCGCCATGGCGTGCATTCCGCTCCTCTCCAAGAAGCCATGTCTTGAGTTTTCACAAGTTCTCCAATTACCGCAATCGTCATGCGGCAGAGATGGCCAGACGCTCGCCATGCTAGGGCAAGCCTAGCGTGTCAATGCTTGGGCCGCAGCGAAGCCATCTCTCTGCCGCTGCCGCTCTGTCGCTGGCAGGTGTTTGGCGCACTTCCCAGCACTCCGCGCGAGAACGCAGCAACCCCCAGACGCAGAAAAGGCAAGGAAGTCACGGACTCGCCTCGAAACGGAGCTCCTGGCGTTTTGTAGCGTGGAAAAACCAACGCGATGGACGACGAAGCGCTGCTGCAGGTGAGCCGCAGTCACGCCGCTTCGGGCGCCGGCCCCATGCCCTGCTCCACAGACACTACTTCTCCTTCTTCGCTCAACTCGATGGACCAGGCGGCCATGCGCGCGCTGCCCAACGCCAACCTGGTGTTGGCAGCTTTGCACTCGGTCTTCGGGCTCTGCCAGCGGGTGCGAGACCGGCCTCGGGCCTGTCTTCAAGCTCACGCGAGACTGCACCAAGCCTTCCTACGCGTGGCCAGCGCAGCCAAGCACGGTTCGTTGCCCGTCAACTTCCGCCTCTCGCACTACACGGCAGTGCTCAACCAGCTCAAGGCCGTACTAACGCAGCACTTGCGGCTACGGGACCTGGTGGCACGAGTTCTCGCCAGTCGACGACTGTTATCCGGTTTGGCCCGAGTGCACCACGACCTGAACGTGTTGCTAGTCGACAATTCTCTGGCCAGCGCCACCAGCTCGCTGCTTGAATGGAAACAGCAGTTCGCGGTCAACCGCCAGCAGGACGAGAAGGCGATGCACGACACGCTCATGGCGCTGCTGTCCACGCCCACGTTCGTCAACAAGGAGTTCCCCAGTGAGCGAAGGCAGGCGGTTGTGCTGCTGGAACTTGTGGCCGAGTTCGCGTCCAACGACCCGTCCAGAGGCCACTCCGTGCAGCTACTGGAGACGTTCAAGATGATGCATCGCCGCCTCTCCAACCTCTGTGACCTGCACTCGAGGCGAGTGCCGAGGTGGTTCCTGCCTGGGTGCGAAGTGGACTTTTCCATCACGGAACATGCCATCGGCCACTCAAGAGGGTCGTTCGGGTCCACGTTGAAGCGCGGGGAGGCCTACAGATACAACTACACCAGCGACGGCGCCTTGGCCAGCAGTGCGACGTCCACTGTAGCCGTCAAGTGCTTGTGGGCGTTGCCGGACGTCCAGTACCAGTTCGTCGAGCAGCTTTTCGCTCGTAGTGGAGTGGCCAAGTGGACGCGAGTTCGACACCCGAACGTCGTGACTGTGCGAGGAGCTTCGCACGCTGCCACGCCGCCCTACCTGGTTCGAGACTTTACGACCTACGGCGGACTTACGGCGTATCTCGCGGCATTGGAGACACGAGCGAAGCAATGCGCAGGCCCTGAGAGCAGCGGCAAGATGGAGACCTTGACGTGGCAACTGCTCTATGGAGCCAGTCGCGGGCTGCTGCACCTCCATGAACAGCACAGCATCGTACACGGTGGACTGCGCTGCAACAACATCCTGGTGGACAAGAAAGGCCGCGCTGTGGTGGCCGACTTCGGCCTGTACACATTGGCGTGCGACGCTCGAGACTCGGGACTGACCGAGTTCTTCCAGCTGGACGTCTTTGACGCCGACGCCGAAGAACTCATCCGGTGGCAAGCCCCCGAGTGCTTACGGGAGGACGTGGCGTATCGCGAGTCGCTCCGCTCTCTGTCTGAGACCGACTCGGCGCTGCTTTCAAGCGGCTCCAGTGCATCCGCTTCATCCTTCGCCACCGACGTGTACGCGTTCGGAATGTGCATTTTGGAGGCTCTAACGCGCACAGTTCCTTGGGCCGGACTCGACATCACCAAGATCCGCACGCTCAAGGGTAACCTGAGTCTGCTTCCTCCTCGGCCAAAGTACATTTCAGCTCAGGCGTGGACGCTCATCGAGAAGATGTGTGCGGCCGACCCGAAGACGCGAATCACGCTCAGTGAGGCATCCCAAGAGCTCAAACGCCTTGGATACGGCAACCGAGTGTCTTCTCGCTCCCGCAACAGCAGCACTAAAGACCTGGAGGCTCTGGAGGCCGATGCCGCCGCAAAGGTGGAGCGAGTATCAACTGCACTGGGAGAAGTCTCTCAAGAACTCAAGATCCTCAGTACCGGAAGCCGGTCACGCGGTAGCAGCGCGGCCGACATGGACACGCTGGAGGCTGATGCAATCGCCAAGGTGGAGCACGTTTCTTCTTCGTTGGACGAAGTATCGCAAGAACTCAAGGAAATCTCCGCTCGATCTCGTAATTCAAGTGAGGCGGAACTGGGCGAGCTGGAGCAGGAGGCGTCCCAGAAACTGGTCTGCGTGTCAAGCCTGTTGAACATCGCGTCTCAAGAACTCAAGCGACTGGGCATGGGCGACCGAGCGGCGGACGAATCGCGCAACAGCAGCACCCTCGACTTGGTGGCTATGGCGCAGGAAGCGCTTGCTAGGCTGACTCAACTCTCCAGTCACGAGTCCAGTGGTTCGTCTTCCGCAGGAAGTGAAGACTCGCCCAAGCCAGACCAAGAACCCAGCGGATCAAGTCAAGAGAGCGAGCCTTTGGCAGCAGCTGAGCCTGTTGGTAGCACTCCACCAATGCGAGTCCAAACCGTCGAGGATCTGGATGCTGCTGCAGCGGACAAGCAACGCACGGACTTGTCTACACCCAGTGAGGCCTCCACGGTAGAGCAGACTGGCCGCAGGGTCAAAGATTCCGTCTCCGCGCGTCGGAGGAGACACTCAAACCTGCTCAAACCGACCGCTCCGGATGCGAACGGATCCGACAACATTTGGGACCTGTCGGGACACGAGGCGGAGGTTCCTCGGTCACGGGAAGTTGTTCGCTCACTACATGGCGCCCAACTGGAAGAACTCAGCGACAGCGACTCGGTCAACGACCCCAAGGCAACCAGCACGAATGGAAGTGCTGAAGGGATTCCTGCTCCGGAGATCAACAGCAACCGCTCGACGGACGAGCAGCCCGAGCAAGAAATGGACAACGACACTAGCAGCGTCAAAGACGCCGAGGACAGTCCCGTTCAGCAGAGCAGCGACGAAGAGGAGGAAGAAGGACTCACGACTGGCGAAAGCTCCACAGATGACGAAGCGCTGATGATCGTACCGGCCGAGTTCCAGACAGCGCGCAGCTTTGACGATGACGTGGACTCACGCCATCCAGCGATTGCCCTGCTTGAGATCTTGAGGTCGGAGCAGCCGGACGAGGCTCGTGTCGCTGGAACGCTGGAGACTCTGAAGGAGGAGCTCGAGGTGTCGACGGCCTGGATCCTCGTGGAGCGCGAGGGACTCCTGACCTTCATGGAGCTCGTCTGGCGGGACTATTCCGAGGCCTGTACGATGCGAGCGCTCGAGTTGCTGCGGGCCATTGCTGGACTGGACGGCGAGTTCGTCAAGTCTCTGGTGGGCGCGAAGATCGTCAAGATTCTGCTCGCAGTGATCAAGCACCGGTCATCTCCACAGCAAGTCGACTGCGCAGCGTCGTTCCTTCTTGAACTCATCGCCGAGAACGACGACGCCAAGCGAAGGCTGTGGAAATGCCGCGGTGTGGGCGTGATGGAAGACAGTCTCGTGCTTGATCGACGCCTCGTCCAAGAGGTGAAAGGCACCATGGCCAAGTTCAAGCGCAGCGAGGGCTACAAGTGCCTGGACGATGGCGAGTATCACCTGGCGATTGACAAGTTCACGGAGGCCATCGCTCTGGATCGCAAGCGTGCCGGATACTACGGAGACCGAAGGTACGAAGAGACAAAAGCTTCTTGTGCTTTGGTATCTCTTGAGGTTAAACCACTCACTTCTCTCTTCCTTTCGCTTGGTTCAGTTTGGCGTACATGGAGGCCTCAATGTTCAAGAAGGCAGCGGACGACGCCTACCGTTGCATGCGCTACAACCCGTACGACGTGACGGGGTATCTACGTCACGGCTTAGCTCTTCAGGCCATGGGCAAGTACAAAGAGGCCATCGCGACGCTGCGAAAGGGGACGGAGGTCGACCCAAAGTTCACCAAGGTCCGCGACGCCCTCTCTGAGGTCGAGGCGCTTCACAAGGCCAGGCTGAAAGGAGCCGACGGCCCCGCCGTGCTGCGTCGTATGACTGCGGCCGAGTCGGCCAAGCTCAAGAAGAAAGACGGCGACGACGCTCTTCGCAAGAAAGACTTCGCTCTAGCGGTCGCGTGTTACTCGGACGCGCTGGAACTGGACCCCAAGAACGACTGGGTGTATTTGCACCGAAGCATCGCCTACGCGGCTCGCGGAGACCACACGAAGGCGATCGAGGACGCGTCCAAGTGCATCAGGATCAACTACCGACAGGTGGAAGGATACTATCGACTCGCGTTGGCCTTACACGCTGCCGGGCAGCCAGACCAGGCGTTGAATACGCTGTACCGTGGACAAGAAGTCGACCCGAGCCACGCCGGTATCACTCGCTTTATAAGCCAACTCGAAGCTGAGGAAGCCAAGGCAGCAGACCTCCCGCTGCCCGAGTGGTTCAAGGAGAAGGGCTACCGGGCCTTCCAGTTGCGCTCGTACGAGGACGCCATCAAGTTCTACACCAAGGCCATCGACGCGTCGCAGTCCGACGACGACGAGCTGGTCATGCACTGCTATCTGTACCGCTCTCGAGCCAACCAGACGCGGGGCGAGTTCACGGCCGTCATCGCCGACTGCACGTACGTGTTGGATCGCCGTCCGACCAACGCGTTCGCCCGACTGCGACGAGCGGATGCGTACGAGCAGCAGCGCGACTTCCACATGGCGCTCAAGGACATCCGCGAGCTCGTGGCGCTCAATCCCGAGTACAAAGACGCCCACGCACGCCTGCGCTCGCTGGAGCACCGCTGCCAACTTGTGCCCGGAGCGTCTGAGCGCCAGGGCGTCGTGGAGGTAGATTTGTAAGTTGTTTTTGACACAAAAGGGTAGTGTGATGTATTGAGTACATTGCTTTTTTGCTATTGAAACGGAGGGCGTTCGACTTGACGTGGCTTGAAAATGTACATGGCTGTGGCTTGGTTGTCTTGTGGCAGGCTACAGTCGTAGCTGGTAGGCTCGCAGTGGTTTAAGGACGAACGGACTCCTTGATCGGGACAGTTCGGGTCGGTTCCGACACGCGGCGGTCCTTGAGTTGCTCCTTGGGCCGGTGCTGCTTGTGCGGGTGCATGGCGGCTGTAAGACGGCACCATAAGAGCGTGAGTGGTGTATAAAGATCCATTAGACAGGCAAGAGCGTACCGAGGTTAGCCGACAGCGACTTGGTCAGCATGTTGAGCGCCGTGGGCGAGTCCACGGTGGCCTTGAGAATGCTGCTGGTCATGCGCAGGAGGGGCATCTTGGTTGGGTGGTTGCTTTGCTTTGGTGTTGTTGCTTGTTGGCAGGCGAATTGCGAAATGGCCGAAGAGATCGACGGCGTGCGGCGGATTGCATTTGAGAGGGGTCTAGACACGCACAACGGAAGCAAAAAAACAAGAACTTCAACTTACCAACAGGTGGCGTACGCCTTCAACGTGGGGATTTTTGTACGGACCCACAGGAAGGCTGCTGCTATTCAAACATGTATGCAGGGATCATCCTTACTTAGGATGCGAGCGTCGTGCACCTGCATACCCTGGCGGCAAAACCAACAAAGGTTCTGCTGCTGCTTGGGACCGCATTTTCGGTTGTTTTTCGCATATTTAGGTGGTCGCGTACCGGTCGAGAAGTGTTGGAGTGTTCTCGATTGCTTAGGTGGGATGCCCACGTGCGATTAGGACGGTTATGCAGCGGCGGCATTTGAAGTTGAAGTGCATGCAGATGGATTGTCAGGCCCGCCTAGCTCAAGGACCGCTCGCTTGGGGAAACCATGAGACTTCATCGCAACTAGAGCTCGAACTGACATCGGTTTGAAGTCGACGAGAGACTCCTCATCAGAGCGCTCATTTAAACACGAGCGCCTCGGTGTGATAAAAAAACATGCAGGTTGCGTGCAAGTCAAGCGGATCCTGTTGCGGGCTCAAAGTTGTAGCGTAGTGTGTACGAAGTTTACTACAAGTTCATTCCAGACGTTCCGACGCATAAAGCAATGCTAGAGCTAAAGTTCTGACTCTTCTGCAGACTAAGTCGTGGAGATAGGATTACCAGTACGACTCAACAAGCCATGATGGCACAATCCTAAAGTCACGCGGTGGCACCCCGACATTAATATTGTCGAGCTCTACCTGTAGACTTTCAGTAGTGGAAATATTTTTTCTTCTCGAAGTGGTGAAAAACGGATTCAAAAAGCGAACTAATACGCACGGTATACAGTCAGCTTGTGCTAATGTTTGATGTCGAACTGGAAGAGTGTTGGAAGTGTTCGTCACCAATGTTATTCATTATCCGCGCAGGTATCATAGGGAAACAACCTCGTTTTCTGATGTACGTGTAAGCTATCCGAGAGCGTAGGGTTCGTCGAAATACTCTAAAGAGGAGTGTACCGACGAGAGCGACGGAGAGCAATCGATGCTTTGTCGAATCACCTCCCAATTTGCCTCGGATGCGTTCATCAGGAGCGAAGAAGAGACCCCGGGCTGGAACGAAGTACTGAAGTCTGACGAGACGCCGCTCATAATTGCCTCAAGCTCAGAACAGTAAGATGAACCGCCAGCTGCCAGCAATGGATACACCCCAAGTAATGCCTCAACAAGCGGGTCAATCCACGATGGAAAGAAAGAAATGTTGGTGTTCGTGACGTCCAAGATCGTCAGCTCCGTCGGGTTTACATTCTGCGGTAATTCGTTCACTAAAGTCTTGTCGACCACGATCGTTTGCAATCCAGACGAGAAAAGTTGTGGCGGAAGCTCGGTGATCGGGTTTCCAGATAGAACAAGATAGAGCGGTTGCACTCGGACGAGAGATAGAGGCACTGCTGTCAGCTTGCTGTTCTCTATAGACACGGCCGTATTTACAGGCCACTTGAGATCAAGGTCGTCAGGCAATGTCTTCAGGTTTGTCTTAGAGAAGATGATCTGAATGAATGAAGTCGGGAAATCGTGTGCTTGAAGTCCAAGAGGGAGGACGCCACTCGGCATGTCGACACGGATGACATTTAATTGTGTCAATTTTGGATGGTAAGTACTCGTAATGGCAGCGCTAGCGTCCCAATTTGCAATTGTCGAGTTGTAAATCATGATTTCTTGGAGTCCGTCAAAGTCTTGGATGCTATCAGGAACCTCGAGAGTGTGGCAATGCAGTATACGAAGCTTCACAGCTGTCTTGCGGTCGAATCGAGACCACTCCGTCTCTACTTCCTTTCTTGAGCCAGACATATTGAGGTTGTGGCAATTGAATTCAACTGCGTAGCAAGAGGGGAGATACCTCGCCATGGGGCGAACCTTCGGTGTGCATTCGTCCAGTGGTGACTGTAACGAGGCGTGCACATGCAGCGACAACATCGCCACCCCCCACAGGGCAAAACCAGCATGTATATACCGGAGTAGTTTTCGACTGCGCGCTGTCAGTCCTGTGTCCAGGTAGGAAGAGCCCCGCTCTACTAGCATGACAGGATTTCGAGAGTGCTCGGGGTGAACTTTGCGTCGACTTCCCTCGTTCTCATCTCCTGCCACCCCCAGGAGAGCTTGATGTACTGCTAAGCAAACGCTTGGGCCCACCATGTTCGCAACTTGATTCTTGCGGCGAGATGTGAAACGTAACAATGCTTTCATGTCCGCAGTTGAAGCAACCAGACCAACAGAGAAAAACGCGCGAGTCGCAAGGTCAAACCAAGACACCACCAACACGACTCGCAATTCGTTCAGCATCTGAGCCATCCATCCATCGTCGTACAACAGCGCCCAACTGAAATTGTTGATGTCGTACTCGTCTACATATTTGAGCATGATAATGAGGGAGACCCCCATCGACGTCATCAGATTCAGCACGCAGTCGCACAGGATTGCTGCAAACCGGCGGCGAGCTTCGTCACGCCAGAACCACCGAGAGTAGACGAAGACAGATGACCAGCAGTTAATTACGAGAAGACCGACGTAGAATCGATTGAGCAGCACGCGCGGTAGATACTTGCTCATACGAATGGCTTGAGAAGTTTGCAGCGCCACCTCAACAAGTTCTCGGCAAATGAGAATGACGTGGAAGTATTTTCCTTTGACACCAAGCACCCCGTGCTGGCTTGCAACTCGGTGGTAGATAGCCGAAAGGAATTGAACGACTCGAGTTTCTTGTAGCCTGCTGTGATTTCCGTCCTTGGAGCTCTTCCCACAAGTAATGTTGATAGGATTGGCGCTAGACTTTCTTGGATGCGGGCGGAAAGCCAGCTCACAGTGCCACAACGACCCCGCAATCATTGATAGGACACAGAAGCCATGCAATGCAGCCAGCGCCACATACACGAACGCGATCTTGCGATAATCTGCAGGAGGGATTCCGATTGCGTTGAATTCTAGAAGATAGCTGAACATTGTCAACTCGAACCCCCAGTACAACTTGGCGTAGACGATGTTGTACACACAAGTCGTGATGTGCATAACAAAGATAAAGAGCCACCAGAACGCAAAGCCACAAAGCGAGAGGTTGACATGCTGAGTACCATGCACCGCAGTCCAATGAGCAGATCGATTCATGTTGTCACGCGCAGTCGAAAATAATGAGAATAACCGTTTGGCTGAGAAGGTCTTGCATCGTATCAATAGCTCGTGTTAGCTAAGTTAATATCAAGCTTGCTGCACTGACAGCCATGATCATTTTCCTTACCCAATTTAAGACCGTTTAGAACCTAGTCATCCGTCCCCCAACAAGCACCACAAAGCAATACTTAACAGATAACCTCGAAAAGGACGAAGGAAACCCAGCAGAGGCAAAAGAGTGGAAATCCGCTCATCGAGAGCACGACACCTTGAAGACGTTTGCACGGCCAAATTCATTTTTACCAGTTAGTGCTGACTTGCACTACACTTGCGGCTAGTCACGTTCTGGTAGCGACGCGCGATATCTAGCCGAAGGTGTTGCCGGCCATGGCCCAGTTGGCAGCGTCCACGTCGTCCAGGTTGAGGAAGATGCGATCGGCCGGGATCTTGAGCGCCTCGGCCGCCGTGGCGGTCAGGGACGCGGCCGTCTTGGGGTTGAGGTCGGGGCCGATACGGCCGATACTGCGGATTTGGATAAAGGCACACGGCTGCATAGATCGTTGGAGTTTTTAATATTAACGTTAGGGGAATGCTTGGGGAAGTTATAAGACAGACGTACAGCGTCCGAGGTCTGGAAGATCATGGGCGTGTCCAGGTCCAACTGCACCATCAGGTAAGCCTCGGGCTTGCCAAGAGCGGCCGACAGAGCCTTGGATAGCGCACGCAGCGCGGCGGGGACGTCGATGCTGGACTTGGGCACGTTGCTGGTCACGTGAACGAACGGCATGGTCTCTCACTTGCTACTGAAGACGCGGATCTCGAAGTGAGCTGCAGGGTTTGATTGACGTGAACCGGTATACCGGTTGGAAAAATGCCTTCCAGAAGCTTGCGATGAGCTCTGGTGATCAATGCTGGCATCGCTGCTGCGTGCAGTATATTGGTTCGGTTATCTGCAGTCATGCAATAGCATACGAGGTAATTCCATTGCAGGCGAGAGATCGCTTGCATGTGGACACTCTCAGATGACGAGCTGGTTACTGCTTGGGCTCCGGGATGAGCACACCACCCTTGGCCCAGTTCGTGCGCTGCACGTCGTCAATGTTCATGTAGATGCGGTCCTTGGGGATGTTCAGCTCCTCGCTCACGTTCTCCGTCAGCACGGACGCCGTCTGACATGCAAAACAACAACAACATTCGTTAGCCACGACTGCAAAACAGTTAAAGGAGAACTGCTCGCGTACCGTTGGGTTGTGCTGGGCGTCCACCTTGCCGATGCTTCTCAGCTGAATCATGGCACAGGGCTACAGAAGCAGCAATAGCAGCAACGATATGGGGTTAGTGTATGCTAACAGAAGGAACCAGGGCAATGTGCGTGCACTCACGGCGTCCGAGGCCTGGAACAGCATGGGCGTGTCCAGGTTCAGGTGTACCATCACGACTTGCTCCGACTTGCCCAACGCGGTGGCCACTCCCTTGGAGATGGCGGCCATGGCTTTGGCCTTATCCACGCCCGCGGAGGGCACGTTGCTCGTCACCTGCACGTTCGGCATTGTCTTGATGAATGATGAGGATACCGGTTTAGGCTGCGAAGGATTTAAAAATGTAAAATGATTCTAAAGGAAAACTCTAAAACAGTAAAAATGATTCAATAACAAAAACGTATAAAGGTACTGTTGTACTGTTTTTAGTTTAAAAAAATAGAATCTTATCAAACTGATACCCTCTTTTGGCGATATAGTGAAACACTTTCACTGAAACACTTTCACTTTCACCTTCCTGTGATGCAATCACGGCAACCCAAACAAGTGCATGGCAATCGCGGCACTGGGGCAATCCAAGTGCTGAGGCGAGCTCTCGCACAGCAGCGTAGATGTTTTCTCTGTGACGAAGGTCGTGCTGCTGTGAATGTGAATGAATGATGTCTTTGGGACTAGCCAAGGTCGGCAATGGTTGTCTGGGACAGGTTAGTTGAACCCGTTGCTAGTTAGTCGTACTTAACAGAGGGGGTTGTCACCTTCGAGGTTTCCCCCTCAATCCCAAACTTGCTCAGTGGGAAGCACGTGTGTTCCTTTACGTCTTCTTCCTGCTAACGAAGCTCTTCCTCGCACCGACACTCGCCTGCGCATCGTGCCAGTTATGAGCCCAAAGCTTTGGGGCGTTGCGGATTGTTCTCGTGGAGCTCTAAGTGATGGTTGGATCAACTGTTTCGTCGTCGGGTGGAAGCACCCTAACGGTGTCTTCTGGTGGTCAAGGTGGACTATGTCGCCCGGTTTCGTGGTAGAGTTCGCTTGGTGGAGCTGGCGTGACGACTCCTGTGACTATTGCTTCGAGTGTTGGAGCTCGTTTTGCCGGTGCTGGACCGACTGTGGTCTCGAGTGGCTTGGATGGTAATACAAGTACATTTTCGGCTGGATTTACGTTCTTGGGGTCAACTGGAGGTGTTTCGGTTGGGATCACTGGAGTTGGAGCTCGAGTGGCGGCTTCGATGATTAGAGTCCCGACAGTCCCGACAGTGCCGACTGCACCGATGTTTGCCAGCTCAGTGCGGCCAACGGTCCCGGCTCCTCCGTCGCTAGGATCGACTACGCTTGCGCCACCCTAGTTGGTGCTAGGGCAGGTGCACTGGTCCCGCAGTATTCTGGTGGTGATAGGTATGGCATGAAGATGGAGAATAGACCGCCAATAATGCAAGGAAGCTTTGACTTGTATGCAGAAGAGTTGAAAACTTTCTTGACTAACATGGATATTTGGGGAGTTGTCGAGGACGCTCAGGCGGTTCGTACGGTGGATAGTGACGAGCACATTCGTCGAATGAACAATCTTGCTCGTGGTGCGATCTTGCGAGGCGTGCCCAAGGCAGATGCCGAGTTGATATGTCATCAAGAGCGCCCAGGACATGTGGAGCGCTTCGTCGATAAGCAGACGAAGCGTGAGTATGCCAACTATATCTTCTCTCGCCAGCGGTTGATTGCGAATGCATACACGCAGGAGAAGAACATGAATGACTGGCTTCGTGAGATGCAGCTCTATCGCAATGAGCTGATGCATTACAAGAGAGGGGTTTATGAAGAGGAATTCGCGGAGATTCTCCTTGGGAATGTGGTGCAAACGCATCGATAAGTGGTTCGTCAGTTCTCTCGGCATTTTGACCCTGGCTTTCAACGGTCGACTCCCTCTTCGGCTCAAGTGATGAATGCATTGCGGGCTGAGTCGGAGCTTGATGCCAGATCGGAGGATCCGCAACAAGGTCGAGATATCTCGTCTGCGCGAGCTAGTAAAAGGCTAAACCAGCAAGAGCAAGGCAGATGCCGGAAGCGTGGGCGAGGAAAATTAAAGACCAAGGGTGGTAACCAAAAGCAAGGCGGGTCTGGTGGCAAGCAAAGTGCCAATAATTGTGAAGACAAGCGGGAGTGCTGGAATTGCCACGAAGTAGGGCATATTCAAACCAGTTGTCCGAACCCGAAGCGCGATGATGATGAGTCAGATTAGTAGCTCCCAGGGCGGAAACGCTGGCAAGCAAGAAGAAAGCTGAGAAAGCCGGCGAGAAGCGATACGTGGACATGCTGTCTCGTGGTGAGCCTGGCTTGGAGACTTCGGCAACACAGAGTTCGATGGATAACAGTGTTGAATGGATCCTGGACTCGGCAAGCGACTCCCATGTGCATAAACAAGGACATGCTTACCGATCTGCGCCAAGATGATGGTCCATTGGTGTTTGATTGGGAAGGCAAATCGTCCAAAAGCAGAGGGCTGGTTGGAGAGGTTAACGTTCAAGTGAAGAACGAGAATCAGCCTGCTGTTGCTACTTCGTTTCATCTCAGCAATGTACTCTACAAGGCTAGCGATACCAACAACCAGCTGAGTTTGGACAAGCTTGAGAAGGACGGATGGGACTTCATCAAGCCGAAGAAGCAGACGTGCGCATGGCTTCGCAAGGGAGGCGTGTCACTCAAGTTGTCGGAGATACATGGACGTTATCAGCTGGAAACAACCGTCATTCCGGTACAGCGAGTCGAGGCTGTAGTGCAAGCGAAGCGTGACGATGAGCAGGCGCTTGTGCGATGGCACGCTCGACTCGGCCACCTGAACTTCGGTGCTTTACAGCAAATGGTGAGGGAAGGAACGGTCGATGGCCTGGAGTTGAGTGGGAGCGTTCGAGCACCTGAGGATCGCTGCTGGACGTGCGTGCAAACCAAGATGAAGTGCTTCTTGTATAAGAGGGTTACGACTGACAGGGCGAAGAAGCCTTACCAGAAGATGGTGTCAGACGAGTGTTTCCTTGGTGAGCCCACCTACAATGGCTACTTTCATTTTCAATTAGTGCTGGATGAAGCGTCTCGGTATGTGTGGGGCTTTCTCTGAAGCGAAAAGAGGAAACAAGTGACGTCGTGATGAAACACTTGGAGTGGATTCTCGCGCACGGGCATCGAGTTGAAGCCTTCGGTTCTGATGGAGGGAGTGAGCTTATAAACCATCGGTTCAAGGCCTTCTTGCGAACGCATGGAATTGTGTTGGCAAAGACCAACGCTTACAGTCCCGAGGAGAATGGACTTGTAGAGCGTATGCACGGCGTGGTTCTGTCAAGAGTGCGGAGTTTGCTGACGATGGTCGATCTCCCGAACCTGCTGTGGGGAGAAGCCTTCCACTTTGCGGTGGAGGTTCTCAATGTCAGCCCAAGTGCTGCGCTTGATGAAGAAACTCCATACGCCCGCCGCTTTGGAGAACGCCCGGATGTTTCGGACTTGCGGACGTGGGGCTGTTTGGTTTACGCTTTTATTCCGAAGGTCTTGAGGAAGAACAAGCTGGAAAATCCTGGCCAGCCATGTCTGTTCCTCGGCTATGGCAAGGAGTCTAAGAGCTACCGCGTGCTAGATATGAAGACTGGGAAAATAAAGGAGTTGAGGACGGTGGAGTTCGCTGAAATAGGACAGTGGAGCATGACTATGTTGAGAAGCTCCTGCTCATTCGCTACAAGCGCGGAAAGCACAAGCTCCCGTCACAGATTCCTTTTGTCCGACTTGGTGAGTTGACTTCGCCAAGTCCGACATGGAGACCTCTTGGTGATCCTGATCGTGATGCAAGTCATGAGCTTCGCGACAAGAGGCACTGCAGTGATGACATTAGAGATCGTACCAGTACTGTGGTTGATGCTCTGTGAGTGCGCCGGCGTTGGCTAGTGCTCCTGCAGGCGGTGAGTTGAGCGCGAATCCGACGGGTGCAGCTGAGGCTGTAGCTCGGTCGTCGCGTGCGCGCGGACTACGGGAAGTGCCGCAGACTGTCGACGCTGATGGAGATAGCGGTGCATAAGGTGGAGAGAACCTGTCTAACCGCAGTTGTTCTGCACCTTGTGAAGGCGGTGGAGGGCTGTCTAACAGCAGTGTCTCTGAGTCAGCACGTGAACGCTTGATCTCATTGGCTCTGATGGTGCGGACAGTGATACTGATGATGATGTTATCGCAAGTGGTGAACCGATGGAGGGCGTTCCGCGGTCAGTGGGAACTGGCAGCGAAGACGAAATTGAACAGGATGAAGGTCCTGGAGCATCATTTCGGCGGTCGACGCGCATTAGGCGTCCTAATGTGAGACTGCGTGAGTACATGCTTGACATTCCTGCAAGTTTGGTCATTCAATCGGTGAACGAGTTACTCGAGCCGACGTCAGTGGAGGAAGCTTTAGCTGCTCCTGATGCTAAGGAATGGATTAAAGCTTTGGACACGGAATATCAAGAGCTGATGCGCAACCATTTGTGGGAGCTGGTGGAGGGACCAATAGGGGTGAAAGTTCTGAAGAACAAGTGGGGTTTTGTCCGGAAGGGGAATGCCAAAGGTGAAGTGTGCAGATATCGAACTCGCATCACATCGAGGGATGCCAGCAGCAGTTCGGTGTCAACTTCTGGGAAACCTACGCTCCTGTTGCAAAGCGGAATCAGTTCGGCTTATCCTGCTGCTCGCTTTGTACTTGGGTCTGCTGTGTCGCCAAGTAGACTTCGTGACTGCGTTCTTGAATGGACCAGTGGGCGAGGCCGAGATTTACATGGAGCAACCCGACTACTTTGATGATGTCACGGGTCGTGTTTGCAAGTTGCTGCAGAGTTTGTATGGCTTGCGGCAAGCACCGCGCATCTGGTACAGAATGCTTGACAAGTATCTGTGAAAGTGTGGCTTTAAGCGTACCAAGATGGACGCTGGTGTGTATGTGAGAACAGTGGGAGCAAACAAGATTTTCGTGACTGTCTATGTCGATGATCTGTTGGTTGTTGGGACGGAGTCCGACATCGAGATGATGTTAGCTGAGCTGCGTAGCAAGTTCAAGATGAAGGACTTGGGCAACGTGAAGCACGTGCTCGGGATGGAGATCACGTACGGCCGGGGCACATGTTGACGATCTTGCAGAAGGGGTACTGTGAGACGATTTTGACGAGTTTCAAGATGCAGAAGTGCAAACCGGTGCCTACGCCGCAGGTGAAAGGCAATTTTCAAATGCCTGGAAACCCTGATGTGGAGCCAGTGTGTGTGAACGATGATCCTGAGGTAGACTATCGGCAGATAGTAGGTTCACTGCAGTATCTGGTGCAATGCACTCGCCCAGACATTGCAAACGCTGTGCGGACACTTGGGAAGTTCCTGAACTGCTTCACGCACGAGCATCGCGTGCTTGCAAAGCGGGTTTTGCGCTACCTACGTGGGACTAGTGATTATGAACTCGTGGGGACTAGATCGGTTAAACCCGACTTGCGGTTCACAGCGCACGTGGATGCGTGGCGACCTTCAGTGAAGGAGTTGCAGATTGCAGCTTATGCAGATGCAGATCTGGGCAATGAAAAGGATGATCGGCGTCCAGTTTCTGGTTTCGTGCTACAACTGGAGGGCTGCACCTACACCTACTCGAGTCACAAGCAGCGCGTCATTACGGATGATACGTGTAGCTCGGAGTTTGTTGCTGCAGCGGAGTGTGCTACGATGATTTTGTGGACACACAATCTCTGCAAGGAGCTTGGGTTGGATCACAAGAAAACGGTCTTGTATGACGACAACCAAGCTACCATTGCGGTGATAAAGGCAAACACTGGAGACTACAAAGTCAAGGGGATTGATCTGAAGTATCACAAAGTTCGCGACTACGTGGAGCGGAAGGAGTTCGCTATCGAGTACTGTCCGTCTGAAGAGATGATTGACGACATTTTGACGAAGCCGCTCGGACCTACGCAATTCAGGAAACTGAGAGCGCTGCTGAATGTACAGCCATTGCCTCCAGCGGGTGGAGTGCAAGACGAGCGAGCTAGTCAAGACGTGAAGACATGAGAAGTCGTGGCCATGACCAGCACCACGAAGTGGGAGTGTGACGAAGGTCGTGCTGCTGAGTCCTGTGAATGATAGTCTTGGGACTAGCCAAGGTCGGCAATGGTTGTCTGGGACAGGTTACTTGAACCCGTTGCTAGTTAGTCGTACTTAACAGAGGGGGTTGTCACCTTCGAGGTTTCCCCCTCAATCCCAAACTTGCTCAGTGGGAAGCACGTGTGTTCCTTTACGTCTTCTTCCTGCTAACGAAGCTCTTCCTCGCACCGACACTCCCCTGCGCATCGTGCCATTCTCCTTGTCATTGTTCAGGATGGTGTCTCCTGCTCAGCTCGAGCTGCGAAGACGCGTGCACGTCGTCGTCGCGTTCCTGCAACGGGAAGGCTTCCGCGACGACACCCCGGGACCCAGATATCCCACGCGTGCGGCGTTCACACAAGCGGTCGACCTCATTGGCCGAGACTGGACGACGGCGAAACGCATGTGGAAGTTTCGCCCAAGCGGCTGGGTCGCCCCCCAAACCCCACGGATAGCAACGTGAAGAAGGCCACCACCACCGATCTCTCGATGGAGCGGATGACTCCGTCTTCCTGTCGAGCTTCATCATTGCCGACAAATCACCGCACAGAAGCTCAAAGAGGCCGCAGAGCGAGGTTTGGCCGTGGCCGTTTTTACCAACATAAAGGAGGCTCGACTCGGCGGCAACTCGTCCCAAGAGGTGCTCCTGGACCTCATGGCCCACGAAATTCCCGTACACGCGCGGGCGAACTCGTACATGATGCACGAGGTATGTTGGAAGAAAGTCTTCACGCTAAGTATCCAAAGTGCGCTAACTATCTTTTCAGAAATTCTGTGTCGTAGACGGCGAGATACTCTGGATCGGCAACATCACAGTCGCAGGCCTCGGCGGGGGAACGTGGAGGCTAACGTTAAGATCGTGGAGCGACCAGTTGCTCAAGTGTACGCCAATGACTTTTGGCTCGCTTTCGAGGCTGCGGGCATGATCACCCCGGCGATCATGAGTGAGCGTTCCAGCAGGACCCGAGGTTCGGAAGTCGATGAAGTTTCTTTCGTTGCGTTGAATGTGTAATACAATAAAGACAATGTTTGGATATGGACGACGATGAGCACCCGTGCAACCAGGACCTCCTGTCGCCTTGGTCTTAAGCGTTGTAGTACGAAGTGGTCTAAAGCGTTGTAGTTCGAAGTGGTCTTAAGCGTTGTAGTTCGAAGGCAACATCAACGCTGAAGGCGTGGGTCTTTTTCTCGAGAAGAAGCGCATCAAGAAGAAACTCTTTCAACTTTTGCTACATTTTCCTGGCGCTGTACCGTTAGTTTTTTTCACCCATAACCGTGTAGTTGCCCAAAACAATATGCTCCCATAACCGGTATAATACCCAAAATAAAATCCTCCGGTTTCGTCATTTTTAGACTTGGAAAAAGTGTTTTGGTCCAGCTGCCAAAAGCGGCAGATGAAATCATTCTTTTGTGTAACACACTTTGCTCAAGAGGACCAAAAAGATTGACCTACCGCTTTTGGCAGATTTTGAAACCCGAGACTACTCGTATTCCGATTTTGTCAATCGCGAAGAACGGGCCACGAACCGGCCACGAACTGCTAAGTGCGCTCGAAGGTCCGTCTAGTGCCCCCCAACGGCCAACAGTCCGATCATCACCGACAGCCATGGCCGAGGAGGTGGCTCGCTCGCGGCAGTATGCGTACCAGCAGAACTCCAACCTGGTGCTGCAGGCCGACAGCGAGTCTCGACGAAGGCCCAATGAACCCACGGGCGAGGTGGAGTCGCTGGCCGGCAAGATCAGCTACAAAATGGGCGACCGCGCGCAGAAGGCCACACCGCAGAGCAGCCGCAAGCGTCAAGGCGGCCCAGAGGCCGGTCACGGCCAGAAGAAGCAGCGGCGATCCGGCCAGGAGCAAGACGAGGCCGGCCACGGCCTAGTGTTCTCGGCCACGGGCGGCTTAGCGACTGCCCGCAGTAATATCCTCAAAGAGAGCTCGGCCCTGGAGGAGGCCGCTTATAGGCCCAAGAGCGCGGCCAGTCAGGAAGCCTACGAGCTCATTCTGGGCGTGGTGGCCCAGCAGTTAGGTGCCCAGCCGGGCGAGATCCTGGCCGGCGCGGCTGAGGAAGTGCTGGCCGTACTTAAGAGCGACGCGTACCGGGACGACGAGAAGCTCAAGGAGGTGCAGAAGCTGCTCAAGACGCTGGCCAGCCATACATTCAGTCAGATGGTGGCGGCCGGCAAGCGGATCACGGATTTTATGCCTGAAGGAGCGGAGAAGAAGGAGGAACACGAGGAAAAGGGGGATGCTGAGAGCGACGAGGAAGTGGACAAGGAGATGGGCGTGGCCGTCGTCTTTGACGATGAAGAAGACGAAGAGGAAGAGTCCGATCTGGACGAGGTCAGGGAGGAAGACGAGGAGGAAGAGGCCGCCGTGGAAGGAAGAGAGGCCATGAAGATCAAGGACGCATACGACGACCAGGACGATGCAGACGCCAAGTACCGGCTGGACGTGCACGCCATCGACGCCTTCTGGCTGCAGCGCGAGCTGTCCAAGTTCTACAAGGACGCCGAGATCAGCGCCAAGCTGGCCGAGGACGTGCTGAGCATCCTGAAGGAGGCCGGCAGCGACCTCAGTGCGTGCGAAAACCGACTGGTGCTGCTGCTGGACTACGACAAGTTCGACTTCATCAAGCTGCTGCTGGAGAACCGGGCCAAGGTGCTGTACTGCACGCGGCTCAAGCAGGCGCAGAACGACGAGGAGCGACGCAGCATCGAGGAGGAAATGGTGGCCGACGACACGCTCGAGGACGGCGAAGGGAAGGCCATCCTGGACCAGCTCCGCACTACCGCGTCCGCCGACTCGTGGATGCAGGACCGTATCGGCGCCATGGAGACCACGTCTCGCGCAGAGGCCAACAAGCTACGCAAGCTGCAGCAGAAGGCTGGAAGTCAGCAGACGCGTGGTGACGAGTCGGACGAGGATGTCGCTATGGAAGAGGTGAAGAGGGACGCCGTGAAGGAGGAAGGAGAGAACGCGCCAAAGAAGAAGCCGCAGCACTACGTGGATGTGGAGTCGCTTGCTTTCCAGGAAGGTGGCCACTTGATGAGCAACCGGGAGTGCCGCCTCCCGGAAGGCACGTGGCGGGCACAGAAGAAAGGGTACGAGGAGGTTCACGTCCCCGCTGTCCGAACCAAGATGGCTGTGGCTGAAGAGAAGGCGCGCATTAAGATCTCGACGCTGCCCAAGTGGGCGCAGGGCGCATTCAACGGCATGGAGTCGTTGAACCGCGTGCAGTCCAAGATGTTCCCTGCCGCGTTCAAGACGAGCGAGAACTTGCTGCTTTGTGCCCCCACGGGTGCCGGTAAGACGAACGTCGCCATGCTGACGATTCTGCACGAGGTGATGAAGGCGCGTGACCCCGAGACGGGCGAGCTGGACCTCAACTCGTTCAAGATTGTGTACGTGGCGCCGATGAAGGCGCTGGTGCAGGAAGTCGTGCTCAACCTGTCGGCCAGATTGTCTGCCGCGTACGGCATCCAAGTGCGCGAGCTCTCTGGCGACCAGAACTTGTCTCGAGAGCAACTGTTTAACACGCAGATCATCGTCACGACGCCCGAGAAGTGGGATATCATCACGCGAAAGTCGGGAGACGACCGCACGTACACGCAGCTTGTGCGCTTGGTGATCATTGACGAGATCCACTTGCTCCACGACACGCGTGGCCCCGTGCTGGAGGCTCTGGTGGCGCGTACGATTCGTAACGTGGAAGCCACGCAGCAGATGGTGCGGCTGGTGGGGCTTTCGGCCACGCTGCCCAACTACGAGGACGTCGCGGCGTTCCTCCGTGTTGACCCTGCAGAGGGACTGTTCTACTTCGACTCGAGTTACCGTCCTGTGCCACTGCAGCAGCAGTACATCGGCATCATGGAGAAGAAGGCGGTCAAGCGCTTCGCACTGATGAACGAAATCTGCTACGAAAAGGTCCTGGAGCAGGCGGAGCTGGACAACCAGGTGCTCATCTTCGTGCATTCCCGAAAGGAGACAGCGTCGACCGCTCAAGCGCTGCGGGACTTGTTCGTGGAGAACGACACACTTGCTCGCTTGATCCGACCCAACTCTGCGTCCAGCGAGGTGCTGCTGCAAGAAGCGGAGAAGATTGAGCGGAACGACGACTTGAAGGACCTCCTTCCGTACGGCTTCGGCATTCACCACGCCGGTATGAAGCGTCAGGATCGTACGTTAGTGGAAAATGCATTCGCGGACGGCCACTTGAAGGTGCTGGTCAGCACGTCGACGCTGGCCTGGGGTGTCAATCTGCCGGCCCACACGGTGATCATCAAGGGCACGCAGATCTACAACGCCGAGAAGGGCGACTGGTGCGAGCTCAGTCCGCTGGACATCTTGCAGATGCTGGGCCGTGCCGGTCGTATCCAGTTCGACACACAGGGCGAGGGGATCATCGTCACGCAGCACTCGCAGTTGACGTATTACTTGTCGCTGATGAACCAGCAGCTCCCGGTGGAATCGCAGATGATGGGGAAGCTCGCAGACAACTTGAACGCTGAGATTGTGGTGGGTAGCGTGCAGAACGTGGCCCAAGCAGCCACGTGGCTGGGCTACACGTACTTGTTCATCCGCATGCTGCGTAACCCGACGCTGTACGGCATCTCCATGGCCGACCGCAAGGCCGATCCGACGCTGCTGCAGTACCGCACAGACCTGGTGCACTCGGCCGCGACGTTGCTGGCGAAGCACAACTTGATCAAGTACGAGCGCCGTTCGGGGCTGTTCCAGGTGACTGCGCTCGGCCGCGTCGCCAGTCACTACTACATCGCGCACGACTCGATCAGCACGTACAACGAGTACCTCAAGCCGCACATGTCCGACATTGAGATCCTGCGGCTCTTTTCGCTCTCGAATGAGTTCAAGTACGTTATCGTGCGGTCCGAGGAGAAGCTCGAGCTGGCCAAGCTCGTGGAGCGTGTACCCGTGCCGGTGAAGGAGACGCTGGTGTCTACCGCGCCCGGCAGTATGGCCGCTGGCAGTGGCTCCGCTAAGGTCAACGTGCTGCTGCAAGCGTACATCTCGCGACTGAAGCTCGATGGCTTTGCGCTCTTGGCCGATATGTCGCACATCCACCAGTCGGCCGCGCGAATCTTCCGAGCGCTGTTCGAGATCTGCTTGACCCGAGGCTGGGCCTCCCTGGCCGAGCGGATGCTGAGCTTCTGCAAGATGGTGGACAAGCGCATGTGGCTCTCGCACTCGCCTCTTCGCCAATTCGCGCCTGCCATCTCCGAGACGATCCTCAAGCGCATCGAGAAGAAGGACATTTCGTGGGAGAAGTACAACGACTTGGAACCGGCGGATCTGGGGCAGCTCATCAACAACCCGCACTACGGCAAGCAGCTCTACAAGATGATCCACCAGTTCCCGAAGCTCGAGCTGTCGGCGCACGTGCAGCCGATCACGCGGTCGATGCTCAAGGTGGATTTGGTGGTGACCCCCGACTTCGAGTTCACGCGGGACGTGCACGGCAATGCCGAGGGCTTCTGGGTCTTTGTGGAGGATGTGGACGGCGAGACGATCCTCCACCACGAGTGGCTGCTGATCAAGCGCCGCTTTGCCTCGCAGGAAACGTATCTGAGCTTCACGATGCCGCTGTTCGAGCCCCTGGCGCCTCTGTACTACATCAAGGTCATCTCGGACAAGTGGATTCACTGCGAAAGCTCGCTCCCCGTGTCGTTCCACAAGCTCATCCTGCCGCAGAAGAATGCTCCGCCTACCGAACTGCTGGATCTGCAGCCGCTGTTCGTCAACAACATCCTCTTGAAGCTTGTAGGCGGCAAGAAGAAGGCGGCCGAGTCGGTGCTCAAGTCACTATCGAACGCCCGAAAGGTACCGAATCCGTGGCGGTTTAAGCGCTTCAACCCGATCCAGACGCAGGTCTTGCCGCGCCTGCTTGAGTCGGACAGCAACCTCTTCATCGGGTCACCTCCTGGAAGTGGGAAGGGCGTGCTAGCAGAGCTTGCGATCATGAAGACCCTGCTCTCTCTCGGTCAGCCTGACCCCAAGAGCGACGAGTTCGGCGAGCATTTGATCGTGTACTTGACCCCCAAGGAGTCGAGCTGTCACGACAAGTACGACGACTGGAACGCCAAGTTCGGCGAAGAGAGCTACTGGAGGCAGAACGTCGTGGAGCTGACCGGCGACTCGACTGCCGATCTGCGCTTGCTGGCCAGCGCCAACGTCCTGATTGCGACGCCCACGCAGTGGGACGTGCTTTCCCGACGCTGGAAGCAGCGCAAACGCATCCAGGCCGTCAGTTTATTGCTGCTGGATGAGGCGCATTTCGTGGGTGGCGGCGAGTACGGCCCCACGATTGAAGTCGTGATGTCTCGGATGCGGTTTATTGCGGCCGACATGGACAAGAAGAAGAAAGCGGCCGGGGAGCGCGGTGGACGGATGCGCATCGTGACGATGAGCAACTCGCTCGCCAACGCGCGTGACGTCGGCGAGTGGCTCGGCGCTAGTGCCTCGGACGGCATCTTCAACTTCCACCCGAACGTGCGTCCGCAGCCGCTGGAGATTCGAGTGCAGGGCTTTGAGATTAACGACTTTTCGTCGCGCATGCTGGCCATGGCCAAACCGCTGTACAATACGGTGGCGAACCAAGCGGAGCAGAAGCCCGTGGTCGTGTTCGTGCCGTCGGCCAAGCAGGCGCAGCTGAGCGCGATCGATTTGATTACCTTTGCGCTGGCTGAGAACGATGCGCACAAGTTCGTCTCTTCTTCTGCGAAGGACAAGGTGGCCCTGCCGCTGGAAGACGCGGCTCTGCTGCACACGATGGAGAACGGCGTGGGCTACTGCACAGACACCATGGCGACGCGGAATCGCGAGTACGTGCTGCACCGCTTTGCGACGGGAAAGATCCGGGTGCTGATCGTCCCGCAGTCAATGGCGTGGGAGCTGCGAAGCGCGCAGATCAGCGCGTTCATGGTCGTGATCATGGGCACGCAGTCCTACGACGGCCGAGAGCACCGCTACGTGGACTACCAGCTCGCGGACGTGTTCCAGATGACCAAGTTCGCGAACCACAGCGCGTCTCCTGCGGTCAAGTGCGTCATGTTGTGCCACGCGTCCAAGAAGAAGTTCTACGCCAAGTTCCTGTACGACCCGCTGCCTGTCGAGTCGCAGCTCGAGCACTTCCTTAGCGACCACATGAACGCCGAGATCGTGACGAAGACGATCGAGAGCAAGCAGGATGCGGTGGACTACCTCACGTGGACGTTCATGTACCGCCGATTCATGAAGAACCCCAACTACTACAACCTGCAGGGCGCCACGAACGTCCACCTGTCGGATCACTTGTCCGAGCTCGTGGAGACGACTGTGAACGCGCTGGAGGAGTCACGCTGTATTCAGGTTGTCGAAGAAGACGAGGAGGAAGAGAACGAAGGCGAGGAGCGTCTGGTGCCGCTGAACCTGGGCATGATCGCAGCGTACTACTACATCAAGTACACGACCATCGAGCTGTTCGCGTGCAGCTTGAAGGCGGACTCGAAGGTGCGCGCGCTGCTGACGATCCTGTCCTCCGCTACCGAGTTCAGCGACCTGCCCAGTCGCTTTGGCGAAGACAAGAAGCTGGAGGGGCTAGCCAAACACCTCAAGTTCCCGGTGGCAGCTGGAGGAGACTACGGCCAGGCCCACGTCAAGACGAACGTGCTGCTCCAGGTTCACTTCAGCAAGCAGCACGACCGTCTGAGCCCCGCGCTGCGCCAAGACCTCGACTTCGTCCTCCGCCACGCTGTGCGTCTGCTGCACGCTATGGTGGACGTGATCAGTTCGAACGGGTGGCTCAAGCCTGCCCTGGCAGCCATGGACCTCGCGCAGATGGTGGTGCAGGCCCAGTGGAGCAGCGAGTCGCCGCTGCTGCAGATCCCCTTCTTCACTCGTGAGATGCTCAAGCAGCTGGGCGAGATGGAGCTGGAAGACGAGGTGGAGACCCCCGTGGACATCCTGAGCATGGAGGACGAGGCGCGCGCGAAGCTGCTGCCTCTGGACACGCAGAAGATGTCGGCGGTGGCCAAGTTCTGTAACGCGTTCCCGGACGTGACGGTGCAGACGAAGATCCAGCAGGACGGCAAGAACCTCCCCGCGGGCTCGGCTGTGAGTGTCAAGGTGCAACTCGAGCGTGAAGGCGCCGATGAGGACGAGGAAGAAGAGCAGGACGAGGCCAAGGAGCTGGGGCTTGTGAACGCGTGCCGCTACCCCGTCAAGAAGGCCGAGAACTGGTGGGTCGTGCTGGGCGACTCGAAGAAGAACACGCTGCTGAGCATTAAGCGCGTGCCCTTCGCAAGTGCTCGAGCCACTGTCGCTCTGCAGTTCGCCGCCCCAGAGGAACTCGGTGCGCACACGTTCCAGCTCTACGTCATCTGCGACGGCTACGCTGGCTGCGACCTGGAGAACGAGGTCAAGATCAACGTGGTCGAAGGCGAGGACACGGACGAAGAGGAAGAAGAGATGGAGGAGTAAGCCAGGCACAGACGCACAACCATAAACATCGACGTATCATTCACACTATATCTGCCACTTGAGCTCTTGTCAGCTAGGGAGCCGCGCTTGCTGTTGGAAGCTCGGGGTCTTCTTCTTCGGTCTCGCTGGCTGTGGTCTTTTGCTGCGGAAGGTGAGGTGCGCGGAAGCCTCGAGACTTGAGCTTTCGCGCAGCCTCAGCGGACGCGGCGTTAATCATCCCCACTGCCTTGAACATCCCTGCACGCAGTTGTTGCTGCCGGCTGGGGTGGCTCCTGTCGGCGTCCATGGTGCAGGTACTGGCGGCGCTGGTGAGGCTGGTGAAGTTGGCGTCAGCGTCGTCGGAGAAGATACTCGGCTCGCGGTGTTGACCCGCCGGGGCGCTCTTGATCTCTTGACATGCGGGGCTGTCCAGGTAGCTCTCCTCGCTCGCGACAGTCGACGCGCTCGAGCCTGACCGCAGCAAATGCAGCCCGCTGTTGAGCTTGCTCTTGGCGTCCTGCAGTCGCTTGGTCACCATGGCCGGACTCATACTCATGCTCATACTCACGCTGAGTCGGTGGCTGGCCATGTTGAGACTCGTATGTCTTGCTCGTCGCCACTGACTGGCGCCCAGCGGCTCCGTCGCCGACGCGCGGCGGCGATGCAGCTCTGGTGTGTAGCCCTCGTCATCGCTAGAGAAATCGCCGTCGTCTTCTTCGTCCACGCTCTGGTTCCGCGCCCGAGACAGCGAGCGCGTGCGCGCCTTGAAAGTAGCGAGCGACAGGGCCGTCGGCATCCCTGCAGAGCCCGCTCCGGAGCACGTGCGGGCCTTCTGGCGTCTCCAGCGCGCGATGGATGGTACTCGCGGCAGCAGACTTGGTCGCAGCGCCGAGGTGGCACTGGCCTGTTGGTCTCCATCGTCGCTGTCACTGTCGCTGACGATGGCGTCCGCTGATCTGTGGTTCGTCTCGACCGGAGGTACCGGCTCGTAGCTCGCAAACGGATTCGCACCTGGCGGGGAGGCCAACACGCTGTTAACGTCGGGGGACCAGACCGTCTCGGGGTCGAAAGACTCCACCTCCTCCTCTTCTTCCTCCTCAATAACTTGATCCTCTTGCCCTGTCGTCTCGTCCATGGGTTCGTGTTCAGGCTCAAAGAACCTCAGCTTCCGCACAGGACTCGAGATGGACAGCCTTTTCAGCGGAGACAGCGTCGCCGTCGCGGGCTCTCGAGGCGACGAGGCCTCGGAGCAAGGCGAGATGAGGCTCCACTGCAGACTCCTGTCTGCCTCTGCCACCGAATGGCTGACCTGAATGGGGAGCAGAGCCGGCAGTGCGAGCGCCGGTATCTCCTCCTCGTCGTCGTCACTGGAATCCTCGCTCGTGGCGTCCCACGAGAGCCTCTCCACCATATCCAGAGCGTCTACCTCGACAGCCTCCATTGAGAACAGATCCGCCATGAGCGCGTCGGCGTCTTCGTCTTCCTCGTCAACGAATAGTGCATCCTCCTGCTCTAGGCCGTCCGCTGCGCCGGTCTCGGCCGCCCAGCCGTCATCCCGCCAGCCCTCGCTCCCTCTTCCAGCACAGAACGCCATTCGGACCTCTGCTCCAAGAACTTGCACTGCTCCCTCTGGGGAACGGGGAATGGCTTATGGCGGGGCCAGACGGGAAACCGCCTCGTCCCTGTCGCATCTTGACCGCTTGGCCTTTCCAGGCACCTCGAGTGCTTTGCCACTGGCAAATTGCCAGCGGGCGATGCCATGCTGCTTGAACTTGTCCGCCTTGTGGATTCCGCTCGGCCACGTGAATGCAGTCGGTCATGCACGAACAAGTTACCCGCACGCTCAGGCCATCCGACTTGAGTCTCCGGCAGCATATTACTGTACGAGACTCCGGCTCGTGACTCGACACAACACGCTCGAACGCGGCTGCGGTCGACACTTGGACGTGAAGAGAATGGCCATCGCTGCGTCGAGCTGCGGCGACCATGCGATCCAAGCACCGCGGCGCCACGACCAACGAAGGCGGCATGCAAGGCAAGCAGCTCTCCTTCTTAGGCTGGCAGACAAGCCGCCGTACGCACCGAAAGCTCGAGCTTCGCGAAAGCAGGCAAGTGCAGAGCGTGCTTCCCCCAAATCAGAGTGGATGAATCAATATGGCTAAGCCCTCGCCTACAGCGCTGAGCTCGAGCATGTCGAACGCGTGCGGCCCGGACAGACCGCCACGCTGACGAACACCTGGTAAGTTTTCGGGGCCACCTGGGTGGCCAGCACTGCTGCGGAGACCCGACTCTCAGGCAAACAAACGTCTTGGGCCAGTCTATCCTCGCCGCTCTTGGTGTCGTTAAAAGTCGTGCAGGTTTGCTCATCCTCTCACTTTTCGGTCGGCACGTTAATCCCGATCTTCTTGAGCAGAGCTGCCGTGCCTGGCGTGGCTGAAGAACCACGGCAATCAACGAGCGCAACGGACAGCAGAAGCAACAAGAGATGAAGTTAGTCGAGCGCTCACAGCAAGCAAGAGCACGAGAACACGTACCAGAAACTGAGACGTCGAAGGGTGAATCTGGGCCGTCCAGATCTAATCGCTTGGCTCGACGTTTCCGCTTGGGCGTTGAGCAACCAGCGCTGTCTGAAATGGACGGAGAAGAAGACGATACAGCAGAGCCGAACGTTTGGTCACGCTTGGCGATCTGCGCACAAGCTCTTCGTCAGGCTTGACCGACGCACGGCACGGCAAGGCAAACATACATTATTCGCTGCTCACCTCGAAGTCCAAGCGATCCTTGTCGAGTTTGACTGCTTGCTCTTGCAAGAGCCTGCGCTCCTTCTCTAAGTTTTGGCGAAGCACAGCCAGCTCGCTCTTCTCCTGCTGCATTTCCTCCTCGGCTGCTGCATCGGGCGAACTTCTCGCATAGGTTTTCTCCGTTTTTCGTCCTGAATTCCCATCGGGTCCACCGCTTGATCTCGGCGCAATCCCTTGATGCTTCTTTCCACTATCAACACGAACGTCAAGAGCGGGCGATGACAGTGACGCTTGAAGCAGCTGGTCCTGCTCCTTGATAATAGCGTGTGCGTCGTCGAGCTTCTGTCGCAATCGCTTGATGACTTCTTTGTCGCTGCGGGTTTCTGCCGACGGCAGCTCGTTACGGATGACATGCTCGAGCTGCTTCAACTTGTCACTCAAGACTTCCATCGACTCCGAAATGTACTGCGGGATGCCTTCCTTCGTGGCCATGTTGAACGGTGTAGGAGTGAAGTCGTCAATCGGAGCGCTTGCCAACTTCTCAAGCTCTTCAGCGTCGCCCTCTAGGTTTTTCCTGACAAGAGAAAAGGTGAATGAGCATGGTACAAGCGAGAAACACAAACACTAGCATGGTCGACAACGTACTGAGCTAGGAAGAGCATGACAGCTTTCTTGTACTGCGACGTCAAGGATTCCAATTGATGTTGCAGCGTGTCGTAGCTCCTGGCCAGAGCTTCGTTGTCGAACAGCAGCTCGGCTTTCTTCCGCTCAAGGTTGTCCATAATCTGCTGGGTGAGCTTGCTCTCCTTGGATTGATTCATCATCGAGGCTTGATTCCTTTCTCGAGCACCATTAAGCGGCTTTGCAATTGCCATCCCCTGCGGAGCAGCCAGCAGCACGATCAATCAACAAATGGTCTACATCCAATAGAAAGTCTACCAAACGCACCCGCTTCTCCTTCTTAGCCCGCGCCACGGCATCCTGCAGACTCTTCTTCAGCCTCGCGTACTCGACGTCTTTCCTCCGCAACTGTGCCTTGTACGCCGTCTCCACGCCCTGCAACCTGGCGCAGTTCACTTCGAGCGCCTTCTTCTCCACCTGCAGCGTTTTCCTCTCGTTCATGAGCGCCTGCTCTCTCGCCTTCAACACATTTTCCCTCTGCGCGCCGTTCTGCTTCACCGTCTCGAGATCGGCCGTCAGCGTCTGCACGACGTGGTTTTTCCTCTCCAGCTGCTTCTCCACCCTGCCTAGATTCTCACTCAGCCGGTTCTGGTGCTCCAGCTCGCGGTCCCGCACGTACAGCAGGTAGCTCACGAGGTCCATGACACTGCGCAGGCCTCGCTCGGCCGCCTCTTCCCCCTTCAGCAGCTTCCACACCTTCTCCAGCCTCAGAGTGCATACATCGTCCACGTCATCCTTCTCCGCTTTGTCCTTGGCCAGGAAACGCCTTGTGCCATTCTCCGGCGCGTCACGGGGCTGCGTCACCACGCCCGACAGCGCCACCACGTGCTGCAGGTGCTCATTCAGGTATCGCTGGTTGTCCTCCAGCGTCTGGGCGCTTGGAAGGCGCCACGGACTCGCGGAGACTGACGCAATCGACGTCACCCGCGCTAACGTGTCCAGAAGGCCGACCGCTTCCTGGTTGTCCTTCTCCTCCTCGCTGGGAGAGTCCTCCGAGCGCGGCCGCTTGCTGGATCGCTGAAAAAAAGAGCTGAAGTCCATGGAGAAGCCTCCGTCGCTGTCCTCCTCGCGCGCTCGGCGTCGCGCGTCCATCAAGTGCTGCAAGGTCGGCAGCGTCTCCGATGGATGCTCAAACTGCAAAATGACCATCACTCAGATTATGTTTGGATTGTGTACGAAATGTGATCGACTAGGTACGAATCCGACTTCAAGACACCGAATGGCCCAGATTGAATTTGACCAGCACGGCACCACACGGGACTATATTCACTCAAGGATCTGGAGCAAGATGGAGGAGGAGATGGAGGCGTTTCTGAGGCAGCACCAGGCGCAGCTGGTGGCGGCGCAGGTTCCACAGCGCCTGTGGCCCATGGCGTACTACAAACTCAAGTAGGAACCTTCATATTGTAGTTGTAGATAGCGGAGACCAAGTGCTGACTGGTGAGACCTGACGTCGCAGGCACGAGGTGTTTGACGCCGGCAACTTCTTCTTCCTGGCCCAAGACGAGGACGGAGACCTGCACGCGGTGGTGCGCGACGACGTGGACCTCGCGCCCGTGCAGCCTGACTCGGACGAGGCGCTGTTCCTGGTGGACCACGCCTGGACTTTCGAAGCGGACAAGGTGCGCGAACAGCTGCAGGCCGTGCCGCCGCTGCTCGAGCGTATGGAGAACCTCATGCAGCTGACTACGGAGCAGACGGCCGGTCTCCCCAAGGAGGAGCGCGTGGCGGCAGTCGCCGACCGCGTGTGGCGCTACGCCAACACGTACAGCCTCGGCAACTTGAAGCCCGAGGAAGCGTCCGCGATCTGGTACGTCATGGACGAAGTTGGATCGGCCATCGAGCACGAAGACGAGCCCAACGTGCGTATGGCGCCCTTCTACTTCGCCAACGCGCAGTGCGCTTTCTCGCTCGTGTGGACCGTGCAGCCCGTTGAGGGCGGCGACTTCCTCTCGCGCGACTACTTCCCAGAGTTTGCTGGAGATGCAGCCATGCACAAGGCGCTGCTGGCGGCATTATTCTACGAGCCGGGCAAGGCCGACAGTCCGTACATGGAAGAGCTCCAGGAGATCGTCGCTGGGCGCAAGCAGCAGTACACGCTGGAAAACGCTCTCGCCAAGTTCCACGCCATTGTCAGCCGCGATTCCGAGACGCTGCCGGACCCAGCGTCGACGGTGTCCTTGCCTCCGCTTTCCACCGTTATTGCGGGCTCGGAACCGCTCCGCGTGTGCTCTGGTAAGCTTTTGTATCTCCTTCTGATAGTCTGTGCAGCATATTGACGTACCAACCTCTTCTGTGGTTTGTGGCATTCCTCAGACCTGCAGCTGGTGCACAACAACTTGACCCACCCGCGTTTTGCTCTTGTGGACAACGAGGAGGAGGCGCAGGTCCTGTGGTCGACCCGCCATCTGAAGGACTTCCCCAAGTACGCCACGAACGAAAACGTGCAGATCATCAACCAGTTCCCGAACGAGAAGATCCTCACCTGCAAGGACCTGCTATACGAAATGTGCAAGCTGTACGTGACTGTACGGCTTGTTTTGCTGCTTGGGCTGGTATTCTGACTGGGTCTACGCGCGTATTTGCTGAATGCTGCAGGCAAAACGGTGGTGTGCAGCCTGAATGGCTCGCCGAGACGTACAACATGACCAGCGAGTTTCCCGAACTTATCGCGCAGTTCATTAGCCGCGACCTGGCCGCCCACGCGAGCGACGAAGACGAAGACGAGGCCAACCACTGGATCTGCAAGCCGTGGAACATGGCGCGCTCCATCGACACGTGCATCGCGCAGAATGCCCCGCACCTCGCGCGCCTGACCGAGACCGGCCCCAAGGTTGCCTGCAAGTACATCCACCGCCCGCTGCTGATTGACCAGCGCAAGTTTGACTTGCGTTTCCTCGTGATGGTCAAGTCGACGGAGCCTCTGGAGTTGTACCTGAGTGGCGTCTACTGGCTTCGTATCGCCAACAAGGAGTTCATGATGGACGACTTCCAGGACTTCGAGAAGCACTTCACCGTCATGAACTACACCGACTACGATGTCCGTATCATGGACAACACGGAGTTCGTCGAGCGCTTCGACAATGAATACCCGAGCGAGGACTGGTCGACGGTGTATATGGAAATCTGCTCATCGATCAAGAAGCTGTTCGAGTTTGCGACGGCGCAGCCTCCTCCGCTTGGTCTGGGCCGCTGCACGAAGTCGCGTGCGCTGTACGGCGTGGACGTGATGCTGGAGTGGGAGTCCGACCAGGAGACGGGTGACGAACGCCTGCGTCCAATCATTCTGGAGACGAACTTCCAGCCGGACTGCACGCGTGCCTGCAAGTACTTCCCGCAGTTCTACAACGACCTCATGAACGTGCTTGTGCTGGACCGCCCAGATGAGTCCGTGCACGGCTGCACGCGCCTGTAAAACCTGATGCAAGGAAAGCGAAGGCGTCAATGCTCGTTAGTTCGCTCCTGTTTATTTCTTTGGACTGTTCGAGTGCGAGATCCCCACCCAGTTAGTGCTTGATGGGCTTCTTTTTCAGAATCTCGTCGATGGGGTCGGTTGCAGGGGCATCCTCATCGTTATTGACATAGGCCATGAGGCTGAAGAGCAGATCCTCCTCCGGAGACTTGCCGTCGCTCGTTCCGCCATACTCCACGGGGATGTTCTCCACCGGGATGCGCTCGGACAGCGCCTCAAAGATCTTCTTCTTGCCGCGAACGATGATCACCTTCTCGCGCGTGACGTCGTCCACCATGCCCTTCACCGTGTTCCAGATCATACTGAACCAGGAAGGCACGTTGATCACGAAAATGTACGCGCAACGCTCCGGGTAGTGCTTGCCGGAGACCGACGCCGCCTTCCGAACGTACTCGACAGCCTCGCCAGCGAAGTCCGAGAGGCCGATTCCGTCCACATCCAGGACGGAGATGCCCTTGCGGTTGTCGTCTTGCTCGATCACTTGCCACAAGAACTCGGTGATCATGAGGTAGTTGTGCATCAGATCGTCCAGCGTGAGGCCAGCGCTCTTCAGCGCCTTCAAGTTGATCTTGCCTGGCTTTTCGTAGTACACCGGCTCGCCGTTCTTGCCGCGCTTGTGGTAGTAGTGCGGGTAATTCTCCTTGATAATCTTGAAATGCGGGCTGGGCTCCTCAAGAAGTTGATCGACACCTTCCTCACGCCGCCACTCGGTGGTCTCATCGTACCTCTCCAAGGCTTTGGCTTCGTCTCCCTTTTCAGCAAGGATAAACCGCATAGGGACCGATCCCGTGGCCTCTAATGCGGTCACAGAGTGTTCGGGCGTCGATCCAGTTGCCTCTTTGCCTGCTTGTGCCGTACCCGAGCGGCTAACGCTTCCATTGACGTTAACATTGATATCGGCGGTGCTTGATGCGCCTGGGACAAAGCGGTACTCAGCCACGATGAGCTTCAGCGTACCGCTTGCCAGAGGACTTCCATAGCCCGTGTTGTCAACCTCTGGCTCGAAGACGGGAGGATGGAAAAGCGCCGAGAACGGATGATCCACCTTCACCGCGACGTAGAAAGCTGGAAGTATCACCAACACCAGCACAACGAGCTCGCGACGCAGACCATCCTCCATCGTATTGAGCGTGCCCCACAGATAGTGTGTGAGCACCGCGTAGAACAGCGCAAAGATGGGCACGGGCACGAGACGCAGCAGGTCGGAAACTTTGTAGAACGCAGCCTTTGCCGGCTTAATCTTCGGCGCCGTTGGCTGCTTGGCATTCTTCGCTGCCAGTCTCCCCATCAGTTTACAAGGCGCGACGCCCGTGAGTCGCACTACCAGCACTCCAGGGGCGTTCCTCAAAGGCAGCTCAAACACCGATTCGGGTTCCCCTCCGTCGGGTCCAGGGGGCTTGGTGTGTGCCATCATTTTCTGCTGCAGCATCGCCCCAGGCAGCACAGCCTCCGCCCCGTTGGACAGTTGGAAGAAGATCTCAACCTGCTGGAAGCCGCACGGCTCGCCTGCCTTCTTGGCACTCGCGTTTCTGCGCTTCGCCGTGCTCTCCAGCAGAGCGAGCGGCAGCGCGATCTTCTGTCCGTAATTGTAGGGCGTGATGAGCTTGTTGAGCATGGAGATCTGCTCGATCTTGGGCTTGGCCGGCCAGATGGCGAACCGCAGCTCCGTGCCCTTGCCGTCGCAGCAAATGTACCCTCCGACAATGTGGCTCGTGGGCTTCTTGAAGTTGCTGAGCCTCTTGTTGAACATCTGCGAGTGGCGGTTGGACTCCACCACGGTGATGGCCACGTTCAAGTCTCCGAAGTGCACTGGTCCAGCTGTCTCGGTGTCCACGAGGTTCTCCGACATGGACGTGCTGCCCGACGCGGACAATACCGAGGTGGACGCTGATGACGTCAGTTTGTCCAGCTTGTCCTTCTTGCTGCTCTTGGGGGGCACGCCCACGCCCTCGGGCACCTTGGTGAAGCACACAAACATCTCGCCGGCCACGCCGCGCGGCCGCGGCCCCACGTAGCCCGTGATGCCGCCCGTCTTGTTGTTCCACACCAGGCCGTGTTGGTTCACGAGCACCAGCGGCTCGCCGTACTGCACGGGCGCGTCCTCTGCGCGTTGATCCCCTGGACTCAGAATCAGAAACTCGTCCTCCGTGAAGAGCTGCTGCAGCTTGGAACCGAGCGGCGGCACACAGCTGAGGATCCCGTGGCGCCCATTCTTCTCGTAGTAGCCGATGGGCAAGGCCTCGGCCGTCTCCGCGTAGGCGGAGCGCGTCGCCAAGCGCACCTTTTGGCCGTAGCGCAGCACGTGCATTGCGCTCAACTAAGAAGAATGAGGGGGCAAGTGACGACGATAATAGAGTCGTCGACTCGGGTTTTACCACACCGCACACGATTGGATGAAATAGACCAGTTGAAGTTGAGACCACTTTTCATTGGATGATAAGCTTGGAATGGGCAGAAACGAGCCAGGCAGTGCAGTGCGTACGTGGCGCCTGTCATGGCATTGTGGGGTGCTGCTTGGAGTGACTACGGTAGCTCATCTGGCAGAGCTGATGACTCCAATGTATCCGGGCAGCTCGCCGTCTGTGCAACTGACTAGATTGATGCAGCAATGACCTGATCAGCTACGAGTGCAATACAACTTGAACTGAGCTCGTCTCTAGAAGGAGTACTCGGTGGGCTTGGCCGTCTGCTCGGTCTCATCCGTCTTGGCCTCTTTCTTCTCCTCGTTTTGTTGCGAGGTGTCAGCCTTCGCATCAACGGCCTCTTGCTTCTCCTCTTCCTCAGCATCAGCTTCATCGTCGTCGTCCATGTCTTCAGCCTCGTCGTAGGTGGTGCGCGAGCGACCTGCGCTGCCATTGTCGTCGTCCTCCTCCTGCAAGTCCAAGTCCTCCTCGTCCTCGTCCTCCCCGCCCTTTGCAGCTTCGGCGCCGGCGGATAGCTTCTCAACATTAGAGCTCGCATTTCGTTCTTGGATCAACGACCGCTCGAACGCCAACTCGTCCTCCTCTGCGGCTGCTGCAGCATTGTTACTGCCAGCCACCGACTCGGTGAGGGTCTGCTGCTTACTGGCGGACCGACCACTGCCTGCGAGTTCGTCCGCGTAGTCACTGAGCGCCTGCTTCTTGAGCGCATCGAGGCGTTTGCGCCTAGTTTCGAGCTCGGCCTTGGAGCGGCCTACCATCGCTGCAATGCGTAACCGGATGATCTCGCGCAGCGGCAGGAACAGTTGAGTCGGATACCAGCCGCCGAGCAGAGTCGGCGTCGACTGCTTGGTGAAACGAGACGTCCACGCTCGCACTTCGTCGTCGTCGATCTCCTCCAGTTGGAACAGCACGTTCGCGCTCGTCAACTGCACGCCAAAGATCTCAAATACCTTCTCGCTGCCTCCTGTCGTTGAAGCATCCGCAGTTCCACTTGCATTGTCCGCGCTTTCATCATTCGTATGCGTTGCATCGGAGTCTTTGTCTTCCTGCTCGTCGTCAGATTCCCACTCGTTTCCTGAATTTGCTGCCGATGACGACGGACTCGGTCGGGGTGGTGACCCCACCGTGGGGGCACCAGCAGTGGCAGAAGTAGCCCCGGGAATCGTGGGCTCCACGAGGTACGAGCGCCTCGTTTCACCGCGAGTAAAGCGCTCTTTCCGACGACGTTTGCTGGCCTGGGCATTTTCAAGCGCTGACGTCTGTGTCACCTTGACGATGCGAGGGCCCTTGACGTGGCCACCTTCCCCGTTCGCGTTTCCTGAACTAGCTCCAACGAACTTCTTGATCCGTTTCCTAGTAGCGTGCGTCACCTTGGAGTGCACCAGTTCGCGGTTATTCCGCAGCTCTACAACCTGGTAACGCGACGCTGTCTCCGATACTTCAGGCAATCGAGGATCATAGCCCATCCTAATCCACGAGCCTCGCCAGGGACCGTCGACGAACACGTAGCAAAGCCTCCGCAGCATACGCCTCGCAGCTCGGCGCTCAACCGCATCCAGTCCATCAAACAACTTGGAGCGCAGCCATATCGGCTTTTGCTCCAGTTTGTTCTGCAATACTTCCATAACGTATGCGTCCACGCCGTTATCATCCACACCTACCGATCTCCGACGCACCACGGGCTGCTCGGGCTTCGGTCCATCCGGCGCCGGAGTATCGTCATGGAAGTTCAGATACGTCATGGTGGTAGACGGCTTCTTCGCTGCCGTTGTGGGCTGGTATCCCGATCTCTGGCGGAACTCGTACTTCAGGGGCAAGTCCACCTTGGAGAACACTTCCGGGATGAGTTCCAACTGCGTCTCATTCGCCACTGCCAGATAGGGCCGCAAACAGTCCTGCAGCTCTCTCTGTCTCACCGACGGCCTCGACAATGGCCCGTTCTCCACTACTGCGCTATTCATCACTGCCGTCTCCACTGCATCCGTTGCGTCTGCCACGACCGTCAGTGCATCCTTGTCCGGCTTAGATGTCGGGAAGAACGACCGGGCGGTGAAGTACTGGAAGTCGGCCATGCCTTCGCACACGTACTTCTCCCTCACGAGCCCCACCACTTCAGCTTTGATCCTCGACCCATCGGCAGCAACTGCCTCTATATCAGTGTTCTCCTCCTTCTTCTCCTCGCTCGCCGCGGTGTCTCTCCGCTGCCGCTTGGGCCGCGAGCGCTTCACCCGCAGCAGCACCATCTGAGTCTTCGTAAGGTCTGCGAACAGCGGCTTGCATGACGGCTCGGTGGGCCGCAGCTTCACTGGTAGGAATTGGCTCTTGGTCTCGTGCGCCTGCTGCAGACTCGGCAGTCCGTTCACCGTCTCCAGCACTTTGGTCATGTCGGTGCCGTACACGGGCAGCTCCAGCCCCACAAGCGAGCGGATACTGTCACCACACAAACTGATCTCATGCGTGATAGTTCCAGGACGCCGGGGCTCGATGAGGGTCGAACGTACGTCGCTGGCGAGCTCTGTGGTCGTCTCGGCGATGTCTCCAGCGGGCTGCTCGTCCACCATAGCTTTCGGCGGTTAAGATGTGCCACTTGTATTTTCAGTGATGTTTAGTGTATATTGTCATAATTCTAATTGTGTTTTTTATGCTTAACACGAGAACACAAATCGTTACTATTTCCAATAATACACACGGAAAAAATAAACACTCGCATGTAAATATATTAAATTATATTAAATAATGGCCATGTGGTACACACATTATTTACGACTATCGAGACAACTAACGAAAAATGGTCTTGCACACCACCTTTGCCTACACTACGATGCCTATGAACACTGGACAGCTCGATCGTGAGGGGTGAACTCCGGGTCTTGGAGGGAATTAATCCACTGGCGGCCTTGAACAGCTGCATTAAAAGTCCTGGAACTCGTCTGCTCGAGTCGAGCCAGCGACTGGACTGGAGCAGTCGTCGCGTCGCAGGCGCTTGACCAGATCGCCCGATTGCAGTTTGAGCGAGACCACCGGCGCGTTCGTAAAGTCGTCGTCGAAATTGTCGGTGCAGTCGCAGCCATGGCACACAGGCACGATAGGCGGCGTCACCTGGCGCTGCAGCAGCTCGTCCCAGTCGAGCGACAGCGTGAAGAACGGGTGCTGCATGGCCTGCTGCGCCGTGAGACGGGAGGCCGGGTTCACGCAGAGTAGGCCCTTGAGCAGCGACAACGCGTGGCCCGACAAGTGCGGCGGATACCAAACACGCCCCTGCTGGATTATCCGAAAGAGACGGGCCATGTCACTGCACTGGAACGGCGGCGAGCCGGTCAGGAGCTCGTAAATGAAGCACCCGAAGGACCACATGTCCGTCTCGATGCCGTGGCCGTCCTTCTTGACCATCTCGGGCGACAGATACTCGGGCGAGCCGCAGAACGAATAGGTGCGCTGACCCGGGCTCATGTCCTGTTTGGCAAAGCCAAAGTCGGCGAGCTTGATGTGGCCTTGGGCATCCAGCAACACGTTCTCGGGCTTGAGATCTCGGTAGACGACTCCGTTGGTGTGCAGCTCGCTGAGCGCCGCGAGCACCTCAGCAGCGTAGAACCGCGTAGCGTTCTCGTCGAACTTTTGCGAGAACTGCTGCTGCAGGTGAAAGAAGAGCTCGCCCCCCTGGCAGTACTCGAGCACGAAGTTGAGGTCGCGGTCGGTCTGGAAGGCCGAGTAGAGCTTGACGATGAACGGGTGGCCACCCAGCTTCTCGAGCACCTTCTTCTCCGCAAGCGTGTGCACCACCTGTTTGCGCTGCACCAGCTTGCTCTTGTCCAGCGTCTTGACGACGTACATGCTCTGGGTCTCGCTGTGCCTGGCCAGCGCCACTTGCCGAGCGAAAGTGCCGCGTCCGATGACCTTGAGCAGCTTGAGGTCGTGCGGGTCGATGGCGGACACGGCTTCGCTCTTGGGGCTCAGGACGGAAGTGCTGTCATTGTTGCTGGCCGCGCGCGGCTTCGGGGTCTTGAGGTCGTCGGACGAGACCTCGGGCACCTCGTCCAGCAGGCGCGTGGGCGACAGCGGGCGCTTCTTGGCGTGGGTGAAGGCATCGGTCTGCACGGATAGCACGGCCGCCATGGCTGCTTGGGGGAATCGGAGTGACTACCGGTGCAAAGGAATTGTGACGGGGCGAACGCCAGCTTCGTCGATCGATCTTGTTTTCTTGTGGTCGCTGCTTGCGCTCTGCCAGGCAAGAGGAGTTGTGGCGGTGGCTGTCTATTGAGCCCTGGGTTTTCTATGGATGAGCGAACCCACCCCTCGCTGCGGTATTTGACGGTTTCCAGTGCGATTGCTGGACAACACGGCGTTTTTTGTCGGATCGTCTTTGGCCTGGACCGGCATACAAATATCAAGTCGTTCAGGGTTTTTTTATTATACGGGCGCGTGAACACCTCGGATTGGCCCGTTAAAGTAGACTTTTACTAACGGCCACGCCAATCGCGCGCGTTGCCGGTGCTTTGCCCGCAAAATTCATTTCTGTCCAATCGCACCGCCCCAATTTTAGGCAGACAGGCGACAGCGAAACGTCGCGCGGCCGGCGTTGAAGTTTACTGGCGTGTGTGGCACACATCAGCGGCTGCTGCTCATGGACGCTGACCACCCGTGCGGAGCTGCTGGCAGCAGCAGTGCTGCCAGCACGGCTTCCCTGCTCAACGCTATCGGGAATACCAATGACGAGCGCTCGTGGCGAGCGTGGATCTCTGCGCAGCGCGTTTCGCCGGCTCACTTCAACCTGAAACGGTCAACGCCATCCGAGCAATACAAATCGCATAAAGCGGATGAAGGCGATGGCGTTTGATCCAAACCTTGCCTTTATTGTTGGTAGTAGTATGTATGCCTTACTGTTGGTTGTCTACATATTGTAAGCCATCCTGTCTGGGTATCACTCGGAGTTGTCCGCCCTGGCCTCCCTGACGTGACCCAATCTGGAGCTCACAACGTCTCAGAATTTGTTTCTTCAACCCGCTGAATATATAGAGTCACACATATGGGCGATCATAATGATTTTCTGACTCCCCCTATTCACAGCGAACAAGTTCTGTATGTACGTTTTGAAAAATACTCTTCTCGCACTCGTTACCCGCTCCTCACACACAGTCCGACAACCTTGCCGTTTGTGGCCCATTGTTTCGCGGAGATGTCCTCCAGGAAAATGCTCACGCGCGAGGGCGGCACCCGGAGCTGCTCGGCCACGGTCTCCGTCAGTGCCGCCACCGTCTTGGGGTTGCGCTCGTCTTCGAGCCGACCGATACTACGGACGTGGACGAATGCCATGGGCTGCGTCGTCAGTAATACAAAAGCAGACGTGTGTAAGTATGTCGAAGTTGAGAGCACAGGCGCGCATGACAGCTCACCTCTTGGCTTTCTTGGCATGACATGATCAGACCCAGCTGCATCTGCACGACAATGTGTGGTGCAGGGCGATTCAGCGCAGCGGATATGGTCTTGGTGACAGCGGCGATCGCAGCGCTTGAATCCACATTGGCGCTCGCGACGTTGCTCGAGATGTTGACGTACGGCATGTTGGCGAGCTGGTTCCTGTTGAGAAGAAATATGGAAAGTGAGCTCCTGGCTTTTCATCACAAACCCGTTTACGTAGGGCCAGAGGCTTGCGCAGGTGGGGCGAAAATGTTCACGTGTAGCAGTCCAGCACACGTAATACATGTACCGTACTTCGAAGTATTAATACCACGGCAAGACAACAAATGTCCTGCGTGGTCTAGAACTTAGAACTTGATTTGATAACTTCAAAGCTAAACTTTAACAATTCAAATGTCATGGTGTGGCGCACACAACGAACCACATTGAAGGAAGGAAGAAGCGAAGCCCTTCATACTCAGCTTCAGTCAACTATCGCCAATATGGTGAGCCGCAGGTCACCTTCCTCATCGGCCCTGCCGCAGCGCCCGCTGAGCGCGCGCAAGGGGCTGCGCAACGACTTGGGCGCCAACAACTGCTTTCTCAACGTGGTGATCCAGAGCCTGTGGCACGTGCGCAGCTGCCGCGCGCTCATCTCCATGGGCGACCACGCCGTGCACCACCGCTGCGACGGCCAGCCCACGAACGCCAGCGCGGCTAAGACCACCACTCCGTGTCTGTTGTGTGAACTGGAGCAGATCTTCGTGATGTACCAGTTCGCGGAGCAACCGGTGCTGGATGTGGACCGTGTGCGTCTTGCTTTAGGGGAGACCTTCGCTTTGGGGGCCATGAACGACGCCACGGAGACGCTGGAGGCCATTCTGGACGCTCTACACTATGATACGTTCAATAGAATGCTACGACTCCGTCGGGGCGGAGACCGAGCTGCAGGTATTGGTGGAGCCCACAAGGTGGAGGAGATGTCCGAGAGTCTGAGGCAGGACGCGTCCGCCATCATCTGCGAGCCGCAGTGCGTGGCGCACCGGCTCTTCCAGATGAACCTCATGGAGCTCAAGGTGTGCGCGTCCTGCGGTCACACGGCCGAGCCCGTCATGAACACGGACTTTTTGTACCGCGTGTATGCGCAGGAGCTGCTCACCAATGCACGAGCGGGGGCAGATGCAGGCGTCAAGAAGAACACGACGCTGGAAGAAGTTCTGAGAGTGGAGGCCCAGTCGCAGGGTGTCGCCGGGACTTGTGACGCCTGTGAGAAGGGCGGTCAGCGAGCGCTGTGCAGGTGGATCCTCACGCTGCCGATGGTGTTCGCCATCAGCATCATTTGGTCCAGTAGTCACGTCAACAAGACGGACATCAAGGACTGGATGGAGCTGCTTTCGTCGCAGTGCACGGCCGCGGATGAGGAGAATGGGGAATCGCAGCAAGCAATGGATCTGGGACGTATCTTCCGTGTGGACAACTCGGCCGAAGTGTCGTCCGTGTACTCGTTCCGAGGACTCGTGTGCTATTACGGACGGCACTATGTGGGCTTTTTCGCCAGTCACAGTCTGGGTGACGACGGAGTTGAATGCGAACGATGGTTCTTGTTTGACGACACGCGCGTCAAGCTCGTGGGCTCCTGGGCGGATGTCAGGCTGCGCATCGAGCGCGGAGGGTACCAGCCGACCCTGTTGTTCTACGAACGCAACGGCATCGAGCATGAAAACCTCGAGAAAATCGCTTCGGAGATCCACAAGTGGTGGGAAGCGACTGCGGAGAAACCTGCTGAAGACAAAAAGGCTGAAGAAGAAGAGAAGAAACCTGCGGAAATTGTAGTGAAGAACGGCAAGGGAGCGCCGCACGAGGTGGATCTTGGTGGGGGCATAGAGGACGAGCTGTTGGCGAAAATGGAGCGAAGCGTTCGCATCACTCAGGAGCATCCGCTGCCGCTCTTGGTTCCAATCGCACCAAAAACGGTGCCAACAAGTCCAATTGCGTTGCCTCCCCGAGCGCCCAAATCTTTGCCTGCGAAGAATGGATATCAAATGAGAGACGGATGGCGCGCGGAGGATATTCATCTGGACATGGTCCACCAGTCTGGCCAGGACGCCTTGTCAAGGCTCAACGGAATCCTGTCCAAGGATAAGCCCCCCGCTACTGCTCCCGTCGATGGCCGAGCTGTGCTACGCATGGCCATGTCTCAGTCGATGCGGCGCTCTGTTCGTCTGCGGGATTATTCTGTTCATCGCCCCGCAGAGAAGCAAATTGAGGTGAATCCTGACAAGATTTTTGAAGACGAAACACCATCGATTGAAGAGGAACATGCAGACGCAAGCTCTCCACGTGCCAATATACCTGCAAGTAGAGACAGGTCCGCGCAGACGACCGCTGTCATCGCAACAGAAGGGGCCCAAGCTCCATTGAAGGCATTTGATGTGCGCCTTCATGCGTCGGACGGAGGCATCGGATTGCAACTGGAAGAGACTGCACGCAATGGCGATTCGTCTACCTCATCGGATTCGAAAACGTTCGCAGTGTCGGGCTTCGAAGTGAACGGTGCAGGTGCCAAACTTCCGGCGGAAGCAAGTGGAGCGATTCGCGAGGGCGACATCCTCGTCGGCATCAATGGCCAAATGCTGGAGAACGAGGAGCTCGTGCACGTATTGGAGATGCTGCTGATGTCCCCCAATCCCGTGCAGCTTCAGTTCCATCGCCACCAGCCATGGTCATGTCCTCGCTGCACGCTGCTGAACAAAGCTTCAGATTCGTCGTGCGCTGCTTGCGGCCACGCACCAGCACTGGAGACCTCAGCATAGCTGCGTTCACGCTGTCGAATGGCAACCAGAAGGAGAAAACGATGCGCCACTCGGGCCAACAACGTCTGATCATCGCGGGGTAGCACACGTGTGCAATGCCAATATATCAACGGGTTCCTGTTTGCCTACTTGCTTGTCCTAATACAAAGCATCTCGTCGACTAGCAAGTTTTCAATCTGCTACCTATTGAAGGAAATCTTGCGGTCCCATCCATTCGCGGCCACCTTCTCGTACGTAGGCCAGTGCTTCCAGACTGTGTCATCCGTGCCTTCAACACCCCTGGCCACCGAGAGATGATTCTCGATATAATGTATAAAGGTTGTCTTCTGTCCGGAGCAAGAACACTGCCAGGCTTGACGACGACACGGATCGTCTCGCAGAAGCGCATCCGTAGAATGGTGGGGCTCCGCAAGCATTCGCTGATGAACACTGTGCGGCCTTTTTCAACGTACTTCTACTTCCGTGCAGTACGCTGCTCCAGGACGTAAGAGGCTGGACCCTATTCGGTGCAGACGAAGCCGACGCAGCTCTTGCTCGTATCGGCAGACTGTTGCAACTCCTGCAAGTCACAAATATTTTACAGTTAGATATAAGGGCTTGCAAGTCAAATACTAGCTGCTAATGGGATGATACCTTCGAGCATATTCGCTCTCCATCGCGAACCCTTGTGCCTTGTCCAAATCAAACCAGCAAGTAGTTCGCCGTTTATTCGACAACCCAAAAAGCGCATCTCCCGCAAAAAGCAGATCCAAAAACTTGCTCCGTTTTCTCCAGCAACCTGCGCCGCGAACGAACAAGTGGCTCAATTCTTGCACAGCCCCAGTCTCTGTGGGAACGCGCGGCGACAAGGCAGCTGAAGCGGCACTGCGAAGCGGAAGAGGAGAACGCCAGGCTGCAATTTATGATAAAGGCGCCAGGTGTACAGCATTCGACGCATGATTCGACGTCGAGCCGATCTTGAGTTAAGACGCGACGGTATTCCTCATGTCTTTCCTTCACACTGATCATAGCAATTTCTGTACGGGCAGTTGTTGGAGGAGCTGCGCAACACAAAACGCCCCAAGCGTGGCAATGACGAACAAGTCTTCGACAAGTTGCTTGAAGGCGTTGATGCAGTTTATGCTACTCATACAAGGAGAAAGACATTGCCTCCGTGCCATGTCCGGGCTGGAAGTGTCGACTCGACCCCTCTGTGGTCGATGGCGCCGTATTCGCTACCTTTTGTCGGCAAGCACCAAGTTCCGTTTGATTTTACTCGGAGATTCCTCCTGATCTCGGGCAGGGTTACGCCGGGGTTACCAGCGCGCATTGGCGTTTCGTTTCAAGATCCGTAATTTTTGGTCGTTAAAGTGATTTGGTAAGAAATCCGCCAATGATATGTACAGGAGGGATAGGGGTTTAAAAAACTCATCAACTTGAGGAAGGTCTACCCAAGTCACTTAAAATCCACGGGTTTTCCAGAACGCTGATCAAGGGGTTCGAAAGAGACTTTGGAAAGTTGGCGAGAGTTTTTCCATTTCTTTGGAGGCTATTTTTCATTGGACAACCTACGCGTCCAGGTTTATCAGATTTCAAGAATACACACACACAAAGCCGCGACTTCGCACAAACCGCTCTGGATTTTACTTTGATGTGTTCACTTTAGCTATCGAATCATAATATAGTAGTAGCTAAGCAAATTGAAGCGATCATCCCAGCCGAAGCAGCTCAGGCAACATAACTTCCACTCATTCAAGGTCATGTATGCCCTAGCTCTGCAACAGCAACACCTTGACGCTTTCGGGCTACTTGTTTCCTAATGCCGCGCTCTTTATCTACGTACTCTAGGATTCGTGCAAGAATGTCGCACGAAGATGGAAGCTGCGCCCGCATCCCAATTCGTTAGCGATGGCGCTGGTCGGAAAAATGGAGGGTGTCGCCATCCAATCCAAGCGTTTCATGTTGGCCGAAGCTAGCAGTATGCGACGAGTGAGTCTTTCGCTGGATCGCAAGACTGGCCTACCTGTTGGTTGGTCGAGTCGACTCTTTGCCAGCCAGCACCAAGTTGACAAGGAGAAGTCGCGGCGCGCCAACTAGGTGCTGCCACTGTTGATGGAGGCCCGAGAGTCCGCGAGTGAGCTTGGGAAAGACTCAGATGCAAGCGGGGAGACGGTAGTGCGTGAAAGATTTATTGGTCGCAAAAAGTGTTGCGTGTTGGTAAAAAGTGGACACTGGGGGTATCGATCCCCCTACCTCCCGCATGCGAAGCGGGCGCTCTACCATTTGAGCTAAGCGCCCAGATACAAACCCAAACCGCAGCCCAATCGACGCGCTCAAAGCACACCAACACACAACAACAAACACGCACCGCTAACACCAACCGGACCCACTGCGATGCCACACACGCATGCTGCTCCAGCCCACACGCCTCCGACGACGCTCTCAGCCGATGCTACACTCGCTCTTCTTGCTGAATGGCTGCTGTCGCCTGTATGATCACCATACAGGCCAGCTAGAGATGACGACCGTGTCTCTCTTCGCAATGCATCGCATGCACCAGCGGAAATCCAAATACACGGTAACGCAAAAGACAAATGTTTAGCCACGGGCTGCCTCAAACCCAAGCAGATCAGCCGACATCGGATGCCAACGCAACTCAGCGACTTGTCTATTCTGGGTGGAGGCTTCTCAGCCAGCATGTGCTGGATGGGCAACGGTATGATGACCACGCACGGTCATCATTCGAGCTAGCAGTATGCGACGAGCGAGTCTCTCGCTGGATCGCAAGGCTGGCCTCCCAGTTGGTTGGTCGAGTTGACTCTTGGCCAGCCAGCACCAAGTTGACAAGAAGAAGTCGCGGCGCGCCTGCCAGTGTTGGAGGTGGCCCAAGAGTCGGCGAGTGAGCTTGGGAAAGACCCAGATGCAAGCGGGGAGACGGTAGTGCGTGAAAGATTTATTGGTCGCAAAAGGTGTTGCGTGTTGGTAAAAAGTGGACACTGGGGGTATCGATCCCCCTACCTCCCGCATGCGAAGCGGGCGCTCTACCATTTGAGCTAAGCGCCCAGATACAAACCCAAACCGCAGCCCAATCGACGCGCTCAAAGCACACCAACACACAACAACAAACACGCACCGCTAACACCAACCGGACCCACTGCGATGCCACACACGCATGCTGCTCCAGCCCACACGCCTCCGACGACGCTCTCAGCCGATGCTACACTCGCTCTTCTTGCTGAATGGCTGCTGTCGCCTGTATGATCACCATACAGGCCAGCTAGAGATGACGACCGTGTCTCTCTTCGCAATGCATCGCATGCACCAGCGGAAATCCAAATACACGGTAACGCAAAAGACACATTTTTAGCCACGGGCTGCCTCAAACCCAAGCAGATCAGCCGACATCAGATGCCAACGCAACTCAGCGACTTGTCTATTCTGGGTGGAGGCTTCTCAGCCAGCATGTGCTGGATGGGCAACGGTATGATGACCACGCACGGTCATCATTCGAGCTAGCAGTATGCGACGAGCGAGTCTCTCGCTGGATCGCAAGGCTGGCCTCCCAGTTGGTTGGTCGAGTTGACTCTTGGCCAGCCAGCACCAAGTTGACAAGAAGAAGTCGCGGCGCGCCTGCCAGTGTTGGAGGTGGCCCAAGAGTCGGCGAGTGAGCTTGGGAAAGACCCAGATGCAAGCGGGGAGACGGTAGTGCGTGAAAGATTTATTGGTCGCAAAAAGTGTTGCGTGTTGGTAAAAAGTGGACACTGGGGGTATCGATCCCCCTACCTCCCGCATGCGAAGCGGGCGCTCTACCATTTGAGCTAAGCGCCCAGATACAAACCCAAACCGCAGCCCAATCGACGCGCTCAAAGCACACCAACACACAACAACAAACACGCACCGCTAACACCAACCGGACCCACTGCGATGCCACACACGCATGCTGCTCCAGCCCACACGCCTCCGACGACGCTCTCAGCCGATGCTACACTCGCTCTTCTTGCTGAATGGCTGCTGTCGCCTGTATGATCACCATACAGGCCAGCTAGAGATGACGACCGTGTCTCGCTTCGCAATGCATCGCATGCACCAGCGGAAATCCAAATACACGGTAACGCAAAAGACAAATGTTTAGCCACGGGCTGCCTCAAACCCAAGCAGATCAGCCGACATCGGATGCCAACGCAACTCAGCGACTTGTCTATTCTGGGTGGAGGCTTCTCAGCCAGCATGTGCTGGATGGGCAACGGTATGATGACCACGCACGGTCATCATTCGAGCTAGCAGTATGCGACGAGCGAGTCTCTCGCTGGATCGCAAGGCTGGCCTCCCAGTTGGTTGGTCGAGTTGACTCTTGGCCAGCCAGCACCAAGTTGACAAGAAGAAGTCGCGGCGCGCCTGCCAGTGTTGGAGGTGGCCCAAGAGTCGGCGAGTGAGCTTGGGAAAGACCCAGATGCAAGCGGGGAGACGGTAGTGCGTGAAAGATTTATTGGTCGCAAAAGGTGTTGCGTGTTGGTAAAAAGTGGACACTGGGGGTATCGATCCCCCTACCTCCCGCATGCGAAGCGGGCGCTCTACCATTTGAGCTAAGCGCCCAGATACAAACCCAAACCGCAGCCCAATCGACGCGCTCAAAGCACACCAACACACAACAACAAACACGCACCGCTAACACCAACCGGACCCACTGCGATGCCACACACGCATGCTGCTCCAGCCCACACGCCTCCGACGACGCTCTCAGCCGATGCTACACTCGCTCTTCTTGCTGAATGGCTGCTGTCGCCTGTATGATCACCATACAGGCCAGCTAGAGATGACGACCGTGTCTCTCTTCGCAATGCATCGCATGCACCAGCGGAAATCCAAATACACGGTAACGCAAAAGACACATTTTTAGCCACGGGCTGCCTCAAACCCAAGCAGATCAGCCGACATCAGATGCCAACGCAACTCAGCGACTTGTCTATTCTGGGTGGAGGCTTCTCAGCCAGCATGTGCTGGATGGGCAACGGTATGATGACCACGCACGGTCATCATTCGAGCTAGCAGTATGCGACGAGCGAGTCTCTCGCTGGATCGCAAGGCTGGCCTCCCAGTTGGTTGGTCGAGTTGACTCTTGGCCAGCCAGCACCAAGTTGACAAGAAGAAGTCGCGGCGCGCCTGCCAGTGTTGGAGGTGGCCCAAGAGTCGGCGAGTGAGCTTGGGAAAGACCCAGATGCAAGCGGGGAGACGGTAGTGCGTGAAAGATTTATTGGTCGCAAAAGGTGTTGCGTGTTGGTAAAAAGTGGACACTGGGGGTATCGATCCCCCTACCTCCCGCATGCGAAGCGGGCGCTCTACCATTTCAGCTAAGCGCCCAGATACAAACCCAAACCGCAGCCCAATCGACGCGCTCAAAGCACACCAACACACAACAACAAACACGCACCGCAAACACCAACCGGACCCACTGCGATGCCACACAAGCATGCTGCTCCAGCCCACACGCCTCCGACGACGCTCTCAGCCGATGCTACACTCGCTCTTCTTGCTGAATGGCTGCTGTCGCCTGTATGATCACCATACAGGCCAGCTAGAGATGACGACCGTGTCTCGCTTCGCAATGCATCGCATGCACCAGCGGAAATCCAAATACACGGTAACGCAAAAGACAAATGTTTAGCCACGGGCTGCCTCAAACCCAAGCAGATCAGCCGACATCGGATGCCAACGCAACTCAGCGACTTGTCTATTCTGGGTGGAGGCTTCTCAGCCAGCATGTGCTGGATGGGCAACGGTATGATGACCACGCACGGTCATCATTCGAGCTAGCAGTATGCGACGAGCGAGTCTCTCGCTGGATCGCAAGGCTGGCCTCCCAGTTGGTTGGTCGAGTTGACTCTTGGCCAGCCAGCACCAAGTTGACAAGAAGAAGTCGCGGCGCGCCTGCCAGTGTTGGAGGTGGCCCAAGAGTCGGCGAGTGAGCTTGGGAAAGACCCAGATGCAAGCGGGGAGACGGTAGTGCGTGAAAGATTTATTGGTCGCAAAAAGTGTTGCGTGTTGGTAAAAAGTGGACACTGGGGGTATCGATCCCCCTACCTCCCGCATGCGAAGCGGGCGCTCTACCATTTGAGCTAAGCGCCCAGATACAAACCCAAACCGCAGCCCAATCGACGCGCTCAAAGCACACCAACACACAACAACAAACACGCACCGCTAACACCAACCGGACCCACTGCGATGCCACACAAGCATGCTGCTCCAGCCCACACGCCTCCGACGACGCTCTCAGCCGATGCTACACTCGCTCTTCTTGCTGAATGGCTGCTGTCGCCTGTATGATCACCATACAGGCCAGCTAGAGATGACGACCGTGTCTCTCTTCGCAATGCATCGCATGCACCAGCGGAAATCCAAATACACGGTAACGCAAAAGACACATTTTTAGCCACGGGCTGCCTCAAACCCAAGCAGATCAGCCGACATCGGATGCCAACGCAACTCAGCGACTTGTCTATTCTGGGTGGAGGCTTCTCAGCCAGCATGTGCTGGATGGGCAACGGTATGATGACCACGCACGGTCATCATTCGAGCTAGCAGTATGCGACGAGCGAGTCTCTCGCTGGATCGCAAGGCTGGCCTCCCAGTTGGTTGGTCGAGTTGACTCTTGGCCAGCCAGCACCAAGTTGACAAGAAGAAGTCGCGGCGCGCCTGCCAGTGTTGGAGGTGGCCCAAGAGTCGGCGAGTGAGCTTGGGAAAGACCCAGATGCAAGCGGGGAGACGGTAGTGCGTGAAAGATTTATTGGTCGCAAAAGGTGTTGCGTGTTGGTAAAAAGTGGACACTGGGGGTATCGATCCCCCTACCTCCCGCATGCGAAGCGGGCGCTCTACCATTTGAGCTAAGCGCCCAGATACAAACCCAAACCGCAGCCCAATCGACGCGCTCAAAGCACACCAACACACAACAACAAACACGCACCGCAAACACCAACCGGACCCACTGCGATGCCACACAAGCATGCTGCTCCAGCCCACACGCCTCCGACGACGCTTTCAGCCGATGCTACACTCGCTCTCCTTGCTGAATGGCTGCTGTCGCCTGTATGATCACCATACAGGCCAGCTAGAGATGACGACCGTGTCTCTCTTCGCAATGCATCGCATGCACCAGCGGAAATCCAAATACACGGTAACGCAAAAGACAAATGTTTAGCCACGGGCTGCCTCAAACCCAAGCAGATCAGCCGACATCGGATGCCAACGCAACTCAGCGACTTGTCTATTCTGGGTGGAGGCTTCTCAGCCAGCATGTGCTGGATGGGCAACGGTATGATGACCACGCACGGTCATCATTCGAGCTAGCAGTATGCGACGAGCGAGTCTCTCGCTGGATCGCAAGGCTGGCCTCCCAGTTGGTTGGTCGAGTTGACTCTTGGCCAGCCAGCACCAAGTTGACAAGAAGAAGTCGCGGCGCGCCTGCCAGTGTTGGAGGTGGCCCAAGAGTCGGCGAGTGAGCTTGGGAAAGACCCAGATGCAAGCGGGGAGACGGTAGTGCGTGAAAGATTTATTGGTCGCAAAAGGTGTTGCGTGTTGGTAAAAAGTGGACACTGGGGGTATCGATCCCCCTACCTCCCGCATGCGAAGCGGGCGCTCTACCATTTGAGCTAAGCGCCCAGATACAAACCCAAACCGCAGCCCAATCGACGCGCTCAAAGCACACCACACACAACAACAAACACGCACCGCAAACACCAACCGGACCCCCTCACACCACTGCGATGCTACACACGCATGCTGCTCCAGCCCACACGCCTCCGACGACGCTCTCAGCCGATGCTACACTCGCTCTTCTTGCTGAATGGCTGCTGTCGCCTGTATGATCACCATACAGGCCAGCTAGAGATGACGACCGTGTCTCTCTTCGCAATGCATCGCATGCACCAGCGGAAATCCAAATACACGGTAACGCAAAAGACAAATGTTTAGCCACGGGCTGCCTCAAACCCAAGCAGATCAGCCGACATCGGATGCCAACGCAACTCAGCGACTTGTCTATTCTGGGTGGAGGCTTCTCAGCCAGCATGTGCTGGATGGGCAACGGTATGATGACCACGCACGGTCATCATTCGAGCTAGCAGTATGCGACGAGCGAGTCTCTCGCTGGATCGCAAGGCTGGCCTCCCAGTTGGTTGGTCGAGTTGACTCTTGGCCAGCCAGCACCAAGTTGACAAGAAGAAGTCGCGGCGCGCCTGCCAGTGTTGGAGGTGGCCCAAGAGTCGGCGAGTGAGCTTGGGAAAGACCCAGATGCAAGCGGGGAGACGGTAGTGCGTGAAAGATTTATTGGTCGCAAAAGGTGTTGCGTGTTGGTAAAAAGTGGACACTGGGGGTATCGATCCCCCTACCTCCCGCATGCGAAGCGGGCGCTCTACCATTTCAGCTAAGCGCCCAGATACAAACCCAAACCGCAGCCCAATCGACGCGCTCAATGCACACCAACACACAACAACAAACACGCACCGCAAACACCAACCGGACCCCCTCACACCACTGCGATGCTACACACGCATGCTGCTCCAGCCCACACGCCTCCGACGACGCTCTCAGCCGATGCTACACTCGCTCTTCTTGCTGAATGGCTGCTGTCGCCTGTATGATCACCATACAGGCCAGCTAGAGATGACGACCGTGTCTCTCTTCGCAATGCATCGCATGCACCAGCGGAAATCCAAATACACGGTAACGCAAAAGACACATTTTTAGCCACGGGCTGCCTCAAACCCAAGCAGATCAGCCGACATCGGATGCCAACGCAACTCAGCGACTTGTCTATTCTGGGTGGAGGCTTCTCAGCCAGCATGTGCTGGATGGGCAACGGTATGATGACCACGCACGGTCATCATTCGAGCTAGCAGTATGCGACGAGCGAGTCTCTCGCTGGATCGCAAGGCTGGCCTCCCAGTTGGTTGGTCGAGTTGACTCTTGGCCAGCCAGCACCAAGTTGACAAGAAGAAGTCGCGGCGCGCCTGCCAGTGTTGGAGGTGGCCCAAGAGTCGGCGAGTGAGCTTGGGAAAGACCCAGATGCAAGCGGGGAGACGGTAGTGCGTGAAAGATTTATTGGTCGCAAAAGGTGTTGCGTGTTGGTAAAAAGTGGACACTGGGGGTATCGATCCCCCTACCTCCCGCATGCGAAGCGGGCGCTCTACCATTTGAGCTAAGCGCCCAGATACAAACCCAAACCGCAGCCCAATCGACGCGCTCAAAGCACACCAACACACAACAACAAACACGCACCGCAAACACCAACCGGACCCACTGCGATGCCACACAAGCATGCTGCTCCAGCCCACACGCCTCCGACGACGCTTTCAGCCGATGCTACACTCGCTCTCCTTGCTGAATGGCTGCTGTCGCCTGTATGATCACCATACAGGCCAGCTAGAGATGACGACCGTGTCTCTCTTCGCAATGCATCGCATGCACCAGCGGAAATCCAAATACACGGTAACGCAAAAGACAAATGTTTAGCCACGGGCTGCCTCAAACCCAAGCAGATCAGCCGACATCGGATGCCAACGCAACTCAGCGACTTGTCTATTCTGGGTGGAGGCTTCTCAGCCAGCATGTGCTGGATGGGCAACGGTATGATGACCACGCACGGTCATCATTCGAGCTAGCAGTATGCGACGAGCGAGTCTCTCGCTGGATAGCAAGGCTGGCCTCCCAGTTGGTTGGTCGAGTTGACTCTTGGCCAGCCAGCACCAAGTTGACAAGAAGAAGTCGCGGCGCGCCTGCCAGTGTTGGAGGTGGCCCAAGAGTCGGCGAGTGAGCTTGGGAAAGACCCAGATGCAAGCGGGGAGACGGTAGTGCGTGAAAGATTTATTGGTCGCAAAAGGTGTTGCGTGTTGGTAAAAAGTGGACACTGGGGGTATCGATCCCCCTACCTCCCGCATGCGAAGCGGGCGCTCTACCATTTGAGCTAAGCGCCCAGATACAAACCCAAACCGCAGCCCAATCGACGCGCTCAAAGCACACCAACACACAACAACAAACACGCACCGCAAACACCAACCGGACCCACTGCGATGCCACACAAGCATGCTGCTCCAGCCCACACGCCTCCGACGACGCTTTCAGCCGATGCTACACTCGCTCTCCTTGCTGAATGGCTGCTGTCGCCTGTATGATCACCATACAGGCCAGCTAGAGATGACGACCGTGTCTCTCTTCGCAATGCATCGCATGCACCAGCGGAAATCCAAATACACGGTAACGCAAAAGACAAATGTTTAGCCACGGGCTGCCTCAAACCCAAGCAGATCAGCCGACATCGGATGCCAACGCAACTCAGCGACTTGTCTATTCTGGGTGGAGGCTTCTCAGCCAGCATGTGCTGGATGGGCAACGGTATGATGACCACGCACGGTCATCATTCGAGCTAGCAGTATGCGACGAGCGAGTCTCTCGCTGGATCGCAAGGCTGGCCTCCCAGTTGGTTGGTCGAGTTGACTCTTGGCCAGCCAGCACCAAGTTGACAAGAAGAAGTCGCGGCGCGCCTGCCAGTGTTGGAGGTGGCCCAAGAGTCGGCGAGTGAGCTTGGGAAAGACCCAGATGCAAGCGGGGAGACGGTAGTGCGTGAAAGATTTATTGGTCGCAAAAGGTGTTGCGTGTTGGTAAAAAGTGGACACTGGGGGTATCGATCCCCCTACCTCCCGCATGCGAAGCGGGCGCTCTACCATTTGAGCTAAGCGCCCAGATACAAACCCAAACCGCAGCCCAATCGACGCGCTCAAAGCACACCAACACACAACAACAAACACGCACCGCAAACACCAACCGGACCCACTGCGATGCCACACAAGCATGCTGCTCCAGCCCACACGCCTCCGACGACGCTTTCAGCCGATGCTACACTCGCTCTCCTTGCTGAATGGCTGCTGTCGCCTGTATGATCACCATACAGGCCAGCTAGAGATGACGACCGTGTCTCTCTTCGCAATGCATCGCATGCACCAGCGGAAATCCAAATACACGGTAACGCAAAAGACAAATGTTTAGCCACGGGCTGCCTCAAACCCAAGCAGATCAGCCGACATCGGATGCCAACGCAACTCAGCGACTTGTCTATTCTGGGTGGAGGCTTCTCAGCCAGCATGTGCTGGATGGGCAACGGTATGATGACCACGCACGGTCATCATTCGAGCTAGCAGTATGCGACGAGCGAGTCTCTCGCTGGATCGCAAGGCTGGCCTCCCAGTTGGTTGGTCGAGTTGACTCTTGGCCAGCCAGCACCAAGTTGACAAGAAGAAGTCGCGGCGCGCCTGCCAGTGTTGGAGGTGGCCCAAGAGTCGGCGAGTGAGCTTGGGAAAGACCCAGATGCAAGCGGGGAGACGGTAGTGCGTGAAAGATTTATTGGTCGCAAAAGGTGTTGCGTGTTGGTAAAAAGTGGACACTGGGGGTATCGATCCCCCTACCTCCCGCATGCGAAGCGGGCGCTCTACCATTTGAGCTAAGCGCCCAGATACAAACCCAAACCGCAGCCCAATCGACGCGCTCAAAGCACACCAACACACAACAACAAACACGCACCGCAAACACCAACCGGACCCACTGCGATGCCACACAAGCATGCTGCTCCAGCCCACACGCCTCCGACGACGCTTTCAGCCGATGCTACACTCGCTCTCCTTGCTGAATGGCTGCTGTCGCCTGTATGATCACCATACAGGCCAGCTAGAGATGACGACCGTGTCTCTCTTCGCAATGCATCGCATGCACCAGCGGAAATCCAAATACACGGTAACGCAAAAGACAAATGTTTAGCCACGGGCTGCTTCAAACCCAAGCAGATCAGCCGACATCGGATGCCAACGTAACTCAGCGACTTGTCTATTCTGGGTGGAGGCTTCTCAGCCAGCATGTGCTGGATGGGCAGCGGTATGATGACCACGCACGGTCATCATTCGAGCTAGCAGTATGCGACGAGCGAGTCTCTCGCTGGATCGCAAGGCTGGCCTCCCAGTTGGTTGGTCGAGTTGACTCTTGGCCAGCCAGCACCAAGTTGACAAGAAGAAGTCGCGGCGCGCCTGCCAGTGTTGGAGGTGGCCCAAGAGTCGGCGAGTGAGCTTGGGAAAGACCCAGATGCAAGCGGGGAGACGGTAGTGCGTGAAAGATTTATTGGTCGCAAAAGGTGTTGCGTGTTGGTAAAAAGTGGACACTGGGGGTATCGATCCCCCTACCTCCCGCATGCGAAGCGGGCGCTCTACCATTTGAGCTAAGCGCCCAGATACAAACCCAAACCGCAGCCCAATCGACGCGCTCAAAGCACACCAACACACAACAACAAACACGCACCGCAAACACCAACCGGACCCACTGCGATGCCACACAAGCATGCTGCTCCAGCCCACACGCCTCCGACGACGCTTTCAGCCGATGCTACACTCGCTCTCCTTGCTGAATGGCTGCTGTCGCCTGTATGATCACCATACAGGCCAGCTAGAGATGACGACCGTGTCTCTCTTCGCAATGCATCGCATGCACCAGCGGAAATCCAAATACACGGTAACGCAAAAGACAAATGTTTAGCCACGGGCTGCTTCAAACCCAAGCAGATCAGCCGACATCGGATGCCAACGCAACTCAGCGACTTGTCTATTCTGGGTGGAGGCTTCTCAGCCAGCATGTGCTGGATGGGCAACGGTATGATGACCACGCACGGTCATCATTCGAGCTAGCAGTATGCGACGAGCGAGTCTCTCGCTGGATCGCAAGGCTGGCCTCCCAGTTGGTTGGTCGAGTTGACTCTTGGCCAGCCAGCACCAAGTTGACAAGAAGAAGTCGCGGCGCGCCTGCCAGTGTTGGAGGTGGCCCAAGAGTCGGCGAGTGAGCTTGGGAAAGACCCAGATGCAAGCGGGGAGACGGTAGTGCGTGAAAGATTTATTGGTCGCAAAAGGTGTTGCGTGTTGGTAAAAAGTGGACACTGGGGGTATCGATCCCCCTACCTCCCGCATGCGAAGCGGGCGCTCTACCATTTGAGCTAAGCGCCCAGATACAAACCCAAACCGCAGCCCAATCGACGCGCTCAAAGCACACCAACACACAACAACAAACACGCACCGCAAACACCAACCGGACCCACTGCGATGCCACACAAGCATGCTGCTCCAGCCCACACGCCTCCGACGACGCTTTCAGCCGATGCTACACTCGCTCTCCTTGCTGAATGGCTGCTGTCGCCTGTATGATCACCATACAGGCCAGCTAGAGATGACGACCGTGTCTCTCTTCGCAATGCATCGCATGCACCAGCGGAAATCCAAATACACGGTAACGCAAAAGACAAATGTTTAGCCACGGGCTGCCTCAAACCCAAGCAGATCAGCCGACATCGGATGCCAACGCAACTCAGCGACTTGTCTATTCTGGGTGGAGGCTTCTCAGCCAGCATGTGCTGGATGGGCAACGGTATGATGACCACGCACGGTCATCATTCGAGCTAGCAGTATGCGACGAGCGAGTCTCTCGCTGGATCGCAAGGCTGGCCTCCCAGTTGGTTGGTCGAGTTGACTCTTGGCCAGCCAGCACCAAGTTGACAAGAAGAAGTCGCGGCGCGCCTGCCAGTGTTGGAGGTGGCCCAAGAGTCGGCGAGTGAGCTTGGGAAAGACCCAGATGCAAGCGGGGAGACGGTAGTGCGTGAAAGATTTATTGGTCGCAAAAGGTGTTGCGTGTTGGTAAAAAGTGGACACTGGGGGTATCGATCCCCCTACCTCCCGCATGCGAAGCGGGCGCTCTACCATTTGAGCTAAGCGCCCAGATACAAACCCAAACCGCAGCCCAATCGACGCGCTCAAAGCACACCAACACACAACAACAAACACGCACCGCAAACACCAACCGGACCCCCTCACACCACTGCGATGCTACACACGCATGCTGCTCCAGCCCACACGCCTCCGACGACGCTCTCAGCCGATGCTACACTCGCTCTTCTTGCTGAATGGCTGCTGTCGCCTGTATGATCACCATACAGGCCAGCTAGAGATGACGACCGTGTCTCTCTTCGCAATGCATCGCATGCACCAGCGGAAATCCAAATACACGGTAACGCAAAAGACAAATGTTTAGCCACGGGCTGCCTCAAACCCAAGCAGATCAGCCGACATCGGATGCCAACGCAACTCAGCGACTTGTCTATTCTGGGTGGAGGCTTCTCAGCCAGCATGTGCTGGATGGGCAACGGTATGATGACCACGCACGGTCATCATTCGAGCTAGCAGTATGCGACGAGCGAGTCTCTCGCTGGATCGCAAGGCTGGCCTCCCAGTTGGTTGGTCGAGTTGACTCTTGGCCAGCCAGCACCAAGTTGACAAGAAGAAGTCGCGGCGCGCCTGCCAGTGTTGGAGGTGGCCCAAGAGTCGGCGAGTGAGCTTGGGAAAGACCCAGATGCAAGCGGGGAGACGGTAGTGCGTGAAAGATTTATTGGTCGCAAAAGGTGTTGCGTGTTGGTAAAAAGTGGACACTGGGGGTATCGATCCCCCTACCTCCCGCATGCGAAGCGGGCGCTCTACCATTTGAGCTAAGCGCCCAGATACAAACCCAAACCGCAGCCCAATCGACGCCTCAAAGCACACCAACACACAACAACAAACACGCACCGCAAACACCAACCGGACCCCCTCACACCACTGCGATGCTACACACGCATGCTGCTCCAGCCCACACGCCTCCGACGACGCTCTCAGCCGATGCTACACTCGCTCTTCTTGCTGAATGGCTGCTGTCGCCTGTATGATCACCATACAGGCCAGCTAGAGATGACGACCGTGTCTCTCTTCGCAATGCATCGCATGCACCAGCGGAAATCCAAATACACGGTAACGCAAAAGACAAATGTTTAGCCACGGGCTGCCTCAAACCCAAGCAGATCAGCCGACATCGGATGCCAACGCAACTCAGCGACTTGTCTATTCTGGGTGGAGGCTTCTCAGCCAGCATGTGCTGGATGGGCAACGGTATGATGACCACGCACGGTCATCATTCGAGCTAGCAGTATGCGACGAGCGAGTCTCTCGCTGGATCGCAAGGCTTGCCTCCCAGTTGGTTGGTCGAGTTGACTCTTGGCCAGCCAGCACCAAGTTGACAAGAAGAAGTCGCGGCGCGCCTGCCAGTGTTGGAGGTGGCCCAAGAGTCGGCGAGTGAGCTTGGGAAAGACCCAGATGCAAGCGGGGAGACGGTAGTGCGTGAAAGATTTATTGGTCGCAAAAGGTGTTGCGTGTTGGTAAAAAGTGGACACTGGGGGTATCGATCCCCCTACCTCCCGCATGCGAAGCGGGCGCTCTACCATTTGAGCTAAGCGCCCAGATACAAACCCAAACCGCAGCCCAATCGACGCGCTCAAAGCACACCAACACACAACAACAAACACGCACCGCAAACACCAACCGGACCCCCTCACACCACTGCGATGCTACACACGCATGCTGCTCCAGCCCACACGCCTCCGACGACGCTTTCAGCCGATGCTACACTCGCTCTTCTTGCTGAATGGCTGCTGTCGCCTGTATGATCACCATACAGGCCAGCTAGAGATGACGACCGTGTCTCTCTTCGCAATGCATCGCATGCACCAGCGGAAATCCAAATACACGGTAACGCAAAAGACAAATGTTTAGCCACGGGCTGCCTCAAACCCAAGCAGATCAGCCGACATCGGATGCCAACGCAACTCAGCGACTTGTCTATTCTGGGTGGAGGCTTCTCAGCCAGCATGTGCTGGATGGGCAACGGTATGATGACCACGCACGGTCATCATTCGAGCTAGCAGTATGCGACGAGCGAGTCTCTCGCTGGATCGCAAGGCTGGCCTCCCAGTTGGTTGGTCGAGTTGACTCTTGGCCAGCCAGCACCAAGTTGACAAGAAGAAGTCGCGGCGCGCCTGCCAGTGTTGGAGGTGGCCCAAGAGTCGGCGAGTGAGCTTGGGAAAGACCCAGATGTAAGCGGGGAGACGGTAGTGCGTGAAAGATTTATTGGTCGCAAAAGGTGTTGCGTGTTGGTAAAAAGTGGACACTGGGGGTATCGATCCCCCTACCTCCCGCATGCGAAGCGGGCGCTCTACCATTTGAGCTAAGCGCCCAGATACAAACCCAAACCGCAGCCCAATCGACGCGCTCAAAGCACACCAACACACAACAACAAACACGCACCGCAAACACCAACCGGACCCCCTCACACCACTGCGATGCTACACACGCATGCTGCTCCAGCCCACACGCCTCCGACGACGCTCTCAGCCGATGCTACACTCGCTCTTCTTGCTGAATGGCTGCTGTCGCCTGTATGATCACCATACAGGCCAGCTAGAGATGACGACCGTGTCTCTCTTCGCAATGCATCGCATGCACCAGCGGAAATCCAAATACACGGTAACGCAAAAGACAAATGTTTAGCCACGGGCTGCCTCAAACCCAAGCAGATCAGCCGACATCGGATGCCAACGCAACTCAGCGACTTGTCTATTCTGGGTGGAGGCTTCTCAGCCAGCATGTGCTGGATGGGCAACGGTATGATGACCACGCACGGTCATCATTCGAGCTAGCAGTATGCGACGAGCGAGTCTCTCGCTGGATCGCAAGGCTGGCCTCCCAGTTGGTTGGTCGAGTTGACTCTTGGCCAGCCAGCACCAAGTTGACAAGAAGAAGTCGCGGCGCGCCTGCCAGTGTTGGAGGTGGCCCAAGAGTCGGCGAGTGAGCTTGGGAAAGACCCAGATGCAAGCGGGGAGACGGTAGTGCGTGAAAGATTTATTGGTCGCAAAAGGTGTTGCGTGTTGGTAAAAAGTGGACACTGGGGGTATCGATCCCCCTACCTCCCGCATGCGAAGCGGGCGCTCTACCATTTGAGCTAAGCGCCCAGATACAAACCCAAACCGCAGCCCAATCGACGCGCTCAAAGCACACCAACACAACAACAAACACGCACCGCAAACACCAACCGGACCCCCTCACACCACTGCGATGCTACACACGCATGCTGCTCCAGCCCACACGCCTCCGACGACGCTCTCAGCCGATGCTACACTCGCTCTTCTTGCTGAATGGCTGCTGTCGCCTGTATGATCACCATACAGGCCAGCTAGAGATGACGACCGTGTCTCTCTTCGCAATGCATCGCATGCACCAGCGGAAATCCAAATACACGGTAACGCAAAAGACAAATGTTTAGCCACGGGCTGCCTCAAACCCAAGCAGATCAGCCGACATCGGATGCCAACGCAACTCAGCGACTTGTCTATTCTGGGTGGAGGCTTCTCAGCCAGCATGTGCTGGATGGGCAACGGTATGATGACCACGCACGGTCATCATTCGAGCTAGCAGTATGCGACGAGCGAGTCTCTCGCTGGATCGCAAGGCTGGCCTCCCAGTTGGTTGGTCGAGTTGACTCTTGGCCAGCCAGCACCAAGTTGACAAGAAGAAGTCGCGGCGCGCCTGCCAGTGTTGGAGGTGGCCCAAGAGTCGGCGAGTGAGCTTGGGAAAGACCCAGATGCAAGCGGGGAGACGGTAGTGCGTGAAAGATTTATTGGTCGCAAAAGGTGTTGCGTGTTGGTAAAAAGTGGACACTGGGGGTATCGATCCCCCTACCTCCCGCATGCGAAGCGGGCGCTCTACCATTTGAGCTAAGCGCCCAGATACAAACCCAAACCGCAGCCCAATCGACGCGCTCAAAGCACACCAACACAACAACAAACACGCACCGCAAACACCAACCGGACCCCCTCACACCACTGCGATGCTACACACGCATGCTGCTCCAGCCCACACGCCTCCGACGACGCTCTCAGCCGATGCTACACTCGCTCTTCTTGCTGAATGGCTGCTGTCGCCTGTATGATCACCATACAGGCCAGCTAGAGATGACGACCGTGTCTCTCTTCGCAATGCATCGCATGCACCAGCGGAAATCCAAATACACGGTAACGCAAAAGACAAATGTTTAGCCACGGGCTGCCTCACACCCAAGCAGATCAGCCGACATCGGATGCCAACGCAACTCAGCGACTTGTCTATTCTGGGTGGAGGCTTCTCAGCCAGCATGTGCTGGATGGGCAACGGTATGATGACCACGCACGGTCATCATTCGAGCTAGCAGTATGCGACGAGCGAGTCTCTCGCTGGATCGCAAGGCTGGCCTCCCAGTTGGTTGGTCGAGTTGACTCTTGGCCAGCCAGCACCAAGTTGACAAGAAGAAGTCGCGGCGCGCCTGCCAGTGTTGGAGGTGGCCCAAGAGTCGGCGAGTGAGCTTGGGAAAGACCCAGATGCAAGCGGGGAGACGGTAGTGCGTGAAAGATTTATTGGTCGCAAAAGGTGTTGCGTGTTGGTAAAAAGTGGACACTGGGGGTATCGATCCCCCTACCTCCCGCATGCGAAGCGGGCGCTCTACCATTTGAGCTAAGCGCCCAGATACAAACCCAAACCGCAGCCCAATCGACGCGCTCAAAGCACACCAACACAACAACAAACACGCACCGCAAACACCAACCGGACCCCCTCACACCACTGCGATGCTACACACGCATGCTGCTCCAGCCCACACGCCTCCGACGACGCTCTCAGCCGATGCTACACTCGCTCTTCTTGCTGAATGGCTGCTGTCGCCTGTATGATCACCATACAGGCCAGCTAGAGATGACGACCGTGTCTCTCTTCGCAATGCATCGCATGCACCAGCGGAAATCCAAATACACGGTAACGCAAAAGACAAATGTTTAGCCACGGGCTGCCTCAAACCCAAGCAGATCAGCCGACATCGGATGCCAACGCAACTCAGCGACTTGTCTATTCTGGGTGGAGGCTTCTCAGCCAGCATGTGCTGGATGGGCAACGGTATGATGACCACGCACGGTCATCATTCGAGCTAGCAGTATGCGACGAGCGAGTCTCTCGCTGGATCGCAAGGCTGGCCTCCCAGTTGGTTGGTCGAGTTGACTCTTGGCCAGCCAGCACCAAGTTGACAAGAAGAAGTCGCGGCGCGCCTGCCAGTGTTGGAGGTGGCCCAAGAGTCGGCGAGTGAGCTTGGGAAAGACCCAGAGGCAAGCGGGGAGACGGTAGTGCGTGAAAGATTTATTGGTCGCAAAAGGTGTTGCGTGTTGGTAAAAAGTGGACACTGGGGGTATCGATCCCCCTACCTCCCGCATGCGAAGCGGGCGCTCTACCATTTGAGCTAAGCGCCCAGATACAAACCCAAACCGCAGCCCAATCGACGCGCTCAAAGCACACCAACACAACAACAAACACGCACCGCAAACACCAACCGGACCCCCTCACACCACTGCGATGCTACACACGCATGCTGCTCCAGCCCACACGCCTCCGACGACGCTCTCAGCCGATGCTACACTCGCTCTTCTTGCTGAATGGCTGCTGTCGCCTGTATGATCACCATACAGGCCAGCTAGAGATGACGACCGTGTCTCTCTTCGCAATGCATCGCATGCACCAGCGGAAATCCAAATACACGGTAACGCAAAAGACAAATGTTTAGCCACGGGCTGCCTCAAACCCAAGCAGATCAGCCGACATCGGATGCCAACGCAACTCAGCGACTTGTCTATTCTGGGTGGAGGCTTCTCAGCCAGCATGTGCTGGATGGGCAACGGTATGATGACCACGCACGGTCATCATTCGAGCTAGCAGTATGCGACGAGCGAGTCTCTCGCTGGATCGCAAGGCTGGCCTCCCAGTTGGTTGGTCGAGTTGACTCTTGGCCAGCCAGCACCAAGTTGACAAGAAGAAGTCGCGGCGCGCCTGCCAGTGTTGGAGGTGGCCCAAGAGTCGGCGAGTGAGCTTGGGAAAGACCCAGATGCAAGCGGGGAGACGGTAGTGCGTGAAAGATTTATTGGTCGCAAAAGGTGTTGCGTGTTGGTAAAAAGTGGACACTGGGGGTATCGATCCCCCTACCTCCCGCATGCGAAGCGGGCGCTCTACCATTTGAGCTAAGCGCCCAGATACAAACCCAAACCGCAGCCCAATCGACGCGCTCAAAGCACACCAACACACAACAACAAACACGCACCGCAAACACCAACCGGACCCCCTCACACCACTGCGATGCTACACACGCATGCTGCTCCAGCCCACACGCCTCCGACGACGCTCTCAGCCGATGCTACACTCGCTCTTCTTGCTGAATGGCTGCTGTCGCCTGTATGATCACCATACAGGCCAGCTAGAGATGACGACCGTGTCTCTCTTCGCAATGCATCGCATGCAGCAGCGGAAATCCAAATACACGGTAACGCAAAGACAAATGTTTAGCCACGGGCTACCTCAAACCCAAGCAGATCAGCCGACATCGGATGCCAACGCAACTCAGCGACTTGTCTATTCTGGGTGGAGGCTTCTCAGCCAGCATGTGCTGGATGGGCAACGGTATGATGACCACGCACGGTCATCATTCGAGCTAGCAGTATGCGACGAGCGAGTCTCTCGCTGGATCGCAAGGCTGGCCTCCCAGTTGGTTGGTCGAGTTGACTCTTGGCCAGCCAGCACCAAGTTGACAAGAAGAAGTCGCGGCGCGCCTGCCAGTGTTGGAGGTGGCCCAAGAGTCGGCGAGTGAGCTTGGGAAAGACCCAGATGCAAGCGGGGAGACGGTAGTGCGTGAAAGATTTATTGGTCGCAAAAGGTGTTGCGTGTTGGTAAAAAGTGGACACTGGGGGTATCGATCCCCCTACCTCCCGCATGCGAAGCGGGCGCTCTACCATTTGAGCTAAGCGCCCAGATACAAACCCAAACCGCAGCCCAATCGACGCGCTCAAAGCACACCAACACACAACAACAAACACGCACCGCAAACACCAACCGGACCCCCTCACACCACTGCGATGCTACACACGCATGCTGCTCCAGCCCACACGCCTCCGACGACGCTCTCAGCCGATGCTACACTCGCTCTTCTTGCTGAATGGCTGCTGTCGCCTGTATGATCACCATACAGGCCAGCTAGAGATGACGACCGTGTCTCTCTTCGCAATGCATCGCATGCACCAGCGGAAATCCAAATACACGGTAACGCAAAAGACAAATGTTTAGCCACGGGCTGCCTCAAACCCAAGCAGATCAGCCGACATCGGATGCCAACGCAACTCAGCGACTTGTCTATTCTGGGTGGAGGCTTCTCAGCCAGCATGTGCTGGATGGGCAACGGTATGATGACCACGCACGGTCATCATTCGAGCTAGCAGTATGCGACGAGCGAGTCTCTCGCTGGATCGCAAGGCTGGCCTCCCAGTTGGTTGGTCGAGTTGACTCTTGGCCAGCCAGCACCAAGTTGACAAGAAGAAGTCGCGGCGCGCCTGCCAGTGTTGGAGGTGGCCCAAGAGTCGGCGAGTGAGCTTGGGAAAGACCCAGATGCAAGCGGGGAGACGGTAGTGCGTGAAAGATTTATTGGTCGCAAAAGGTGTTGCGTGTTGGTAAAAAGTGGACACTGGGGGTATCGATCCCCCTACCTCCCGCATGCGAAGCGGGCGCTCTACCATTTGAGCTAAGCGCCCAGATACAAACCCAAACCGCAGCCCAATCGACGCGCTCAAAGCACACCAACACACAACAACAAACACGCACCGCAAACACCAACCGGACCCCCTCACACCACTGCGATGCCACACACGCATGCTGCTCCAGCCCACACGCCTCCGACGACGCTCTCAGCCGATGCTACACTCGCTCTCCTTGCTGAATGGCTGCTGTCGCCTGTATGATCACCATACAGGCCAGCTAGAGATGACGACCGTGTCTCTCTTCGCAATGCATCGCATGCACCAGCGGAAATCCAAATACACGGTAACGCAAAAGACAAATGTTTAGCCACGGGCTGCCTCAAACCCAAGCAGATCAGCCGACATCGGATGCCAACGCAACTCAGCGACTTGTCTATTCTGGGTGGAGGCTTCTCAGCCAGCATGTGCTGGATGGGCAACGGTATGATGACCACGCACGGTCATCATTCGAGCTAGCAGTATGCGACGAGCGAGTCTCTCGCTGGATCGCAAGGCTGGCCTCCCAGTTGGTTGGTCGAGTTGACTCTTGGCCAGCCAGCACCAAGTTGACAAGAAGAAGTCGCGGCGCGCCTGCCAGTGTTGGAGGTGGCCCAAGAGTCGGCGAGTGAGCTTGGGAAAGACCCAGATGCAAGCGGGGAGACGGTAGTGCGTGAAAGATTTATTGGTCGCAAAAGGTGTTGCGTGTTGGTAAAAAGTGGACACTGGGGGTATCGATCCCCCTACCTCCCGCATGCGAAGCGGGCGCTCTACCATTTGAGCTAAGCGCCCAGATACAAACCCAAACCGCAGCCCAATCGACGCGCTCAAAGCACACCAACACACAACAACAAACACGCACCGCAAACACCAACCGGACCCCCTCACACCACTGCGATGCCACACACGCATGCTGCTCCAGCCCACACGCCTCCGACGACGCTCTCAGCCGATGCTACACTCGCTCTCCTTGCTGAATGGCTGCTGTCGCCTGTATGATCACCATACAGGCCAGCTAGAGATGACGACCGTGTCTCTCTTCGCAATGCATCGCATGCACCAGCGGAAATCCAAATACACGGTAACGCAAAAGACAAATGTTTAGCCACGGGCTGCCTCAAACCCAAGCAGATCAGCCGACATCGGATGCCAACGCAACTCAGCGACTTGTCTATTCTGGGTGGAGGCTTCTCAGCCAGCATGTGCTGGATGGGCAACGGTATGATGACCACGCACGGTCATCATTCGAGCTAGCAGTATGCGACGAGCGAGTCTCTCGCTGGATCGCAAGGCTGGCCTCCCAGTTGGTTGGTCGAGTTGACTCTTGGCCAGCCAGCACCAAGTTGACAAGAAGAAGTCGCGGCGCGCCTGCCAGTGTTGGAGGTGGCCCAAGAGTCGGCGAGTGAGCTTGGGAAAGACCCAGATGCAAGCGGGGAGACGGTAGTGCGTGAAAGATTTATTGGTCGCAAAAGGTGTTGCGTGTTGGTAAAAAGTGGACACTGGGGGTATCGATCCCCCTACCTCCCGCATGCGAAGCGGGCGCTCTACCATTTGAGCTAAGCGCCCAGATACAAACCCAAACCGCAGCCCAATCGACGCGCTCAAAGCACACCAACACACAACAACAAACACGCACCGCAAACACCAACCGGACCCCCTCACACCACTGCGATGCCACACACGCATGCTGCTCCAGCCCACACGCCTCCGACGACGCTCTCAGCCGATGCTACACTCGCTCTCCTTGCTGAATGGCTGCTGTCGCCTGTATGATCACCATACAGGCCAGCTAGAGATGACGACCGTGTCTCTCTTCGCAATGCATCGCATGCACCAGCGGAAATTCAAATACACGGTAACGCAAAAGACACATTTTTAGCCACGGGCTGCCTCAAACCCAAGCAGATCAGCCGACATCGGATGCCAACGCAACTCAGCGACTTGTCTATTCTGGGTGGAGGCTTCTCAGCCAGCATGTCAGCACCAAGTTGACAAGAAGAAGTCGCGGCGCGCCTGCCACTGTTGGAGGTGGCCCAAGAGTCGGCGAGTGAGCTTGGGAAAGACCCAGATGCAAGCGGGGAGACGGTAGTGCGTGAAAGATTTATTGGTCGCAAAAGGTGTTGCGTGTTGGTAAAAAGTGGACACTGGGGGTATCGATCCCCCTACCTCCCGCATGCGAAGCGGGCGCTCTACCATTTGAGCTAAGCGCCCAGATACAAACCCAAACCGCAGCCCAATCGACGCGCTCAAAGCACACCAACACACAACAACAAACACGCACCGCAAACACCAACCGGACCCCCTCACACCACTGCGATGCCACACACGCATGCTGCTCCAGCCCACACGCCTCCGACGACGCTCTCAGCCGATGCTACACTCGCTCTCCTTGCTGAATGGCTGCTGTCGCCTGTATGATCACCATACAGGCCAGCTAGAGATGACGACCGTGTCTCTCTTCGCAATGCATCGCATGCACCAGCGGAAATCCAAATACACGGTAACGCAAAAGACACATTTTTAGCCACGGGCTGCCTCAAACCCAAGCAGATCAGCCGACATCGGATGCCAACGCAACTCAGCGACTTGTCTATTCTGGGTGGAGGCTTCTCAGCCAGCATGTGCTGGATGGGCAACGGTATGATGACCACGCACGGTCATCATTCGAGCTAGCAGTATGCGACGAGCGAGTCTCTCGCTGGATCGCAAGGCTGGCCTCCCAGTTGGTTGGTCGAGTTGACTCTTGGCCAGCCAGCACCAAGTTGACAAGAAGAAGTCGCGGCGCGCCTGCCAGTGTTGGAGGTGGCCCAAGAGTCGGCGAGTGAGCTTGGGAAAGACCCAGATGCAAGCGGGGAGACGGTAGTGCGTGAAAGATTTATTGGTCGCAAAAGGTGTTGCGTGTTGGTAAAAAGTGGACACTGGGGGTATCGATCCCCCTACCTCCCGCATGCGAAGCGGGCGCTCTACCATTTGAGCTAAGCGCCCAGATACAAACCCAAACCGCAGCCCAATCGACGCGCTCAAAGCACACCAACACACAACAACAAACACGCACCGCAAACACCAACCGGACCCCCTCACACCACTGCGATGCTACACACGCATGCTGCTCCAGCCCACACGCCTCCGACGACGCTCTCAGCCGATGCTACACTCGCTCTCCTTGCTGAATGGCTGCTGTCGCCTGTATGATCACCATACAGGCCAGCTAGAGATGACGACCGTGTCTCTCTTCGCAATGCATCGCATGCACCAGCGGAAATCCAAATACACGGTAACGCAAAAGACACATTTTTAGCCACGGGCTGCCTCAAACCCAAGCAGATCAGCCGACATCGGATGCCAACGCAACTCAGCGACTTGTCTATTCTGGGTGGAGGCTTCTCAGCCAGCATGTCAGCACCAAGTTGACAAGAAGAAGTCGCGGCGCGCCTGCCACTGTTGGAGGTGGCCCGAGAGTCCGCGAATGAGCTTGGGAAAGACCCAGAGGCAAGCGGGAGACGGTAGTGCGTGAAAAATTTGTAGGTCGTAAAAGGTGTTGCGTGTTGGTAAAAAATGGACACTGGGGGTATCGATCCCCCTACCTCCCGCATGCGAAGCGGGCGCTCTACCATTTGAGCTAAGCGCCCAGATACAAACCGAAACCGCAGCCCAATTGACGCGCTCAAAGCACACCAACACACAACAACAAACACGCACCGCAAACACCAACCGGACCCCCCTCACACCACTGCGATGCTACACACGCTGCTCCAGCCCACACGCCTCCGACGACGCTCTCAGCCGATGCTACACTCGCTCTCCTTGCTGAATGGCTGCTGTCGCCTGTATGACTGTTCTCGCTCGCCACACAGGCGGCCAGCTAGAGATGACGACCATGTCTCTCTTCGCAATGCATCACATGCACCAGCGGAAATCCAAATACACGGTAACGCAAAAGACACATTTTTAGCCACGGGCTGCCTCAAACCCAAGCAGATCAGCCGACATCGGATGCCAACGCAACTCAGCGACTTGTCTATTCTGGGTGGAGGCTTCTCAGCCAGCATGTCAGCACCAAGTTGACAAGAAGAAGTCGCGGCGCGCCTGCCAGTGTTGGAGGTGGCCCAAGAGTCGGCGAGTGAGCTTGGGAAAGACCCAGATGCAAGCGGGGAGACGGTAGTGCGTGAAAGATTTATTGGTCGCAAAAGGTGTTGCGTGTTGGTAAAAAGTGGACACTGGGGGTATCGATCCCCCTACCTCCCGCATGCGAAGCGGGCGCTCTACCATTTGAGCTAAGCGCCCAGATACAAACCCAAACCGCAGCCCAATCGATGCGCTCAAAGCACACCAACACACAACAACAAACACGCACCGCAAACACCAACCGGACCCACTGCGATGCCACACACGCATGCTGCTCCAGCCCACACGCCTCCGACGACGCTCTCAGCCGATGCTACACTCGCTCTCCTTGCTGAATGGCTGCTGTCGCCTGTATGATCACCATACAGGCCAGCTAGAGATGACGACCGTGTCTCTCTTCGCAATGCATCGCATGCACCAGCGGAAATCCAAATACACGGTAACGCAAAAGACACATTTTTAGCCACGGGCTGCCTCAAACCCAAGCAGATCAGCCGACATCGGATGCCAACGCAACTCAGCGACTTGTCTATTCTGGGTGGAGGCTTCTCAGCCAGCATGTCAGCACCAAGTTGACAAGAAGAAGTCGCGGCGCGCCTGCCAGTGTTGGAGGTGGCCCAAGAGTCCGCGAATGAGCTTGGGGAAGACCCAGAGGCAAGCGGGGAGACGGTAGTGCGTGAAAAATTTATTGGTCGCAAAAGGTGTTGCGTGTTGGTAAAAAATGGACACTGGGGGTATCGATCCCCCTACCTCCCGCATGCGAAGCGGGCGCTCTACCATTTGAGCTAAGCGCCCAGATACAAACCGAAACCGCAGCCCAATCGACGCGCTCAAAGCACACCAACACACAACAACAAACACGCACCGCAAACACCAACCGGACCCCCCTCACACCACTGCGATGCTACACACGCTGCTCCAGCCCACACGCCTCCGACGACGCTCTCAGCCGATGCTACACTCGCTCTCCTTGCTGAATGGCTGCTGTCGCCTGTATGATCACCATACAGGCCAGCTAGAGATGACGACCATGTCTCTCTTCGCAATGCATCACATGCACCAGCGGAAATCCAAATACACGGTAACGCAAAAGACACATTTTTAGCCACGGGCTGCCTCAAACCCAAGCAGATCAGCCGACATCGGATGCCAACGCAACTCAGCGACTTGTCTATTCTGGGTGGAGGCTTCTCAGCCAGCATGTCAGCACCAAGTTGACAAGAAGAAGTCGCGGCGCGCCTGCCACTGTTGGAGGTGGCCCGAGAGTCCGCGAGTGAGCTTGGGAAAGACCCAGAGGCAAGCGGGGAGACGGTAGTGCGTGAAAGATTTGTAGGTCGTAAAAGGTGTTGCGTGTTGGTAAAAAATGGACACTGGGGGTATCGATCCCCCTACCTCCCGCATGCGAAGCGGGCGCTCTACCATTTGAGCTAAGCGCCCAGATACAAACCCAAACCGCAGCCCAATCGACGCGCTCAAAGCACACCAACACACAACAACAAACACGCACCGCAAACACCAACCGGACCCCCCTCACACCACTGCGATGCTACACACGCTGCTCCAGCCCACACGCCTCCGACGACGCTCTCAGCCGATGCTACACTCGCTCTCCTTGCTGAATGGCTGCTGTCGCCTGTATGACTGTTCTCGCTCGCCACACAGGCGGCCAGCTAGAGATGACGACCATGTCTCTCTTCGCAATGCATCACATGCACCAGCGGAAATCCAAATACACGGTAACGCAAAAGACACATTTTTAGCCACGGGCTGCCTCAAACCCAAGCAGATCAGCCGACATCGGATGCCAACGCAACTCAGCGACTTGTCTATTCTGGGTGGAGGCTTCTCAGCCAGCATGTCAGCACCAAGTTGACAAGAAGAAGTCGCGGCGCGCCTGCCACTGTTGGAGGTGGCCCGAGAGTCCGCGAATGAGCTTGGGAAAGACCCAGAGGCAAGCGGGGAGACGGTAGTGCGTGAAAGATTTGTAGGTCGTAAAAGGTGTTGCGTGTTGGTAAAAAGTGGACACTGGGGGTATCGATCCCCCTACCTCCCGCATGCGAAGCGGGCGCTCTACCATTTGAGCTAAGCGCCCAGATACAAACCCAAACCGCAGCCCAATCGACGCGCTCAAAGCACACCAACACACAACAACAAACACGCACCGCAAACACCAACCGGACCCACTGCGATGCCACACACGCATGCTGCTCCAGCCCACACGCCTCCGACGACGCTCTCAGCCGATGCTACACTCGCTCTCCTTGCTGAATGGCTGCTGTCGCCTGTATGATCACCATACAGGCCAGCTAGAGATGACGACCGTGTCTCTCTTCGCAATGCATCGCATGCAGCAGCGGAAATCCAAATACACGGTAACGCAAAAGACACATGTTTAGCCACGGGCTACCTCAAACCCAAGCAGATCAGCCGACATCGGATGCCAACGCAACTCAGCGACTTGTCTATTCTGGGTGGAGGCTTCTCAGCCAGCATGTGCTGGATGGGCAACGGTATGATGACCACGCACGGTCATCATTCGAGCTAGCAGTATGCGACGAGCGAGTCTCTCGCTGGATCGCAAGGCTGGCCTCCCAGTTGGTTGGTCGAGTTGACTCTTGGCCAGCCAGCACCAAGTTGACAAGAAGAAGTCGCGGCGCGCCTGCCAGTGTTGGAGGTGGCCCAAGAGTCGGCGAGTGAGCTTGGGAAAGACCCAGATGCAAGCGGGGAGACGGTAGTGCGTGAAAGATTTATTGGTCGCAAAAGGTGTTGCGTGTTGGTAAAAAGTGGACACTGGGGGTATCGATCCCCCTACCTCCCGCATGCGAAGCGGGCGCTCTACCATTTGAGCTAAGCGCCCAGATACAAACCGAAACCGCAGCCCAATCGACGCGCTCAAAGCACACCAACACACAACAACAAACACGCACCGCAAACACCAACCGGACCCCCTCACACCACTGCGATGCCACACACGCATGCTGCTCCAGCCCACACGCCTCCGACGACGCTTTCAGCCGATGCTACACTCGCTCTCCTTGCTGAATGGCTGCTGTCGCCTGTATGACTGTTCTCGCTCGCCACACAGGCGGCCAGCTAGAGATGACGACCATGTCTCTCTTCGCAATGCATCACATGCACCAGCGGAAATCCAAATACACGGTAACGCAAAAGACACATTTTTAGCCACGGGCTGCCTCAAACCCAAGCAGATCAGCCGACATCGGATGCCAACGCAACTCAGCGACTTGTCTATTCTGGGTGGAGGCTTCTCAGCCAGCATGTCAGCACCAAGTTGACAAGAAGAAGTCGCGGCGCGCCTGCCACTGTTGGAGGTGGCCCGAGAGTCCGCGAATGAGCTTGGGAAAGACCCAGAGGCAAGCGGGGAGACGGTAGTGCGTGAAAAATTTGTAGGTCGTAAAAGGTGTTGCGTGTTGGTAAAAAATGGACACTGGGGGTATCGATCCCCCTACCTCCCGCATGCGAAGCGGGCGCTCTACCATTTGAGCTAAGCGCCCAGATACAAACCCAAACCGCAGCCCAATCGACGCGCTCAAAGCACACCAACACACAACAACAAACACGCACCGCAAACACCAACCGGACCCCCCTCACACCACTGCGATGCTACACACGCTGCTCCAGCCCACACGCCTCCGACGACGCTCTCAGCCGATGCTACACTCGCTCTCCTTGCTGAATGGCTGCTGTCGCCTGTATGACTGTTCTCGCTCGCCACACAGGCGGCCAGCTAGAGATGACGACCGTGTCTCTCTTCGCAATGCATCGCATGCACCAGCGGAAATCCAAATACACGGTAACGCAAAAGACAAATGTTTAGCCACGGGCTGCCTCAAACCCAAGCAGATCAGCCGACATCGGATGCCAACGCAACTCAGCGACTTGTCTATTCTGGGTGGAGGCTTCTCAGCCAGCATGTGCTGGATGGGCAACGGTATGATGACCACGCACGGTCATCATTCGAGCTAGCAGTATGCGACGAGCGAGTCTCTCGCTGGATCGCAAGGCTGGCCTCCCAGTTGGTTGGTCGAGTTGACTCTTGGCCAGCCAGCACCAAGTTGACAAGAAGAAGTCGCGGCGCGCCTGCCAGTGTTGGAGGTGGCCCAAGAGTCGGCGAGTGAGCTTGGGAAAGACCCAGATGCAAGCGGGGAGACGGTAGTGCGTGAAAGATTTATTGGTCGCAAAAGGTGTTGCGTGTTGGTAAAAAGTGGACACTGGGGGTATCGATCCCCCTACCTCCCGCATGCGAAGCGGGCGCTCTACCATTTGAGCTAAGCGCCCAGATACAAACCCAAACCGCAGCCCAATCGACGCGCTCAAAGCACACCAACACACAACAACAAACACGCACCGCAAACACCAACCGGACCCCCTCACACCACTGCGATGCTACACACGCATGCTGCTCCAGCCCACACGCCTCCGACGACGCTCTCAGCCGATGCTACACTCGCTCTTCTTGCTGAATGGCTGCTGTCGCCTGTATGATCACCATACAGGCCAGCTAGAGATGACGACCGTGTCTCTCTTCGCAATGCATCGCATGCACCAGCGGAAATCCAAATACACGGTAACGCAAAAGACAAATGTTTAGCCACGGGCTGCCTCAAACCCAAGCAGATCAGCCGACATCGGATGCCAACGCAACTCAGCGACTTGTCTATTCTGGGTGGAGGCTTCTCAGCCAGCATGTGCTGGATGGGCAACGGTATGATGACCACGCACGGTCATCATTCGAGCTAGCAGTATGCGACGAGCGAGTCTCTCGCTGGATCGCAAGGCTGGCCTCCCAGTTGGTTGGTCGAGTTGACTCTTGGCCAGCCAGCACCAAGTTGACAAGAAGAAGTCGCGGCGCGCCTGCCAGTGTTGGAGGTGGCCCAAGAGTCGGCGAGTGAGCTTGGGAAAGACCCAGATGCAAGCGGGGAGACGGTAGTGCGTGAAAGATTTATTGGTCGCAAAAGGTGTTGCGTGTTGGTAAAAAGTGGACACTGGGGGTATCGATCCCCCTACCTCCCGCATGCGAAGCGGGCGCTCTACCATTTGAGCTAAGCGCCCAGATACAAACCCAAACCGCAGCCCAATCGACGCGCTCAAAGCACACCAACACACAACAACAAACACGCACCGCAAACACCAACCGGACCCCCTCACACCACTGCGATGCTACACACGCATGCTGCTCCAGCCCACACGCCTCCGACGACGCTCTCAGCCGATGCTACACTCGCTCTTCTTGCTGAATGGCTGCTGTCGCCTGTATGATCACCATACAGGCCAGCTAGAGATGACGACCGTGTCTCTCTTCGCAATGCATCGCATGCAGCAGCGGAAATCCAAATACACGGTAACGCAAAAGACAAATGTTTAGCCACGGGCTACCTCAAACCCAAGCAGATCAGCCGACATCGGATGCCAACGCAACTCAGCGACTTGTCTATTCTGGGTGGAGGCTTCTCAGCCAGCATGTGCTGGATGGGCAACGGTATGATGACCACGCACGGTCATCATTCGAGCTAGCAGTATGCGACGAGCGAGTCTCTCGCTGGATCGCAAGGCTGGCCTCCCAGTTGGTTGGTCGAGTTGACTCTTGGCCAGCCAGCACCAAGTTGACAAGAAGAAGTCGCGGCGCGCCTGCCAGTGTTGGAGGTGGCCCAAGAGTCGGCGAGTGAGCTTGGGAAAGACCCAGATGCAAGCGGGGAGACGGTAGTGCGTGAAAGATTTATTGGTCGCAAAAGGTGTTGCGTGTTGGTAAAAAGTGGACACTGGGGGTATCGATCCCCCTACCTCCCGCATGCGAAGCGGGCGCTCTACCATTTGAGCTAAGCGCCCAGATACAAACCCAAACCGCAGCCCAATCGACGCGCTCAAAGCACACCAACACACAACAACAAACACGCACCGCAAACACCAACCGGACCCCCTCACACCACTGCGATGCCACACACGCATGCTGCTCCAGCCCACACGCCTCCGACGACGCTCTCAGCCGATGCTACACTCGCTCTCCTTGCTGAATGGCTGCTGTCGCCTGTATGATCACCATACAGGCCAGCTAGAGATGACGACCGTGTCTCTCTTCGCAATGCATCGCATGCACCAGCGGAAATTCAAATACACGGTAACGCAAAAGACACATTTTTAGCCACGGGCTGCCTCAAACCCAAGCAGATCAGCCGACATCGGATGCCAACGCAACTCAGCGACTTGTCTATTCTGGGTGGAGGCTTCTCAGCCAGCATGTCAGCACCAAGTTGACAAGAAGAAGTCGCGGCGCGCCTGCCACTGTTGGAGGTGGCCCGAGAGTCCGCGAATGAGCTTGGGAAAGACCCAGAGGCAAGCGGGGAGACGGTAGTGCGTGAAAGATTTATTGGTCGCAAAAGGTGTTGCGTGTTGGTAAAAAGTGGACACTGGGGGTATCGATCCCCCTACCTCCCGCATGCGAAGCGGGCGCTCTACCATTTGAGCTAAGCGCCCAGATACAAACCCAAACCGCAGCCCAATCGACGCGCTCAAAGCACACCAACACACAACAACAAACACGCACCGCAAACACCAACCGGACCCCCTCACACCACTGCGATGCCACACACGCATGCTGCTCCAGCCCACACGCCTCCGACGACGCTCTCAGCCGATGCTACACTCGCTCTCCTTGCTGAATGGCTGCTGTCGCCTGTATGATCACCATACAGGCCAGCTAGAGATGACGACCGTGTCTCTCTTCGCAATGCATCGCATGCACCAGCGGAAATCCAAATACACGGTAACGCAAAAGACAAATGTTTAGCCACGGGCTGCCTCAAACCCAAGCAGATCAGCCGACATCGGATGCCAACGCAACTCAGCGACTTGTCTATTCTGGGTGGAGGCTTCTCAGCCAGCATGTGCTGGATGGGCAACGGTATGATGACCACGCACGGTCATCATTCGAGCTAGCAGTATGCGACGAGCGAGTCTCTCGCTGGATCGCAAGGCTGGCCTCCCAGTTGGTTGGTCGAGTTGACTCTTGGCCAGCCAGCACCAAGTTGACAAGAAGAAGTCGCGGCGCGCCTGCCAGTGTTGGAGGTGGCCCAAGAGTCGGCGAGTGAGCTTGGGAAAGACCCAGATGCAAGCGGGGAGACGGTAGTGCGTGAAAGATTTATTGGTCGCAAAAGGTGTTGCGTGTTGGTAAAAAGTGGACACTGGGGGTATCGATCCCCCTACCTCCCGCATGCGAAGCGGGCGCTCTACCATTTGAGCTAAGCGCCCAGATACAAACCCAAACCGCAGCCCAATCGACGCGCTCAAAGCACACCAACACACAACAACAAACACGCACCGCAAACACCAACCGGACCCACTGCGATGCCACACAAGCATGCTGCTCCAGCCCACACGCCTCCGACGACGCTTTCAGCCGATGCTACACTCGCTCTCCTTGCTGAATGGCTGCTGTCGCCTGTATGATCACCATACAGGCCAGCTAGAGATGACGACCGTGTCTCTCTTCGCAATGCATCGCATGCACCAGCGGAAATCCAAATACACGGTAACGCAAAAGACAAATGTTTAGCCACGGGCTGCCTCAAACCCAAGCAGATCAGCCGACATCGGATGCCAACGCAACTCAGCGACTTGTCTATTCTGGGTGGAGGCTTCTCAGCCAGCATGTGCTGGATGGGCAACGGTATGATGACCACGCACGGTCATCATTCGAGCTAGCAGTATGCGACGAGCGAGTCTCTCGCTGGATCGCAAGGCTGGCCTCCCAGTTGGTTGGTCGAGTTGACTCTTGGCCAGCCAGCACCAAGTTGACAAGAAGAAGTCGCGGCGCGCCTGCCAGTGTTGGAGGTGGCCCAAGAGTCGGCGAGTGAGCTTGGGAAAGACCCAGATGCAAGCGGGGAGACGGTAGTGCGTGAAAGATTTATTGGTCGCAAAAGGTGTTGCGTGTTGGTAAAAAGTGGACACTGGGGGTATCGATCCCCCTACCTCCCGCATGCGAAGCGGGCGCTCTACCATTTGAGCTAAGCGCCCAGATACAAACCCAAACCGCAGCCCAATCGACGCGCTCAAAGCACACCAACACACAACAACAAACACGCACCGCAAACACCAACCGGACCCCCTCACACCACTGCGATGCTACACACGCATGCTGCTCCAGCCCACACGCCTCCGACGACGCTCTCAGCCGATGCTACACTCGCTCTTCTTGCTGAATGGCTGCTGTCGCCTGTATGATCACCATACAGGCCAGCTAGAGATGACGACCGTGTCTCTCTTCGCAATGCATCGCATGCACCAGCGGAAATCCAAATACACGGTAACGCAAAAGACAAATGTTTAGCCACGGGCTGCCTCAAACCCAAGCAGATCAGCCGACATCGGATGCCAACGCAACTCAGCGACTTGTCTATTCTGGGTGGAGGCTTCTCAGCCAGCATGTGCTGGATGGGCAACGGTATGATGACCACGCACGGTCATCATTCGAGCTAGCAGTATGCGACGAGCGAGTCTCTCGCTGGATCGCAAGGCTGGCCTCCCAGTTGGTTGGTCGAGTTGACTCTTGGCCAGCCAGCACCAAGTTGACAAGAAGAAGTCGCGGCGCGCCTGCCAGTGTTGGAGGTGGCCCAAGAGTCGGCGAGTGAGCTTGGGAAAGACCCAGATGCAAGCGGGGAGACGGTAGTGCGTGAAAGATTTATTGGTCGCAAAAGGTGTTGCGTGTTGGTAAAAAGTGGACACTGGGGGTATCGATCCCCCTACCTCCCGCATGCGAAGCGGGCGCTCTACCATTTGAGCTAAGCGCCCAGATACAAACCCAAACCGCAGCCCAATCGACGCGCTCAAAGCACACCAACACACAACAACAAACACGCACCGCAAACACCAACCGGACCCCCTCACACCACTGCGATGCTACACACGCATGCTGCTCCAGCCCACACGCCTCCGACGACGCTCTCAGCCGATGCTACACTCGCTCTTCTTGCTGAATGGCTGCTGTCGCCTGTATGATCACCATACAGGCCAGCTAGAGATGACGACCGTGTCTCTCTTCGCAATGCATCGCATGCACCAGCGGAAATCCAAATACACGGTAACGCAAAAGACAAATGTTTAGCCACGGGCTGCCTCAAACCCAAGCAGATCAGCCGACATCGGATGCCAACGCAACTCAGCGACTTGTCTATTCTGGGTGGAGGCTTCTCAGCCAGCATGTGCTGGATGGGCAACGGTATGATGACCACGCACGGTCATCATTCGAGCTAGCAGTATGCGACGAGCGAGTCTCTCGCTGGATCGCAAGGCTGGCCTCCCAGTTGGTTGGTCGAGTTGACTCTTGGCCAGCCAGCACCAAGTTGACAAGAAGAAGTCGCGGCGCGCCTGCCAGTGTTGGAGGTGGCCCAAGAGTCGGCGAGTGAGCTTGGGAAAGACCCAGATGCAAGCGGGGAGACGGTAGTGCGTGAAAGATTTATTGGTCGCAAAAGGTGTTGCGTGTTGGTAAAAAGTGGACACTGGGGGTATCGATCCCCCTACCTCCCGCATGCGAAGCGGGCGCTCTACCATTTGAGCTAAGCGCCCAGATACAAACCCAAACCGCAGCCCAATCGGCGCGCTCAAAGCACACCAACACACAACAACAAACACGCACCGCAAACACCAACCGGACCCCCTCACACCACTGCGATGCTACACACGCATGCTGCTCCAGCCCACACGCCTCCGACGACGCTCTCAGCCGATGCTACACTCGCTCTTCTTGCTGAATGGCTGCTGTCGCCTGTATGATCACCATACAGGCCAGCTAGAGATGACGACCGTGTCTCTCTTCGCAATGCATCGCATGCACCAGCGGAAATCCAAATACACGGTAACGCAAAAGACAAATGTTTAGCCACGGGCTGCCTCAAACCCAAGCAGATCAGCCGACATCGGATGCCAACGCAACTCAGCGACTTGTCTATTCTGGGTGGAGGCTTCTCAGCCAGCATGTGCTGGATGGGCAACGGTATGATGACCACGCACGGTCATCATTCGAGCTAGCAGTATGCGACGAGCGAGTCTCTCGCTGGATCGCAAGGCTGGCCTCCCAGTTGGTTGGTCGAGTTGACTCTTGGCCAGCCAGCACCAAGTTGACAAGAAGAAGTCGCGGCGCGCCTGCCAGTGTTGGAGGTGGCCCAAGAGTCGGCGAGTGAGCTTGGGAAAGACCCAGATGCAAGCGGGGAGACGGTAGTGCGTGAAAGATTTATTGGTCGCAAAAGGTGTTGCGTGTTGGTAAAAAGTGGACACTGGGGGTATCGATCCCCCTACCTCCCGCATGCGAAGCGGGCGCTCTACCATTTGAGCTAAGCGCCCAGATACAAACCCAAACCGCAGCCCAATCGACGCGCTCAAAGCACACCAACACACAACAACAAACACGCACCGCAAACACCAACCGGACCCCCTCACACCACTGCGATGCCACACACGCATGCTGCTCCAGCCCACACGCCTCCGACGACGCTCTCAGCCGATGCTACACTCGCTCTCCTTGCTGAATGGCTGCTGTCGCCTGTATGATCACCATACAGGCCAGCTAGAGATGACGACCGTGTCTCTCTTCGCAATGCATCGCATGCACCAGCGGAAATTCAAATACACGGTAACGCAAAAGACACATTTTTAGCCACGGGCTGCCTCAAACCCAAGCAGATCAGCCGACATCGGATGCCAACGCAACTCAGCGACTTGTCTATTCTGGGTGGAGGCTTCTCAGCCAGCATGTCAGCACCAAGTTGACAAGAAGAAGTCGCGGCGCGCCTGCCACTGTTGGAGGTGGCCCGAGAGTCCGCGAATGAGCTTGGGAAAGACCCAGAGGCAAGCGGGGAGACGGTAGTGCGTGAAAAATTTATTGGTCGTAAAAGGTGTTGCGTGTTGGTAAAAAATGGACACTGGGGGTATCGATCCCCCTACCTCCCGCATGCGAAGCGGGCGCTCTACCATTTGAGCTAAGCGCCCAGATACAAACCCAAACCGCAGCCCAATCGACGCGCTCAAAGCACACCAACACACAACAACAAACACGCACCGCAAACACCAACCGGACCCCCTCACACCACTGCGATGCTACACACGCATGCTGCTCCAGCCCACACGCCTCCGACGACGCTCTCAGCCGATGCTACACTCGCTCTTCTTGCTGAATGGCTGCTGTCGCCTGTATGATCACCATACAGGCCAGCTAGAGATGACGACCGTGTCTCTCTTCGCAATGCATCGCATGCACCAGCGGAAATCCAAATACACGGTAACGCAAAAGACAAATGTTTAGCCACGGGCTGCCTCAAACCCAAGCAGATCAGCCGACATCGGATGCCAACGCAACTCAGCGACTTGTCTATTCTGGGTGGAGGCTTCTCAGCCAGCATGTGCTGGATGGGCAACGGTATGATGACCACGCACGGTCATCATTCGAGCTAGCAGTATGCGACGAGCGAGTCTCTCGCTGGATCGCAAGGCTGGCCTCCCAGTTGGTTGGTCGAGTTGACTCTTGGCCAGCCAGCACCAAGTTGACAAGAAGAAGTCGCGGCGCGCCTGCCAGTGTTGGAGGTGGCCCAAGAGTCGGCGAGTGAGCTTGGGAAAGACCCAGATGCAAGCGGGGAGACGGTAGTGCGTGAAAGATTTATTGGTCGCAAAAGGTGTTGCGTGTTGGTAAAAAGTGGACACTGGGGGTATCGATCCCCCTACCTCCCGCATGCGAAGCGGGCGCTCTACCATTTGAGCTAAGCGCCCAGATACAAACCCAAACCGCAGCCCAATCGACGCGCTCAAAGCACACCAACACACAACAACAAACACGCACCGCAAACACCAACCGGACCCCCTCACACCACTGCGATGCCACACACGCATGCTGCTCCAGCCCACACGCCTCCGACGACGCTCTCAGCCGATGCTACACTCGCTCTCCTTGCTGAATGGCTGCTGTCGCCTGTATGATCACCATACAGGCCAGCTAGAGATGACGACCGTGTCTCTCTTCGCAATGCATCGCATGCACCAGCGGAAATTCAAATACACGGTAACGCAAAAGACAAATGTTTAGCCACGGGCTGCCTCAAACCCAAGCAGATCAGCCGACATCGGATGCCAACGCAACTCAGCGACTTGTCTATTCTGGGTGGAGGCTTCTCAGCCAGCATGTGCTGGATGGGCAACGGTATGATGACCACGCACGGTCATCATTCGAGCTAGCAGTATGCGACGAGCGAGTCTCTCGCTGGATCGCAAGGCTGGCCTCCCAGTTGGTTGGTCGAGTTGACTCTTGGCCAGCCAGCACCAAGTTGACAAGAAGAAGTCGCGGCGCGCCTGCCAGTGTTGGAGGTGGCCCGAGAGTCCGCGAATGAGCTTGGGAAAGACCCAGAGGCAAGCGGGGAGACGGTAGTGCGTGAAAGATTTATTGGTCGCAAAAGGTGTTGCGTGTTGGTAAAAAGTGGACACTGGGGGTATCGATCCCCCTACCTCCCGCATGCGAAGCGGGCGCTCTACCATTTGAGCTAAGCGCCCAGATACAAACCCAAACCGCAGCCCAATCGACGCGCTCAAAGCACACCAACACACAACAACAAACACGCACCGCAAACACCAACCGGACCCCCTCACACCACTGCGATGCCACACACGCATGCTGCTCCAGCCCACACGCCTCCGACGACGCTCTCAGCCGATGCTACACTCGCTCTCCTTGCTGAATGGCTGCTGTCGCCTGTATGATCACCATACAGGCCAGCTAGAGATGACGACCGTGTCTCTCTTCGCAATGCATCGCATGCACCAGCGGAAATTCAAATACACGGTAACGCAAAAGACACATTTTTAGCCACGGGCTGCCTCAAACCCAAGCAGATCAGCCGACATCGGATGCCAACGCAACTCAGCGACTTGTCTATTCTGGGTGGAGGCTTCTCAGCCAGCATGTCAGCACCAAGTTGACAAGAAGAAGTCGCGGCGCGCCTGCCAGTGTTGGAGGTGGCCCAAGAGTCGGCGAGTGAGCTTGGGAAAGACCCAGATGCAAGCGGGGAGACGGTAGTGCGTGAAAGATTTATTGGTCGCAAAAGGTGTTGCGTGTTGGTAAAAAATGGACACTGGGGGTATCGATCCCCCTACCTCCCGCATGCGAAGCGGGCGCTCTACCATTTGAGCTAAGCGCCCAGATACAAACCGAAACCGCAGCCCAATTGATGCGCTCAAAGCACACCAACACACAACAACAAACACGCACCGCAAACACCAACCGGACCCCCCTCACACCACTGCGATGCTACACACGCTGCTCCAGCCCACACGCCTCCGACGACGCTCTCAGCCGATGCTACACTCGCTCTCCTTGCTGAATGGCTGCTGTCGCCTGTATGACTGTTCTCGCTCGCCACACAGGCGGCCAGCTAGAGATGACGACCATGTCTCTCTTCGCAATGCATCACATGCACCAGCGGAAATCCAAATACACGGTAACGCAAAAGACACATTTTTAGCCACGGGCTGCCTCAAACCCAAGCAGATCAGCCGAACTCGGATGCCAACGCAACTCAGCGACTTGTCTATTCTGGGTGGAGGCTTCTCAGCCAGCATGTCAGCACCAAGTTGACAAGAAGAAGTCGCGGCGCGCCTGCCAGTGTTGGAGGTGGCCCGAGAGTCGGCGAGTGAGCTTGGGAAAGACCCAGATGCAAGCGGGGAGACGGTAGTGCGTGAAAGATTTATTGGTCGCAAAAGGTGTTGCGTGTTGGTAAAAAGTGGACACTGGGGGTATCGATCCCCCTACCTCCCGCATGCGAAGCGGGCGCTCTACCATTTGAGCTAAGCGCCCAGATACAAACCCAAACCGCAGCCCAATCGACGCGCTCAAAGCACACCAACACACAACAACAAACACGCACCGCAAACACCAACCGGACCCCCTCACACCACTGCGATGCTACACACGCATGCTGCTCCAGCCCACACGCCTCCGACGACGCTCTCAGCCGATGCTACACTCGCTCTTCTTGCTGAATGGCTGCTGTCGCCTGTATGATCACCATACAGGCCAGCTAGAGATGACGACCGTGTCTCTCTTCGCAATGCATCGCATGCAGCAGCGGAAATTCAAATACACGGTAACGCAAAAGACACATTTTTAGCCACGGGCTGCCTCAAACCCAAGCAGATCAGCCGACATCGGATGCCAACGCAACTCAGCGACTTGTCTATTCTGGGTGGAGGCTTCTCAGCCAGCATGTGCTGGATGGGCAACGGTATGATGACCACGCACGGTCATCATTCGAGCTAGCAGTATGCGACGAGCGAGTCTCTCGCTGGATCGCAAGGCTGGCCTCCCAGTTGGTTGGTCGAGTTGACTCTTGGCCAGCCAGCACCAAGTTGACAAGAAGAAGTCGCGGCGCGCCTGCCAGTGTTGGAGGTGGCCCAAGAGTCGGCGAGTGAGCTTGGGAAAGACCCAGATGCAAGCGGGGAGACGGTAGTGCGTGAAAGATTTATTGGTCGCAAAAGGTGTTGCGTGTTGGTAAAAAGTGGACACTGGGGGTATCGATCCCCCTACCTCCCGCATGCGAAGCGGGCGCTCTACCATTTGAGCTAAGCGCCCAGATACAAACCCAAACCGCAGCCCAATCGACGCGCTCAAAGCACACCAACACACAACAACAAACACGCACCGCAAACACCAACCGGACCCCCTCACACCACTGCGATGCCACACACGCATGCTGCTCCAGCCCACACGCCTCCGACGACGCTCTCAGCCGATGCTACACTCGCTCTCCTTGCTGAATGGCTGCTGTCGCCTGTATGATCACCATACAGGCCAGCTAGAGATGACGACCGTGTCTCTCTTCGCAATGCATCGCATGCACCAGCGGAAATTCAAATACACGGTAACGCAAAAGACAAATGTTTAGCCACGGGCTGCCTCAAACCCAAGCAGATCAGCCGACATCGGATGCCAACGCAACTCAGCGACTTGTCTATTCTGGGTGGAGGCTTCTCAGCCAGCATGTGCTGGATGGGCAACGGTATGATGACCACGCACGGTCATCATTCGAGCTAGCAGTATGCGACGAGCGAGTCTCTCGCTGGATCGCAAGGCTGGCCTCCCAGTTGGTTGGTCGAGTTGACTCTTGGCCAGCCAGCACCAAGTTGACAAGAAGAAGTCGCGGCGCGCCTGCCACTGTTGGAGGTGGCCCGAGAGTCCGCGAATGAGCTTGGGAAAGACCCAGAGGCAAGCGGGGAGACGGTAGTGCGTGAAAGATTTATTGGTCGCAAAAGGTGTTGCGTGTTGGTAAAAAGTGGACACTGGGGGTATCGATCCCCCTACCTCCCGCATGCGAAGCGGGCGCTCTACCATTTGAGCTAAGCGCCCAGATACAAACCCAAACCGCAGCCCAATCGACGCGCTCAAAGCACACCAACACACAACAACAAACACGCACCGCAAACACCAACCGGACCCCCTCACACCACTGCGATGCCACACACGCATGCTGCTCCAGCCCACACGCCTCCGACGACGCTCTCAGCCGATGCTACACTCGCTCTCCTTGCTGAATGGCTGCTGTCGCCTGTATGATCACCATACAGGCCAGCTAGAGATGACGACCGTGTCTCTCTTCGCAATGCATCGCATGCACCAGCGGAAATTCAAATACACGGTAACGCAAAAGACACATTTTTAGCCACGGGCTGCCTCAAACCCAAGCAGATCAGCCGACATCGGATGCCAACGCAACTCAGCGACTTGTCTATTCTGGGTGGAGGCTTCTCAGCCAGCATGTGCTGGATGGGCAACGGTATGATGACCACGCACGGTCATCATTCGAGCTAGCAGTATGCGACGAGCGAGTCTCTCGCTGGATCGCAAGGCTGGCCTCCCAGTTGGTTGGTCGAGTTGACTCTTGGCCAGCCAGCACCAAGTTGACAAGAAGAAGTCGCGGCGCGCCTGCCAGTGTTGGAGGTGGCCCAAGAGTCGGCGAGTGAGCTTGGGAAAGACCCAGATGCAAGCGGGGAGACGGTAGTGCGTGAAAAATTTGTAGGTCGTAAAAGGTGTTGCGTGTTGGTAAAAAATGGACACTGGGGGTATCGATCCCCCTACCTCCCGCATGCGAAGCGGGCGCTCTACCATTTGAGCTAAGCGCCCAGATACAAACCGAAACCGCAGCCCAATTGACGCGCTCAAAGCACACCAACACACAACAACAAACACGCACCGCAAACACCAACCGGACCCCCCTCACACCACTGCGATGCTACACACGCTGCTCCAGCCCACACGCCTCCGACGACGCTCTCAGCCGATGCTACACTCGCTCTCCTTGCTGAATGGCTGCTGTCGCCTGTATGACTGTTCTCGCTCGCCACACAGGCGGCCAGCTAGAGATGACGACCATGTCTCTCTTCGCAATGCATCACATGCACCAGCGGAAATTCAAATACACGGTAACGCAAAAGACACATTTTTAGCCACGGGCTGCCTCAAACCCAAGCAGATCAGCCGACATCGGATGCCAACGCAACTCAGCGACTTGTCTATTCTGGGTGGAGGCTTCTCAGCCAGCATGTCAGCACCAAGTTGACAAGAAGAAGTCGCGGCGCGCCTGCCAGTGTTGGAGGTGGCCCGAGAGTCGGCGAGTGAGCTTGGGAAAGACCCAGATGCAAGCGGGGAGACGGTAGTGCGTGAAAGATTTATTGGTCGCAAAAGGTGTTGCGTGTTGGTAAAAAGTGGACACTGGGGGTATCGATCCCCCTACCTCCCGCATGCGAAGCGGGCGCTCTACCATTTGAGCTAAGCGCCCAGATACAAACCCAAACCGCAGCCCAATCGACGCGCTCAAAGCACACCAACACACAACAACAAACACGCACCGCAAACACCAACCGGACCCCCTCACACCACTGCGATGCTACACACGCATGCTGCTCCAGCCCACACGCCTCCGACGACGCTCTCAGCCGATGCTACACTCGCTCTTCTTGCTGAATGGCTGCTGTCGCCTGTATGATCACCATACAGGCCAGCTAGAGATGACGACCGTGTCTCTCTTCGCAATGCATCGCATGCAGCAGCGGAAATTCAAATACACGGTAACGCAAAAGACACATTTTTAGCCACGGGCTGCCTCAAACCCAAGCAGATCAGCCGACATCGGATGCCAACGCAACTCAGCGACTTGTCTATTCTGGGTGGAGGCTTCTCAGCCAGCATGTGCTGGATGGGCAACGGTATGATGACCACGCACGGTCATCATTCGAGCTAGCAGTATGCGACGAGCGAGTCTCTCGCTGGATCGCAAGGCTGGCCTCCCAGTTGGTTGGTCGAGTTGACTCTTGGCCAGCCAGCACCAAGTTGACAAGAAGAAGTCGCGGCGCGCCTGCCAGTGTTGGAGGTGGCCCAAGAGTCGGCGAGTGAGCTTGGGAAAGACCCAGATGCAAGCGGGGAGACGGTAGTGCGTGAAAGATTTATTGGTCGCAAAAGGTGTTGCGTGTTGGTAAAAAGTGGACACTGGGGGTATCGATCCCCCTACCTCCCGCATGCGAAGCGGGCGCTCTACCATTTGAGCTAAGCGCCCAGATACAAACCGAAACCGCAGCCCAATCGATGCGCTCAAAGCACACCAACACACAACAACAAACACGCACCGCAAACACCAACCGGACCCCCTCACACCACTGCGATGCCACACACGCATGCTGCTCCAGCCCACACGCCTCCGACGACGCTCTCAGCCGATGCTACACTCGCTCTCCTTGCTGAATGGCTGCTGTCGCCTGTATGATCACCATACAGGCCAGCTAGAGATGACGACCGTGTCTCTCTTCGCAATGCATCGCATGCACCAGCGGAAATTCAAATACACGGTAACGCAAAAGACAAATGTTTAGCCACGGGCTGCCTCAAACCCAAGCAGATCAGCCGACATCGGATGCCAACGCAACTCAGCGACTTGTCTATTCTGGGTGGAGGCTTCTCAGCCAGCATGTGCTGGATGGGCAACGGTATGATGACCACGCACGGTCATCATTCGAGCTAGCAGTATGCGACGAGCGAGTCTCTCGCTGGATCGCAAGGCTGGCCTCCCAGTTGGTTGGTCGAGTTGACTCTTGGCCAGCCAGCACCAAGTTGACAAGAAGAAGTCGCGGCGCGCCTGCCAGTGTTGGAGGTGGCCCAAGAGTCGGCGAGTGAGCTTGGGAAAGACCCAGATGCAAGCGGGGAGACGGTAGTGCGTGAAAGATTTATTGGTCGCAAAAGGTGTTGCGTGTTGGTAAAAAGTGGACACTGGGGGTATCGATCCCCCTACCTCCCGCATGCGAAGCGGGCGCTCTACCATTTGAGCTAAGCGCCCAGATACAAACCGAAACCGCAGCCCAATCGATGCGCTCAAAGCACACCAACACACAACAACAAACACGCACCGCAAACACCAACCGGACCCCCTCACACCACTGCGATGCCACACACGCATGCTGCTCCAGCCCACACGCCTCCGACGACGCTCTCAGCCGATGCTACACTCGCTCTCCTTGCTGAATGGCTGCTGTCGCCTGTATGATCACCATACAGGCCAGCTAGAGATGACGACCGTGTCTCTCTTCGCAATGCATCGCATGCACCAGCGGAAATTCAAATACACGGTAACGCAAAAGACAAATGTTTAGCCACGGGCTGCCTCAAACCCAAGCAGATCAGCCGACATCGGATGCCAACGCAACTCAGCGACTTGTCTATTCTGGGTGGAGGCTTCTCAGCCAGCATGTGCTGGATGGGCAACGGTATGATGACCACGCACGGTCATCATTCGAGCTAGCAGTATGCGACGAGCGAGTCTCTCGCTGGATCGCAAGGCTGGCCTCCCAGTTGGTTGGTCGAGTTGACTCTTGGCCAGCCAGCACCAAGTTGACAAGAAGAAGTCGCGGCGCGCCTGCCAGTGTTGGAGGTGGCCCAAGAGTCGGCGAGTGAGCTTGGGAAAGACCCAGATGCAAGCGGGGAGACGGTAGTGCGTGAAAGATTTATTGGTCGCAAAAGGTGTTGCGTGTTGGTAAAAAGTGGACACTGGGGGTATCGATCCCCCTACCTCCCGCATGCGAAGCGGGCGCTCTACCATTTGAGCTAAGCGCCCAGATACAAACCCAAACCGCAGCCCAATCGACGCGCTCAAAGCACACCAACACACAACAACAAACACGCACCGCAAACACCAACCGGACCCCCTCACACCACTGCGATGCCACACACGCATGCTGCTCCAGCCCACACGCCTCCGACGACGCTCTCAGCCGATGCTACACTCGCTCTCCTTGCTGAATGGCTGCTGTCGCCTGTATGATCACCATACAGGCCAGCTAGAGATGACGACCGTGTCTCTCTTCGCAATGCATCGCATGCACCAGCGGAAATCCAAATACACGGTAACGCAAAAGACAAATGTTTAGCCACGGGCTGCCTCAAACCCAAGCAGATCAGCCGACATCGGATGCCAACGCAACTCAGCGACTTGTCTATTCTGGGTGGAGGCTTCTCAGCCAGCATGTGCTGGATGGGCAACGGTATGATGACCACGCACGGTCATCATTCGAGCTAGCAGTATGCGACGAGCGAGTCTCTCGCTGGATCGCAAGGCTGGCCTCCCAGTTGGTTGGTCGAGTTGACTCTTGGCCAGCCAGCACCAAGTTGACAAGAAGAAGTCGCGGCGCGCCTGCCAGTGTTGGAGGTGGCCCAAGAGTCGGCGAGTGAGCTTGGGAAAGACCCAGATGCAAGCGGGGAGACGGTAGTGCGTGAAAGATTTATTGGTCGCAAAAGGTGTTGCGTGTTGGTAAAAAGTGGACACTGGGGGTATCGATCCCCCTACCTCCCGCATGCGAAGCGGGCGCTCTACCATTTGAGCTAAGCGCCCAGATACAAACCCAAACCGCAGCCCAATCGACGCGCTCAAAGCACACCAACACACAACAACAAACACGCACCGCAAACACCAACCGGACCCCCTCACACCACTGCGATGCCACACACGCATGCTGCTCCAGCCCACACGCCTCCGACGACGCTCTCAGCCGATGCTACACTCGCTCTCCTTGCTGAATGGCTGCTGTCGCCTGTATGATCACCATACAGGCCAGCTAGAGATGACGACCGTGTCTCTCTTCGCAATGCATCGCATGCACCAGCGGCAATCCAAATACACGGTAACGCAAAAGACAAATGTTTAGCCACGGGCTGCCTCAAACCCAAGCAGATCAGCCGACATCGGATGCCAACGCAACTCAGCGACTTGTCTATTCTGGGTGGAGGCTTCTCAGCCAGCATGTGCTGGATGGGCAACGGTATGATGACCACGCACGGTCATCATTCGAGCTAGCAGTATGCGACGAGCGAGTCTCTCGCTGGATCGCAAGGCTGGCCTCCCAGTTGGTTGGTCGAGTTGACTCTTGGCCAGCCAGCACCAAGTTGACAAGAAGAAGTCGCGGCGCGCCTGCCAGTGTTGGAGGTGGCCCAAGAGTCGGCGAGTGAGCTTGGGAAAGACCCAGATGCAAGCGGGGAGACGGTAGTGCGTGAAAGATTTATTGGTCGCAAAAGGTGTTGCGTGTTGGTAAAAAGTGGACACTGGGGGTATCGATCCCCCTACCTCCCGCATGCGAAGCGGGCGCTCTACCATTTGAGCTAAGCGCCCAGATACAAACCCAAACCGCAGCCCAATCGACGCGCTCAAAGCACACCAACACACAACAACAAACACGCACCGCAAACACCAACCGGACCCCCTCACACCACTGCGATGCTACACACGCATGCTGCTCCAGCCCACACGCCTCCGACGACGCTCTCAGCCGATGCTACACTCGCTCTTCTTGCTGAATGGCTGCTGTCGCCTGTATGATCACCATACAGGCCAGCTAGAGATGACGACCGTGTCTCTCTTCGCAATGCATCGCATGCACCAGCGGAAATTCAAATACACGGTAACGCAAAAGACACATTTTTAGCCACGGGCTGCCTCAAACCCAAGCAGATCAGCCGACATCGGATGCCAACGCAACTCAGCGACTTGTCTATTCTGGGTGGAGGCTTCTCAGCCAGCATGTCAGCACCAAGTTGACAAGAAGAAGTCGCGGCGCGCCTGCCACTGTTGGAGGTGGCCCGAGAGTCCGCGAATGAGCTTGGGAAAGACCCAGAGGCAAGCGGGGAGACGGTAGTGCGTGAAAAATTTGTAGGTCGTAAAAGGTGTTGCGTGTTGGTAAAAAATGGACACTGGGGGTATCGATCCCCCTACCTCCCGCATGCGAAGCGGGCGCTCTACCATTTGAGCTAAGCGCCCAGATACAAACCCAAACCGCAGCCCAATCGACGCGCTCAAAGCACACCAACACACAACAACAAACACGCACCGCAAACACCAACCGGACCCCCTCACACCACTGCGATGCTACACACGCATGCTGCTCCAGCCCACACGCCTCCGACGACGCTCTCAGCCGATGCTACACTCGCTCTTCTTGCTGAATGGCTGCTGTCGCCTGTATGATCACCATACAGGCCAGCTAGAGATGACGACCGTGTCTCTCTTCGCAATGCATCGCATGCACCAGCGGAAATCCAAATACACGGTAACGCAAAAGACAAATGTTTAGCCACGGGCTGCCTCAAACCCAAGCAGATCAGCCGACATCGGATGCCAACGCAACTCAGCGACTTGTCTATTCTGGGTGGAGGCTTCTCAGCCAGCATGTGCTGGATGGGCAACGGTATGATGACCACGCACGGTCATCATTCGAGCTAGCAGTATGCGACGAGCGAGTCTCTCGCTGGATCGCAAGGCTGGCCTCCCAGTTGGTTGGTCGAGTTGACTCTTGGCCAGCCAGCACCAAGTTGACAAGAAGAAGTCGCGGCGTGCCTGCCAGTGTTGGAGGTGGCCCAAGAGTCGGCGAGTGAGCTTGGGAAAGACCCAGATGCAAGCGGGGAGACGGTAGTGCGTGAAAGATTTATTGGTCGCAAAAGGTGTTGCGTGTTGGTAAAAAGTGGACACTGGGGGTATCGATCCCCCTACCTCCCGCATGCGAAGCGGGCGCTCTACCATTTGAGCTAAGCGCCCAGATACAAACCCAAACCGCAGCCCAATCGACGCGCTCAAAGCACACCAACACACAACAACAAACACGCACCGCAAACACCAACCGGACCCCCTCACACCACTGCGATGCCACACACGCATGCTGCTCCAGCCCACACGCCTCCGACGACGCTCTCAGCCGATGCTACACTCGCTCTCCTTGCTGAATGGCTGCTGTCGCCTGTATGATCACCATACAGGCCAGCTAGAGATGACGACCGTGTCTCTCTTCGCAATGCATCGCATGCACCAGCGGAAATTCAAATACACGGTAACGCAAAAGACACATTTTTAGCCACGGGCTGCCTCAAACCCAAGCAGATCAGCCGACATCGGATGCCAACGCAACTCAGCGACTTGTCTATTCTGGGTGGAGGCTTCTCAGCCAGCATGTCAGCACCAAGTTGACAAGAAGAAGTCGCGGCGCGCCTGCCACTGTTGGAGGTGGCCCGAGAGTCCGCGAATGAGCTTGGGAAAGACCCAGAGGCAAGCGGGGAGACGGTAGTGCGTGAAAAATTTGTAGGTCGTAAAAGGTGTTGCGTGTTGGTAAAAAATGGACACTGGGGGTATCGATCCCCCTACCTCCCGCATGCGAAGCGGGCGCTCTACCATTTGAGCTAAGCGCCCAGATACAAACCCAAACCGCAGCCCAATCGACGCGCTCAAAGCACACCAACACACAACAACAAACACGCACCGCAAACACCAACCGGACCCCCTCACACCACTGCGATGCTACACACGCATGCTGCTCCAGCCCACACGCCTCCGACGACGCTCTCAGCCGATGCTACACTCGCTCTTCTTGCTGAATGGCTGCTGTCGCCTGTATGATCACCATACAGGCCAGCTAGAGATGACGACCGTGTCTCTCTTCGCAATGCATCGCATGCACCAGCGGAAATCCAAATACACGGTAACGCAAAAGACAAATGTTTAGCCACGGGCTGCCTCAAACCCAAGCAGATCAGCCGACATCGGATGCCAACGCAACTCAGCGACTTGTCTATTCTGGGTGGAGGCTTCTCAGCCAGCATGTGCTGGATGGGCAACGGTATGATGACCACGCACGGTCATCATTCGAGCTAGCAGTATGCGACGAGCGAGTCTCTCGCTGGATCGCAAGGCTGGCCTCCCAGTTGGTTGGTCGAGTTGACTCTTGGCCAGCCAGCACCAAGTTGACAAGAAGAAGTCGCGGCGCGCCTGCCAGTGTTGGAGGTGGCCCAAGAGTCGGCGAGTGAGCTTGGGAAAGACCCAGATGCAAGCGGGGAGACGGTAGTGCGTGAAAGATTTATTGGTCGCAAAAGGTGTTGCGTGTTGGTAAAAAGTGGACACTGGGGGTATCGATCCCCCTACCTCCCGCATGCGAAGCGGGCGCTCTACCATTTGAGCTAAGCGCCCAGATACAAACCCAAACCGCAGCCCAATCGACGCGCTCAAAGCACACCAACACACAACAACAAACACGCACCGCAAACACCAACCGGACCCCCTCACACCACTGCGATGCCACACACGCATGCTGCTCCAGCCCACACGCCTCCGACGACGCTCTCAGCCGATGCTACACTCGCTCTCCTTGCTGAATGGCTGCTGTCGCCTGTATGATCACCATACAGGCCAGCTAGAGATGACGACCGTGTCTCTCTTCGCAATGCATCGCATGCACCAGCGGAAATTCAAATACACGGTAACGCAAAAGACAAATGTTTAGCCACGGGCTGCCTCAAACCCAAGCAGATCAGCCGACATCGGATGCCAACGCAACTCAGCGACTTGTCTATTCTGGGTGGAGGCTTCTCAGCCAGCATGTGCTGGATGGGCAACGGTATGATGACCACGCACGGTCATCATTCGAGCTAGCAGTATGCGACGAGCGAGTCTCTCGCTGGATCGCAAGGCTGGCCTCCCAGTTGGTTGGTCGAGTTGACTCTTGGCCAGCCAGCACCAAGTTGACAAGAAGAAGTCGCGGCGCGCCTGCCAGTGTTGGAGGTGGCCCGAGAGTCCGCGAATGAGCTTGGGAAAGACCCAGAGGCAAGCGGGGAGACGGTAGTGCGTGAAAAATTTGTAGGTCGTAAAAGGTGTTGCGTGTTGGTAAAAAATGGACACTGGGGGTATCGATCCCCCTACCTCCCGCATGCGAAGCGGGCGCTCTACCATTTGAGCTAAGCGCCCAGATACAAACCCAAACCGCAGCCCAATCGACGCGCTCAAAGCACACCAACACACAACAACAAACACGCACCGCAAACACCAACCGGACCCCCTCACACCACTGCGATGCCACACACGCATGCTGCTCCAGCCCACACGCCTCCGACGACGCTCTCAGCCGATGCTACACTCGCTCTCCTTGCTGAATGGCTGCTGTCGCCTGTATGATCACCATACAGGCCAGCTAGAGATGACGACCGTGTCTCTCTTCGCAATGCATCGCATGCACCAGCGGAAATTCAAATACACGGTAACGCAAAAGACACATTTTTAGCCACGGGCTGCCTCAAACCCAAGCAGATCAGCCGACATCGGATGCCAACGCAACTCAGCGACTTGTCTATTCTGGGTGGAGGCTTCTCAGCCAGCATGTCAGCACCAAGTTGACAAGAAGAAGTCGCGGCGCGCCTGCCACTGTTGGAGGTGGCCCGAGAGTCCGCGAATGAGCTTGGGAAAGACCCAGAGGCAAGCGGGAGACGGTAGTGCGTGAAAAATTTGTAGGTCGTAAAAGGTGTTGCGTGTTGGTAAAAAATGGACACTGGGGGTATCGATCCCCCTACCTCCCGCATGCGAAGCGGGCGCTCTACCATTTGAGCTAAGCGCCCAGATACAAACCGAAACCGCAGCCCAATTGACGCGCTCAAAGCACACCAACACACAACAACAAACACGCACCGCAAACACCAACCGGACCCCCCTCACACCACTGCGATGCTACACACGCTGCTCCAGCCCACACGCCTCCGACGACGCTCTCAGCCGATGCTACACTCGCTCTCCTTGCTGAATGGCTGCTGTCGCCTGTATGACTGTTCTCGCTCGCCACACAGGCGGCCAGCTAGAGATGACGACCATGTCTCTCTTCGCAATGCATCACATGCACCAGCGGAAATCCAAATACACGGTAACGCAAAAGACACATTTTTCGCCACGGGCTGCCTCAAACCCAAGCAGATCAGCCGACATCGGATGCCAACGCAACTCAGCGACTTGTCTATTCTGGGTGGAGGCTTCTCAGCCAGCATGTGCTGGATGGGCAACGGTATGATGACCACGCACGGTCATCATTCGAGCTAGCAGTATGCGACGAGCGAGTCTCTCGCTGGATCGCAAGGCTGGCCTCCCAGTTGGTTGGTCGAGTTGACTCTTGGCCAGCCAGCACCAAGTTGACAAGAAGAAGTCGCGGCGCGCCTGCCAGTGTTGGAGGTGGCCCAAGAGTCGGCGAGTGAGCTTGGGAAAGACCCAGATGCAAGCGGGGAGACGGTAGTGCGTGAAAAATTTGTAGGTCGTAAAAGGTGTTGCGTGTTGGTAAAAAATGGACACTGGGGGTATCGATCCCCCTACCTCCCGCATGCGAAGCGGGCGCTCTACCATTTGAGCTAAGCGCCCAGATACAAACCCAAACCGCAGCCCAATCGACGCGCTCAAAGCACACCAACACACAACAACAAACACGCACCGCAAACACCAACCGGACCCCCTCACACCACTGCGATGCCACACACGCATGCTGCTCCAGCCCACACGCCTCCGACGACGCTCTCAGCCGATGCTACACTCGCTCTCCTTGCTGAATGGCTGCTGTCGCCTGTATGATCACCATACAGGCCAGCTAGAGATGACGACCGTGTCTCTCTTCGCAATGCATCGCATGCACCAGCGGAAATTCAAATACACGGTAACGCAAAAGACACATTTTTAGCCACGGGCTGCCTCAAACCCAAGCAGATCAGCCGACATCGGATGCCAACGCAACTCAGCGACTTGTCTATTCTGGGTGGAGGCTTCTCAGCCAGCATGTGCTGGATGGGCAACGGTATGATGACCACGCACGGTCATCATTCGAGCTAGCAGTATGCGACGAGCGAGTCTCTCGCTGGATCGCAAGGCTGGCCTCCCAGTTGGTTGGTCGAGTTGACTCTTGGCCAGCCAGCACCAAGTTGACAAGAAGAAGTCGCGGCGCGCCTGCCAGTGTTGGAGGTGGCCCAAGAGTCGGCGAGTGAGCTTGGGAAAGACCCAGATGCAAGCGGGGAGACGGTAGTGCGTGAAAGATTTATTGGTCGCAAAAGGTGTTGCGTGTTGGTAAAAAGTGGACACTGGGGGTATCGATCCCCCTACCTCCCGCATGCGAAGCGGGCGCTCTACCATTTGAGCTAAGCGCCCAGATACAAACCGAAACCGCAGCCCAATCGATGCGCTCAAAGCACACCAACACACAACAACAAACACGCACCGCAAACACCAACCGGACCCACTGCGATGCCACACACGCATGCTGCTCCAGCCCACACGCCTCCGACGACGCTCTCAGCCGATGCTACACTCGCTCTCCTTGCTGAATGGCTGCTGTCGCCTGTATGATCACCATACAGGCCAGCTAGAGATGACGACCGTGTCTCTCTTCGCAATGCATCGCATGCACCAGCGGAAATCCAAATACACGGTAACGCAAAAGACACATTTTTAGCCACGGGCTGCCTCAAACCCAAGCAGATCAGCCGACATCGGATGCCAACGCAACTCAGCGACTTGTCTATTCTGGGTGGAGGCTTCTCAGCCAGCATGTCAGCACCAAGTTGACAAGAAGAAGTCGCGGCGCGCCTGCCACTGTTGGAGGTGGCCCGAGAGTCCGCGAATGAGCTTGGGAAAGACCCAGAGGCAAGCGGGGAGACGGTAGTGCGTGAAAAATTTATTGGTCGCAAAAGGTGTTGCGTGTCGGTAAAAAATGGACACTGGGGGTATCGATCCCCCTACCTCCCGCATGCGAAGCGGGCGCTCTACCATTTGAGCTAAGCGCCCAGATACAAACCGAAACCGCAGCCCAATCGACGCGCTCAAAGCACACCAACACACAACAACAAACACGCACCGCAAACACCAACCGGACCCCCCTCACACCACTGCGATGCTACACACGCTGCTCCAGCCCACACGCCTCCGACGACGCTCTCAGCCGATGCTACACTCGCTCTCCTTGCTGAATGGCTGCTGTCGCCTGTATGACTGTTCTCGCTCGCCACACAGGCGGCCAGCTAGAGATGACGACCATGTCTCTCTTCGCAATGCATCACATGCACCAGCGGAAATTCAAATACACGGTAACGCAAAAGACACATTTTTAGCCACGGGCTGCCTCAAACCCAAGCAGATCAGCCGACATCGGATGCCAACGCAACTCAGCGACTTGTCTATTCTGGGTGGAGGCTTCTCAGCCAGCATGTCAGCACCAAGTTGACAAGAAGAAGTCGCGGCGCGCCTGCCACTGTTGGAGGTGGCCCGAGAGTCCGCGAGTGAGCTTGGGAAAGACCCAGAGGCAAGCGGGGAGACGGTAGTGCGTGAAAGATTTGTAGGTCGTAAAAGGTGTTGCGTGTTGGTAAAAAATGGACACTGGGGGTATCGATCCCCCTACCTCCCGCATGCGAAGCGGGCGCTCTACCATTTGAGCTAAGCGCCCAGATACAAACCCAAACCGCAGCCCAATCGACGCGCTCAAAGCACACCAACACACAACAACAAACACGCACCGCAAACACCAACCGGACCCCCCTCACACCACTGCGATGCTACACACGCTGCTCCAGCCCACACGCCTCCGACGACGCTCTCAGCCGATGCTACACTCGCTCTCCTTGCTGAATGGCTGCTGTCGCCTGTATGACTGTTCTCGCTCGCCACACAGGCGGCCAGCTAGAGATGACGACCATGTCTCTCTTCGCAATGCATCACATGCACCAGCGGAAATCCAAATACACGGTAACGCAAAAGACACATTTTTAGCCACGGGCTGCCTCAAACCCAAGCAGATCAGCCGACATCGGATGCCAACGCAACTCAGCGACTTGTCTATTCTGGGTGGAGGCTTCTCAGCCAGCATGTCAGCACCAAGTTGACAAGAAGAAGTCGCGGCGCGCCTGCCACTGTTGGAGGTGGCCCGAGAGTCCGCGAGTGAGCTTGGGAAAGACCCAGAGGCAAGCGGGGAGACGGTAGTGCGTGAAAGATTTGTAGGTCGTAAAAGGTGTTGCGTGTTGGTAAAAAATGGACACTGGGGGTATCGATCCCCCTACCTCCCGCATGCGAAGCGGGCGCTCTACCATTTGAGCTAAGCGCCCAGATACAAACCGAAACCGCAGCCCAATCGACGCGCTCAAAGCACACCAACACACAACAACAAACACGCACCGCAAACACCAACCGGACCCCCCTCACACCACTGCGATGCTACACACGCTGCTCCAGCCCACACGCCTCCGACGACGCTCTCAGCCGATGCTACACTCGCTCTTCTTGCTGAATGGCTGCTGTCGCCTGTATGACTGTTCTCGCTCGCCACACAGGCGGCCAGCTAGAGATGACGACCATGTCTCTCTTCGCAATGCATCACATGCACCAGCGGAAATCCAAATACACGGTAACGCAAAAGACACATTTTTAGCCACGGGCTGCCTCAAACCCAAGCAGATCAGCCGACATCGGATGCCAACGCAACTCAGCGACTTGTCTATTCTGGGTGGAGGCTTCTCAGCCAGCATGTCAGCACCAAGTTGACAAGAAGAAGTCGCGGCGCGCCTGCCACTGTTGGAGGTGGCCCGAGAGTCCGCGAGTGAGCTTGGGAAAGACCCAGAGGCAAGCGGGGAGACGGTAGTGCGTGAAAGATTTGTAGGTCGTAAAAGGTGTTGCGTGTTGGTAAAAAGTGGACACTGGGGGTATCGATCCCCCTACCTCCCGCATGCGAAGCGGGCGCTCTACCATTTGAGCTAAGCGCCCAGATACAAACCCAAACCGCAGCCCAATCGACGCGCTCAAAGCACACCAACACACAACAACAAACACGCACCGCAAACACCAACCGGACCCCCCTCACACCACTGCGATGCTACACACGCTGCTCCAGCCCACACGCCTCCGACGACGCTCTCAGCCGATGCTACACTCGCTCTCCTTGCTGAATGGCTGCTGTCGCCTGTATGACTGTTCTCGCTCGCCACACAGGCGGCCAGCTAGAGATGACGACCATGTCTCTCTTCGCAATGCATCGCATGCACCAGCGGAAATTCAAATACACGGTAACGCAAAAGACAAATGTTTAGCCACGGGCTGCCTCAAACCCAAGCAGATCAGCCGACATCGGATGCCAACGCAACTCAGCGACTTGTCTATTCTGGGTGGAGGCTTCTCAGCCAGCATGTGCTGGATGGGCAACGGTATGATGACCACGCACGGTCATCATTCGAGCTAGCAGTATGCGACGAGCGAGTCTCTCGCTGGATCGCAAGGCTGGCCTCCCAGTTGGTTGGTCGAGTTGACTCTTGGCCAGCCAGCACCAAGTTGACAAGAAGAAGTCGCGGCGCGCCTGCCAGTGTTGGAGGTGGCCCAAGAGTCGGCGAGTGAGCTTGGGAAAGACCCAGATGCAAGCGGGGAGACGGTAGTGCGTGAAAGATTTATTGGTCGCAAAAGGTGTTGCGTGTTGGTAAAAAATGGACACTGGGGGTATCGATCCCCCTACCTCCCGCATGCGAAGCGGGCGCTCTACCATTTGAGCTAAGCGCCCAGATACAAACCCAAACCGCAGCCCAATCGACGCGCTCAAAGCACACCAACACACAACAACAAACACGCACCGCAAACACCAACCGGACCCCCTCACACCACTGCGATGCCACACACGCATGCTGCTCCAGCCCACACGCCTCCGACGACGCTCTCAGCCGATGCTACACTCGCTCTTCTTGCTGAATGGCTGCTGTCGCCTGTATGATCACCATACAGGCCAGCTAGAGATGACGACCGTGTCTCTCTTCGCAATGCATCGCATGCACCAGCGGAAATTCAAATACACGGTAACGCAAAAGACAAATGTTTAGCCACGGGCTGCCTCAAACCCAAGCAGATCAGCCGACATCGGATGCCAACGCAACTCAGCGACTTGTCTATTCTGGGTGGAGGCTTCTCAGCCAGCATGTGCTGGATGGGCAACGGTATGATGACCACGCACGGTCATCATTCGAGCTAGCAGTATGCGACGAGCGAGTCTCTCGCTGGATCGCAAGGCTGGCCTCCCAGTTGGTTGGTCGAGTTGACTCTTGGCCAGCCAGCACCAAGTTGACAAGAAGAAGTCGCGGCGCGCCTGCCAGTGTTGGAGGTGGCCCAAGAGTCGGCGAGTGAGCTTGGGAAAGACCCAGATGCAAGCGGGGAGACGGTAGTGCGTGAAAGATTTATTGGTCGCAAAAGGTGTTGCGTGTTGGTAAAAAGTGGACACTGGGGGTATCGATCCCCCTACCTCCCGCATGCGAAGCGGGCGCTCTACCATTTGAGCTAAGCGCCCAGATACAAACCCAAACCGCAGCCCAATCGACGCGCTCAAAGCACACCAACACACAACAACAAACACGCACCGCAAACACCAACCGGACCCACTGCGATGCCACACAAGCATGCTGCTCCAGCCCACACGCCTCCGACGACGCTTTCAGCCGATGCTACACTCGCTCTCCTTGCTGAATGGCTGCTGTCGCCTGTATGATCACCATACAGGCCAGCTAGAGATGACGACCGTGTCTCTCTTCGCAATGCATCGCATGCAGCAGCGGAAATCCAAATACACGGTAACGCAAAAGACACATGTTTAGCCACGGGCTACCTCAAACCCAAGCAGATCAGCCGACATCGGATGCCAACGCAACTCAGCGACTTGTCTATTCTGGGTGGAGGCTTCTCAGCCAGCATGTGCTGGATGGGCAACGGTATGATGACCACGCACGGTCATCATTCGAGCTAGCAGTATGCGACGAGCGAGTCTCTCGCTGGATCGCAAGGCTGGCCTCCCAGTTGGTTGGTCGAGTTGACTCTTGGCCAGCCAGCACCAAGTTGACAAGAAGAAGTCGCGGCGCGCCTGCCAGTGTTGGAGGTGGCCCAAGAGTCGGCGAGTGAGCTTGGGAAAGACCCAGATGCAAGCGGGGAGACGGTAGTGCGTGAAAGATTTATTGGTCGCAAAAGGTGTTGCGTGTTGGTAAAAAGTGGACACTGGGGGTATCGATCCCCCTACCTCCCGCATGCGAAGCGGGCGCTCTACCATTTGAGCTAAGCGCCCAGATACAAACCCAAACCGCAGCCCAATCGACGCGCTCAAAGCACACCAACACACAACAACAAACACGCACCGCAAACACCAACCGGACCCACTGCGATGCCACACAAGCATGCTGCTCCAGCCCACACGCCTCCGACGACGCTTTCAGCCGATGCTACACTCGCTCTCCTTGCTGAATGGCTGCTGTCGCCTGTATGATCACCATACAGGCCAGCTAGAGATGACGACCGTGTCTCTCTTCGCAATGCATCGCATGCAGCAGCGGAAATCCAAATACACGGTAACGCAAAAGACACATGTTTAGCCACGGGCTACCTCAAACCCAAGCAGATCAGCCGACATCGGATGCCAACGCAACTCAGCGACTTGTCTATTCTGGGTGGAGGCTTCTCAGCCAGCATGTGCTGGATGGGCAACGGTATGATGACCACGCACGGTCATCATTCGAGCTAGCAGTATGCGACGAGCGAGTCTCTCGCTGGATCGCAAGGCTGGCCTCCCAGTTGGTTGGTCGAGTTGACTCTTGGCCAGCCAGCACCAAGTTGACAAGAAGAAGTCGCGGCGCGCCTGCCAGTGTTGGAGGTGGCCCAAGAGTCGGCGAGTGAGCTTGGGAAAGACCCAGATGCAAGCGGGGAGACGGTAGTGCGTGAAAGATTTATTGGTCGCAAAAGGTGTTGCGTGTTGGTAAAAAGTGGACACTGGGGGTATCGATCCCCCTACCTCCCGCATGCGAAGCGGGCGCTCTACCATTTGAGCTAAGCGCCCAGATACAAACCCAAACCGCAGCCCAATCGACGCGCTCAAAGCACACGAACACACAACAACAAACACGCACCGCAAACACCAACCGGACCCACTGCGATGCCACACAAGCATGCTGCTCCAGCCCACACGCCTCCGACGACGCTTTCAGCCGATGCTACACTCGCTCTCCTTGCTGAATGGCTGCTGCCGCCTGTATGATCACCATACAGGCCAGCTAGAGATGACGACCGTGTCTCTCTTCGCAATGCATCGCATGCACCAGCGGAAATCCAAATACACGGTAACGCAAAAGACACATTTTTAGCCACGGGCTACCTCAAACCCAAGCAGATCAGCCGACATCGGATGCCAACGCAACTCAGCGACTTGTCTATTCTGGGTGGAGGCTTCTCAGCCAGCATGTGCTGGATGGGCAACGGTATGATGACCACGCACGGTCATCATTCGAAGGTGGGACCATCACCAGAGATTTTCACTGCCGGAGGTGAATAGGCCTTCTTTTCTCGACTGCTCCGATGCCGGGTACTTGGTTCTCTTCTTATTCTTTTTGCTTTTTATTCGCCTCCGCAACCTCAACAAGACGCTTCAGCGCGTCCGCTTTGGCAGCACTTCCCTCTTCCTAGGTAGTAGCAGCTGAGCCACCCCGTCTGTCATCTGCAGCCTCATCGCAGCATTCTCCTTTACCACCTGCGCAGCGCTGAGTGTCCTGATGGACATGCACAATTGATGGCAGCACAGAAGGGACACTCAACAAGAACCTAACTTGATATATTTCCTTCGCTGTCGCTGTCACCATTCCTTCCGATATTTTCGTTATTTATTACGATGGAATCTACAAAGCACATTGAACCCTCCGCTTGGTTTGGCTGCGCGTGTATTTTACCCATTTCACGATAGCTTTTGGTGTCCACGCTGTTCTGCCACGTGTTGGTCTTCGTCTTCTGCAGTTCTTGGCACACTACCGCGGCGCTCCGAGCCCAGACTATCTTCCCTCAGTTATAGATTTGCGGTGAAGCGTGAATAAAGAGCTACCTGAGCAACTGAGGTTCGAACGACGGGAGCTGTGCTTCTAGCTAACGGGCATTGGGCGAGAACGCACCGAGGTACGCTGTGCGGAGAGCTGCGTACACGATAGAGCTGTAGGGTGGTGGGAACTGCGGAGAGAAACCGCGTGCGCGGCGTCAGTACGCGCACTAGCGTGGTGCCGAGGGACCAAGGGAACGGCTGTGCCCCTGTGCCGTCTTCCTGGACCCGTCGTATAGTGTATGTAAAACCGGAACGCTTGCGGGGGACAGCCTAAAGACCCACCGGGGTTGGTTGCTGTCGCCGAGAATGCCGCGACCTCAGTGCCCCTATCCCGACGCCCCGAGTAGACGGAGGGCCAGTTGACGCTGGTGGCTATTGTGATGTCAGGCCCCGTTCCTACATATCGTTAAACTCTCGCTCTTTCTTCTCATTTCTCTTTCCTTTTTCGCTGCGGGATTCACCCACTGATACCATGCCTATCCTCGTTCCGTAGACGCCTGTTATGACCACCATGTAGGCATCTCCCACTCGGGGACGATTACCTTTACTGAACCAACTGGTGTCAACCTTAAGGGCCTTGGTCTCGGGTGACGAGTGACAGCAATGTCAGAGTGAAGACGAACACATACGCGCACGTGACGTGGACTCGACCGGAGCGAGCGATGATGGAGGCCTTCGGGGGCTGAAGGAGGACGCACGCCGACGACACCACGCGTGGCACCGACGCCAGTCGGCGAGGCCGTCGCGACAAGTCCGATCATCGTGCGCGAGAAGGCGGAGGCCCTCAAGATCACGAAGTGCGAGGGCTTGGACGACATCATGCTCGTCACCATGTGGTTGAAGATGGTGCGGGCGGAAGTGAGACGGCAGGCAGTGACCATGGGCGTGGAGTGGCACGAGAAACAGCTGTACCACGAAGTCGCGTCGCACCTGGACCAGCACTGGTTCTCCGAGAGTGGCTCCATGCACATTCTGCAAAAAGGCCATGAGTGTGACATGGGATCCTCTAAGCAACGCATATGGTTATCAGCTCATCCGATGACCATCACCCCAATCGACCACTTTTGGTGGCTGCCGATTCCCCCCTCCCCCATTCGAGACCCCCCAACGCGGCAAACGCTCCAGCCGCCCGCAGCACGCCGCCGCCCACAGCAGCCGTCCGGAGAAGGATCCGTCGCCGAGCCGCAGACCGCCGGAGCAGCTCGCCAACCGTTGCCGCAGCGAAGCCGAAGCCAACCACAGCAAACGACCCGGGGACCCCGGAAACCGAGTGGAGACGACCCGACATCGGGACCACATCCGCAAGATCATCGAGGCACGCCACGAAACGGGGGTCCCCACAGCGCAGCAGCAGCAATCGTGAGAAAACGAGACGCGGATTCACGCGGGAGCATTGGGCCCGTACCAACCGGCGCCAGCGCAACCCAAAAACTAAAGCCCCTCGAGACTCGGACTCGTCTTTTCCCGATCCTTCTTCAGAGTCCGAACGCGACGACGGAAGTAGACATGGCAGTTCTACGGATGCATCTCCAAAAGATGTCGTTCAGGTTCGCGAGTCGTTTTACGTATAGCCTCCGGACGAGCTCGTTAGAGTTCCGGAACTAGATGTCAAGGTTTTCGACGATTGGGACGAGTTGGACCAATATTTGCAGAGCTACATGAAGCGAACGTTCCAAATATGCTGCTTTACTACGAAAATGTGCAAGGGTTTCAGAATGTGTACCATTATCTGACTGTGAATGATGTTAACTTCGATTGATTCACATGTAGCTGTTCTCGGTACGGTCAGCTACTCCTGTTCGCTGTCGAAATGAGAAGATCCGAGTTAGTCGAACGGCAGATAACGAAATCCCGGAGGAGCTTCAATTCTGCAACAAGACCTTCGTGTGTACGCACCATGGGTTGTCAAGAACCGGTGGACGTCAGGAGTGCGGGTGAACCAGCATTCACGAAAGATTGGATGCCCAGCTCAGGTATGTACGATATCGTATTGCGGATATATGATATCCACATTACTGACTTGTGTACCTACAGATTAACGCTTGCGTGAGGGAGGTGGGTGACTGGAGTGTGTGCGTCACGAAGCAGGTCGCGAAGCACAATCATGAAGTAAGTCGTAATGTGTACCAACACTATCATGAAAACCGTCGTGTATCGGATCCGGGTTTTTTGGCTACTGTTCGGACCCTGGATCGTGCTGGAGCCAGCCGCAAACGTGTTCTGAAGTACATTATCGAGAACACGTCAGTGGAACCCCAAATGAAGGATATCCACAATCTCGTGGTGCGGCTCCGTCAAGAGACTTATGCGTTTCCTCTAATGGAGGAGCGCATTCGATCCATTCTTGAAGACTTCTCAGCGCCTCCCGGTAACGTCGGACGCGTGTACGCAAACAATGAGTTGACTTGAACTATCTCGTTGTATGTATTGAAAGTGGTCATGCTAAATCTTTGTCTTTATGGTTTCTTTTAGGGTGTGGTGGAGTGTATCTGTATCCTAACCGCTCACATGCGGCGGATGTTCGAGCGGTTTCCACAACTGTTGCTGATTGACGCCACACGACACGAACTCTTCCAACTACAAGCTCTTCAGCTTCATGATTCATGATGCAATGGGCAAGGGTCAACACGTACAAGTATGTGCTTTGACTGACGGATTGTGTACAATCTGGCGAATGTGTGCACATTCTAGACGATTAACTAGAATGTTGGTGCCCCTTATGCTATGAAGCATTGCCTACTGGAAAACGAGAGGAAGGATACTTTACGTTTTGCGTGCAAGCAATTCAAGGAGAGCTGCCCATCTTACGACTCTCTCGCTATTATCATGATCGATAAGGATTTCACCGAGCTCTCCGTTCTGGAGGAAGAGTTTCCAGGAGTGAGGATTCTGCTGTGCCACTTTCACGTGGTGAAATATTTTTACGAGGTGAAGCGTCTGATCCAGTTGCTGGTGAGCGCGCCTACGGAAGAATCGTACGCCGACATAATCAAGACGATTCGCGTAGTTTTGCGTGATGAAGCCAAGTCCCGCATGTGGCTTGACTATTTCGATCGCAACTGGACAAGTTGCAAGGAGCGATGGAGTTCCGTAATTCGCGGCAACGTTCCGCACATGGGAAACCGGAGTCTAGCTGGCAAAAGCTGAAGAGAGCTTGGTTAACAAATTGACGGCGTTGGACGACTGTGTAGTGGCTATACTGTTCTGGCAAACGGTGAATGAGAAGACGTGGGCCTGAAGTGTGAGGAAGATTAGCGTCTACGTCAATGCTGAATATGATGAGGAGATGAATACTCTCCTCAACACAGTGTCGCGTCACGAAGTGGAATTGGTGAAACAGCAGTACGACTTCGCTCTTCTATCATCCACCGAGTATCGACACTATCCAATGGGTCCGTACATTATGACGCAGTACTCAGCGAAGAAGGATGCAGACATTCCAGATGAGTACATACTAAACCCGAGCGGTTCGTCCTTCGTGCAGTTTCAGCATGACGAGACTACTGCCATGCCGTCATGCAATTTATTACAGGAAAGTGACCGGATGCAGTGCACTGGTTCCTGAAAGAGATCCACCCAGATCGTGGTGTCTGAAGCTCGGACGGTGCACCCGAGCAATCCCTCCAATGTTATGTCCGTACTGCCCAAGAGTAGAATCCATTCGTGTGAGTCCCAGGCCGCCCACGTCCAGAATAGATGGAGGAGCGACCATGAGACCAGTATGCCGGCAGACAACATCTCTATCAATTATGGTCGCTACGTATACAGTGTACACATGATCAGGGCGATGAGCGCTGGGCACCGTGCTATGGAGCGATTTTACGAAATCGAGCGAACCATCTCGCAGCTGAACAAGATGGACCTGGGAGATTTGGAACCCTGGCGATGCCTGGAAGCTGGATTACCTGCTGCCTGACCAGATAGAAGATAGATTGGCATGTGTGGACGTCCTAGGCGACTACGTTTGGGTGACATCGCTCCGGGGACCAAGAGTGTCTGGAACGCTCATGTTTGGACCTGGGTCTGAAGGCTTTGATCGAGTTCTATAAGAACGACCGTGAGATCTACAGAATTCAATCGCATGCTGAGATATCCTGAGTATGATCGGGACGGTCTTAAAGAAGCAGGAGCGTGGTATCAGGTTCACAGCGCTATGGAGAGAGACCCTCGAGAAAGTGAGATGAGGGCTGAGCGGTGTGCAGCGGTTAGTGGCGACCGCAAGCTGTGGTTCTTTGCGGTCGTTCATTACGACTCAGACCACTGGTGTGCAATGGCGGTCAATTTTGCGGAGTTCACGGTGACTATTATCGATCCACAACAGACAGGTAACAGATTCAATGCCCTGAGGAGCTTCGTCAGCGTTGAGCTGCTACCCTTGCTGCCGACTCCACCGTCCCCAAAGCGCTACAGGTTCAAACAACTGGACTGGATTGTTCAAGTCGACCCATACAACTGTGGGGTCTTGTGGTCGTATTTTTCGATTTAATGCTTCTAGAAGTTGAGCCAAGTGGACTTGATTCGGAAGTAGCCATGCAGTACTTTCGCTACAGACTCGTCAGTCACATTCTAACCCCCCGCACTCACGCCATTTATTGCCCCCTGTCCACGACCAAACATGTTGTATATACAACGTGTTAAGGAAAGGGATAACTTGGTTTTAGTATTTCCTACCATAAGTACGACGCCCTTTTATTTTTTGCGGGAAGCAGACCTGATCCCGACAGATCGCTTGCAAATACTGCCGTAGCGCTATGCACCAGCATGTTGTCGGATATACCCACGCCAGAAGACGGGTTTCAAACAGGTAGGATATTATACGTGTTGAGATTATCCTTTTTATTAGAAGCGGACAGAGGTGAATCGTTTCTGCCAAACTATGCAAGGTAATCATTGATTGCTACCGAATGTAGCGCACTATGGACACAAGTAATCAAGCAAACTGTTGAACCGCCATCACTATTCGCGTCGTCTGTTGTCACTTGTCTTTCCATGTGAATGCTGCAGTACTTGCATTACCATCATCATCTTCCATTGAGGCCTAATGTGTGAACAGTCCGAGACGAACGGAAGCATGTAGTGATGGAAGGGGGGACAAGCGGCAAATGCAGAGGGGTAGAGTTATTCTGCATGTATACTGCCTCGTTGAATGAACTTTGGTGGTGTGGGGTATCTGTGTGAGCATCTGCTTCCAACACGCAGTGTAGGCAATATCATGTCATGCCACTAGATCTGACATGTCAGAAAGAAGAACAGCGAGAACCTACAGCCTCCCCGTGTAGGCTGCGACATTCAGATGCTGTAGCAGTAAGGTGATACTCAGCCGAAAGAGCCTCCGTCGTAGTCGTAGAATCCTGCGAGCAGCTCTATGTGAGACCACGTACGTTAGCAATATATACATCATGTCGACTATAGAGCATGTAGCATATACCTCCTCCATGAAATCCTCTGTGGCGGTCAACAGAAGCTGCGCCTGTAACACCACAAGGAACTATGCATGGCCCGCTGTCTGTTCATCTCTCTGCTTCTGGGCCTCGCGGTAGACGATGAACGTATTCACGATGTCTTCCGTACTGGCAGCGCTGATTCCCCGCCCCCCGCGGCCGCCGCGCAATTTTCGAGCCCCACTCTCGGCTGCTCTCCTCCGAGGTCCTCTGTCTTGATCTATCTATAAAACCCGCGGTGCTCTGCTGCATCACGCTGTTAGTCTACTAGGGATGGCCCATCAGGTGAGCCACAAAGTTCTCGTTCGCGCTTCGACCTCCTTCTTGCATATTTCTGAAATGAGGGAGGTGGTGTCTTCGCGGCCATCAATCCACGTGTCTTGTCGCAAGAACAGCAATCATTTTCTACGCCCTTTTGTGCAAGTTCAAGAACGTTTTCTGCGATTTTTCAGCCTAGCCCTGTGCATTCCCACGTCTTTAACATGTAGTATATACAACATGTTTGGAAAAGGGACATCACGCACCTTTTCCTCACATGTAGTCAAATACAACGCGTGAGTGCGGGGGGGGGTAAGAACAATGCAGTCAACGCATTTGCTTACTCTTAACCTATGGAAGCCGCTGCACTCGTCCGGGAGGTTTGTAATACACTAGGAAGCGCTAATAGCGAAGCTTGCATCAACCGTGAGGACTTCGTGAAAATCGAGGTGACGTACCACTATCACTCTCGTTTTGAGGACCTTTTCCACACTTTTGCAGGACGGTCTGCGTTAAACCGCTCCAGTTCTGAAGCGAAACCTGACCCCCAGATGTCGGGTGTATCCACCACATGGCGGTCAGAAACCCGTCAGAAACAGCGGAAAAATCCACCGAAATGTGCAGACTGTGTAGTAATGTACACCTTAGAATGTGCATGGAGCCTCTGTCCTGGTTCTTCACGGTCATGGACACGGTGCTGGATTTTCCCCTCACCTTGAAGCAACTTAGATGATTTCATTAGTGGATAGGCAGCGATACTGGACTTTTTGGCTCGACCCCGCTATTGTCCCCGTCATTGAAGAGTGGGTCAGGAATTGTAAAGGCCGACCAATAAGTGCTGTGAAGCAGATACGACTCGGATGGCACTGCAAGAGGGCTCTATAGATAGCTGTGTGTGTTGGCTTGGTGCAGAGGTGGTTGCATTGCGTTTATTTCGTTTGTGGCGACAGCAGAGAATGGCAACACGACATGAGTACAGCCCTGGCGAAAAGCAGCTGATAGCAAACTGCTACAAGTTCTTCGAAGAGCAGAAGGAAGCGGCCATGTTCAAGGGTATCCGAACCCGAGAACTGGTAGCGAAGTGCCTTGGCTGCGCAGCCAACACGGTAGACTCCGTAATGGGCGAGCTGCGGCGCTCACCAGACACCAACTTTGAGGTCGGTTGCATGACAATGACAATAACTGCAACAGACCAGTTATCTCTAACAATTAGTATCTGTGCATAGCCTCGTGAGAGTAACAGGGGCGCGAGACGAGACTACGATTTGCTCGATGTTGAGCCCGTCGTGCGCAAATACATCATGGAGCAGAACAAACTCATGCAACTATAACAGCAAAGCTGATCAGCATTCACCTTCGCGAGGAAACTGGTATCGATCTCAAAGAGCGCGTGATGCAAAGAGTTCTGAATGAGCTCAATTTTCATCACGTAAAAGGTGAGACAACCGGCACCGGACTCAATCGCCCCGAGGTGTATCTCGATGAGTCGTTTTGCAATGCAAACCACGTAGCCGGCAAAACGTGGTTCCTCGACGACAAAAAACGCTACGGCAAAACCGGAAAAGGAGAACGGTGCGAGCTTGAAATTATTTGTTTATATTTGAAATTTTGATCTACTAAAACCAAGTTTGTATTGCTTGTATCGTAGCTGCAGGCATCGTGTATACCAAAAACCGGAAGACGGACGCTCATTTTGTCGAGGGGTCCATCAAGGTGTGGAATGCAGCTCCAAAAAACGAAAGAACGCTGAGATCGACGACGAAGATTACCACGGGAACTTCAATTCTGAGCTGTTCGAAAAATGGTTTCGGAAGCTCTGCGCCGTGCTCAAAGATAAGTACGAGGGGTGCAATATATGCATGGACGGAGCCTCGTATCACAAGAGGCAGACCAACGAGTCGCCAACAACCAAGTCGACAAGAGCGTGGCTGGAGAATTTCCTCGAAGGAATTGGTACAGTTTTTTGTTGTTGCTCATTGTTTTCTTTATGATACTGACAAGTATGTAGCCCCGTTGCATTACAATAGGGCTGCCAAAAGAGACGTGCTCTGCAAGCTGGCAAGACTTAACAAGCCAACACCCATATACGAGGCAAACACCATTGCCGTCGAGTACGGGCATCTGCTGTATTACACTCCGCCCTACCATCCGACTCCAGCCTATCGAGCTGATCTGGGGACTAGTCAAGAATCGCACAGCGTACAATCCTCCTCGAAACGGAGCTGATGCTGTTGTGAAAGTGTTGGCTGGCTTACAAGCGGTGACAAACGAGGAGTGGCTCTCCAGATTTCGCCAGGTGCAGGGCGTTGAGGACGCGTTTTTGGTGATTGAACAGTAGGAAGACATACACTCTATAATTGTATACTGTTCCTCATGATGCCAAATCGACAAGTTGCAACCAAACTGCCCTTTTTGAGATTAGCATATGATTCGACTCCTAGACCAATCATAGAGCTCTATTTTCTTCAACCCCTTTCGCTCTCAATGCCTTTAATTGAGAGGCTGTTTTGAAGTGCCTGTAGCTCATTCAGGGCTTCGAATTGGTCAAAATTAATACCAGAATCGGAATTTAAACGCGCAGTTTCACCCTATATCTAAATGTCGATATAGGTTTTCACAGTAATAGTACAACTTATGCTCGTGGATATTTTGGCCACTCTTCAATGACGGGGACAATAGGTGAGAGCTAAATACCTGATAATATACTGGAGTGGTGAGGTGGGTGCTTGGTTGAAGGAAATTTACAAACGAACTGCCTCGGCGGCAGGCAAGACTCGATCATCTTCGCTCCTCTCGTCGACATGAGAGCTGCGATGTACCCCCCCCCCACCAAAGGGACTGTGCCGTTTTATCAGGCTGTAGTCTCTGCTACCGGCCCCATTGACGACGGAAGCCACCATTCCTGCTGCATCACATCGGAGTCCTTAAGTGTTGTCTGAAGCAGAGCTTGATCGCAGAACTGCTAATGTTGTACAGTGTGGCGTGCAGCGTGTCCGATATGGAAGGTCTTGAACGCCAGCAGCAGTGGTCCGGTATCCGGCATAGTAGGTTTTCTGAATCGCTGTGGCTGGGTTTGGGACAGTTGTACCAGGACAAAGGACCGCTTCTCTCTCGGTTGTTCGTGCCGCAGATTTGGACACGCTGTGGTGGAAGTTGGCATGAGGTGGAGGGCGTCCATAAGCGGGTGTACGGGTAGGGCGTGAAATGGGGAGTAGGAGCGCGGTGATAGGTGACTGGCATGTGTTGGTTGGTATGTTTTGAGTTTGTGAAACTTGTGCGGTGTGGTATGTTCCCTATAGCTCATTGGGAGAGCACATGCTTAGTAAGCGGAAGGTCGGTAGTTCAATCCTGCCTGGTGGCAACTTCCTTGCAATCGTTTAACGTTGGTGAGTGTCGCTCGTGTGGGAGGCGTGTTTCGCGCCCTCTTTGCTCTTTTGAGGCCTTCAATCAAGTAGTCCGTGACTACGGGAGGAAACGGGCGACACACATCGAAGCCCGACTTCAAGTTAGTTGCAAGCTTGCAATTCTTTCCATGCTCACCGCAGAAACCTTGCCAATGGAGTAGCCGCCATCTTCATCCCATCCAGAAAATCGTTTACGAGGACGCACAGCTTCCCCTTGAATGACACAAACATCGCCATGTCTAGTGGCTGGACGAGGTGCGTGGTATTTGCCGGAGGCACACATAATTGCTGATGAAGAGTGCGATCCGCAACCATACATAACTAACATAAGCGGGCGTTTCATGGTCAGCGGCACTGCCGCCGCAAAAAAACGAGAGACACAGCTCAAACAGGTCCACGTGTATAAATCCGGTTGGTGCCCCATGCAGCCACCTCAACTCATTTCAGGATATTCAAACTCACTATCTTCCCTGGTAGGATGAAGACCAGGGACCACCAATTCAGCCACACTGCCGAAAGCATTTCCATCATGTGAAAGCTAACAGAAGGTGTCGTCGTCCACACGTTCTTTGATTGACGCACGGCGATGATGCGCTTTCTTTTTGCCGCTTTGTAGAGCACGGCCTCATCCATGTTGAACACTTAATCAACAGACGCATTCGTACTCAGACGCATTTCGATCGCCCTGGCCAGAGAGCTAAAGATCAACCGCGAGTCGTCGACGTCGTCAGTGTTCCGCGTCCTTGAAAACACCTGGGCGCTCGGATCGGTGAGGTCAAATGGCGCTGCATGAACCTGGTATGTCAACCGTTTGTGACATCGTGATCAGCAACCAACTTCGAAATGTATGTTCTGTTCTTCACGATGCCGGCGCGTCCAATGGAGTGGCGCACAAGCTGGAGGACAATGACCCAGTCTTGGATCACTTGATCCGTGCCGAGATGTAGTATTAGATTCGGCTTCGACGCTGCCTCAGTATGCCCTTCTTCGCGTTGCTACTCACTTGCGCAGGGTGCCGGCCGGTATCTTGAACCCCGTTGCTACTATTGTAGCTGAATTTCCACTGAGCATCCACTCATCTGCTGCCGTTGTATGGTCTTGTGCGTAGTTCGAGGCCATTCGCAAAATGGCGACACATTGTGTAACGGGGTTACATCGAATAGTGTGATGCACACAAGCTAGGTGCCACACATAAGTGGGTTCCACACATATGTTACGTGGGTCACCCCAGATAGGAGTGGGTGACTCACAGCCACTGGATATGCATTATGCTAGGCTCTACTATGATAGATAGTGAGTCCTATACATACAAACAACAGGCGGCTCTGCCGCGATAAACAACAATACATTCAGTTCACATTTGAAGCCTAAGAGTTCACTACCCTTGTTTAAGGTACTTCTGTCTCTTGGAGTCCTTAATTAGCTATATTAAGGTACTCGTGCAAACTCTCGTATAGAGTTTGCTAGCTATCAATACTACTAGAGACTCTCTGAGTCTGTGTCTTCCTCTGACGCTAAAGCTACGGCAGCCCCGCTGCACATTGCATCGGTGACCCCCAAAATCTACGATGCTTTGCTATAGAAAATGACACTGAGAGACTTTGCTTTTATTCTGTCAATAGATCTATCGTGTTTTCATGTGCGACTTCTAATGGGATAATACCGATCCTAACATGAAACTGGTTGGAACTACGAAACTGGTCGCAGACCTTAATGGTGTCAGCAGAGTTGAAGAATGCGCGCTGTAGCCAGTTATTTTTGTGAAATCAAGATGTTGGCAATTGACAAAATATAATAAGCTCTGTCTTATGGTGCCTATCAAAACGCTTACACGAAGTGCTTATCCAATAACCCATGCCAAGGCATACAGCAAAATGAGTACAGAGACGCATCAAATCTGCACTAAAGTACCGAAAGTCAACACAATGCAGCAGGTAATAACTTGTTCTGCAGTAGCAACTACGCGATCGGCGCGATCGGTAATTCGCTTTCGGCGAAAGAAGAAACGCTTCTCGGCTGATGAATTGCTCCAACTTGAGCCACGATGCTGCTCAAGCTCCCTCACAGCGGGACCACCATGGCGTTTTACGGACCATTCCTGCCACACTTCCTGTATGGTCTTCAACGGCCGAACCATTTTGTACATTGCTGTTACCACACCACCACAAGCAGGTGCATGTGGAGTAGAGTACTTGCTGACGCGTAGTCACCACAGTCGACAGTCAAGCGGACAGCTGGTGCGCCAGATGTAAGATGCTCAAATGCTCCTATCATTTTAGTAAGCTGTGTTCCAATTTCACTGATCTTGTCATGGATGTGCGCAAATGTCTGTTGTTGCTGCTTTATGTGATCCACCACATCGGGAACAACTTAGTTCGACTGAATCGTTTGGGGTGATTTTCGGTGAGCTTTTTTCTAGTCCACTGGCAAAAGCGTTGAGATCGTTGGTGCTAAACAGAGGATGACTTCATAGTTTGTGATCAGGATGAGCATCTTCAGCAGCACGGCGTCTTTCAGAATTTCGATGCACAGGCAAGACAACAAGTTGAGAAAACCGCCCGATGCAACGTGTGGTGTTGACTGCTTCGTATAATATACAATAAGCATATTATGCTTCCATGTGATTTTCAATGAAGGGAAATACTTCGCGCTGCAGACTCTCAGATGAACAAGAGCTTCTCGATCCAAGAAGAAGGAACGTCGATCAGGCGAGAAGCCCGCTAGCGAGTGCATAGCATCTCGCGGCAATGCCGTCAGTAACAACATTCCATTGCATCAGCATTCCACCTCCCTAACCGTCAGATTGTCAGATTTGTGACTCTGTTGCCCCTACCAGTTCTACCATCCAGGGACCTGAGCCTCGTGCGGCGTGCGTTTTTGCACTGAACGCTTGCACGGTAGCGTCGTAGGGTGCCCGATATGTCAACGGCGTTTTGTATATTTTCTGACTTGGGAACTTTAATGTCGTAGGCACTAGGAAACTTGAAGCGGCTTCGTTATGTAAGCTCCATCTGAAGAAAATCAAAAGCCTAAAGCTCTAACAGGGCAATCTCAACGTTGCGATGGCAAACGAAGATCCGAATCTTCGACGTCCGACTGGATGAGTTTTCATGCTCCATAATCATCTCAGAAGCGCGACAATCAGAATGCCCCTCATGCTTCAAGGCCACACTAACCCTTTCGCGATAATAGGAAGCATTTTGCTCCCTTGTGCCATTTCCCCCCGAAAGATAAAAAAAATAGTCGTGGCGTTTTGGAAGATTTGATGGGGCCCATCACCCACCTCAAAGGAAGCAAAATGCCTCCTTAAACGAGTAAGTATTTTGCTTTTTGTAGAGTATAGTAAGGTAAGTGAATCGCGAAAGGGTTAAGAGATGGGAAGTTCTAGGTTGCGAGCAGATTCTCCACGTAGTAAACACACGTGGCACAAAAAGTGGCACATTCTGTTGCGCAAGTCACTTCCGTTGTTGAGATCATGTAATAAACGGGAGATTGCAACCACGTCGTCAGTATTACAGTAGCCGTCCAGCAAGGAGGCAACACCCCGAACCACATGTTATCGGTTGTTTTTCTCGTGTTTCTTGCGCTTCAGCGATGTCAGCAGCGACTTGATCAGAGTATTTGCGGGTGTGGGAGTGCATTTGCTCCTCGACTTTGCTGGTCATTGACAGATCTGAGATTGCATTTAAATACATCTCCACCGTAGCTTCGCCAACAGTCCGAGTTAAGTTCTTAGCTCGAACTTTACGATCAAAGAAGTTCCAAAAAATGACATAACCCAAGTGAAAATATAATCTGCTGGGTTAGTGATAATTGTGTATGGCGCTCTGTCTACATATATAGATAAATGGAATTCGTCGTGCATTCTGAACGAAAAAACGTTAGAACTCTTAGAAACGATTTCTATTATATTTCTAACGTGTTGAAGTGCTCAAGTTGAAGCGCGAGTTGATGAGCTCTAGTCCGCTGAGGGACAACTTGTCCCGGACAAGTACCTGTTAGAACAGCATCAGCAGAGCTCTTCACCCCACCAACCCACCCCGACGAAATTCATCCCCGCAGCTCACCGAAAGCCCGCCGTGCGGGTCGATGATGGCGTGTCTTCGCCAAGGAGAAGCATTGCCGCAAGGCATCGTCGCTCTGGGCGCCGGAGTAACGCGCCATATACCATCCACTCTAACTCCGCAGACATGTGCGTGGCCGACGTGCCCGGCGCCCGGACGGCGTGCTCGTCCTGCACGACGTCATGGAGCTCGTTGACGAGGCCTACGACCCGTCAGAACGCACCGCCCCATCGTCTTCGACTCGGAACGAGGACCTGCACGTTCCCCCTACGTCGAAGGCGCACCTGTTCCTCGCGCTGTCCATTACACTCCGGCAGCTCTGGCGGTCATGAGAGTGACGACCCGTCCTTGGAGTGACGTCGTTGGACTGCCCTCCACTGCTCGGCAGCCCTACCATGCTGGCCTTGGACAGGGGAATGACACGGACGAGGACAGCATTGGCGGTGTCTTCCATGGCTCCGTGAAGCGGATGCAGCCTCTGGAGCAGTGGAGACTCAAGCCCACTACGGTAGACGTCAGTGCCAGTCAAGCCCAAGATACAGCCTGCCACGCCCAAAAATGAACCAAGGAGGAGGTCAAATTCCTCCGTGAACGTGCTCGGCAGCTGAAGCAGACGCTGGAGATGCTGAGGCTGCATACCTTGGCCGATATGGAGAAGGTCATGGAGACTGCTACCGTGTTCACCCTCGTGCCGCGAGCTGTTGGCGCCCAGCCACAACAAACCCGCCGACTGGACACCAGGCTCGCCGGCGCAGACAATCAAGGACGGAGGTGTCACGGCCGGTAGCCCCGCGGCTCAAACAACACGCAGTGTTTGTTTCATTGGTACTCTGCAGTGTTACTAAGAAGTACAGAAACAAATCGTCGTGCAGTTTGCACGACGATTTCCAGTGCATTTTGGCATTGCAGGGATTTCACTTGATTTTGTATGCCTACAATTTTTGCATTCGCGGAATTCATCGTGCAATGTGCACGACGAATACAAAAAGCTACGACGACCATTCCATAGAAGTATATATGTTGGACCAAATGGGATATCGGCCAATCCAGGTGGCGCGGTGTGGCCCACACAACGACACAATACACTGTTATCACTATCGCAGCGATTGGCCAAAACACAAACCCATGCTCAAACGATTCATACGTGTTTAGTCAATCCCACTTTTCCCGGATTGGTAGAACGGCTACAAACCAACGGAGGCAAGAATGGGCAGCAACGGGTGCACTTGCGGACTCCTGCCGTGTATCTGCGTAGGAGACGTCGAAGACGCGGTGGATTTCTCGGCAGACGTTCGAGATGCGCAATGCTCGGGCCCCGGCGGCGCAACGTCGGCGAAGGCGAAGCTGCGCCAGCTCTTCGCGGCCGACGCCACGTCGCAGTGCATGAGCTGCATGATGCTGCCGTGCATTTGCCCCGCAGAAGACGATGACGCAATGCTTGGTGATGATGAGACCACGAGTGTGGAGGCTGCGAGCCCGCTGGCCTCGGACCAAGATGCAGCCGCTGCTGACGAGAAGACGGACGAGTACGGGCGCGTGCGACTAGACCCGGCGCCCATCGAGAACGAAGAGCAGCGAGAAGGCGACGTTTGGGTCGCGAAAGAGATCAAACATTTGCTCAAGCCGCATCAAGCAGAAGGCGTACGGTTTTTACAGTCGCACGTGGCTGCTGGCCGTGGCTGCATCCTGGCAGACTACATGGGCCTCGGCAAGACGCTGCAAGTGATTACAGTTATTTATTCCTTTCTACTGGACAAGATGACCGAGCGTAAGCAGCACAGCAAGTGCAATGACAAAAGCAAGACAGAGCCGCCAAAGGTGGAAGGGAAGAACGCGAGCTGCGAGGATGAGTCCCCGGCGACGGTGCTTGTGCTGTGCCCAGCCATTTGCTTGCCCAACTGGGATGCCGAGTTCCATAAGTGGCTGGGCGCCGAGGCCCGCGCGCGCTGTCCTGTTCTAACGCTTGATTCGTCGACGACGAAGGGCACCACTGCAGGTCGACTGCGGCTTCTGCAGCGCTGGAAGCGCGACGGTGGCGTCCTGCTCATGGGGTATGAGATGTTCCGCGGACTATTGAACCCGACAACTACGCCGACGAGCTGTGCTACGGAGGGAAATGCATCCATTCAGGTTTGCTCGCGTATGGCTTCAGCCACAATGGAAGTCATCAGTACGTCCGCTCAAGAGACGGCTAAGATGCAGCATACAGCACGAGAGTTTCGACGACTGCTGTGCGCTCCGGGTGCGGATCTCGTCGTGATGGATGAAGGCCACCGGATGAAGGACCCAAGTTCGTTACTGTGCCAGAGTGTGGCACAGATTCAATCCCCGCGACGCCTTGTGCTTACTGGTTATCCTGTGCAGAACTCATTGTCCGAGTACTGGTGCATGGTCAATTTCGCGCGAGAGGGTTTCTTGGGTAGCTACGACGAGTTCCGAGCGAAGTACGAGCGACCTATCCTGGAGGGGAACACGGCACGCTCTCAGGAGCTTATTGAACATCTACAGAGCGTCGTGTTGCGTCGAGGTAAGGCGCTGCTACGTTCTCAACTGCCTCCCAAGATGGAGTGGATCCTGTACTGCAAGCTATCACCGGTGCAGCACCGCTTGTACTGCGACTTCCTCAACTTTTACGGCGATAGTGCTTCCCCCACAGGGGCTACTGCTGACCTGTTGACTGCCTACGCTGCTCTGCTACAAGTGATGAACCACCCAGACATCATTTACTCAAAGCTCTGTCCCTCTCAGGAAAATGGTTCGGCGCTGCTGCTTGAGGATGAAGACGAATCCAATGGCGCTGCGGCAGCCGTAAGCGACACAAATGGCTGGGCGTGGGAAAGTGAAGCGCGCTTGCTGGAAAAGCAGCAGATCGCCGCTGCGCAACGACGCAGGAAGCGCCAGAAGCTGACGGATACGCAAAAGTCCTACGAGTGGGCACGCTCGGTCATCTTCGGCGATGGAAGTGAGATCGGACGAGGACTGGGGACAGCGGTGCCCACGCCCGATAACTATCGCACCGAAGTCTTGGGAAACAGTGGGAAAATGGCGGTGCTTTTGTGCATCGTGGAAGAGAGCTTTGCCTGTGGGGACAAGGTGGTCGTGTTCTCCCAGAGTGTTCCTACGCTGAAGGTGATCTCGGACTTCCTCCGAGCGAGCGCCTTTAGTCCGTCACGAGCTGCGGACGACGCTGCCAACGCACGAAAGCGCTCAAAGGAAGGGAACAGCGCTGCAACTAAGCCCAAGCGCAGCAGAATCGCCCCCCGCCCGAATCGTGACCCAGCTGGAATTTTGCGCAAGCGTCGAAACCAGGCTAGGTCAAGCAGCTCGAGCTCTCGTAAGGCTTCAAACGCCGCCACAGCAGTGTCCAGTACAGCATCAAATGAGTGGTTCTTGCAGATCGACGGCAGCACGAACGGTGCTAAGCGCATGGAGTACATTCAGGTACTACATGACTTGCAACTGCTGCTCACACAAACATGACTGGTTACTAACCTGTTATTGCACCAATCTTCCAGCGCTTCAGCTTGGCCAACTCTCCGGTGAAGCTGCTTTTGGTGTCGACGCGTGCTGGCGCAGAGGGTATCAACCTTCACGCAGCGAATCGCCTCGTACTATTCGACGTTAGCTGGAATCCGTCGAACGACCACCAGGTAAGCAGCAGCTAAGCATCCGTGCCAGTCGCTTTGATGATGCACGGCTAACTACTGCTCTCCTGTTGTTGCTGTGGTTAGTCGATGTGCCGATCGCATCGCATCGGCCAGGCCAAGACGGTGCATGTGTACAGGCTTGTGAGCACGGGCACGATGGAGCGCATGATTTACGAGCAGCAGATGAAGAAAGTGGATTTGTCCACGTCGGTGGTGGATAGCCAGGATCTCGTTGACCAGAAGAAGCGCGCGGCAAATTCCGCTGGCCCCGCGGCGGCAGGTTCACCGGATACGGAGGCCGCCAATGTGCTCCCGTTCAGTGGGTTTCTCCAGCCGCCCGTCGAAGCCGACTACGACAAGGAGCTTGCGGTGGATGCGTCCGTCATCGAAGCGGATGACGTCTTGACAACTTGTGTCAAGAAACTGGGGCGCTGGCTCGAAGACGTTCATCGCGTGCATGAGCCCTTGGACGACGACGATAAGCAGCCCGCTCGGAGCGGCCGCCACGCTAACGCTAACGCGAAGCCCCACTAAATACATTGGCGGTTAACACTGCTTTCAGAAGCAACATAATAGACGGCCAGCAGGCCGCTGCATAGGCCGAAGACGACCGCACACGCACATGCAGACAGCGCCGCCTGCGCAGCAGCATGCCTTGATGTGCATTGTCGTGTTTGGTTTTGGTGTACGCCACGCGAAAATAAAATACCATAAAACAAAATACAAAGGCTTCCTCTTGAATTACTTCCTCTCTGCAATTACCGCGCCTTACACTACCGGAAAATCGCAAGCATGACTCGGCGACCGACTGTGGGCGTGGACGTGACTGCGCACCAGGAGGAGCGCAACGTGACGGACACCAAGAAGAAGACCAAGCTGCAGGTGCGCTATTACGTGGAGCTCGTCGTGGGCCCGCCGCGGGAGAGCCACACGCGCTTGGGCTTCTCCGGCTCCTTCCAGGCGCTCATGCGGCTGCACCGCGAGTTCGTGCGGCGCTACGTGGAGAAGCACGGCGACCCTCATGGCGGATTGCTTACTGGGCGCGAGAGCTTCTTGTCGACATCGTCGTCCACGTCGCGCTCGTCCGTGTCCTCGACGTCCAAGGGGTCGCCCACGTCGCTCTCGAGCCTCGTGCGGCACACGTTCGGCCTCAAGAAAAAGGCCAAGAGTAGCGCCGGCGACGGAGAGCTAGACGTACAAAGAACTACTACCAAACAGCACACGCATCACGCACACCACCATCACCAGTACCCAGCTGCCTCGGAACTGCCTGGAATTGTGCCATTCCCCGTCCACAACAAGATACTGGTTCATCTAGAGAGTGGCGAGGCCAAGGACGACGAGAAGATCGAAGCTCGCAACACCGCGCTGTTTGAATACTACTCGCAGCTGTTCAGTTCAGACGACGGCGAGATGTATCTGGAGCTAGTCCACCAGCGCGCGCAAGAGCGAGCAGAAAAGAACAAGACTGAACTTGTGCATGATCAATCGGAGGACGGGGCCGAGGACGCAGCATCATCTCACAGCAGCGGTGGGTTTTTCAAGATGCTGGGGCGTCACCGGAAGACCGAAGACGTCAAAAGCAGCAAACACGTCGAATTCTTTGAGCCCGTGTACGTGCGCGCACGGGGGAAATCGCGTGGACGCAGATCCACACATCGTACTTCAAGGCAGCATCAAGCCCCATAAGCCTCATGCGTCTTTGATCGAAGAAAGAAGGCCACCAGAGACGACACCAGTACGGAGTCCAATGAATGTACTTTTCCGAAGCAATAGGTAAAATCTGTTATTCGTTCAGAGTATTTTCTTCCTCACCACCTTCACTATCCTCCCCCATCGATGCTTGTGCGTCCGTGTCAAGAAAATCAGAGGGATATAGATCGTCTAATGCCTGCGATAACTCACTTGATGCCTCAACGCGAGTGGCTTCGATCGCTGGGGGCGACAATGTTGGGTCCGCGAATGGAAGGACGCCAGCTTCTTTTGGTGCAGAAATCTTGCTCAGTGCTGCGTCGGCAATGCTATCGACTAAAGTCATAGCATCGTCCAGCAAATCTGTCGACAGCTCACTGTCAATTTCTTCGTCAACATCGAGCCGCAGGGCACTCTCAGCAGCAGCCAGTGTCTGCTGCTGCATCGATGACATCTCTTCATCTGAAATTTGATCGACAGCCTTCATCTCCGCGAAACCGTACGGATTATCACTAGACTGCTCGCCAGGACCAGGGACTGCTTTGGGGCAGCCGAGTTGGTCCATTTGCAAGGAGCTCTCCTTTTCACATTGCTTAGTCTCAGAGACGGCACCAGTAGGATCGGTATTCAACAGCTGAGCATCGTGATTGCCTGGAATTTGCTCCACAGATCGAGCGCAAGCAGTGACTGGAGCTTCCGTGTGCTCAATGTGGCCGGTCATTCTCTCTTCCCGGAAATGCTTGTCATTTTGCTTGAAGGTCGATGTCTGCGATGCAGAAGTAGGGGGCTTAACAGTAGTTTCGACGCCCAGTTTCGAGTCGAGGCGGCTAATTCTTGAGTCTGGTGACTGTGTGTTTGAAGCCTTTGTTATTGTCTGGCGTGGTGTTGCTCCATACGGGCGAATTTTAGCAGCACTAGATGGACGGGGCTGCCTCGGAGACGTCAATGTTGGCCTGCCTGGTGGTTTTGGTGCCGAAGATGCTGGCGGGTCAGCTGGCGGCACACTTGCCAAGGGCTGGGTAGCTGAAAGCACACCAGAGCGGGTTGGGATAGCGTCAGCCTTGGGCGATTTCAGCTTCTCCCGTTTGATCGAAGCTATCGTCTCTCTCCGCATGAGTTTCTTCATCTCTTCAAGTGCTTGGGCCAGCATCATTTTTTGCGTAGGCGACGAAGAAGTCTGTTTCCCAGCACTTTCGCTAAACTCTCGATCGTATGTTCGTTTGCGCTGCTCACGAGAGAGACTGCTCTGAAGCAGCTCCACTTGTGACTTCAGAAACCCGACTTCTTGCTCCAACTTGCGTTTTTCGTGGGCGATAGCCTTGTTTTCTTGCAGTAACTTGGCAATCTGAACTTTATTGCCTGCTTCAGCTTCTGCAAACGCGACTAACTTCTGCTGATGTGCCCCCCATTCAAGGCGCTGCCGATCCAAGAGTCCTTGGTGGTGACGCAATTCCTCATACAGCTGACTGCGCTCTTCCTCCAGCTCCATGAGATTTGTGCTCTTCATACCGCTACGAAGGGATTGCATTGCTTCTTCGTACGAGCTGAGTACTTGGGACTGATGGGTAATCTTCTGCCTCAATTTCAGCGTCAGAGCGTGGAATTGGCGATCGCACTCCGCCACTTCTCTTTGAGCGACACTTCTACTTGTGCTCACAGGTCTGTCGACACCAACAGCCTTCGCGTGAAGCAAGGCCTCAATTTTCTTGTCCTTCATTGCAATAATTTCTTCGAGTCGGCGCGCATGTGCGAGAGCTTTCACTCGTTTCTGCTGTTCTTGAAGACAGGTGGCTTTTAGCTCGCTCTCGGCGTCGAGTAGCCGGAAGTACTCGTCGTGCAGCTCGGATTCCTGCAAATTCTTACATTTGCTGGTAAGAGGAGGGAAAGAACGCCCAACATCGTTGTACACTGCTCGAATCCGAGCGTGGACGAGCTTCTCGCCTTGTCGCTTTCGCCTCACCCCGACACCACTTGAACGGGATTGGGAACCATTTAGGGTGCGGCCATCCAGAGCGTTTCTTGGTGTAGAGCGCATTCGAGGGCGCGCACTCACCGGCCGCGCAGGTCTTGTAGGTACAGGATTTCCTGTATTGGCCATGAAAAATTGAGGCGACTCGGTTGGTACAGGCCTTACGACTCGCGCGCTGCAGGGACGAATTGCTTCTTTGCTGAATCGTAGCAAATGGTTGTTCTGTTAAGGGATGCAAGCTTGTACAGTGTCGGTACTCTTATCACCTTTTCAAGTGCTCCAGATACTCTTCGTAGCCTTCCAAGTCGATCTAGGAGCAGTTGCGTCAGGAAGTGAAGAAAGCTTTAAATTCATGAAGACACGACACAAAATACCATACCCCGTCTTCCTCTTCATCGTCATCATCCATAATACCCTCCGTGTTAAGTCCCCTCCTTCCTCCCGCACGCCCTTCCTCTCCACTTTCAAGGCACGGAGAGGACTGCGGCACCTCGGCGCCTACTTGATGCCAGCTCATGCTGGAAGTGACCCTGAAGAGGTCGAAGCGGTGATAAGAAAAACTATGAAACGCTGTTCATTTTTAGTTCAATGCTTGGATCTAGCAGCAGACAGTGAAGAGCGAGATTTCGGTCGAGCGCCGGTGTTTCCACTCGCGAAAGCTGCCACTGTACTGCGCATATACTGCATTTCCACCTGGTACTTGGCACTCAGCTGGGCGCTTGACCTCTTCTTCGTAGGAGACGGGGCTGACGATGGCCGGTAAGAGGAGGATGCAGATCGACTCGCGGAATGGCGCCCGACTGGCAGAGAGAATTCGGGCTGCCGAATCATCTCGGCGCTGCGTAGTCCAGGAGTGTTACCAAGGCGAGACCATCCATTAGCAGCTCGATTGAGATACGGCGGAGCCTGTGCAACACTAGATCGCAACGCAGAAGCGTGCGAGCATGGTGTGGTTGAGCGTACAGGCGGTGGAGCGTCGACTGTGATGAGAGCTGGGACATTTTCTTCTGTGTTCGGGTCTAACCCCGTCGGCAGCGTCGAAGCAATACGATCACCGCTGGGAACATGATTGGTTTTGACCGATTCGGCCTCTTCCTTTCCGTTTTGTTGTTGCCTTGACACCGGAGTGGATCGATGGTACTCGGCCAGCTTGCGGTGGTTTGATCCGAAGACGTTCAAGGCCTCAATATTCATGGCTGATACACCTCGTAAAAAGATGAGGCGGAGGTCTTCTTCAAGCTTCTGGCGGCAGTTTTGTGACTCGGCTAGTTGGTATTTCGCGTCGTCGATTTCTTGTTGAAGCTATCGTAGAGCCCAGCATAGCGAAGCGCATTAGACACGCTTTAGTTGTACCGATAAAAACACTGCTAGGAGTAGACGATACCTGTTCGATTTCGCGTTGATACTCCTTCGCCATCTCGTCGATTCGATGCTCATATCGATCTTGCTGATCTTCGAGCTGCTTCTGACGTGCTTCCCCTCGTACAGACTCTTTCCAGTGGCGGAAGCTTGCACGCTGCTGACGTTTGCACGACTGAACCAGTATGTGACGAAAAGCACAACGCTTTGCTTTCGTGCGTTGAGCTATCCCATTCCATGCCCTAAAACATGCTGCTAGTGACCGCTCTCCATTCCAGCGCATTTGCTACAACGTCGAAGTTAGTTGATGGCAAAATGTCAAAACAAGCCAATCCCGGGCTTACGTTTAGTCGTGCTTGCTTGGCCGTGAACGCCGAAAATCGATCTAGCAGGAGATCGCGATGCTTTGTCTGTGCCTCTGCTCGAACCAATTGTAGATTCAGTTCCTCCACTTTGCTCTACAGGTAGCACAATAGGTTAAGCATTGTTGCCATTGAACAGCCTCGCAAAGTGAAAAAAGAATACTTGAAGAATCTTGACGTCGTTCGTGTGAGCTGCGGACAGCTTCATACGCTCAAGTGCTTCAGTTCTCGCTCTCTTTGCCTTGAGATCAACGAAGGTCCGCTGTTCAGCCGTATCAATTGTCAGACTTCCATGCTATGTTTCACAGTTAATTAACAACGATAATTGCACACGATCTTACCATAACTGATCGGCGGGTGGCTTCCTGCGCTGCAGCCATTTGAGTATCAAGCACTGCGATGTCGGCGTCATCAAGCCCACAATTGCCTTCGGCAAGTCGCTTTTGCTCCCGAAGTCGGAAGCGACTTGTAATCAAAGGAGACACCGCCATTGATGTAGAGGGCAATTCACCGCTTTCTTTCTTGACAGTCTGCTCGGATTGCTGCGCTTTATGTGAGCTGATGTTGTTTGCCGTAGTAGTGCTAGAGTAGACCACAAATTTCAAGATCAGCATTACATCGCTTATCTACGAGGAGATGGGCTGACACGTACCTGCACTTCTTGTGCGAGTTGAGGTGGTTTGAGCTTGCACCATCACTACCGAAGAAGGCGCTTTCACGGACTTCCTCGCGTTCGTCCTCCTGCTTTTCGTCCAGGTCCTTGTCGCTATTGCCGTAGAGAGATCGCGGAAGTAACGCTGGTGTCTCCGGCACCGGCTCAAACTCGAGCTTCGACATTTGCCGCCGCATTTGCCGCCATTCCTTATCACTCAGCTTGGCCTCCGACTTCATGCTCTCAGCAAGCAGTTCGATCGCTTGGCGTGCTGCTGGCCCTCGCGCCAAGGACCGAAACTAAAAATACGGACTATTACATGTAGTAATGCAACCGCCCGAAAAACAGCACATTCGCCTGCTATTATCACAGCACCATCGTGTTGCTGCACGACACGTCACAGGATTTCACTAACAACAACAGTAAGCGGTCCACAACACAGGGTTACGAAAGAACTTCACAAAATATTCATTCCTCGATAGCTTTTACCGCTATCTATAATGTTTCGATGGACTCTCAACTGCTGATCTTACTTCGGCCGGCAGGAATCGTCTTCACGGACGTCCATCCTAAAACACTTTCAATTTCCGCCACGAAGACGCAGCACCAGGTGCAGCGTCGACTCCTTCTGGATGTTGTAGTCGCTCAGCGTGCGACCGTCCTCCAGCTGCTTGCCGGCGAAGATCAGACGCTGCTGGTCAGGCGGGATGCCTTCCTTGTCCTGAATTTTCTGCTTGACGTTGTCGATCGAGTCCGAAGGCTCCACGTCGAGCGTGATCGTCTTGCCCGTCAGCGTCTTAACGAAGATCTGCATGCCACCACGCAGACGCAGCACCAGGTGCAGCGTCGACTCCTTCTGGATGTTGTAGTCGCTCAGCGTGCGACCGTCCTCCAGCTGCTTGCCGGCGAAGATCAGACGCTGCTGGTCAGGCGGGATGCCTTCCTTGTCCTGAATTTTCTGCTTGACGTTGTCGATCGAGTCCGAAGGCTCCACGTCGAGCGTGATCGTCTTGCCCGTCAGCGTCTTAACGAAGATCTGCATGCCACCACGCAGACGCAGCACCAGGTGCAGCGTCGACTCCTTCTGGATGTTGTAGTCGCTCAGCGTGCGACCGTCCTCCAGCTGCTTGCCGGCGAAGATCAGACGCTGCTGGTCAGGCGGGATGCCTTCCTTGTCCTGGATTTTCTGCTTGACGTTGTCGATCGAGTCCGAAGGCTCCACGTCGAGCGTGATCGTCTTGCCCGTCAGCGTCTTAACGAAGATCTGCATGCCACCACGCAGACGCAGCACCAGATGCAGCGTCGACTCCTTCTGGATGTTGTAGTCGCTCAGCGTGCGACCGTCCTCCAGCTGCTTGCCCGCGAAGATCAGACGCTGCTGGTCAGGCGGGATGCCTTCCTTGTCCTGGATTTTCTGCTTGACGTTGTCGATCGAGTCCGAAGGCTCCACGTCGAGCGTGATCGTCTTGCCCGTCAGCGTCTTAACGAAGATCTGCATGCCACCACGCAGACGCAGCACCAGATGCAGCGTCGACTCCTTCTGGATGTTGTAGTCGCTCAGCGTGCGACCGTCCTCCAGCTGCTTGCCGGCGAAGATCAGACGCTGCTGGTCAGGCGGGATGCCTTCCTTGTCCTGGATTTTCTGCTTGACGTTGTCGATCGAGTCCGAAGGCTCCACGTCGAGCGTGATCGTCTTGCCCGTCAGCGTCTTAACGAAGATCTGCATCTTGACTTGAGTTGAGAAGGTTTCCTTGGGTGTGCTTGTGAGTTTCCGAGCGAAATGGAAAGTGAGCGGTTTGTTATGCGAAACCCTTCGCGACCATCACTCCGAGGGATCTTTGGCGGTTTCTTCCGCTCCATACAAACTATAAGTGAATTTCCCCTCGTTCTCTGGTCGACCGCCCTCTACAAAATGCAAGTGAATTGGCCAACCCCGAGGTAGGTCCTACCCAGACCCTGAGGGAATGGATCTGAGAAAATTCCTGATAATTTTATTATCAGATGTGACACCCAAATGGATGCAGTGGAGTGGACCACAATGAACGCATGTCGATGCCACCCAAATGGATGCAGTGGAGTGGACCACAATGAACGCATGTCGACCACCGCCAACCTGTCTTGTAGCATACAAAACCTCTTGTACGTCACATCGCGAAAACATGGAGCGGATCCTGCGCCGCAGCTCGTCCTCGGGCGCGGAGCCTAGCGACGTGGGCGAGGGCAGCGCGCTGAAACTCCCCCAGAACGTGGAGGACGCGCTGGCCAAGGTATGCACCCACCTGATGAAAGTTTTCCTAGAGGGGCCACGGCGTATCGATCTTCCTGTTGCTGCTGCGTGCAGGTGCTGCCCTCGGAAGATGTGCTGGACCGCCCGGAGTTTGACGCGCGCGAGTTCATCAACCGGAACTTTCCGGACGAACAAAGCCTGGGGGACATTGGCGACTTCGTGAGCCGTCTCCGTGTGCGCATGAAGGAGCTGGACGATTCGCTGTCGCAGGCGTCGCAGGACCAGAGCCTGGCCGCTCACCAGGCGCTCGTGGACTTGAAGGAGGCAAAAACGGCGACGCAACAGCTCTTTCATAAGATCCACGACATCCGTGGGAAGGCAGAGCAGTCGGAGGTTATGGTCCAGGAGATCTGTCGCGACATCAAGCAGCTCGACTACGCCAAGCGCCATTTACAGACCACGCTCACAGCTCTGAAGCGGCTGCACATGCTGGTTAACGCGGTGGATCAGCTCGAGTACATGTCTTCACAGCGCAGCTACCGTGAGGCCGCTTCGCTGCTTGAAGCTGTTAATCAGCTGTTCACGCACTTCGACGGCTACACCAACGTCAGCAAAATCGTCGAGCTCCACAAAACGGTGCGCACGCTGCAAGAAGAACTCGGCGGTCAGATTTTTGCTGACTTCAGATCTATCGGTCCGATGGAGTCACTGGAAGCAAACTTTCCGTCGGAAGAAGAGCGGAAGGCTGTTTTTACAAATCTCTCGGCGGCTTGTGCCGTCGTGGATGCGTTGGGCACCGCAACTCGAGAGAAGCTCATTCACTTGTTCTGCGATGAGCAGTTGCAGTCTTACGAGAGGTTGTACGGCGAGGGGGGCGACTGCTCTGGCTTGCACCAGGCTGAGACGCGGTACACGTGGTTTTACAACCTGCTAGCCGCTATTGACGATCGCTTGAACGCTGTATTCCCAAAGCATTGGCGAATGGCCAGACGGATGTGCATAAAGTTTTGCGAGTGTACGCGAACACATTTGCTCGCACAGATTGGCGCGCACACACCGGACGAAATGGACGTGACGTTGCTGCTGAAATCTTTGCAGCGAACGCTCATGTTTGAACGCGACGCTGCTCAGCGGTTTGAAGGCGTCGTCGAAGGTGAAGAGCTGGAGGAAATTGAGTTGGATGAGAACGGAGAGGCTATTGATCCCCACTCTGCAGAAGGTATCAAGCGAAAACATCGACGCAAAAAGCGCGAGGCTGAGCGCAAGGCACTTGAGGAAGAAATGGAGAGGAACGGCGAACTAACCGGCGACAACAGCCAGAGTCTGCCAACGATTCGGGGAATGATATCTCGTTCGTTCGACCCCTTTATGACGGCGTATGTGGCACTGGAGCGCAAGAACATGGAGCAGATGATCAATGAGGTCATGAGCGCCGAACTGGTGGATCGGAACGGCCAGTTGCCTGTGTTTTCGAGTTCGGTGAACATGTTCGCCTACATCCGCAATTCGATCAAGCGGTGCACGGCGCTGACGAACGGTCAAACGTTCTTCGATCTCCAGAGCGAGTTTAAACACTGTTTCCAGCTCTACTCGCTGCGGCTTGTCGAAAAACTGCCTGCTGCGTCAACTGGATCGATGGGCAGTCTCGATTCTTCCAGCAGTGGTGCAAGCAACAAAGTGAAGCTTGGTGACAAACAGGAAGAAGAGCTGTGCTTTGTCATCAATACAGCCGAGTACTGCGCTGAGACGCTTCCGTCTCTGGAGGAAGTGATTCGGTCCAAGATTGACAAGGCGTTCAGCGAAGCCATCGAGCTATCGCAAGAAATCGATACATTCCACGACGTGGGTGCTGCAGCCATGAAGTGTATCGTCGCTGGGTTGGAGACGTCGTTGGACGACGACTTGACTGCACTCCACAAGGTGAACTGGCAAACTTGGGATGCTGTGGGCGACGAGAGTTTGTACGTGACCCAAATGGGCGAGAAGCTTCGGGCGTTTGTGCCAGTACTGCGCCAAATGCTATCTGGGTTGTATTTCACAAACTTCTGCGATAAGTTCGCCGCCTCGTTCGTGCCCAAGATCCTGCAGGCCGTGATGAAGTGCCGAAAGGTGAACCAGGTGGCGACCCAACAGCTGCTGCTCGATGTGTACGCGCTCAAGACGCTGTTCCTTCAGTTGCCCGTGTTGAACAACGATGCGTTCACGTCCTCGTCTTCCTCAACGAGCGCGGCTACGATCCCATCGCGCTACACAAAATTCGTTACGAACGAGATGGCGAAGGTGGAAAGCGTGCTCAAGCTGATCGGCACGCCGAATGAGATGCTGGTCGAGAGTTTCAAGATCATGTGGCCCGAGGGCACCGCAGAGGACTTCCAGAGTATCATGAGCATGAAGGGTCTCAAGAAGAGCGAACAGGCAGGATATCTGGAGACGTTGGGCATGCAGCGCAAACCCGCAGGCAAGATCGCCGAGATGGAGGGCAAGATGAGCGACATGACAGAGAACTGGAGGAAGAACATGCAGAGTCTGGCTAAGGTGCCCTTCAACTTCACAGGTGGCATGAACGCCAACACGCACCACCAAGGCTAGCGAACGAATTGGGTTTGCTGAAGATAAAACAGAAAATGTCGAGCTGAGGTTTTCAGATTTCGGTGCCAAATTTGTAAAACAAAATGCTAGTAGAACTTGGCTCTTCGTCGCCTGTACGCTTGCCACGCGGTGTGGTGCGTAGTGGCCCCGGTCGTGTCGGTGATCACGGTGGTGGTGGTACCTCCGCTGGTGGAGTCGTCTGCCATAGGGCAGTCGTTGTAGTCCGAAGACTTGAGCGTCGCCTTGGATGTGAAGCCTTGGTTGGACGTGATCTTCACTTGTACGTTCTCCAGGTCGAGGGCTTCCGACGGAGACACCGATGACGGCGGCGTCATTGCCATTGATCTCCATCGCTTTGATGCCATTGCGCGAGTTGGGCACTTGAAGCGCGAGCCACTGCGCGTTCCTGCCTTCCTTCCAGCAGAACTTCTCCTGTTCGTCGGGGCAAGATGTGAAGTACCACGAGATCTCGGAAATGCGCGGGTCTCCGCCAACGACCGTGTACCACAGCTCCGTGTTCAGGTCCAAGTTGCCGTAGCCGCACTCGTAGCACAGATCCGCCACGAACGCCGTGACGGTGCCGCTCTCGCCTGTGATGGACAAGCAGCGGCTGCAACTCGCCGACTTGTAGTACTGGTCGAAGTTCATCGCCACGAAGAGCGACGCGTTGAGGCCGTACGGCGCCATGCGCGCGCTGCAGCTCCCACCGAGTGGCGTCTCGAGGACGTACGTCGTGGCCTTGCCCGTGAAGACCTCCTTGGCGAGCGCGAACCCGACGGGGCACAGCCCAAGCCGCAGCAGCGTCGGAGGCCGTGGCGACATTAGAGGCCAATTGGCCAATCAAATTGGAGCGTTAACGTTTTTGACATCTTCAATTTGGCTTTACACCAGCATGTAGCCATGTTCGGCGCTGCTATTGCTGCCGACGGAGGAGGGTCCTCCCGTCTTGGACAAGTTGATGGGATCGCCCGACAAGTTTGCAATATCCTGCGGGCTTATGGTGCTCTGCATGCTGAGAGGCATCGCCATAGCCGTGGCAGGAAGAGGCATGTTCGCTAAGGTCGCACTCAGAGACACGGCCGCGGTGGCAGCAGGAGAAGAGGACGACAACTCCACCTCCGCAGTTGATGGAGAACTGCCGAATCCAATGCCGTCCGCTGTGGAAGACGCCACGGACTGCATCGAGTGGATATCCACGAGCTCCACCTTGACCTTCTGCTTGGCGTGCACGATCCCTTCGAGCGCGAAGTCGATCATTGTCTGGCGGTAGTCCGGCTTCTCCCAGTTCAGCCACGTTAGATCCGCCGCCAGAGTGCCCGCGGACATGTTAGGAATCACGGCCGCTAGCCCACCCACAAACTCCTGCAACATGCGGAATCGGCTGTTCACACAGGACCAGGCGAAAGATACGTCCGTGTCGCGGTCGTGTTTCTTCAGTACCGCACCGAGAATCGGCTCACGCCCCACCGCCAGCACAAACTCTTCGTAGTCACTCTGAATCGCCTTGATCTCATCGTCCGAGAAGGTCTCACGCAAGCGCGGCTCCTGCTCGCAGAGAACTTTGAGGAAGGCATCTTGTCCCATTTCAAACACTTGGATAGGCAGCACCGTAGGCGGATTCACAAGCACGCCCACGTCGTCGGCGCAATAGGATCGGCCTTCCTGGGCAATCGTGGTGACACCAGCAATCAGCTCCACAACAAAGTGAGCCACAGATTCCGCAACGTGAAGCCGCTCCACCCCACGAAGCGTGCCAAACATCTCAATAGCCAGCGGGCCTCCTTCGCTTTGGATGAACTGCTGCGCATTCTGAAAGGTCAGTTGGAAGGATCCAGCGGCGCAGGCTTCCTCTGGGTCTCGCGACCCCCACAAGTCTCGCCGAGCACCAACAGTGTCCGCCATGTTCAACGCTAATTTGCATAGCTGCTGCACCTGCTCGCTCACAAGGTTTGATCCTTTCTCCATGCTTACCAATTTATCCAGGAAGTACGAGATCTCGGCCATCACACGGTGAGCAACAGCCACGCACACCCACCAGGAAGCGGACGGGACGCACGTCGGGAATGAAATCTGCAACCGCTGATTAACGAGCACGCGGTGCTCGACAAGCCACTTGAGCGCTATCATCAGCTTCTTGGAAAAGCCCCGCGAACTCGAAAAGACAGTCGTGACATCAGGGATAATTTCACTGGCAAAAGGGGGAAGTGATCCTTCTTGGCTGGCGCTCTGCTGGTCTTGACGCAGCATAGCAAGAACGGACACTAGCTCATCGAAAAAGGCCTTCTGGCAAAAGGCGGCAATACCGTTTTTCACAACCAGCTCGAGCTGGTGCACACCGCACCAAATGAGGTAGAACGCAGGCTTGTTCACCAGTGTCGTGAGCCGTGCTGATAACCCCCGGTGACTACCCGTTATTCCCGTATTGCGTCCTGTGTTCGCACCGCTGTTGGTTGTCGTACCAAGCAGCTTACTCCGCCAATGGGAGTCCATGATGTCGAAGAACTTTTCCAGGCGCTCCACGATTGAAGGTGCCGGATGTTGGTCGAACGTCGGCAGGCTCAGAAGATGAAAGTCGTGCAACGCGCCGTTCTGCCACAAACGCACGCGAATGTCCAGATAGGATGTGCCTTGGTGGACGGCGGCGTCGGAGACTATCGCGTACGCCCACGACGTGCGCATCATAAGCGCGATCTTCTGCATGTTGCTGGCTATCACCGCGCGAACGTAGCCTGCGACTCGGTGCTCCGAGCAACCGCCGTAGTAGGCCATCTTGGTTTCTTCTTTTGTGCACTGCACCATGCGCGAGGCCAGACGGAATGACGCGCCGCACGCTACGAACTTGATGGCCAGGTCGTACAGGCGCTGGTTCTTAATGACGATATCGTAGTTGTCGGAGCCTTCCTTGCGGCGGAAGACGTCCAGCGCCTGCTCCTTGGACAGCCCCTTCTCGTCGCTCGCGTTGAAGAACATGTCGCCCACCAGCTCCTCCACCACGTGCTTCTCGATCTCCGAGGCCGGCAGCCGTACAGGTCCTACTCGCTGTACGGATGGCGGCGCTACCGCTCCGGCATTAGCCACCGAAATGCTGATACTGTCTGTTTGGGTGCCGAGGAGCTTCTGCTGCGCCAGTGCCAGCGAGTTGATGGTGGCCTCCTCGATGTGCGCGGAGAAGAACGTCTCCTTCTCGGGGCTGGTCGAGTTGAGGTACTCGGCCCACTTGTGCTTGTGGTTGATCTCCAGATGCGACAGGTAGTGGTCGGCGCGGAACGGCTGGCGGAAGTACTTGATGTTGGCTGTGGCGCGCCGCTTGCGCGTCGAGTCGGCCGCCGACTCCTTGCCGAACGCCACGCAGAACTTGCACATGACGGACTCCACCACGCTCGACTTGGCGTTGCGGCTGCACACCGACAGGCCATACTTGAGCGTGTGCTTCTCGTTGAACTTGACGCCGCGGTCCTTGTGCTTCTTGGGCTTCTCGCCGCTGTTCGGGCCGCGCGAGGCGCCCATGCTGTTCCGCGTGCAGTTTTGGGGTCCTGCTGTTTGGGTAGGCCGATTTTTTTGTTTTGGACCACCAGTTATTTTGTTTTTGCTCAGGCTTGAAGTGCCTTCGCCATTTGCTGCCGAGATGACTCCCAACTACCGGGGCTGGCTCTGGTCGCTGGCGGCCGTGGCAGGCACAGCGACGGCGGCGGTGGTCGTCTACAAGTACGCGACACGAGGGGCGCGCGACCACGGAGAGAGCGAGGCGCACGAGGCCGACGCAGAGACGCAGGAGGACGAGGACGTGGACTACGAGTGGCTGTCGGAGGACGAGGCGGATGCCGAGTTGCAGAGCGAGCAGCAACTGCAATCGGCTGCGCGGGGACGGAACATGGTGGGCGGCCTTTAGTGCAGTGGTCTGGTGTTGGAGCTGGAGGATCTCAGGGGGCGTACTGACCTGTGGTGATGGTGCAGCTGCTGGCCATGTTCGGACTCCTGCTGATGGTGCTGGTGACTGCCGTGTCGCTGGCGATCACGTGGAACGGAGATCAAGAGGCTTCCTTCGTGGAGCTGCCTATGTTCCAGCCGCTGATGTGGATCGCCGTTGGAATCTTTACAGGTTGGGAACCCATGTAACCAGAGGACAAGGCGACCCGAATTCTGACCCGTTGTTTCGCTGTTGGCTGCAGCTTCCAGCATGGAGCTTTTCGCACGCTCCACAACCGCTAATGATGAGGTCCCCGTCCTCGAGCAGAAGGCTGTGTTCCCAAACGATGCAAGTGACTTCGAGCTTATCCGACAGCACGATGGTGAGTTTTGCATTCCTCCTTCTTTTGACAAGCTGTGCAGTAAGGGCTGAGCAGGAATGAATCAATCAGGCGAAGGAGAGTCGGCAGAAGACACAGCAAGCGGTCACAGCGAGCTGCATCCGGCTCGCGCTGTAAACAGCGAAGAAGAAGAGAAGGCCATGGCCCCTGAAGAACTCGAGGCAATCGTCAAGTATGCAGATGAACTGTTCGACCAAGAACATCACGCTCAAACACGCGAGTACCTGAAAACACAATTGCCGAGATATCCCCCCAGTGTCGAAATAGTACGAGCTCATTCCCCAGTTTGATCACCCTGCGTTAGATCCTAACAATGCGGATGATTCTGCTGCTGCAGTTGTGGCGCTTGGCACGTGCGTGCAACTACCTTGTCGAGGAGAAAACGAATCCGGATGAAAAGAAGGCGCTGGCTTTTGAAGGCTTGGCCGATGCAGAGAAAGCATACGCCTTGGACAGCGACTCTGCAGCGTCGAACAAGTGGATGGCCATCATGACCAGGTACGCATTGCAAGTTACTGCTCCTTGGTAGTACATTACTAACCCAACGCTAATGTTTTTCATCCAGCACCGTGGGAAACTTCTGCGACCTAAAAGAGAAGATCGCTGGAGCGTACGTCATTCGGGTAAGAGCTTTCAAATGCTGCCCCAAACTGAACCCATCCTATCACTTGTACTCACTCGTTCTTCTGCACAGGACCACATCCAGCGAGCCATCGAGCTGGATCCAACGGATGCGACGTCCCACAACATCCTGGGGCAATGGTGCTTGGCCTTCGCCGACATGACCTGGATTGAGAAGCGCGCCGCCGCTGCACTCTTTGGGACTCCGCCCACAGCCACGTACGAGGAGGCCGCGCAGCACTTTCAGGCAGCAGGTATGCTTTCCTATGGACCCGCTGAAGGTCTTTTAGCTCAAAACTCACGTGGCTTTCCTTGCTCAGAGAACATCAGCCCCGGATTCTGGAAGAAGAACGTGTTTCTCCTCGCACAGGTACTTGGTAGTTACCAGCCAATGCAACACCTTTTGGGATGGCTAACTGCTCTTCAATTCTTTCATTGACAGACCTACATGAAGATGAAGCGGGCTCAGGATGCAGCCACCTGGGCTCTGAAGGCCAAAGCAGTTCCGGTGACGACAAAGGAGGACGAGGAGGTTGCGCGTGACGTCGCCGCTCTGATGAAGCAATTGAAGCTGTAGGGTGGACCATTATGCCTTTAGATGGGCTCTAAACTATTAAACAGACTGCGCGTGCCGGTGCAAATTCAGTACAGTGTAGAAGTCAAGCGCCGCAATCAGTGCGAGCACAAAGCAAGTTTCTTGCAGGCGGAAGACATGGGCGTCGACATGGGACCCAGCAGCGCAGCGACCACGAAGCAGCGCGCCGTGGCGAAGCAGTCGACCGCTGGCAGCGCGGCCGCCGAGCCCCCCGTGAAGCCGACTCCGCCCAGCCCGTCCATCTTGTCCATCGTGGCAGGAGACGCGTCCCTCGTACGCGGCAGTGTGTTTCCTTTCATCTGCAGTAGCCTCGTTGTTGACCTTTGAATGCTGCAGCTGATGGCAGCGTCTGGCATCTGCACCGTAGCAGTCTCGGGGCTAATGTCGCTGGCGATGGTGGCGATGGACGACAAGCTCTCGTCGGTGACGGAGCTGCGCCTGTTCTCGACCTCCGTGATCACAGGCTCCGTCCTCTTTACAGGTGCGTTCGATAGGCTCTTCTGGAGTGCTACAGTAGTGCAATGTATTAACTTGAATACTGCCGGCTTGCTGCACAGTTGGCGTACTGAACGGCATGCTGAGGTATTCGAACCGGAAGGCGAACGCCGCCCCCGGCGAGATCGTGCTCCCGCCTGGCCACCCGCCTATTTCAGCCGAGAAGCTCGCAGAGATGGTAGAGCTGGACGAGAATGGAAACCCGAAGGAGCGCATCAGTCGCTGTCCACTGGGTTTCTAGGAAGCGAGAGAGCGATAAAGACTTGGCCTTTGAACTGTGCGGAGTGGGAGTCAAGTAAACGACGAGCGTCAAGAACGATTACGTCACTTCCTACGACTCGTGCGTCGGGCTCGACGGGCCTCCCGCTTCTTCTCTTGCAGCGAAAGCTTGAGTGCCGCCAACAAGTCCCTACATAATAAAAAGTTGAATCAGTTCTCGCTTGCATCACACAAAATACGCTGCAGTACAACATACGGGTCATCCTCGTCAAACACCGCGTCCTGAGCTTCAAAGTCACGAGCTGCTGGCTGTGGGTTCGGTGGATCTTCGTGTCCTGGCTGTCGGTGGCGGATCTCGTTCTTCAGGTAACAGACATGAACATTTCTTAATCACTTTTCCATAGTTTGCCACATTCACACGACTCGCCAATACCTCGAACTGCTCCGCTGATAAGGAGCCGAGCATCCTCTGCGCACCACGGTTGAATACCGAGTAGGCGCTCATGCCGCCGACGCGTCCGTCGCCTCCGACCAGCAAGTGGTAGCCCAACGCAGCGAAGCCCGAGAGAATGACGTACGCCACAGCGAACTCGGACTCGTTGCGGTGGACGTAGACGAGCATTCCAAGCCAGGCGACCAGCACCAACGCATAGAAGGCAAGCGAGCGCCAATAGGGTCGAATCGCGAGTGCGGCCTTCTCCAGCGCCTCTTTGGACAGAAGCTGCTCCAGCTTGCGGCGGATTTCCGCGCGCGTCTCGCGGTTCACGCGCAGCACGGGCGGAATAAAGGGCACCAGCCAGTCCAGAGGCCCTTGGTCGGCCACCCGGACGCGGCGCGCGCGCGGGGCATTCGCCAGCGGAACGCCTCGCATCTGCGGTCTGTCCATTTGATCTGTCCGAAAACCAAGAAATGCTTTTGGCGAAAAACTACATTTATCGATGTAGCCATCTCTGGACCACTCCTCGTGTTGCCTTTACGCCGATGCCTGCGTGCTCAGCACCTGCATGCACACTTTGGTGAACTGGTCGACGGAGATAGACGTAGACAGCTCTTCTTCGTGCGTGGAGAACCACGCCATGAGGTCGCGATAGTGGCTGGGGAACAGCTTTTGCATGTGACTCCGGGTCTCATCGAGTCGCAGTTGCGAAGTCAGAAACCCCCGCGCTAGGTGCAGCCCCTGCGCCTCCAGTTTGTCCTTGTGCTGGGCGCGCTGCAGCGCCACCAGACGCTTGTAAAGCTGTAGCACCAGCCGCTTCTTGTTTTTTTCACGCCGCAGGTCGAATCGACCTAAAGCAGCCTTCTTCTCCAACGCGTCCAGCTGGTCGTCCTTGTGCAGCGTCTGAATGAGGAACTCGAACGGGTCCAGCGGCTGGGTCTCCAGCAGCCGCGTCAGCAGGATATGCAACATCCCCTGCACCTGGTGACCCTCGGCGTAGGAGCGCATGGCGTCCAACACCTCGGTCGGAGGGGGGCCGTCTCCGGGCATGCTTGAGTCACGCTGCCGGATCACCCTCGACAGCGGCATCTTCGGTCGCTAGCGAGTCGTGTGGTCGGTCACAAATGGCGTTTTCTGCTGCGGGTGAAGGGACACCAACATCGAGAGGATATCGACAATACCCAGGAAACACAATTTTCGGATACCCACGGACGCATTGTACAAACCGGAGTATTCAAGTGGTTGACCACCTCAAGAACAGCCGACACATGAATAGAGCTGTTAGCTGCAGCACCATGCGTATTCACAGAGAGCGGAACTGCTGCCTACTTCAATGTCATCACCAAGTCTGGCTTTCCCGTGCCCAACCCTACTGCCGTCCTCGAACCACATGGTACTTGCTCCATCCATTTGCATCTCCTTCTCTATCTTGCCCAGACAATGCTGCTCTTGCCCGACTCTGCCGTTCATGCTGCAGTACAGAGCATTCACACTTTCGTATTTGATCGGTCGAGTCTCGTCGCCCCACCAACTTTCGACTTTCACCTCAACCTTCTCAAAATCTCGACGAAACATGAGCTGCGGTGGCAACGTTGAAGGGTATCTCCTCAAGATTGACGGCGACGAAGTCCGTACCGTTTACTGCATCCTTGACGAAGGAATGCTGCAGTACTTCTCCCGTATGGGTGGCGAGTTGCTGGGGGCGATTGCGTTGTCCGGGTCCAAGGTTGACGTTTTCCTGCTCCCTTCCTCCGAGGAGCTCGGCCAGGTGCCCAACCAATTCCGCGTCGACGCGCAGCCGAGAACTCCAACCGTGCGGCAACGAGGCGCACGGCGGCAGCCTCTGGAGACAGGCAATGTGGTGTCGTTGATCTTCGCTGGCTCAACTCGTGAAGTCATGGATCAATGGGCAATCTCAATCTTAAACTGGAATCGCTACAGCTGGGAAGACGGCCAAATGGTGTGCAGCTCCAAGGACGAGTACCACAATCTCCAGAAGATCATCGAGCTGACTGGCATGAAGACCGACAAGACCGCTACAGACCCTGTTGTGCCTGTGGGTGTGAGCCCTGCAGTCCTTCCATTGTAGTAGTAGATATGCATCTGCTGTGTTGTCTTGTGTATTACCACTGTATTTGTTTCAAATAAATAATCTACTGTTGATATCTTTGGTTGGTTATATCTACTGTATTTCTTTCAAATGAATAATCTACTGTTGGTATCTTTGGTTGGGTATGCGTTGAGGTGAACATGTTCTGCCTGTACTGCAAAGCAGGATTGCTAGCCGAGCTGGTCATATTCATACAGAATACAAAAGACGCTTTGCCATTCATTATACGTCCGACGAGCAACGTGAAGTGGCGTAAGAAACGTTGAAGCTTACAGTAAATAACGACGCGAATTTGCTTGTTATTGTGTTACACCCGAGTACTAATCTATCGTAGCAAAACAAACTTACGGCACTGGCATAGCTTGCGGCATGGCAGGTTGGGATACCATCGAAGCGGGAAGGTCCCCGGTTAAAGACGGCGGTGGAGATGCCTTTTGGGCTTCCCCAGTTGTTCCTGTTGCCGCCGCGGCCTCCTCTGCGGCCATTTTTGCGAGACGCGCCTTGGTGATAAACCGCCCGTCTTCTCCGCGCTTGCGGTTCTTGGCGATGCTGTGCCGAACGGGGTACGACGGTTTGTTGGACCAGTTGCGGTTCTCGCGTTTCTTCAGCCACTTGGCAATCTTCTCCTTCTTTTCCTCCTTTGAGCACGGCGGCGGGTACGACGGCATCGGTGGGGCGGTGGTCCACTTGCCCCCAGGTCCGGCGCGAAGCTGAGCCTTGCCGAAGCCATACCCTGCCGCGTAGAAGTTGTAGCCCATATCAGGCTGCATGCTGCCGTAGCCATACCGGTTCATCGCATACTGAGGTTGCTGCTGGTACGGACTGTAGACGCCGTTAACACCAGACATGTACGGGCTCATGGTGTACTGCGACTGGTCTCCAGCGTAGATGACGTTGGCCGGGTAAGATCCCTGGTTCATGGCGTAACCTTGCTGCATCCCGTAGCCGTTCATGCCCATTTGCGCCGAGGCTGCAGGCGAAACTGCAGGCGGAGTCATGCCCATCATGTTGTGCACAGGCGACGACTCGTACCCGCGCTTCATGTAAGTAGCGCGATCCCGCAGGGGCAGATTGATCTGCGGTGCAGCGCCGTACATGTTGTTCGTGGGCGATGCCTGATACTGCTGAGGCATGGCTTGGTAGCCATTCGAGACGCCCATTCCGGTAGAGTATCCGTTATTCGTCGAGAGGCTTCCACCAGTGGGCGTAACGAGGCTCGTGGACGCGGCGTAGTGGTTCATTGTCATGGGAGAGCTCAGCGGGTAGCTCGGGGCATTCATAGAGGTCGATTGGCTGGCCGTCTGGTATCCGTACGCATTGGCAGACGGCGTCATAGACGAAAAGGCCGCGTTGTACCGGGCAGCATTGTTGATGTTCGACTCCGACTTGGGCGTTGTGTTAAAATTGAGTGCGATGTCGTTCACGAAGCTCTCCGACAGCCAGTCGCCCGTGTTGCGCTTCGCCGACGGGTTCTGGAGCTCCTGCAGCAGTAGATCCTTGACGGCTTGGAACTCGCCCGTGTTGTTGTACTTGTCCAGCGCTTCCTGCAGCTGCGGCGAGTCGCTGTTTAGCAGCAAATCCTTCAAGTGTCCACGGTCTTCGTTGGAAATGAGGCCCTTGTCGCCCAGCGACTTGATGGCGGCCATCTTGCCCGAGATACTGCGGTAGCGCTTGTTGCCCTTCTTGCCGCTGGACACGAATCCACCCGAGGGGGCGTTGCCTCCGCCGAGTCCGCCTCGAGGAGGTCCCCCCATGGCGCCTGTGGGCGCAGAGCTGCTCGTCTGGTCGTTGGCGAAGGGAGAGATGCTGGGCTGCGAGGTAGCACTGCTGGCGTTGGGCGTGGACAGTGTCATTGGCCGCGCAGAGGATCCGCCGGGGACGGCCGCAGCCTCCTGTCGCTCGCCTGGCTGCTGGTAGTCCTCGCCACGTAGACAAACCACGAAGCGGTCGTTCTCGCGAACGCCGAAGCGCAATGAGCGGCCGTTGAGCTGTGCAGAGGCAGCAAGAGCGAAGCGCAACGTTAGATCAACGTTCGTAGCAGCTCGAATTGACACGACACACGCACCTCGGCCGCGATGCCCGTGGCCTCGGTGGGCAGCAGGAACAGCCGCGCCTTGGGCGTCGTCACGCCGTCCTCGTACTCGCCCTGCTTGCCCACGGCCGCCACCATTGCCGTGATGACGTCCTTCCACTTGAGCGGTGGCGGCGGCAGCTCCAGCACCTCGTCGTCGGTCTCGTGATGCGTCTCGCCGTCGTACAGCCGCACAAACACGCGCGTGCTCATGGCTGCAGCGGGTGTGAGAGGGGGAAGCGGCAGGCAGGCAGATCGGCAGCTCCTCGCAAGTGCGGAAATGAGGCAGCCGGTTGGCGTTCTTGCCGGCGACGTGGTGCCGATGGCCGATTGGATATTTCAGCCCAAACAGGGTCTCGTAAAGAGCGAATGAGTTGCGCGTGGCGCAGTCTTTGCGGCACATTCGCGCGTATTATTCGAGATAGCAGGTTATGACGGCGCCATAGGGCGAGGACGCCTGTGAGTCCACTAACTCGCCCCTAACCGCAGGGCCACTATTTTGGGCACCAAATTTTGGGCCAAGTTGAAGCGCGCGATCCGTCAACAGGATGTGTGTGCGTTGGACCAAGCACGAGAGCATTTGTTTGATAGCTGGTGTTCTTTCATCCTATTAACCAGGACGATAGGATTCCACCTATGCCATTCCTGTGGCAATGTTCATCTATCCAACTTGCTGGCCACCGTCCTGGTGAGCTGCAGCGCTGGAAGCGCACCTTTGGCACTGAAGTGAATGAAAAGCAACCGGCACCAATTCTTCTTCTGAGGCAACTTTGCGTCGTTTTGATATGGCGGCGGGATCGCTGCTACATCCAGTCTAAAGCGCGTCGAGCGTTCCCTATCGACGACACTATGGTCCACAGTGTGGAGCCCGATGTCTGCTCGCAAGTCGAAGCGGTAGCACTTTAATTTGGGCTTCCCGCCGCTTTTAAGATTGGGCGCCGCGTTTCAAAATCTTCGCGCGCAGATTTTTTCAAACGCGAGTAACCAGCGTCGGGCCGCTTGGAGCGGGGCCGCGGGTCAGACAAGTCAAGACATGGCGACAGCGCAGGCCACCGGCCACCTCGCGCGACTGGCTGACTACGCGCTGCACCAGCGCAATCCACTGCAGCAGGTCCGTGCATCAGGATGATGTCACCTCCTCCGTCGCTGATCGCGTCGCGAGGGGACAACACCAATTTCCTGCAACGTGGAAGCCGGAACTGACATGGCTTCACCCAGATCTTCTACCTGCTGCTGGTCGTGGGCGGCTACAGCGCCTTCCTGTTCTCGGGGCTGCCGCACTTGCCCAATGACTCGCTCGGCCAGACCCACATGTGCGTGACTCCTCGTCCTGCTCTCCTGCAGCGCTGGCTGATCGGATTGTTGGCTCTACTGCAGCTACCTGAGCCTCGTAGTGGTGCTGGGCGCGCTGCACAGCTTCATCGTGGCATCCATGTCGTCCCCGGGTGTCTTGCTACCGCGTATGTAGCTGCCGTGCCGTCTGCACTTCCACTCGCTCGATCCATTGACGCCAACTTCTTTCGCGTTGCCGCGTGTGATCGCAGAGACACTCGCGTACTTTGACAACTACGAGCTCGACGGCGAGCTCTACGGCAAGCGCGAGTGCCGCACGTGCAAGACCACCAAGTCAGCAGTCTCATTCGCCGTTATGGCTCTCGTTGACATCCTCTGACAAGCTCTGTTGCTAATGCCGTGCGTGTCACCCCAGACTCGCTCGCTCCAAGCACTGCTCCGTTTGCAATAAGTGCGTCCCGCGATTCGACCACCGTACGCCTCACACTGTCCACCACTGCGCTGCTGGCTATCACCCCGCAAACAGGAAAACTGACATTCTAGAGTCTTTTTTCAGATTGCGGGTGGCTGAACGCGTGCATTGGCGAGTGCAACCACTGGGTCTTCCTGCGATTCCTAACGGTGCGGCCTACAGTTTCTTGTGATGCTCGCATTGATGTTAATAGGCTTTGCTACCTCGTCTAGATGAACGTGGTGTTGTGCGGCTACGGCTCCTACGTGCTCTTCGCTATTCTGGCGGACGAGTACAGGAATCTGCTCAGCGAGCCTTTCCTCAACGAGCAAACCCGCACTGTTGTTCAGGGAGAGCCTATGGTGGTTGTGCGGTACTTGATTCACGAGGAAGCGACAGTGACGGTGCTGCTTGTGCTCTGCGTCGGCATGGGCTTCGCACTTGTGTGCTTCTACGAGTTTCACCTGTACCTGGTTTCCTGCAACCTCACCACGAACGAATTCTTTAAGCGTTGGCGACTTGGTCGAGCAAGTAAACCCGCATCAAGCCAAACCTCTCGGAACGCAATATACACCCCCACAAGGTCAACGCAAAAGCCGGATCGACGCGTACACATGTACGATCTCGGCTCACTAGCAGCCAACTGGCGCGAGGTGTGGAATCCACGCTACAAGACTAAAGTTATTGCTGCGAAGAGGGCCGCCGCCGCCAAGCGCTCTGGTCACCAAAAAGCAGTAAAGTCAGCTTAGCAGGCCAGTGTTGCTGTTGAATATTTTTTAGCGGCACTCCCGACGGAAATTTTATATTTTCGTGTACAGATAAAAACTACCCGAAGAGTTATATATAATATCCCCGTCAGCTTCGCCTCGGGCCCTACAAGATCGATGGCTTCCGAGATCGCTGCACCAAGCGCACGACTAACGCCCGAAGACTTGTATTCACAGGCGCGTCGCTTTGATGTGGATCTGGGTCGGGAGCCATACGTGCTCCCGCTTATGAAGCAGGCCGCGATCTTCCCCAGGCCTCCACAGCGGCAGGATGGCGACGACAGCAGCAGTGAGCGCTACTTCCTGGATCAAATCACGCTCGTTCGCAACCGCCACCAAGCTAATCGGAAACAGGATCACGCCTGGATGGCATTCGAAAAGAAGGTTTGCCCGGAGGCTGAAAAAAACACAGCCAAGAAGAAGTCTAGCACGTACTATTACGATTTTGTCACCAAGACTCGACAGGAAATGCATCCCCTGGTTCCCTTGCACGGCGACGAGGAATATGCTGTGAGCGACAACGCCGATCCCATGACACGAGCAGCCGATCCACAAGAGTTCGAGCATGCCGCCACGCTACACAAACAGACCTCGATGAAGAAGTGCGCTCGCTGCCTTTCGCTTTTCAGCCTCGGGTTAAACTGTTGTCACTCACTTCTCTTCGTCGTATTTGTGCATCTGTAGCGTTACGGAGCTGGAGATTCTGTGCTTTCACTGCTGGTGGAAAGAGACTTCGCAGCTGGGCGAGACGCGCCAGTGTCGTCTGCGCCTCTATTTCTCCATTCCGACGCGTCATTTTCAGGTGGTGCTGGAGGATTCTCCCAACGTGTTCACCATTTCGCACATCGCTCATGCGGTGACCGGGGTGCCTCTCTCCGTTTGGGATCTCCATGAAGGTGCTCGTCTCACCGTGCTTGGACGTCCTACAACTCTGCGCCAAGCCAGCCTCCTCACTCGCCAATGGCTAGACGTCCACGAGCGTCGACTTCGCCCTGTCATGGAGCAGTTGCAGAAGCAGCTGGCCAAATATGAGCTTCGCTCACATGGACGCTCCGCAGCAGCCCCGGCATCGGGTCGAATCATTTGCGCCGACCCTCACCGCTCTCGATCCGGAGTTTCATTACGTCACCTGCTTGACGAGATTGTTCTGCTTCAGACCAAGTTGGCCTCCTACCGTCCAGATCTTGCTCGTGGGCTCTGTGAGCCGCTGGCTGATCTTGATACAGCGTAAGAAAGCCAAAGACGACAGACAGCCTTTGAGTCTAATGAATGCGCGACATCCCAATTTATCTGCGTATATTTGCGTATATTTGCGTTTGAGTCTCTGTTGTTGGGGCTGTTTCTGGATTGACTTTTACTCTTCGAGGCCCTCTCGAACCTCTGAAGATGACCATCACGACGCGATCGAAGCGCGTGTCGGCGTTTGGCACGGGTGGCCCAACGCCAGCTACCGTAGCGCCTGGCTCGTATGCAACTGAGCAAGTCATCACTAGTTTTGGGGTTCGTGCAAGCCGTCCGCTCTTTTCCAGCTTTGCCACGTCCGAGAAGCGCAACCTCAACGAGAACAAGACTACGTCTGCCATCACCCCTGGTATGGTACTTGCTCGCCTCAAACCCCTCTACAGCACTCCAGTCTAACGATGCAAATTGCCGCGTAGGTCCTGGCGCTTACATCGACGAATCTCGCCACCAACACGGTTGCCCGCCGTCGAATGTCTTTGCCACGAAGGTGCTCAGCAGTCTTTTTGTTGAGCATTTTCTTGATCTCCAGCTAATACGTTCAATCGTCAGATCTCCCGCTTCGCTCCGAGTGCCCCGGGATCCACGATATTCCGTGCCTCTAGCGTTCAGGACAATCCAGGTCCGGGCAGCTATCTGCGGCCGGCTTCATCCCCACCTTCCAACAACCAACGCGAGTACCAGGGCCCCCACAAGTTCGCCCATTTGGTCAAGCCGTCGGTGCCAGCCATCCCACGACGACAGCAGAGTTACGGCTACGTGCAAGTGGGCATTGAACTGCAGAGACAATCTCCGCCCAAGGAGATCTACTCGGGCATCGGCCAGGACACGGTGGGGCCTGCCGCGTACAGCAGACATAACCCAATCTGGAATGAGAAGAAGAACGTCGCGCCGTCGCTCAAGTCTACCGCCAAGCGTGAAGTGTGGGAGGAGAACAAGCAGCTCACCAAGTTGCCCGGCCCCGGCCAGTACAACACAACCCCCGCCCCCGAGACTGCTGCAGTCACTGTACCAAGGTCGCCGACGTTGATCTCAGAGGGCCAACGACCGCGCATTGGTGCGCGCCGCAGTCAACACCGAGCAGGGCGACAAAGTGCAGTGTTCGCGTCCAAAGTGCCCATTCTCCCGACTCCCAAACCGGTGGGTGTGTACGACCCTGATCGAGACCAGGAGCTGCTTGCCAAGGAAGAGCGTGCTGACCGATATCGCCAGGAACAGAGCAAGTTCGGGTTGGGCTCGAAGACGGAGGCGTTTGGATCGACGACAGGCCGAACCGAGTTGTCGTCGCAGATCGCCACCCCGTTCAGCCACCCGACGTACATTACCACGCCGGGCCCTGGCAAGTACAGTGCTGCTGGCGCAAATGCTGCATCCAAACGCCTGGGGAGGAAGACGAACGGAGGTTCAATTGCACACCACCTCACGGACGGAATCGGCTTTTCGTGCGCTACAGAACGTCCTTGCCTTGCTCCTACGAAGACGCTCGCCGCCCCAGGTCCTGGTGCATACAAGAGCGAGACTCCGAGGTCGCTCAACCACGCCGTGAAAGGAAAACTATGCATCGGTCGAAACGGAGTCTTCGGATCCACGTCGGAGCGGCAGATCTGGGGCGAGCTGGAGCGGATGGACGAAGAGGAATATACCCCAGGGCCTGGAGCTTACGCAGAGACTGGATCGTTCAACAGTACGCAATACCTCAATTCCGCTGCATTCAAGTCCGGCTCCACCAGGTTTGCGAAGAACGCCCCGCCGCATGCCCCACCGCACGTGCATTGCGTGGGCGATCAGGCCACCCCAGCCGTCGGACAGTACAACGTCTCCAAGGGGTTTTCGGCTGTAGCTTCGAACGCACCTGTCCCCGTTGACGGTGATACTGGAGGTTTGCTGTCTCCACGCATCCCATTCCTATCGACGCAACAGCGATCCGTGTTCGACACGAAGGATGTCTGTGACCTGCCTGGTCCTGGTGCGTACAGGGATAACACTGAGGACGCTAACGCTGCATACACGAGATCCGGAGACGTTCGCTTGACGGTAGGAAACGAAACGCGCTTTCGCGTGAAGTCAGGACTGCCTGAAGCACTCTACTCGATTCCTGGCACAATCGGCACCAAGAGCTTCAACGTGACCATGACCCGAAAGGACAAAGGCAAACCTGCTCCCACACGAGCCCGAGGTTCCCCAGTCCAGAAAACCTCCTCGGTTTATACGCGATGTAGGAAATCCTAGAAAAGTTAAAAACTGTCAGTAGAACAGAAAGACAAAACATTTGCCGTTTCTCCGCGTTGGAACCTTCGCAAAAACCAAATCGCGTGCAGTTTGTATGTCGAAATACATGTATGATGCTCATGAAGACAACACGCTGAGAACGTTCTCAACTTGTGGAATTTCATACTATTGGCACTGCTACATGTATACTGTCGACTCTATTGTCATCATGGTGCTGTGTGAGTTGAATTTTGAAAGGCTTATTTCTGATTATCGCTGAGAATCCTACCGGTGTCTCTGGGACTATGCTGCGGCATCGTCCTGTGCTACGAATGTGGCCGGCTACGTGGCCCCGTACCGCGTACGCTACGAGTCTTTCCGACCACGAGTCTTTTGTCATGCTCACGCCAACGGCTGTCCTCGCCGGAATGCCCGCAGTCTGCTCGCCCCGCGCTTCCCCTTGAGCCCGCTCCGGAGCAGTTCCAGCATGTTACGGGCAGCGTTGACGTCTCGATTCCAGAAGCTGGCTTTGCATCGGCTGTTGGTACAGCGCAAGACGTTTCGGGTGCATTTGAGAACAATCTTCTTGTCCGCCAGCTTCGGGTCTGCGAACTTCTGCATCTCGGCGATTTCCTTCGCTTCCTTCTTGGACGACTGCGGCTTCAGCCGAATGTCCTCTTCGTCGTCCTTCCACTTCACCTTGGTGAACAGTCGAGCTTGCTGGAGTCGCTGGTGACAGCAGGAGCACGTGATGCTAGTACGATACTCGTCCATCGGGAGCACGGTCGCTCTCTTCTTCAGCGCCTTGACGAACCCCTTGACCGGCCCCGTGGCGTGGCCTTTAATGCCGTCTCGCCGACTCCAGTCGCCGTACGCTATGCAGACCTGCTTGCTGGCTTTCGGCATGAGCCGCTTGGCGAGCGCATCGATCGCCTTCATCTTCGCGCGGTCTCGCGTAAACCGCCAGCAGAGGAAGGCCTGCTCGGCAGAGAACGCCAGCAGGAAGCGCGGGTGCATCCAGAAGTATTGCAGGCGCTGCAGGTACACATCGTAGCTGCAGGTCTTGAACGACGGCATCGCACGGATGACCCCAGCGTACCACAGTTCCCGCTGCTTCAGCTTCTCGTTGTAGTGGCGAAAGTCGTTCATCCTCGCCAAGTGCCGGTACTCGCGAGTCGTGATCTCCGTAACCCTCTCTTGCAGTTGGCGTCTCAGTCTGCGCCGGCGCCGCGCTCGTCGAGATTGTCTCCGTCCTCTGCGGCGTCTGCGACGACGGAGACGACCGACCGACACCGCCGTAACGAGCGATCGCATGCCCGGATCGATGCCGATGAGAACGTCGGGGCAGTACCCGGGACCGAGCTTGAACAGCTCCTTGCTGAAGTCGTCTCCACCTACAAGCTCCTCCGGGCTCTTCATCGTCTTCGTAGCAGGCGTCGTCTGCTCCGCTGAGCCGTCGTTCTTCTTCCTCTTCGTGTGCGAGGTGGTCTGCTCTACCACGACCACGGACGTCGTGGTCACCGGGCGCGCCATGGTCACCGAGGCCGCGTAGCTATTCGTCTTGACCTCGTCCACGAAATTGCGGTTTTCGGTCTCGAACTGGTCCACGTCGAACACCGCCCGCATGACATCCGCCTTGTTCTGCTGAAACGTTCCCAAGTTGAAAGGGAGTTCAAAGCCCGTCATTTCCTTGCGAGGAACCACGTTCAACTCCTCCTTCAGGAACGCCTTCACCTTCGGGTCGTCGATGGTCCGCGAGAACAGCCCGTACAAAGTGCTCGCGTTGAGCTTGACGTAGATAGCCTCGTACGAAGTCGCCACGGATGACAGTGAGTACAGTCGAGCCCCCTTCTGCTTCGGGTGTTCCTTCACAAACTCCTCCGTGAACGTGAGCATGTCGAACAGCCGACGCAGGAAGTGAGCACTGTTAGCTCGTATCTGCCCCTGCCGCGGGACCTTCCCCAGCCAGTTGCGCAACTCTAGCTACGTTTCATCATTGGTCGCGTCCCACTCAGTCCACGCTTTAACCGTCCGGCCTGTCGGGGCTCCGTCTTCGCCCACCTCCGGCACGGACTTGACACGGAAGCAGCTGTCGACGAGACGCTTGGTATCTCGGTTCTTCAGTTCGATCTTGCCCTCCGGGGCGTACCGGAAGCGGACGTATTGGTGCAGCCGACGACGGAAGTGCAGAGCTATCATGTTCAGCGCGTTGGTCGACATGAGTTGAGCCATCTCGTTCACCATTTTTGTGCCATTCACGACACGCTCTGAATCATACGTCTGCACATGTCCTCTTCCCGCCCAGTACCGCGAGAATGTTTCGTGTAAACTCGGGTACTCCGGCTCGGTCGCATCCCTGTCACGAGTTTCAGTGTTGCCAAGTGTCGCTACACAGCAACGGTAGAAGAGCATCTGCTCGATCTTGGGCAGTTCCTTATTCTCCTTCAGACAGCGCAGAACGTGGAGGTTGGCGAGGTGCCACCCCTCCAACTGAACCTGCTTCATGACCACGCAAATGCGCTCGATCTCCGGCAGTAGTTCCGGTAGTCGGAGGATTCGCGTGAGCTTGCAGATCACACTCGAGTGGATATTTGCAGTTGAGCGTTTGAGGCGGTAGACGGGGTCCGACACCTCGGAATGAGGTTGCAGCGATAGCGCGTCCGGGGGAGCACTCACGCCAGAGTCCCGAGTCGGCTCGAACGCCGGCGGTACGGCGTCGGGGTCCTGGGACTCTGCTACGAACTCGAACGGCAGTACGGCGTCGGGGTCCTTGGTCTCCGCTACGAACTCGAACGGCGGTACGGTGTCGGGGTTCTGGGTCTCCTCTTCCATATCCCAGTCGTCGGGGTAGACGTCGTCCTTCTTGCGTTTGCGTCTCATCTTGCAAAAGATGAAATGAGAAAGAAAGCGATCGCCTTAGCTCACAAAAGGAGGAATGTTCCATCGTGATCTCCTTCAAATGGACCAGCGTTCCTCAGTTACGCACCGGGTACGCACGTCGGCACCAAACTACACTGCGCGTCCAAACGAAGCTCAGCAACCGTATCCAACCATATCCGGATACTTTGACCATTTAGCGGAAGGTACGACCGAGCAGATCGTCCGTCAACTTGGCTCGCTCGGTTGACAATCCTTACTAACAAGGACGCGCGTCTCAAAGTCACACCCGCTGACGCGAATATGGAGTGTAGGCGGCAGCCCCGCGGCCGCCTACATTCTGTAGCCTTTGTCGGTCCGTACGTCACGTTCTTTTCTTTTAGCGTGCGAGTGAGCTGCTTGCACTTACTGACAACAGCACCAATACTCCACAAGAGATGTATCGAGATGTTGTTGCCGCCGTTGACGTTATCGGCACTGCGCGTTCTGGAATAATCTCGTCAGCATCATTGGTGGCGGTGTTGTCGTCCAGCAGGGACTTTCTATTCTCCTCCAACTGCGTTTCCACCCGCAGCTGAATCTGTTTGCACTCACTGGTATTCGCGCGTTGCGTCAATTCCGAGCCTTCGTCGTCATTTTCGGGATCGTCTTCCTGACGTACGCCTTTGCGGGTAATGTTCTCTTTGGCGGACGCGTTCTGCAGTTTTCAACGGGAAAAAAGTCGCTCGAGTCGTGCGTAAATATGGTTTTTGGGGACTCTGATTACGCCAATACCAACAAGATTCGCGCACCCGGTCTGTATTACTGGTCGTACCTCATCATCGTGAGTATCATCCTCCTCAATATGATGTTAGACATCGTCATGGGAGCTTACGACGACATGAGCAAAGAAACTTACGACGGGAGAATCAGCGTACTGCTTGTCAGCCGAATCACACAATATGGTCGCGGCCTCGTCTTCCATTTTTTTCCGCGCCTTAAATCGATGCGGTCATGTAGGTCTTATTCTTTGCGGAAGAATAAGGCGTACATGACCAAGCGATGACGAGCAAGAAGCATTGACGGATTTTGAGGCGTTGGGTTTTGACGTCCGGAAACTGACTCGCGACGACTTGGTCCAATCTGATAAAATTCTACCCAGCTTTTTGCGGCGGGTACTCGTACTGAAGCTTGTGAGGGAGCAAGAGCTTCAAGATGACGAGACTCCGGCGAGGTCGTCTACCGTGGTCACTCCGTCAATGATAAGAGCTTTGTTCCCGGCTGCTCTCCTTTCCGACGAACAGCTGTCTGCTACGTTAATCACCTGCACGAAGGGTTTATTCTTCTCGTAGATATTGCCAAGCGGAAAAGCGGAGCAGATTAAACAAAGCAGTGAGCCTGGTAAGCTGGAGCCGCCGTCAAGCCTCAAGAAGCCCCAAGAACCGCTAAAAAATCAACTTAGGCTTAACCTGATCCGTGCACGGACTTCTTCCACCGCAGCAATGCGCGGTATGCGAACAGCAAGAAATCTTGCTCGGTGATCCTGTTGTCTGCGTTGCAGTCCATCACTTCCATCAAGAGACTCAACTCGTCTTCCGTCGCGTACGCGTCTGCGCATCACGAAAGTAAACAACCGAAAAAAAGTCAGCATCTACAATAAATAACTACAATGACAAGTACAAGTGAACATACCGCTGTCCTGCTCAGCCAGAAGCACAACAAAGCTTTCCTCCACCAGAACGCCACTGCCATCAAGATCCAGGATCGAAAAGAAAAGCTTCAGGGCTTGCCACTGGGCCTTCGTAAACACGTTGACGCCGCTCGCCTGGATTGGGATGTGGCCCTGAAGCGTGGTGGTAAGCTGCGCCACCTGCTCGAACGACGGCATGGGCATCCAGTCCGTCATGCTCTTTCGTCGGACAGGACCGGTGGTGTCCGTGACTGTGTCGTTCGTTTCGCTGTCGTTCCCTGCCTCGCCGGTTGAAGTGGAGCGATGGAAGGGCGTCTTATAGTGTGGAATCCACGACGCTCTCTTGCCCAGGTGCCCTGGCGCGGACGTGATCTCAGGGCCACCTTTCTTGGCATCGTCGCGCGCGAAGTATCGGTCGTAGAAGCGGACGAACCCAGGACAGAACTTCCAGCCGCTCACAATCCGGCTGGTGGCCCACTTTTTCCTCTCCTTCTCTTGTTGCTTCTTCTGCTTCTTCTCCAGCTTCTCCTGCAGTTTCTTGGCCTTCTTCTCCTTCTTTTTGTCTTTCTTCGCCTTCTTGACATCCACGTCGTGTTTGTCTTCGCCGACAAGTTCCCAATCCTGCAGCGACTCGCCTGCTCCCTCCTGAGTGTCGGTTGCGCTGTGCTCGACGGCGTCCTTGTCTTCCAGGTCAGTCGTTGGCGCAGAAGACGGCGGCGACACAGCGAGCTCCAGGTCTTCCTCCACGATCTTGCTTTCAAGGGCTATCACAGGCGCACACAGCGACGACACAAACGACAACTTGCGCGGCGGTTCCGACAGCGACGAGGTGATGCTGGCTGCTCGCTCGAGCGTGAACCGCAGCTGCCGGCAGACATTCACCAAGTCGTAGAAATCGATGGGCAAGAAGGGCAGATTCTCTTCCAAGAATGCCTTGACGGCCTCGTCCTCGCTCGTGCGCGTGAACTGGAACTCGGGATTTTGGCTGCGCTTGTGCTGCTGGTACTGCAGCAGACGCCCATTCTGCTTTTCCCACGGGATCTTCAGCGTCGCGCCGACGTTGTGGTTCGTATTGCAATACTCCGGCGCGGAAAACACCGTCACCACAGCAGGTAGGGACAATTGGCCGTCCCCATCCTCCTCCGCGCGGTCTTCTTCGTGACGGAAGTGCTCTTTGTAGCCGTCCTCTTCCAGCTCATGAGCACGGACGATCGCCAGCAGGTTGTTGCGCTTGAGAAACGCACGACACGCGTGTTCATTGAAGGTGAAGGAGCAGCCACGCATCCCGTTGGGCGCCCACTCGTGGTCCTGTGCCTCGCCCTTGGCAGGATCCGACCACAGCAAGTCGCACAAGGCTCCGTTCGGCTCGGGCTCCATGAAGCGGTTCACGTGGCCGTTGATGTCTTCCACGTACGCGATATCCGGCGACAGTCCGCCGTGCACAGCCAGGAACGTGCCGTGGACAGTCTCGAGTCGCGCTGCTAGCGGCATACTCTCGAAGCACTTAATCATGCGGTTATACAGAACGGGTCCGTATTTCTTGAGGCACTCGGCGCGAAAGCCGTAGAACGTGCTCAAGCTGCGGCATTCGTGGTTCCCCCGCAGCAGGTGCACGCTCTCCGGGAAGGCCACCTTGAACGCCAGCAAGAGCAGGATGATCTCGCACGACGACACGCCACGGTCCACGTAGTCGCCAAGGAACAGGAACGGGTTGTCCACGGCGGGGGAGCCGTGCACCCGGAAGAGCTCGAGCAGGTCCTGGAACTGGCCATGCAGGTCGCCCACGAGCGTGTAGGGTGCGCGGATTGAAATGACGTTCTGCTCCAGCGACATGAGGTTGGTGGCGCGTCGTACGATCTCCAGCGCGCTGGCCACGGGGATTGCGCCGCCCAGTCGGAACAGCGCCAGGATCTCGTCCGGGTCCAACACGTGCACAACGACGCTCGCGTGCTCCTCGTCGGCGTTGTTGTCCACGCTCATCTCGTCTTCGAGCGCGTCCGCAGCCGCTGCAGTAGCTGTGATGACCGGCACATTGGCGAAGTGCTGCACGGTGTCGTGCCCGATGTCGCGGTCCGCCTGTTGGCGCAGGTAGCGGTTGAACAGCGTCGTGTCCGTGGACACGCGGCGGTGGTGCGAGCCCTGCATGGAGGCCATGCGCATGGGGCCGGCCTCCGACTTGGCGTCCAGCTCCGAGCCGCTGCCCGTGCGCGCCAGATCGGGCACGTGGGCCTCTGCCTCTGCCTTGGGCTTGGCGGCAGCGGCCTGAGCGGCCATGAAGCTCTTGAGAGGCGAGGGTTTGGCCACGTCGCAGTCGTCCTCGGGTCCGTCGTGCTCCTGGTTGGAGTTGCCAGCGTCCAGCGCCAGCTTGAGGCTGGGGTTGTATCTGCGCAGCGACGACGATCGGCGGTGGCGCATGGGCGGCTGCGGCGTGGTGGGGGCTAGAGTCGCCGCATTCTCGAGCGCCGCCTTGAGCTCCAGCTGCGGGAAGACCAGCGCGGCCGGCGCCGACTTGGGCGGGCTGGGCACGCTGGCGTTAGCGGGCACGGCGGCCAGGAACGCGTTGAGCTTGCTGGCCATGAGGAGGAGAGACGCGAAATAGCACGCAGCTCAACGGGCAGTGGGGCGATGCGATGGCGCGTAACTACCGCCGGAGCTTATAAATACGGCAAGCGCACTGGACTGGTCTCGACGACGGAGCAGCGCGGAGCTTGACCCGCCCGAGCTCGATCTCTCTCTGACCGGGGATGAAGGAATGAAGTCGAAAAGAAGCACAGTCATGCCAACAGTACCGCAAAAAAGGGCAGGCGACTTTTTGTACTGTATCGGCTGGCCTGGGGTTCCTTCCCACGCATGATTTGCATTGACCCGACAACGCGACGGTCCTAGGCAGGATGCCAATTGTGCAATTGTGCAGGATCGCCTGCATTGCGAGCACCCTGGTAGCGCTGCAAAGCACTTGAGCTAGTGAAGAGCACTGAGAAAGCTTGGGGGCAACACTGATCCTTTGAAAAGCGGGCTGCTTAGAGAAGAGTTGACGCACCTTGCAGGTTGCACCAGCCAAGCAGAAATCACAGCGCATCGTGGTTGCACAACCTATTTGCAAGTCCAGTAGCTCGCCGGCAGGCGCTAGCCTGAATGCACCACGAGCGAGGAATTTGATCGTCGGCATTTCGCGCAAGCCTCCCGTGATGAAGACGGTTGCCTTCACGCCCCCAGCAGCAAGTTGCAGTGCAACCCCGACCTGTCCTAGGACGACTCGCTCACATCTTGCGGTCGGTCTCACTTACAGCAGAAACAGGCCCGATAAAAGGGGGTGAAAGGACGAGGAAGCCCCGCGGAAAGCTGCATGCTGGTCCCCTGATTTCGGCGACACCTTCGCGGCCCGTTCGGGGCATCAAATCGGTGGCGGTGATGCTTGACCAAGCCTTGATAGCTCGCTGTACTGCAGGCTTTAAAAAAGATACCTAGCTGAAGGACGTACCCATCAGCCGGGGATTCCGGCCAAGCGTAAACAGCAGTGACCGTCCGACGACGCCTTGGATTTGGATTCGGACGAGCAGCATGGGCTCCTCGGTCTCCCTTGCGCGTGCAAGCCTGCCTCCATGTATGTGACAATATTCTATTGAACCAATTTTAAAACGATAACACCACCTTGCTGCCTACGTAGTGACGATTGAAGACGACAGTGTTGGCGGGGAGTTACTGGTACAGCCTGCGTTATTCACCCTGGACGAAAATTGGTGTGCACCGCTGCAGGGCTTGCCCGCTCGGCTCTTGAGGCCAATGAATGCCGTCGACGGTTAATTGCACCAGTTCATGTCGCTCGCCCTCCCCCCCTCCGATTGACCGCCTCTCGACATCACCATCGGTGGTGAGGTGGAGTTCCTCGACCGCCGCCGACGGAGGACACTCGCCCGCCCCCCCTTAGATAAACATGCTTCGGACGACTACCAAATCCTGAATGAGCTCGTGCATGAGCAGGTCGAACTCGGGCATGTACAAGGTCAGGAAGAGCGTGGTGCAGATCGTGGTCGCGCCCGAGACGTAGTGCCAGCGCTTGTGCCACTTGTCGTAGCGCTCGTCGCCTGGCATGCCGCAGTAGAGCCACGTGAAGACGCACAGGACGCCCAGCAGCAGCTTGACGGTCAGGATGCCGTACCACTCGTTGGACAGCGTGTGCTGCCCCGCGAAGACGAAGATGATGCCGAGCGTGCCGCTGATGAGCGCGTCCAGCAGCAGGTACTTGGTCTCCTTGGAGCGATGGAACATGGTGCTGGCGATGGCCGCTCCCAGCTGCAGCATGCCGCAGAAGTTCTGTTCGCAGCCGAACGAGATGAGAGCCGCCAGCGCGTACACCAGGTTGGAGTAGATGAGGCTATCGCACCACGCGCGCTTGGCGTGGCGCTGGCGCACTTTGCGCCGCGGCCGCGACGACTTGACTGGTGCCAGCTTGCGCAGCCCCGCGTCCTCGGACGAAGACGCCCATTGTGGCAGGAACGGCTGGAGCTTGAACGAGCACAGGCACATGCTGGGCGGTGCTGGAAGACGGGAGGGCGATCGCTTCGAGCTGCCGAGGAAAGACTGCGAATGGTGATCGCCCGCCGCAAGCAGGGGCATTGCTGGCCCTGCAATGAGCGGCTACAGGCCTGCTTACGTTCGCAATGAAACGGGTTATTCGACCAGCACGGATACAGACCTTGTGGCAGTAGTCATAATCCTACGAGCCATTAACGCAGAAAACAACGTTGCCAGCAGATGGATGTGTTTTACAACAGTTTACACTTGACTAATGTATATCATGGTGCTTGGCCGCTAGCTGTACTAATAATACGGTTAGGGTGTGAACGAAAGGGTATCCAGTCGAGCAAGTGCTCAGGAGGGTACAGGTACCGCGGGCGCCATCGCCAGGCAGAAAAGGAGCGTCTCCGCAACGCCATGTTCACGGCAAGGTTGTCGCGGAGACGGAGATGACGGCCATCTGCGGTGATTGTGCTCGGCAAGGAGCGGTGTGGTTGCTCTTACGGTCTCACTCACGAATTAGTTTTTCGTACACGACCGACGATACGACCGCCGACCAACAGAACACAGGCAGCAAGCAGCAAACAGCTCATCCATCGCGTAGCCAAAGGCGAAAACTGAAGTGAAATCTGGGACACGTGTTGATCTCGCTGCAAGAGAGTGTGCACAAATTTGCAAGAAGACGCATCACACCACCGACTGATCGTCATATGCACATATCATGCCACCGAAATGATAGATGTTGTTTGCCGTGTGCACCACACGAGTTTTCTTCGACGCGCCACACCACCTGTACACAGCCTGGTAATCCAATCGGCCAAGGCGGCCACTCGACTCAATTCGCGAATATCCTCATCTCACCTCGCATCACTTCGCACCGACGATGGCGACGCCCCCGCCCGCCCCCACTGTTGCCGACGTGCAGAAGGGCTTCTCCGCACTCAAGCTGGACGTCCCCGTTCCCGCGGCCCCCGAGGCCGCCGCGCTGCCCATCGACGAGAAGCTCGCCAAGCTCGCGGCCATCACGGGCGCCCCTCTGTCCGCCGAGACCGAGGCCCAGCTGCGCGCGCTCTTCGCCGAGAAGACGCACCCCATCGCCTACGACGGCTTCGAGCCCTCGGGCCGCTTGACGCTCGCCGCCGGCCTGCTGCGCATGATCAACGTCCAGCGCCTTCTGGCCGCTGGCTGCCATGTGCGTCTACTAGTGGCCGACACGCACGCGCTGCTCAACAACAAGTTCGGCGGTGACCTGAAGAAGCTGCAGAGCGTGAGCGCTTACATGGTGGAGGTCTGGAAGGCGCTGGGCCTGGACGCCGACAAGCTGCCCAACCTCGAGATCATGCTGGCCTCCACGGAGACCGCGCGCCACGCCGGCGCCTACTGGTCGCAGGTGCTTGACGCCGCCGGCCGCTTCACGGTCGAGCGCGTGCAGCAGTGCGCGCCCGTCATGGGTCGCAAGGCGGACGACGCCATGCACAACACCAACCGCATCCTGTACCCGCTCATGCAACTCGCGGACGGCTTCTTGCTGCAGGCCGACATCTACCAGCTTGGAGCCGACCAGGAGGCCTGCAACGAGCTCGTGCGCGAGTACATTGCGCAGAAGGAGCTGCCCAACAAGCCGGCCTTCCTCACGCACCCGCTGCTGCTCGGCCTCAAGCAGGAGCAGTTCAAGATGACGACGACGGACGCCGAGTCGGCCATCTACATGGACGACACGGCGGCCGAGGTCAAGACGAAGATCAAGAAGGCGTACTGCGTGCCCGGCGTGGTGGACGGCAACCCGGTCCTGAACTACCTGAAGTATCTGGTGTTCCCGCTCCACACCGAGGGCATCACGCTCGAGCGCAGCGACAAGAACGGCGGCAACCTCACCTTTGCCACGTACGAGGAGCTCGAGGCGGCCTTTGCCGGCGAGAAGGTGCACCCGGCCGACCTGAAGCCGTGCCTGACCAAGTACATCAACTCGCTGCTGGAGCCTGTGCGCCAGCACTTTGCCGGCGGCCCGCTGAAGACGATGCTCTCGAGCATCAAGAAGCTCAAGGTGTCCGCCACGCCCGACAGCGACAAGCTGGCCAGCCTGTCGCTGCCCGGATTCCCGGAAGCGGTCAAGGAGTGGAAGTCGTCGACGCTGTCGCTTGCGGAGCGCTACGCGGTGGCGCGCTCTGTGGGCGAGGAGTGCATCCAGGAGAACGAGCTGCAGGCTCTGATGGAGAAGAAGGCGCACCCCGTGTGCTACGACGGCTTCGAGCCCTCGGGACGCATGCACATTGCTCAGGGTGTCCTGCGTACGGTGAACGTGAACAAGCTGACGTCCACCGGCAGCGTGTTCCGCTTCTGGGTGGCTGACTGGTTCGCGATGCTGAACAACAAGATGGGCGGCGATCTGAACAAGATCCGCCTCGTGGGTCAGTACATGGTGGAGATCTGGAAGTCCGTGGGCATGGACATGACCAACGTCGAGTTTCTCTGGGCCTCCAAGGAGATCATTTCGCACAGCGCGTCGTACTGGCTGCGCGTCATGGACATTGCTCGTCGCACGACCATCGCGCGCACGCTCAAGTGCTGCACCATTATGGGCCGCAAGGAGAAGGAAGGCATGCAGGCCGCGCAGATCCTGTACCCGCTCATGCAGTGCGCCGACATTTTCAACCTCAAGGCCGACATCTGCCAGCTGGGCATCGACCAGCGCAAGATCAACATGCTGGCGCGCGACTACTGCGATCAGGCCAAGATCCGCTTCAAGCCTGTGATCCTGAGCCACCACATGCTCATGGGTCTGAAGGAGGGCCAGGAGAAGATGTCGAAGAGCGACCCGGAGTCGGCCATCTTCATGGAGGACGCCGCGGAGGACGTGAGCCGCAAGATCGACAAGGCCTTCTGTCCGGAGGGAGTCGTGGAGGCGAACCCGATCCTGGACTACTTGAAGCACATCATCTGCCCGCGCTACGCCGCGCAGGGTGTGACGGTGAAGCTTGCGGACGGCTCGGAGAAGACGTTCGCCGCCTACCAGGAGATCGAAGACGCGTTCGTCGCTCACCAGGTGAACGGCGCTGACCTCAAGACGGCGCTGACCAAGTACCTGAACGAGTACGTCCCTGACGGCTGAGCTGCTTGTGGATCCGCTGTTCATGTGTGCTGACTGTTGTTGTGTTAACGCGTGTCTGTGCAGGATCCTGGAGCCCGTGCGCGAGCACTTCTCCAAGGGAGAGGCCAAGGAGCTGCTGGCCAAGGTGCGCTCGTTCCGCATCACCAGATAAGCAGCGTAGAGCAGGCAGCACCAGAGCTCGTAGTTAGGACTCGTAGCGTAAGGGTGGAAACAAGTTGACGTTGACAGCGCCGACCACTGAAATTGTAGGATTTTATGATTTTATTAACTGATGCACATGTGGTATATTGTATTTTGAAAGCGTTTGAATTTGATATGATAGTTTGAAGTCGACTGCTGTACTGGTTCCTCCTGCTGACTTCCTTCGACTGTCTCCATTATCGCAATGGACAGCTTCGTTGCGGCTGGCGCTCGGCGGCTGCAGCGCTCGCTCACCAAAGTCCGTGCCGATAGCAGCGGCCAGCCCCTGGTCGACATCGAGGACGCCAGCTCCAAGGATAATGACGTCTACGGGTCGGACATCGCGTCGAGCGACGAGGAGAACCAGGAGGATGAGGAAGCAGAGCAGTGCGTACATGTAGCAGCCACCGCCATCGCGAGGCGAAACGGCATCCGCTTGCTGGACGTGGCGTCGCTCTCGGTTGAAGGTTCGCAGGGTCATGCTAATGAAGACCGCTATGTGGTGAGAAGCAATGAGCGCTTCCACTTGCTGGCAGTCATGGACGGCCACGGCGGCTCGTGGGCAGGCGACTTCCTCGTCGAAGAGCTGTTCAACTCGCTGGATGGCGTCTACGACGACGGCTTTGACCACGCCATGCTCTCCAAGGCCATGGACGAGCTGGACCGCACGTTCTGCGCCAAGGCCACGCGGAAGATGGACACGAGCGGCGCGTGCCTGCTGGCGGTACTGCTGTACGTCGACAGGGGCACTCCGACGAAGATCGTGCTCAACATTGGGGACTGCCGAGCTATTGTCCGAGAGACGTCTACCGAGCCTGCTGCTGTTGCGAGGAAGGCGAAGGGTAGAACGGGCCCCGCGTCTGCATCCGGCAGGACGCTTGCACTGTCGGAAGATCACTGCGCAGGGAACATGAAGGAGCGAGTGCGCGCCGCAAGGAGCGGGGCTTTCATTCAGAACAACCGCATCGCCGGCGTGCTGGAGCCTTTTCGAACCATCGGTGATATCGACATGAAGGGCCCTGACATGAAGAACTGGGTCATCCCCACGCCCGAGATCCGCCAAAGCGGGCTGCTCGTGGGCCGCAGCCTCTTGGTCATCGCCACGGACGGCGTCTGGTGCGTGCTGAACAACAACCGAGCCATGGCGCTAGCTGTCAAGGAAATGGGCGCGAACGGGACGAGACCGTCGGCTGAAGCGGCCGCGCAAGCCATCGTCATGGAGGCTCGGGAGCTCGGCAGCTGCGACGACATCACGGTGATCGTCGCCTCCGTGTAGGAATGGCACAATAAAAAACAAAGTGAAATACATTTTGGCGGTGAAATTGCCTTGCTGCCTTTGACACGACCCTGTGTCATCGTTTAAAACCCCTCAGACCCCCACGACAGCCTTCCATGCGCCGTCGAACTCCATGCCCTCGTTGAGCTTGCTCTGCACGGCGTCCGTGACGTCCGCGCCGTAGAGGCACTTGAGCACCTCGAGACTGGGCGTCCTGCTGCGCGAGCGGTACGTCTTGTGCATGAGCGGCGTGTAGTTGGGGATGCACTGCAGCTTGAGTAGCTCCTCGCTGGTGGGCATGATGTACGCCTGGCAGTTGACCGTCTGGTGCTTGAGCTTGCCCTCCACGACGCTCACGGGGATCTCGTCGCGCTCATAATACTTGTCCTTGACGGCCTCCAGCACGTCCAGCGCTGCCAAAGCGTCGGCGTCCACGCGGTAGACCTCCCCGGGCACTTGGTAGCCCTCCTGGTGCACGCGGAACAGACACGGCACGGAACGGTCTGGGTTGAGCACCAAGTGGAACTCGGCACAAGCTGTGAGCCCCGTGCCCATGAACTCGGCCTTGCCCGCCAACTCCGCCGGGTGTAGGTACCGCTCGTAGTTGACGAGGCCGCGCTTGAGGGTGCCGTACACGAAGACGTACGTGTCCATGGCGAAGGGGAGGAAGATCTTGCGGTAAATTCGGAAGTGAGGAATGCAACAACTTGAAGCGATCGGGATCAGATCTGAGTCCAGCGAGTTTTTGTGCGAACGTTGAAGTTGCTGCAGTTGTACTTGCTTGCTCATTGCCTGTTCCGCACCGCCGACACGAAGCGGCGGCGGAGGACCAGCGTCTGTCTTGTAGCAGAACTCCTACTCAACAAAGCAATCAAAGCTGTTGTGCAGACGACAGTTCAAGAACTAGCAAGAACTGGTTCTTGCTTGCGGAACCACGCGGCGAGCTTGGCGGTCATCTCAGTGCCTCCATCTCGAACGTCAGGAACACAACGATGGTCTAGCGACCTTGGGGAGCAGACAGGTGTTGAAGTCTCAGTCGTTCACGTGAGCAGTCGTGTCCAAGTTACGCAGCTCGCACGTTGCACTGCGCAACGTGCGAGCCGCGTACGAGGCCTTGCCAGCGCGATCGCTGGCTTGAGGTTGCGCATGAAGTTGTACAGCCCACAACTGAGGGTGACAACGCACATAGATGGGTGTAATGGAGAGAGAAGCTCATGACGGCGATGTGGAGAGTGTCGAGCGAGTGGGAAGACGCAGCGCCATGATGGATGTCGAACCGCAACACAATAGCGACCGGATACGGTCTATAACTTGTACATATAGGGCTGTGTATAGGTTCCATACTGAAACTATAAATTAGGCTTGGTCGGCAGGCACATTCCATTCCTTTTGACTGGCCAGGGCGCCGGACCTGGACGACGGACGCCGCGGGCTTCGCTGCTGCTGACGAAGGGAGGGAAGGGAGGGGAGGACGGCCGGACTTTCATGTTCTGCTACCAGCCTGTCCCAAGGTTCTGCGTGGGTCTTACGGAACTCTCGCGCTCTCAAGCTGCTGCTGCTGCTCGCCTTCTTGGCTTGAGCGCCGCTCTTCTCCATTGTGAAGACGCTTTAGCCACATTTGAGAGACGGACTCGTGCCGTCTCAATGATGAAAACACGTTCGAGAGGTAATTCCTGCAGCTAATGGGGAGATCGTTCGAGGAGTAGCGCGACGCCTGCGCTTAGTGCGTGGCGGAGCCTGTGCTTCGACGGTCTTCTTTGCTAGGAGAGCGATGAAGTGTGGAGTTTGGAGCGTGGGGTTCCTAGGGCTTTTGCTGGACTTTGGACAGCGTGTACGTATCGGGTCCATGGCTGTCTGGCGGTGATCTTTTCCCGCTCTTTTGTCGGCTCCTGCTGCGGAGTATGATGCTGGCTTCCTGACACGTCCCGTGTGTCTCGAGCATGAGCTGTGCATGGCTTGCTCTTGCGTGCACGTGCTTCTTCTCGCAATGATGCAAAACATAAGGCCGCTTCTAAGACCCCCTGCTGCCATGCGCGAGGAGTTCCTGGGCTTCTTGTCGTGCACTGGTGCGCGTGTTGGCGAGTTGCGCTTGGTTGAGCTCCCGGGGCGTGTCTGATGACGATAACCATTGCAGAAGGTATCGCAATAATGCTGAGCAGGAATGAGAAGAAGCGAGAACGTATGCAGAGTAAGGCGGTTGGCTTTTGCCTGGTGCTGCAGTCACGGAGGGGTGGCCTGGAAAGTGATGACAACGTATGGATTAACCGAAGTGGCAAGGCCTGAGGCGTAATGCTTTGGTGCCACCACCATGATGGTTCTCTACACTTGACCTGATTCCTTTACATGCAGCTACACTGCTCGTACAGCTCATGCTGCTGCTCTTCGTTTCGTCCTCTTCGTGATCGCACCCTTCTCAGCTTTCCGCTTCCCTTTTCTGCCAGGCCTGCCACCGCGACCAGTGCCCCCTGAAGTCGTGAGGTCGCTGCTGGCTGCATTGCCTCCGTCCGCAGTTATAGTCGAAGAAATGTTCAGCCCATTGCCACCACCTCCCGGGGCAGAGTTGTGGCGAGGTTCCGGCTTCGTTCGGGGGTAAAGCGGGCCTTCCGGAGCCGAGCAACTGGCCAAAAGCTCGTCCCAGTTCATCCAGCAAGCGAAGGGTTCGGCTACTTTGTTGGGATCCATGCCACCGATCAACGGACGCAGCTTCAGACATTCCGTACACTGCACGAACTTGCGCTCCCCGTCATCGTCGTGCGCGTGGGTGTACCGGTAGTGATGGGACAACTTATCCAGACGCTTGCACCGCTGAATAAAGTCCTGCGCGAACTTGCGTTGGCGATACTCCACCAAGTCCGTTCCTTTCATGAGCACCACGAGCTTTTCCTCCGGCGCCGCGCATTTCTGGCAACAGGAAACAACAGTTTGTTAGGCAACAGGAGGGACGATACAAGATCATCCCAGCTTACGTTGTGGCGCTTGTCCCACCGGTTCATCTTGCAATACCAGACAGCGGGCAACTCGGACACATTCACTTGGTCTGCACATTTCGTTAGAAGCAATCGTCAAGTCCAACACAGTCAAGCAGGCAAGCTTACTCGGAAGTCGACGCCACTTTTGACACTTGTCACACTGCACCCAGTCGTCCTGCTTGGTTGCGATGGGGTTGGGCTTGATCTCATCGTCATCTTCAGCTGCGGCCTCCTTCAGCTTCTGCAGGGCTGTGCTTCTTGTCTCCACAGACAGTTCGGGGGATGACGGGGTGTCTGTGCCGGTTGTCTCGGAACTGTTAGCAGCAGCTTCCTCTTCTTTCATTTCTGCATCTGCAATCACTGTCTCCGTTGTTGGTGCCGCCGTTACTGTTGCAGCAACCGATGCGTCTCCCTCCTTCAGGTGTTTGCTGACCGCGTCCTCGCCCTCCTCCGCAGCCAGTTCCTTTTCGCGCTCTTCCTCCGAGATGATCTGCACTTCAACCCCGTAGTAGTTCATGATGTCCTCGTCCTTGTCGACAGGCGCTAGACCCGGCCAGAGCGACGAGACGTACTTTACTCGCTCGTCGAGCGTCAAGCTGCCTGGTTTGTCGCCAGTCAGCGGGACGAAGTCTTCATCGCCCACCTTGACAGGTTTGTACTTTGGCAGAGGCCGTCTTCTAGAAAGAGGCTCAGCGGGGAGACTTCTCAGCACCGGTCGGTCCTCATACGCGGCGTCAGGTGCCCAGATCGGCTGCTGCTGCACCGGGTGCGCGCTTCTGCCGATGAGCGCGTCGAACATGGCCGCCTCTCGGTCGTCGTCCTGGATGGAGTCGTAGTACTCCTTGAGCAGCTCTCTCTTCAGGCGGAAGACTTCTGCGTGGCGGCTGGGGTTGCTAAAGCCGCCGTTGTGACGCGGCAGACGCTCCGGCAGGATGGTGGTCGTGACGGTGCCTCCGGGGGACACGACCGTCTTCTCCTCGGCCGGCAGCGTGGCGCGGTACGAGATCTCGCAGCGCGGGTAGAAGCGCACGAGGCGGTGCATCTTGTTGTTCTTGGGCTTCATGATGGTGAAGTCCTTGAGCTCGATGTCGCGCGGTTCCTCGGGCCGCAGCAGGTAAACGTCCACGGTCTCGGTCTGCATGGGCACCGTCGGCTCTGTGCACAAGACACAGACAGCGTCAGTCGCAGAGAAGGCGAGCGACAATAGGTCGTCTAAAGGCGTGCACACCGTCGTCGTAGTCGTCGTCCACGGCGTTCAGCGCCGCGCGCAAGTCCATCCTTTCCTCCGGCTGCGTGTGTCAAATTGAGACTTGCAATAGTGTGCTTTTTTACACGTTTCTTGTAATTTATTGAGAATATCGAGCTAAAAAGCACACAAGGTCGTACTGAAAGTCAACCAAGCGATCTTCTATTACTTTCGTCGAGATGGCCTCCAAGAAGACGGCGGATGCTCTAGTGTTCGTGTACGGCACGCTCAAGACGGGGCTGTACAACTACACGACGTATCTGCAACCGGCGATGGCGCTGGGCAAGGCTTCGTTCGTGGGGCCGGCTCGTACGGCCCGCCCTGAGTTCCACATGGTGCTGAACGACAAAGCCTTCTACCCGTGTCTCTATCGAGCGCCGAGCGAGGGCTACCGGGTGTTAGGCGAGGTCTTCCGCGTGGACGTCGACACGCTGGCGGCACTGGACGTGCTGGAGGAGGTGGACGACGACCTATACGCGCGCGACGAGATCGACGTGGAGCTCTTGGGCGGCGAGTGCAAGGGGGAGACCGTGGCGTGCCAGGTGTACCTCCTGCCGATCTTCGACGACCTACCCAGGCTGGAGCGAATAGTGGACTACACGGCCGAGATGAACGCCAAGTACGACGTGCTCATGAGCGACCCCTAGCTGGAGATCCTCGAGTGCATTTACGGGAATGAGGTCACAGACGCAGTCGAAGCCAAAGTCAAAGGCGGCATGCAGTACGTTGCTTTGGATAAAGATGCAAAGCAGAAACAACAAACAGGCTGCCATCTACCGTGGTCTGTCTTTGTGGTGCTCGTGCGTTGTCTAGAGAATGAACTTGGAGAGGTCCGTGCGTTCCAGCACGTTGGAGAGACGCTGCTGCACGTACGTCTTGTCGACCTCGAAGTTGACGCCGTTCATCTTGGGCGCGTGGAAAGAAACCTCCTCCGTGATCTTGCTGATGATCGTCGCCAGGCGACGCGCACCGATGTTGTCAGTCTGCGCGTTCACCTGCTCAGCGATGGACGCGATCTCGCTGATGGCGTCGTCCGTGAATGTGAGCTTCACGCCCTCCGTCTCCATCAGCGCGCTCGTCTGTTCCAGCAAGTTGTGGTCCGTGTCCTTCAGGATCTTCTCGAACTCGGCAGCGCCCAAGGGCGAGAGCGCCACGCGAATGGGAAGGCGGCCTTGCAGCTCGGGCATGAGATCCGACGGCTTGGAGCGGTGGAACGCTCCGCTGGCGATAAACAGGATGTGGTCCGTGTACACGAGCCCGTAGCGGGTGTTGACCGCACAGCCTTCCGTCAGCGCCAGCAGCTCCTTCTGCACGCCCTCGCCCTTGCGGTAGCTTGAGCCGTTCCCGCCAGCGCGAGCCTGGTCGCCAGAGTTCGCAAGCTTATCGATCTCATCCAGGAACACGATCCCGTTGTGCTGCACGTTCTCCAGCGCCCTCTTGACCACCTCCTCATCGTCGATGATCTCATCTGCTTCCTCCGCTTCAAGACGCGGCAGAGCCTCCTTGACCGTCATGCTCTGCGTCTTGTCTTCGCTCTTACCGGCACCGCCAGAGAAGCGTGACGCCATGATCGTGTCCAAATGCTTCATCATGTTTTCCAGCTCCGGAGGCATCTCCATCATCGTGTCCGGGTTCGCTGACGCCGCCCGCGTCCGCATCGACAGCGGCTTCAGCTGCACGCTCACCTTGCGGTTGTCCGCCTTGCCCGTCGCGATCTCGTCGCGGAGCTCGGCGCGCGAGATGTCGCTGAGCTTCTTGCGGTCCAGCAGGTCCACGAGGCGGTCGATGGCGCGCTCGCGGGCCGCAGCCGCGTGGAGCTTCTGCGCCTCAGCTCTTTCCATGTTAACGGCCACGTCTACAAGATCCTTGATCATCGAGTCAGCGTTGGCGCCGTAGATCCCCACCTCGGTGAACTTGGTGGCCTCCACCTTGAGGAACGGCGAGCCGGAGATCTTGGCCAGGCGCCGCGCGATCTCCGTCTTGCCCGAGCCCGTGGGGCCGCTCATCAGGATGTTCATGGGCGAGATCTCGGCGCGCAAAGCGTCGTTTTGCAGCTGGCGGCGGCGCCAGCGAGAGCGCAAGGCCACGGCCACTGCCTTCTTAGCGTCCTGCTGGCCCACGATGAACTTGTCCAGCGCCCGCACTACATCCTCTGGGATGCGGTCGGCGTCTCCGCGGGGAATTGTACCCAGCGGAGCCAGCGGGAGGTCCGTGGCGATGGAGCTGAAGCGGCGCAGACCGACGCAGCGACGCAGCATCATGACGGCGACGTGATGATCGGTCCTCTTCAAAGTGTGGCTGGAATGAAATGCTGTCCGATTCATGGTGTGCACCACGTCAAATAAGAATGCTGGCGCCAAAAGTGTCAAAAGGCAAAACGGCCATGGCGATGACGAGCGACTCGGACCGCATGCTGCTGCAGCGCATCATGGTCGCCACGCCGCTTATTCCAAGCTTGGAATGCATTCGACCGAGTGCTGGCTAACTGGCGTCGCTGATGGCGCGTTGAATGCAGGCGGCGGGCGCGATGGACGACCAGGAAGTGAGGCGTTTGGCCAGGCAGCTCACGGGCGAAGGTCCGTTGGCCCAACACAAGTTGTTATATTGCCAGAACTCTCACTGCTGACCACTTGAGCTATTGTACATCGAATATTAGATCTGACAGCATCGGACGTGGATCAAATGGTGAACAAGGTGGCTGAGAACATCCGCCCATTCGCGCTCGACGTGCGCCGCAGCATGTACGACGACGGCAAGATGTACCTGGCAGTGGTCAATACGGTGAGGCATGAACGCACTAACGGCAGCGAACGAAAAGGTGCTGGGGTAATGCTGAGATGCTGCGTTGTGCTGCTGCTGGTTTAGAGTAAAGACTCGCTGACAGCATTCGGCAGCAACTTCAAGCCGTGGGAGATCGTCTTCCTGCGCAGAGCCATGGAGGAGATCGTGGACACGTACGTGTGTGCAGCGTCTTCTGTGCTTGTTGGTATTCGTGTTACTAAGTTGTGTGGGTGATATCGTTTGTCAGAGAGGAAGGGGCGTTGGAGGAGTCGACGCTGTACAATTTGCGTAAATCTCCTACCACCTTGAACGAGGTGGAGGAGCTGCTCCGCAAGTTGATCGCCGAGAAGTGGTTCGCCCCCAGCGCTGTGCGGCTGCAGACCCGCAGCTTCACGCTGGGCCCGCGCGCGTACTTGGAGCTCATCGCGTTCCTGCGCGACATGCAGGTCAAGAAGTGCCCTATCTGCCAGTACGAGCTGTTGCAGGGGGCGAGATGCCAGGGCGGGAACTGTGACGTTGTGGCTCACCATGGCTGCATCGACAAGTTCGAAGAGAGAGGAGTGAGCTTCAAGTGCCCTACTTGCCAGCACCAGCTGCGGCGGTAGTTTCGTGGTAACAGATTCAGGTTTTTATCTCCCGAGGTAGTTGGGAATGCAAGCTCTGTTCGCTCATCAGTCGTGACTGCTTCGTTGAGTGCATTTAGCTAGTCGGCTCATGAAATTCTGGGGCGGCGTCAGGGTCGTACGGTAGCAGCGCAGCAGCCACACTGCGATCCTCGGCATTCAGGATGTTGAACGTCGCGCAGGCGTTGACGGTGTCCAGGTACTCGACCACGATGCCATTCACCTTGAGCATTTCCTTCAGCTCCGGCGCGAGTCCGTGGTTGATACGTTCACCACAGCCGAGCACCAGAATTTCTGCAGTGGCAACATGCCCTGGTGAGTCGTTTGCATCGGAACGGATCGCTCTAAAAGACCTACCGATGGGCGGGTTGGACACCGTGAAGACAGCCAGGTGCTCTGCCGTGATATCCTCGACGCGCTTCGGCTTCCAGAGCTACCGAGATACCGCGCAAGACAGTTAGATTGACGACAGCAACGCCGAACAAGCAGACTGAGCTTTACCATCGCGATCTCGGAGAAGAGCGCCACTCCTCCGCGCATGTTCTACAGCGGACAGACGCAACATGGAGCAACGTCAGTTTATAAACCCACGCAGGGCCAGTCTCGCCAGCAAAGCGACACAACGCTACGCACCACGTCGTTGATGACGAATCCTCCTTCATCGTACTCGGTCACGGACACCTTGGCCGTGCCATTGAGCATTTCCTGGCCGCAGGTTACGAAGCGTTAGATCTCTCCAGCTGCAGCAGCGCGGTCTAGGCACCTTGTGCATGTCATGGCCGTAGTTGATCCAGCGGCGAGTAAGCTGCGTCGTCGGCCGCGTCCCCGCGCGAAGACTCCGGCGGAGCTGCAGCAAGGAGCGGCTCATATTCGTCAGTGTGCCGCCCTCAATAGTAGCCCAACTGAAAATGTACCCATTCGTAACCTCAGTTCGTAACCCTGCCGGAGCAACAATGGTGGACGTCGATGACCATGAGCTCTTCATGCGGGAAGCTCTGCTCGAGGTGCGCAGACGTTGATTGCATACAATGGGTGATTATATATAACGTCTAATGCTGATACTGGCTGTGAATTGGTTGCTGCAGGGGGAGAAGGCGTTGACGCGAGCGGAAGTGCCTGTGGGCTGCGTCTTCGTGTACAAGGGCGAGATCATCGCACGCACGTCCAACCGGGTCAACGAGCTCTACAACGTTCGTAGGCTGCAATTGGCATGGCCGTGAGGACTGTGGATCTAACTTTTCATACTGCAGGCCACCATGCACGCCGAGATCGTGGCGATTGAGGCCATCGCTGCCAAGTACGGCGACGCTGCAAAGGACGTAATAGCTGAGAGCGCGCTGTACGTCACGTGTGAGCCGTGCATCATGTGCGCAGGAGCGCTTGCTCACGTTTCCATCAAGCGCGTGTACTTCGGCTGCCACAATGACCGCTTTGGAGGGTGCAGCTCCGTACTCAACTTGCACGAGCGCGGGTGCGTTGACTGGAAAGGTGGGCTGATAGGCTGGCTGCACTTACTCAGCCATGTTACGTGTCTCTCCATTGTTGACGGTGCAGTGCACTCCCGAAGAGCAATGTGCACCGAGGCTTTCCGTGTGTGTCCGGCATCCTAAAGGACGAGGCTGTCACGCTGCTGAAAAAGTTCTACACGAGCGAGAACCCCCGAGGTACGTGCAGCGCTGGAGTTGCCAATTGCTTCGAGCCGCACCTGATTAAAACTTGTTTTTTTTCAGTTGAGGACTCAAAGAAGAAGAGGAAGAAGCGCGATCCCAATGGGCCTCCTGATGTGGAAAAGTCGTGATTGCATCTCGAATCGCAGTCTAGATTGATATTCGTGCCGCTCTATTGCTTGCGTTGCTGTTTCTTGAGAGCGTTCGCGTAAGGCGGGTTGATAGGCTTTTGCAGCGGCTCACGATGAACATACTTTGCCGCCTTGCCGCCTTGCGCAACGTCGTTCCCTTCGTCTTCGTCGAGCGGGTACGACTGGTCAGCGTCGTAGCCGAACACGTCACCGGCGCCTAAGAACACCACGTCCACACAAACGCCTCGCTCCGCAGACACCTTGCTGGTGTACCAGTCGTCGTCGTCTTCCTCGGCGTCTTCGACGTACCGCAAGTCCAGCAAGTTCCGCTCCATGTCTGGCACGAAACCCTCGGGTAGAAGGAAATCCTCACAAACGACGAACGACTCGAAGCTCGAGTTGCGGCTCGTCTTGGGCTTGGCGCACGTCACCTTGCCGAAGAAGCGGCGCAGCTGCGCGTACAGCAGCGACACCTCCTTGCCTCGGAAGAGCTTGGCCACGAAGGTGCCGCCGTCCTCGAGGATCTGCAGGCTGATGTTGAGGCCTGCCAGCACGAGCTGCGCCTGCAGATACTCGTCCAGGTCGTGCAGCCCCAGCACGTCGGGCGCGCCGTCGCTCACGACCACCTGCGCCTTCTGGCCACGAAAATGCGCCACGATCTCGTCAGCCGTTACTTTGTGCGTAATGTCGCCCTTGAGCTGCACCACGCCATCCAGCGGCGCCATCTCCATAAGATCCACAGCCACGATGGTGCTGTCAGCAGGTACCCGCTCTGCGATCACCTGGCTCCATCCGCCGGGCGCTGCACACAGGTCCACGACGCGGGAGGCTCCACGCAGAAGCTGGAACTTGTCGTCCAGCTGCAGCAGCTTGAAGGCCGAGCGCGCGCGGTAGCCCTGCTGCTTGGCCTTGCGGTAGTAGATGTCCTGTCGGGGTCAAAGTCAGCACCAGGGCACCAGAGCCAGCGACATCGCAGCGCCACGCACCCGCTTGTCCTTGGACGTCCTCCCCATGACGGTCGGTGGCGGTGGAGTGATTGTTTGTTTGTTCCGCCCCGATGGTGTGTGACACACGGCGTCAATCTTGGGGCATCGCAGTTCTGCTTTCTGGATGCGGCTTCATTCCGATATTCTCCAGCGTCACACCACGTCCCGTTCCCAGCTGCATGAGCTTTTCGCACCCAAACCACGTCACCTTCCACACGGGCAGCGGCGCTTACTGTTACCCTGATCCCACCGCAAGAGGCAACCAGCCGGCCCCGTCGCCCTACGCCTCGTACGTCTCGTACACCCAGTCGCCACCGCCTGCGCAGTTCTCGTTCGTCCAGCCACCACCGCCTTCCACGCCCGAAGAAATCCCGTACGCCGTGCCGGTGGACGCGCCCATGGCCACTCCGCCCGCTCAAGAAGAGATCGACTACTCGCGCCCGCAGACGTGGCGCAACCTGCCGCAGCGTCCGCCGAGCTTCACGGCGCGCCCTCCGCTGCAGCGTCCAGGTCGCTCGTCCAGCAATGCCAGCGCCACGAGCCTCGACAATTCCACCCAGTCATCGACGTACAGCGAGGCCGCCATGGCTGCCAATGCGTCGGTAGCTGCGGCTGCGATCGCGCCAGGAGCAAACCTCGCTTGCGAGAGAAGCAGCGCGTCCAGTGCGACGTCTAGCGCTACGAGAAGCAGTGTGGACACTGCGGTGGAGACGATGTGGGAGGCACGTCGCAAGAGAGAACAGGCCGAGGCGGAGGCGGATCAGAAGCTCGTTGACGCGGTGTGCAAGGCGTCGCTGGCCGAGTTCAACGAGCGCGAGCGAGCGCTTCAAGCCTACGAGTCCGAAACCTCGCAGAGATCGCTCGAACACCAGACGTCGTCGGCGGCGCTGCAGCAGGCCAAGAGTGAAGCAGAGCTGCGCAAACGCGCGGCCATGCAGACCGTGATCGACAGCAAGACGCGCGCGATGCAGATGAGCGAGAAGGCTCGTGAAGCCACGTCTTTCTACGAACAGAAGAACAATGAGCGGCTTTCCAAGCAGGCCGAGCTCGAGTCGCTGAAGCTGCGTGAGGCGCAGGAGTCCGAGCTGCGTGCCGTGCAACAACGCAAGGAGGAGGCCATCCGCAGGCGCAATGAGGCCGAGCAGAAGGCCCGTGAAGCCCGAGAGAAAGCCGAGGCCATGCGACACCAGGCCTTCCAGGCCGCGTCCAAGGTGCGGGCGAACTCGCGCCGACAGATCGAGACGCAGCTCGGCGAAGAAGAGGCCCACCGCCAGCGTGAAATGCAGCGCAAGCTGGACGAGATCGAGAAGAACAAGGAGCTCGCACACCAACGCAAGGAGGCAGCCACCAAGAAAGCGGTGGACGCACGCCGTCGCGCTGAAGAGCTTCGCCTCAAGGCAGAACGAGCTCGAGCGGGTCTCGCATCCACCGCGGCCGCAGCACCGACGTCATCGGCGTGAGTGGATAAGTAACGAAGAGAAGATGGCAATTTCTTAAATATATTTTACTACTAGCGAGCCAGCGAAGAAGTCATCACTTGGTGCTGTAGAATAGTACTACTTCGTCGAAGTACTACGTAGTAGCTTATTAGTTTGCCTCACCATTGAGCAAATACTTAAACGCCGGAGACTTCGCCGGCTTCGTTCTCCAAGCTGGAGAAGTGCGTGGGCGACGAAGGACGGCGCTTGATGACGTCCTCGAGACTCGCACTCGAGCTGTACGTGCCGTCCGAGCCGCTCGAACGGCGGCAGGACAGCGAGCGACAACGAAGGTCGTCCTTGCCTTTGCTTTTCGTGCACAACCAGTCTTCCTCCTTGGTGTTGGGTGTCTCCTCCTGGTTGTTGGCATCAGACTCCGCAGCGTCCTGAAACCAGCTATAGGACAGCAGGTCTGACACGGTGGGCCGCACCAGGGCGTCCATCACCAGCACCGACTTGAGCAGCCCTTTGGCCTGGTCAGAAATGTACGCAGGGTAGTTGATACGGTTGCGTGAAACATCTCGGCGCAGACGCTGAAAGTCCGAGTCGTCAAAAGGCGCGCAGCCTGTCAGCAGCGCAAAGATCAGCACGCCCACACTCCACACATCCGCAGGGCCGCCCTGGAAGCCCTTGCGGGATGCTTCAGCCGACGCGTGGAGGAAAAGAATCTCGGGGCTGCAGTACAACGGCGTGCCGCAGACCGTCTTGAGCGGTTGCTCCGGGAACGCCACCACATCCGACAGTCCAAAGTCAATGAGTTTCACGTTCAAGTCTGTTGTGATCATGACGTTTTCCAGCTTCAAGTCGCGGTGGAAGACGTTGCGAGCGTGGCAATACTCCAGTGCCGACAGCAGCTGGCGGAACACGCCAGCCGCCTCGTCCTCGGCCATTTTTCCGTTCTCCAGCAGGTGCTCTAGCAGATCCGAGCCTTCAACGAGTTCGTGGACGATACAGACGCGGTGCGACGTCTCGAAGGCGCCCAGGTACTTGATAATGTTGGGGTGGTCCAGCGACTTGGAGATCTCGAGCTCCGACACGAGCTTCAGCAGTCGTCGACGCACGCGGTGCACGGCCTTCTCCGGCACGTACTGGCCGTCGGCGACCATGGAGCGGCGCGCTTCCACCATCGACACCTTGTCAAACACCTTGACCGAAACGCGGTTACCCGTGCGCGTATCCACCGCCTCGTAGACCTTGGACGTGGCGCCCGTGCCCAGAACGCGTCCGAACGTGAGCTGCAGCAAAGAATCAAGTCGTAAAGAGACATCGCAAATCGTCAGTCCCGTCGCTACATTAGCGCCACCAACAAGAGCACAGATAACGTACGCGTTGCTCGAGCTCCTCCTCGCTGACCATGGGGCCGATGAGCGCGCGCAGGCGGTCGTCGATGGACACTTTGCCCGTCTTCTTGTGCGGCGCTGCGGGCCTCCGTCCCAGCGGCGCGTGGACTTTGGCCGACGTCTGCGGCGAGCCGACGCTGCGCTCGTTCATGCAGAAGAGCGTTGCGTAGCTGCCCACGAGCGTGTCCAGCAGAGAGGCCATGTTGTCGACAACGTTGGCTGCTGTTTCTGATCCGGAGGCGAGACACGGCGGCTAAGCCTGCAAAATGCAAAGTGAGCTCAGGCGAAGCAAACCGACACGGATCCGCCAGCTATTTTTAGCCAATCGACAGCGATTGCTCAGCGGGATCGCGCGCATAAAACGGCGGCGTCAGACCGTGAGGATGAGCGACCTGCACAAATGCATGACCGAGGTCCACCGCAGCCGCAATGGATCTCGCAGGCCCTGCGTGGTGGTCACTCGGTACAGTATTGGAAGCGCCTTCGATTCTATGGCGGCCGTTGCCCGTCAGCATCCGCTCTCGCGAGCATTTGTGTCAAGAGTCATCGGCTTGCGCGGGCGAGCCGCCGAACGCCGCGTCAAGGCAACGAACGGCCACGAGAATGAGGAGCCGATGCGCTGCCGAGCGCTTGAGGCTTTTCGTGGCGGCCATGAACCGCGCTTAACAACACGTTGTGGACGTGGCGAACAGAGCTGCGCCATTGCGCCGGGCCTTCTTCTCTCAACGGTGTCACCACTCGAGGCCGTTCATGTCATGCGCAAGGACAACGTGCGTGCGATTCAGCCCGGCCGGATTCTTTTTTTCGAGGCCTGCAGTGCAACCGCTGCCAAAACCACTGGTCGACATCGTCCCGCGCGCGCTTGCTGAACCGAGATCGACCCCAAGCTTGAAACGTACCGTGTCGTCCATTGCACTTCGTCTGCCATCATGGCACAGCGCTGTGGCAACGTGTGCATCCAGTCCAAAGTCTCCGCTACAGACTGCGGCCCATCCATCACGTTAAGTGGACTGCCAGTTGACCGAGGTTGTCCGCCTGATGTGAGTGGCACTCGACAATAACGGCCTGCGAGTCGTGTGGACAGATCAAGCAGCTCGAGTATGAAGCCCCGAGCTCAGCGGCAGCAGCAGGAATGGTGGTCATCGTGGACAGTCCATGCATCCGCGAAGCAGCGCTTTTGGAAGCGCTACATGTAAACCAGACCAAAGGCGCGTGCCACGTTGACGGTGTCGAGGTCCGCAATCCACATAAGGATCGGGATTCGCTTTGATGCAGCCGGATCAAAGCGAATCCCGATCCTTAAACCCTCATCTCGGACTCCGAGATGAGGAAGGAGTTCATGATCGTACAGATATTAATACACATGAAAACCCTGTGCGTGGCGGAGCAGGAATCTACAGATGCGAGCGGGGCTGGGCAGGGCGGCATGGGCATCAACAACAATACGAGCAGCAGACCAACAGCGAGAGCGGCACATCACATCAACAGCGAAAGCTTTCCAAGACAGCTAGCGGTGCCATACAGTTTTTTCAGTTGGTTTGCTTCTCGTGTTGATCTGCGTCCATGGCAGTCCACCGATCCGCGCCAATGATAACCACGATCACTCACGCTCGAAGCGCTCGAGCACTTCGAGCGCTTGGAGAGTCGAATAAGCTGTGCTTTCCAGCTGGTACGGCACAAAATTCGACAATTATCGATCTACAAAATACACGAAAAAAATCTCGCTTTATTAAGGAACGGAGGGCACTGAAAATATCCTATCCTGTGCCAACGGACGAGGGTGCAATCCCCGTCCTCTCCTGTTATTTGCAAGTTTGCATGTGGTCTGGCTATGGGTTCACTTGTCAAGCTACCTGGGGCCATCGAGCCCCAGACCCTCTCCATCCACCATCAGTTGTGTGTTGCGTCACTGCCCGCCTCTCATGAACGCTGTAGCCCGTCCAAAGTTCTGAAGTACCCCTTCATCAGTTCGAGCATGTTCCGCGCGGCGTTGACGTCCCGGTTCCAGAAGTTGGCCTCGCATCGGCTGTTCGTGCAGCGCAAGACGTTCCGGTTGCTCTTCAGGACGATCTTCCAGTCCGCGAGCTTCGGGTTTTTCATTCTTTCCGTCTCCTTCTTCTCCAAGGCCTCCCGTTGAGCCTTCTTCTTCAGATCCTTGGCAGACAGCTTTGGCTTCTTCTTGACCACCTTCTTCTTCCTCGCTTCCTCCTCTCCATCCTTGGGTATGCGGACTTTGGTGAGCAGAGGCGTCTCCTTCATGCGCTTGTGGCAGCAAGAGCAGGTGATGCTGGTCCGGAACTTGTCCATCGGAAGCACGGTCGCTCGCTTCTTCAACGCCTTGGCGAAGCCCTTGACAGGCCCCGAATCGTGGCCCTTGATGCCATCTCGGCGACTCCAATCTCCGTACGCGATGCAGACCTGTCGACTCGGTACCGGCACGATCCGCTTGGCCAATGCGTCCAGCGCCTTCGCCTTCAGCCGCTCCCGCGTGAAACGCCACTTCAGGAACGGGTTCTCAGCAGTAAATGCTAGCAGGAAGCGCACGTGCATGAAGAAGAACCGGAGACCCTTCGTGTACGTGGTGTAGCTCGCTGTCTTGAACGACGGCATCGCGCGAATCACGCCTGCGTACCACGGCTCGCGCTTCTTCAAACGCTCGTTCCACGCGCGGAAGTGGTTCATGCCGATACTCCCTCGTACTGATCTCGATGATCTTCTGACCGCGTCTGTACTGACGATTGAGGCGTCTCCGCTTCCTCTTATTGCGCTGCTGTAGCCACTTCCGTCGAACACGCCGACGAGGGAGACGGCCGACACTGACAGCGGTGCACAACGTCCGCATCCCCGGATCGATTCCTATCATGACGTCGGGAAAGTAGTCGATCGGAAGACGTCTGCGCGCAATCACAAACGGGTCTCGGTCGTCAAGTAGCGTTTTATCCGTTGCCGCCTTCTCCGGGATCTCGCTGGCGTCCTTCGGGTGGGTGAGCAGCACACTCGCCCCGTAGCCATTCGACGAGACCTGGTCTGCGAAGTAGCGACTCGCGTACGACTTCTTCGCTTCGTGGTCCATTGCGTCAAACGCAGCTCTCGGCACAGTGCAGTCGGCCACTCTCGTCTCGAACTGGGTCACGTTGAAGATCTCCCGCAGTAACCGCGATCGGTTCACTTGAAAAAAAGGAGGTGGAACCAATCCACCAAGCGGAGCAAGAGGGACCGAATCCAGCTTCCATCCTGTTCGCTTGAAGATCCTTGCACAGATACCGTGAAGCGTAGGTCCATTGACCGTGATGTAGCAGCTCGCGTAGGAAGAGGAGTACGGCAGCAAAGAGTACAAGCGCGTGCCCTTTGTCTTTGGGTGTTTCTCGGCGAACTTCTCCATCCATGCCAGCATGTCGTGCAGCTTGGGAACGAAGTGCGCCAAGTTCTTCTTGATGTTCCAGTCCCAGGGCACCATACCCAGCCACGCGCGCAACTCAAGCTCGGTTGGGTCCTCGGTGTCGTCCCACTCGTCCCACATCTTCTGCATCTTCGGTTTTTTTAGTTTCTTCTGCTTCGTCGCAGCCGGTGTAGATGACTCGGTATCATCACAGTGAATAGGGATCTCCTTGACTCGGTAGCAGCTCGCTACGAGGCGTTTCGTGTCCTTGATGTCCAACTGCAGCTCGTCCTCTTTGGCGTAGCGGAACCGGATGTATTGGTGGAGGCGATGGCGAGACTGGAGAGCGATCATGTTGATCGTGTTCACCATCTGCGCTTTTGCGACTTCTCCACGAATCGCGCCGCTGAACTCAAGCGACGGAGGCTCGTACGCAGGATTGCTGGCGCGCTGCTCCCAAAACAGTCGAAACGTGTTAATCAGCTCGGCGTCTTCCACTTGCGCTCTGGACTCGGTTCTTGAGGAAGACCTTCTCTTCGTCGGTCTTCTTGCGCTTGGGGGCCATGGCGGTAAATGGCAAGTGAGCTGACCAGGGTCGGCGACAAAAGCCCCGCTTTGGATAACAGGCATCTAACACAGACATCGTGGAAAATGCCAAGTGAGCAAATCTGGCGGTAGCAAAGGACCCACCATATCCAAACTGACTGGGGCTGGCGGCGTCACCGGTGCGAAAGCCACTTGATATCGGCGTTGAATGGGGCCTCGCTATCAGCCAGGACCTTCCCTAGCGGCGTCTTCGTATCCCCTCCGGATCTCCATAATATCGTCTGCACCATGAGTATATACACGCCACAGTTAGTGTCATTTGCTTCCTTTCAATACGGCAGGCGTCTACGAACCGTCCATGCTGGGTGGTTCCTCCTTCGAGTGTGTCGGCTCTCTCCTATTTTTCGGACTGCCAGGAATCCGTCTGCTTCGTGCGCCACTGCTCTACTCGAGGAATTGATGTTGTTCAGTTGCGTCGCGTCCTCTTCCGTTATTAATACCATCCTTGCCAGAGTTATGACGCTGAGCCAATACTTGACGTCGTAAGCGGTGGTCGCAGGCGGTGATCGCGCAGGCGGTGGTCGCCCGGAAGTCGTCGCCCAGAGCGTGTGGTCCAATAACTGACAAGTGACGTTTGGATCAAAAGCGGTATTGCCAATTCCGTCCAAAATTGCGGATCCTAGGTCAGTTTGCAAGCGTGTTCTGAGCCACCCCATACAAAACCCAAGTCAAAAGGAAATCGACCAAAAGCAAAACATCTGGTCCGAAAGCGACCTTTCGAAGCCCGCGCTCGTACTTAATAGGGTCAATAGTGAGGCCAATGCTTCCCAGCTTTCGGTCGATTCGCTGGGCGATCTGGCTTGATTGATTGGATCAATCGCGCGCGGAAAGTTCGAGTAGAACTCGCAATACATGTGGTATGGAAAAGGGACGAGAAGAAGGACTGGAGCCTCCAGTGGAGGGGGAGGGCCCAGACGAGATTTATAAATCTTCATGACACAACAAGAAGGAAGAGGTCAGTGTCGCAATATCGAAGCCCATGGCGCGTGCCCGTATTCCGCCTCGCATCAGCGCTCGCAAATGGCGCGGCGCGTACGTGTACAAGACATTTAACCGCACATGTCAGTCCACCAAGGCAGTGGGCACCTCGATAACGGGCGCAGGAGTCAAACAGCTGCGTAAGTGCTTCAAAGAGCTGGAAGTCGAGGAGAGCAACGTGAATGAGATGATCGCGAGATTTTTCTGGACGCACACGGGCTATATACGCAAGGAGCTATATAATCTGGACCTCGGTTTTCGTATTCTGGCTTAATTATAATAATTCCACCTCTCGACATTACTCCCTTCACATAAATAATTTATTGCTGAGCGCAAACAGCTGCAATAAATTATCAATAGCGACATGTCTTTCGCTTTATTAATCGACGACTTCATGGCGGACTCTGCGCCGCCGCCCGAGCCTCCCGCGCCGCGCAGCAGCGCCAGCTCCACTCGTCTACCTGTGGCGCCCATGACGCCGCGCTCCCCAGGCTCCCCTTCGGCCTTCTTCTACCACACAGCGACCACCAACATCTTCGTATTGGCGCCGCCGTCACCCAGTGACTCGAGCATGTCGTGCTCCACCAGCGCCGCGTCGTCGGGTGGCTGTTCCACCGCCAGGCGCTGGCTGCGCATGAACGTGGTGCAGCGTGTGCTGTCGGCGCTGGTTCTGGTTCCGCTCATCACGGTCTTCCTGTGGCTCTCGCCGGCCTTCGCCACCGCCACCTTCTGCACCTTCGTCACCAGCATCTGCTCCTTCGAGTATGCGTGGCTGCAGCACCGCATCTACCTGCGTATAATGACCAAGATGAACGCCTGCGAGCCGCACCTGGCGCGCAGAGACGCAAGAGTCAATGGCAGCAGTCTCGAGAACAGGCGCAACGCGGACGACAGTCGCATGTCCGACAGCTTCAGCCATAGCACACGGAGTGAGAGCGGCAGCAGTAGGGAAGACGAAGTGGAAGACGTCATGGTCGACTCAGGGTATGTGAGCAGGGGGCGTACCGCGGTCAGCACGAGCGGCGAGACTGTCCAGTCGTCGCCTTTGACACCACCGCCACCGCCGAGAGCAGCACAGGTGTCTCCGCAGCTGGACGATGCGCCTCGATGGAGACTCAGTCCTGACAGCAACGCACAGGAACACGAAGATTATCTGCACGACTTTAGCTTTTCAAAATGCGCGGTGTCCGGACTCGCCGACAAATTCTTCCAGCAGAACGAGTGGATTGCCGCCTTGGTGCTGTCGGCGTTGACGACGGTCCTCACCACGAGCATATTCCTCGTGTACGTGGAACACATCCCCGAGCTACAGGAGAAGCAGCTGTACAAGCTACGCTGGGTTTACAGCATCGCCACCGACTTCGTTGCCGCACTCTGCGCATTTTTCACGCCCAATTGGAGATATGCGATCATTTGCCTCGTGGAGAAAGCGGTCTTTACGCTTTTGACCATGCACTCGACTGCCTGCCCGATCAACCGCTTCCGCTGCGGCGTGTCGCTTGAACCAGCACAGGTGTTTATCTCCGGCGTGGTGGTTATCGTGTTGTTTCGCTTTCAAACTCGTACGTCAGGACCCGCCACGTTCCTCCACGTTGCGCTGGATATGCTTGGCTACCTGTACATTATCGGCAGCCTTTCGGTCATTGTTGCCTTCGTGGATGACGAGCGACTGGAGTCGTACCGGAAGTTGCTGATCGTGCTGCTTTACGTCGTTTGGGCCTCCGACACGGGCGCATATTTGACGGGCAAGTTGTTGGAGAGGATACACTACGGCTACTACAATCCACTAGCGGCACATTTGTCCAAGAACAAGGACTACGAAGGAACCATTGGGGCCATCCTGTTCGGTGTGGCCGCCATGTTCATCTCCTCCGATCTGCTCAACGTACCAGGATCTGCAGTTGCACAAGTTGGATTCACGATATTGGCTGTGGTTGTTGGCCGACTCGGAGATCTCTTTGAAAGCCTACTGAAGCGCGCAGCTGGCGTGAAAGACTCGGGAAAGCTCATTCCTGGTCATGGTGGCGTGCTGGACCGCATCGATGCGCTGATGTTTGCATCCCTCGTGTTCGCGCGGTATTATGCCTCAATTGTGATGTGACGCCAGGCGTAGGCTTCTTTTCGGCGAGAAGCCTAGAACAAAAGTTTTTCGTCGTGTATATATATTTTACTTCAAGTACGTGTATTGTGCGTTCTGCATTACATTATTTCTGATTAACACGGAGAATCCTGCTGGTGTCTCTGGGACTATGCTGCGGCATCGTCCTGTGCTACGAATAAATGGTTGTAGCCGGCTACGTGGCCCCGTACCGCGCACGCTAGGAGTCTTTCCGACCACGAGTCTTTTGTCATGCTCACTCCAACGGCTGTCCTCGCCGGAATGTCCGCAGTCTGCTCGCCCCGCGCTTCCCCTTGAGCCCGCTCCGGAGCAGTTCCAGCATGTTACGGGCAGCGTTGACGTCTCGATTCCAGAAGTTGGCCTTGCATCGGCTGTTGGTACAGCGCAAGACGTTTCGGGTGCATTTGAGAACAATCTTCTTGTCCGCCAGCTTCGGGTCTGCGAACTTCTGCATCTCGGCGATTTCCTTCGCTTCCTTCTTGGACGGCTGCGGCTTCAGCCGAATGTCCTCTTCGTCGTCCTTCCTCTTCACCTTGGTGAACAGTCGAGATTGCTGGAGTCGCTGGTGACAGCAGGAGCACGTGATGCTAGTACGATACTCGGCATCGGGAGCACGGTCGCTCTCTTCTTCAGCGCCTTGACGAACCCCTTGACCGGCCCCGTGGCGTGGCCTTTAATGCCGTCTCGCCGACTCCAGTCGCCGTACGCTATGCAAACCTGCTTGCTGGCTTTCGGCACGAGCCGCTTGGCGAGCGCATCGATCGCCTTCATCTTCGCGCGGTCTCGCGTAAACCGCCAGCGGAGGAAGGCCTGCTCGGCAGAGAACGCCAGCAGGAAGCGCAGGTGCATCCAGAAGTATTGCAGGCGCTGCAGGTCTTGAACGACGGCATCGCACGGATGACCCCAGCGTACCACGGCTCCCGCTGCTTCAGCTTCTCGTTGTAGTGGCGAAAGTCGTTCATCCTCGCCAAGTGCCGGTACTCGTGAGTCGTGATCTCCGTAACCCTCTCTTGCAGTTGGCGTCTCAGTCTGCGCCGGCGCCGCGCTCGTCGAGATTGTCTCCGTCCTCTGCGGCGTCTGCGACGACGGAGACGACCGACCGACACCGCCGTAACGAGCGATCGCATGCCCGGATCGATGCCGATGAGAACGTCGGGGCAGTACCCGGGACCGAGCTTGAACAGCTCCTTGCTGAAGTCGTCTCCACCTACAAGCTCCTCCGGGCTCTTCGTCTTTTTCGTAGCAGGCGTCGTCTGCTCCGCTGAGCCGTCGTTCTTCTTCCTCTTCTTGTGCGAGGTGGTCTGCTCTACCACGACCACGGACGTCGTGGTCACCGGGCGCGCCATGGTCACCGAGGCCGCGTAGCTATTCGTCTTGACCTCGTCCACGAAATTGCGGTTTTCGGTCTCGAACTGGTCCACGTCGAACACCGCCCGCATGACATCCGCCTTGTTCTGCTGAAACGTTCCCAAGTTGAAAGGGAGTTCAAAGCCCGTCATTTCCTTGCGAGGAACCACGTTCAACTCCTCCTTCAGGAACGCCTTCACCTTCGGGTCGTCGATGGTCCGCGAGAACAGCCCGTACAAAGTGCTCGCGTTGAGCTTGACGTAGATAGCCTCGTACGAAGTCGCCACGGGTGACAGTGAGTACTGTCGAGCCCCCTTCTGCTTCGGGTGTTCCTTCACAAACTCCTCCATGAACGTGAGCATGTCGAACAGCCGACGCAGGAAGTGAGCACTGTTAGCTCGTATCTGCCCCTGCCGCGGGACCTTCCCCAGCCAGTTGCGCAACTCTAGCTACGTTTCATCATTGGTCGCGTCCCACTCAGTCCACGCTTTGACCGTCCGGCCTGTCGGGGCTCCGTCTTCGCCCACCTCCGGCATGGACTTGACGCGGAAGCAGCTGTCGACGAGACGCTTGGTATCTCGGTTTCTTCAGTTCGATCTTGCCCTCCGGGGCGTACCGGAAGCGGACGTATTGGTGCAGCCGACGACGGAAGTGCAGAGCTATCATGTTCAGCGGGTTGGTCGACATGAGTTGAGCCATCTCGTTCACCATTTTTGTGCCATTCACGACACGCTCTGAATCATACGTCTGCACATGTCCTCTTCCCGCCCAGTACCGCGAGAATGTTTCGTGTAAACTCGGGTACTCCGGCTCGGTCGCATCCCTGTCACGAGTTTCAGTGTTGCCAAGTGTCGCTACACAGCAACGGTAGAAGAGCATCTGCTCGATCTTGGGCAGTTCCTTATTCTCCTTCAGACAGCGCAGAACGTGGAGGTTGGCGAGTGCCACGCCTCCAACTGAACCTGCTTCATCACCACGCAAATGCGCTCGATTTCCGGCAGTAGTTCCGGTAGTCGGAGGATTCGCGTGAGCTTGCAGATCACACTCGAGTGGACATTCGCAGTTGAGCGCTTGAGGCGGTAGACGGGGTCCGACACCTCGGAATGAGGTTGCAGCGATAGCGCGTCCGGGGGAGCACTCACGCCAGAGTCCCGAGTCGGCTCGAACGCCGGCGGTACGGCGTCGGGGTCCTGGGACTCTGCTACGAACTCGAACGGCAGTACGGCGTCGGGGTCCTTGGTCTCCGCTACGAACTCGAACGGCGGTACGGTGTCGGGGTCCTGACACCGTACCGCCGTTCGAGTTCGTAGCGGAGACCTCCTCTTCTATATCCCAGTCGTCGGGGTAGACGTCGTCCTTCTTGCGCTTACGTCTCATCTTGCAAAAGATGAAATGAGAAAGAAAGCGATCGCCCCAGCTCACAGAAGGAGGAATGTTCCATCGTGATCTCCTACAAATGGACCAGCGTTCCTCAGTTGCGCACCGGGTACGCACGTCGGCACCAAACTAAACTGCGCGTCCAAACGAAGCTCAGCAACCGTATCCAACCATATCCGGATACTTTGACCATTTAGCGGAAGGTACGATCGAGCAGATCGTCCGTCAGCTTGGCTCGCTCGGTTGACGATCCTTACTAACAAGGACGCGCGTCTCAAAGTCACACCCGCTGACGCGAATATGGAGTGTAGGCGGCAGCACCGCGGCCGCCTACACTCCGTAGCCTTTGTCGGTCCGTACGTCACGTTCTTTTCTTTCAGCGTTCGAGGTGAGCTGCTTGCACTTACTGACAACAGCACCAATACTCCACAAGAGATGTATCGAGATGTTGTTGCCGCCGTTGACGTTATCGGCACTGCGCGTTCTGGAATAATCTCGTCAGCATCATTGGTGGCGGTGTTGTCCAGCAGGGACTTTCCATTCTCCTCCAACTGCGTTTCCACCGCAGCTGAATCTGTTTGCACTCACTGGTATTCGCGCGTTGCGTCAATTCCGAGCCTTCGTCGTCATTTTCGGGATCGTCTTCCTGACGTACGCCTTTGCGGGTAAACTCTTTGGCGGACGCGTTCTGCAGTTTTCAACGGGGAAAAAGTCGCTCGAGTCGTGCGTAAATATGGTTTTTGGGGACTTCGATTACGTCAATATCAACAAGATTCGTGCATCCGGTCTGTACTACTGGTCGTACCTCATCATCGTGAGTGTCATCCTCCTCAATATGATGTTGGCCATCGTCATGGGAGCTTACGACGACATGAGCAAGGAAACTAACGACGGGAGAATCAACGTACTGCTTGTCAGCCGAATCACACAATATGGTCGCGACCTCGTCTTCCAATTTTTTCCGCGCCTTTCAATAGCTCGTCGGGTTTTGCGGTGTCCGGATCTGAAGGGCGTGTGTACCTAACTGATCGTCCGTCGAACCGCCGCTCTGACTGCTATCCCGCCGGCGGGTTGCTTCGCGTCGCTGACTGGCTGTCGACGTTTGCCGGGCCCTGATGCAGCAGCATACTTGGCAGGCAGCAAGCGGTGCTTGCGGCGAGCCTTGTTGCTGTTGGCGCCACGACCGACTTGGCGAAGCTACTCGCGGTGTTCAATGCTCACGGACCATGCCGCCGCCATGCGCAGACCTTCGACAAGCCGTCAGTACGTTGCTAGTTGGACAACATCTTTGGTGACAGGGCGGCAAGGTGACGACGTGGCTCAAAGGAGATCCCAGAGATGACGGCGGGTAATGGGAGAATACGCATGTAGAGCGGGTGAACGATGACTTGGATTGCAAGCGGAACGCGTCGAGTAATGAACATTGGGTGTGAGACTCCCTCACACTGCGAGTTGGTAGTTTATCACGCGTGGGAATTGCGACGGCAAGGCGGGCACGTGGGGCTTGTACTGAACCACCCAATGACGCAGTCCTCGTGGAAATGGTGCCCGCAGGGCAAGCTCACTGCCGGCCTCGATTCATCTGTTGCGGGGTCCTCATTCAGACAAATGGATCAGACGTGCTCCTCGTCATCGCCACCGGCGGGGCTGGAGTGTTCTTGAAGGTCTGTCAGTGCCAGCAAGGCGGACTGCCGCTGATTCTCGGCGTCTTTCTGGGGCTGCGGGATCTCGAGGAAGGCCTCGAGCTCGGAGAAGATCGTGCACATTTGCACCCAAGACGAAGCGAAGCCGCCGGCCTGCAGCTGGCTCTTAGTCTTGTACACTGCCAAATCCGTGTACACCCCGAGCAGCTTCCGCACGAAGGCGGCAGCCCCACGACTCGCTCCTGGATATGTGCGGATCCGCCGCACATATTACATTAACCCCTTAGTTCCCACATGTTGTACGGTACCACATAAGAGGTGTATCGCCTTGCTCAGTTTTGTCGTCCCGTTTCTGTTATGTTGGAGGTACAACATAAGCGACATTTATACTTGGAATTTGTATGGACCAACGGTCTTTGTCGAGGCATACTAAAACAAAGATATAGTTTTGAGCGCAAAACGGCCGAATGCACAGGCTTAGGTATCTGGCGATGGGACACGGTTGAATTGGATAAAAACGAGACTCCACACCCACTACCGATCGAGTGGCGTTCAGCGTCCAAAGCCCTCATTCTTCAAAACGACGGCGAGGTGAGAGATGGTTGCCCCGACACCCAAGGCGCCGCAACGCCAGCTCACTGAGGAGGAGCGCAGGCTGTGCCGCGAGGCACTGCTAAGCGACCGCCACGCGCGACGAATTCGACGGGCCAAACAGAAGGGCGGTGAGCAGAAGAAGAAGGCATCGAGAAAGGCGCCTGCAAATCGCACGACGCCGGCGATGGAGGTCGCACAGTCTAAGGGGCCCAACGCTCCCGTGGATGCTGCGACGCGTGGAGACACAGCCGAGGCAAAAGATGGACCTCTTCGGCATGCTAGTGATGCGAAGGAGACAGCAGACACGGTGGTGGCGGAAGCAGACGAGAACGTGGAGTCGACGGAAGGTGTGCCTGCTCAAGTTGGGGAAGTAGTTGCAGACATGGTGACGAGCGTGAGCGTGGCTGTCCTGAGCACTCCTGAACACCCTCCTTCCGGAAGCCCAAGACCTGCAACCTGACAGCAAGGCCGTGGTGGTAAGACAAAGAAGACGAGTTCGGAGCGATCACGGAAACGTCGCCGAAGCGTCCTGCAAAACTCCAGTGAAGAGAAGGAGGTGGGTGCTGGTGAGGGAGAAGCTGGCGCAGTGTTGCCACCGCAGATCGCACTGCCGTGTGTTGTGGATGGACACGCGAACATGATGTCGGCTGGGGCTGAGCAATGCACGGGGCTGAACTCGGACGAGGCCCTGCCTTAGAGGAGGAGAACGAGGACGAAGAGGACGAGGACGGGGACGGGGAGGAGGACTGGGACATTGGCGATCTAACTGACGAGGACTCGGACGAAAAAGCTGTCGACCTTCCGGAGTCGCCATGCTCGTCTGCTGCAATGAACAAGACCATGTCGATGATGAGAACGAACGGCTGGGAGTATGGTATGTTATGTTGGGATTGTCCAACATATGTGAATGTGATCTGAACTTGCATCAACATAAGGGCAACATAACTAACGGTTGTGTGCTTTTGTGCTCGATTTATAGATCCTGAAAAGTTTGGACCGGACCCATCTAACGCTGATCTATACGATGGTCCTTATGGGCCAAGCAACAGCGTGCTGTCGGTGGCAGATGACCCGTTGGCACTTATGTTCTACTTCATGCCGCCAAAACTTTGGAGCCAGATTGCGGTGGAAAGCAACCGCTACCACACGCAGTCGATCCCGCTTCAGGCAAGGTCAATTCGATCGCAGCAGCGGCGGAACGGGGTGGAGGTTGAAGATGTCGCTGATATACGCCGCCGTCTTACGGCTGTGCCCGAGATCATGCCGCACGAGGTGCTTCGGGTGGTTGCGCTTCTACTGTCGCGCATGCTGATGCCAATTCGCAAGGGCATCGCAGCGCATTGGTCGACAAGCAAGTGGGCGCGCTTCCTACAAACCGCTTCTACCTGTTCATTCCGAAGAATCGGTTCTTCCACATCATGGGCTATCTTCACTTCTCCAACAACAAGTCGCCGCAAGCGGCCCTCGATTGCGCGTGGAAGATCCGACCGGTGGTTGTCGTGCTACAGCGCACCTTTGCTCGCGGATACCGCGCACCCCCGGTCATAAGCTTCGACGAAGCTACCCTGCCTTCACGCTCGCGTTACAACCCGACCCGGCAGTTCAACAAGGACAAGCCCCACAAGTGGGGGACAAAGGGTGTTCGTGGCGGCCTGTGCCAAGACCGCGTACTGCCTGAGGTGAGTGCATCGAAAGCTACAGCAAACCCCAGCTTGCTGTAGTTTTTTTATCAAGTCCTTATGTTGGCTTTATGCAACATATGCTGATCGACGGCACATCATAAGACTAACATAACTGTATCGGTTGTTTGTTTCCCGACAGAATTGAGGTTTACTGCGGGGCCAAGACGCACCTGAGGACGCCGGTGCCCAAAGACAACAATACTGGCGAGGTAGCTGTACTACGCAACCTGAACGCGCTGCACCCACCTTGGCCTAGGTCCCCCTGGCGTTTGGTCGTGACAGACCGCTTCTACACCTCAGTGAAACTCGCGTTGGAGCTTCTGCATCGGCGGATCTATCTGACGGGGACATTAAAGTACCGACCGCTCAGGCTACGCGAAGGATCTGGTCACGTCGAAGTCGTACAAGACTGTGAACAAGAAGAAGATCATGGTGCCGCCACAAGGAACGATCAAAATTGCAGAGAACAAGCGCTTTCCCCAGATTACTGCTGCGATGTGGATGGATCGCAACCCCGTTCATCTTTTATCGAGCGGAGGCAGCCGCCAGACGGGCACAGTTCGTAAGTACATCATGCGTGAGCACTTGCAGGAAACTATTGCTAACAGTGATGGCATCGATGTGTGTGTTGCAGTGCGCCGGGTTGATGGAGAGATGCAAGCTGTATCTGCACCGGAGTTGGTCCGTGACTACCACCGGTGGATGGGTGGTGTCGATGTGCACGACCAGCTTCGGATGCAGCGATACAGCGTGCAGCTGTGCTACAAGACGCGAAAGTACTACAAGACGTTGTTCTTAGGTCTTCTCGATATGGCACTAGTGAACGCATTCATCGTGTTCCGCCATCACCGAAAGGTGAACAACAAGCGACCGCCGAAGCACTTCGCCTTCTTCGAGACACTGATGGATCAGCTCCTAGCGATTGATTCTCCTGAAGCCTACACTGCTATCGAGGTACGTACAATGTTGACCGGGTCAACATACGTGAGTCTGCACTTCTCACTTATGTTGTTTATGTTGTATGCAGAGAGCAACTTGTGCCCAGAAGAGGACAGCGGCATCGCCGGTACGCAGAGAATCCGGGCAGATGCCAGCAGCGACAGAGCAGCAGCCACGCTATGATGATGGCCATCGTCTTGAGGAGAATCCGGACACAGTCGACAACGAGCAGGGCCTCAAGCACCGCCAGCGCTCTTGCAAGGTCTGTGCGGTACTCAAGGTGCAGCCACGCAAAATCACAAAATACTTCTGCCCCGAGTGCTCTACAGGAAATCGACGGTAAGTACCTAGGTATTGCTTCGCTGGTAGAGGTGATACTAACATTGTGTGCGCAGCAAGTATCTCTGCAACGTAGCGCGCGATGCGAAAGAGAAGACCTCCTTCCAGATCTGGCACGATGACTGGAGCAACGGGAACGCTATCCCTCGCAGTCTGCAGGATCACAAGATCCGCAACCGCCCACCTTCATCTCGCCCGGAAAGAAGCGTCGGCGCCAAGTTGTGGAGGATGCGGCGGGTGAGAGCGAAGGCGGTGGCGCGGAAGCGTCAGATTCCGCACGTGGTAGCGAAGTGGGCGATGACAGAATGGCTGATGATGAAATGTAGGAAGTGGCGTGTAGCGCAGGATGCAATCAATTGAAACGCCTTGCAGCACTGCCTGCAATCAATTGAAACTGCTTCTTGCTATCTTTTCATTGGGTAATTCATCGTGCTGATCGTGTGCAACAGTTCAGAAATAGGACCAACCGATAAACAGGACAGTTCGTATGTTGTCTTTACCATCATACGTGGTGCGGGCCCATAAGACAACCAACATAGAGAATGTTATGTTGGACCCGTCAGGTTTTAATCTCCGACTAGCCCTGCACTATCCCGGTAACAGGTGCTGCAAATATCCGATCTATACAAATTTCTATATATTAGCACATGGACAGCCGGGAACTAAGGGGTTAAAAACCTTTAGCGGTTCTTCGTATCAAACACCAAGGAAAAAAACAATGTGTTGGGATGTGTCGTTGCGATTTTGACAATGGACACATCCAGAACGCCAGAATGTTGGATATAATAGCGTGCAAGAAAATAGCGCGACCGGTGGGGATGCTCTTACCACGGGCGGGACGAACCGAGCCCGAGCGCTCGGGCTCCCCTTTTCTGAAGGGAGCCCGAATTTCGACTCCCTCACTTTTTGGGCTCCGTTTCAAACCCAGATTTATCAAAATTACAGAATCGTCTTTACTGTATCCTGGATAGTATTAATACTTAAAAGTTCGGATTGTGCGATTCATTGGCAATAATACCTGACATAGCTGGAATTGAGAGTGGGAAATGAAATGTACGTTGATTTTGCTGAATTTTGTTTTCGTTTTCCTTAACAATAATTGTGGAGGTTGAGACTCTGTCAGTCGTGCTCTGCCTACGACCAGGGATACAGAATCTCCTTGGCCGCCTTTTGAGCAGCAAGCTCTCCGTTCAGCAGCTTGACCAGTGTCAGCGCGAACTTCAGTACCGTTCCAGGGCCCTGGCTTGTCACGCAGCGATTGTCAACAACGACATCTTCGGCGACGAACTCGCGAACCATTTGAGGTTCGTTGGAGTGCGAGCAGGTAGCCCGCTCACCAAGCAGGCCATGTGGATTCAGCACAACCGCGGGTGCCGAAGAACTGGCCGCAATCCACCGGCCAGCTTGCTTCTGCCACAGCAGCATCTTGATCACAAGGTCCGAGTCGCGGATGTGACTGGCGCCGTCTCCCTGCGTGAAACGATCAATACCAACCCCACGAAGAAACATACGTTGACAGCTACTTACCCCAGGGATCACGATCAGCTCGAAGTTTTCGAAGCTGCACTCCTCGATCGGCTTTTCCGCTTGAATGTGGAGGCCATAGTTGCCCATGATGATGTTGTTCTTGGTTCGCCCGACCGAGCCGATGATCACGTGCAAACCCCCACGGATCAAGACATCGGACAGAGCCAACGTCTCAAGCTCTTCGCTGCCGTCTGCCACGACAATCAAAGCTCGAGGCTTGACGTGGGGCAGGGCTTGAACAGGGAGATCCTCGTCCCCCAGGGCCGTATACTCGCTCGAACCACCCGACATCATGCTTGCCACCCTTGAAGTCAAATTCAGTTGTGACCTGAGAAACAGGAGTCCAACGCAGCTTCAAGACCGTTAGGTCAAGAGGCAAACGCGTGTGGGAATAGCCAACGTGAAGTTCAACGAGAGCAACGCCCCTCGCATACGAGTTGAAGAGCTTGCCGATAGTTTCGCATACCCGCGTTTGTCGTGAAGATCAAACATGGCTCGAATCGCGCAGGTGATCAGCGAGATCGTGAGCCCGAAGCCGACGGCACTCGTTCCAGTGGTGAGTGACTACGAGAAGCAAGACTGTTAATCTGTAGATCCTAACATTGTGATGCATGGAGACCATCGGCAGCGAAGAGATCGAGGTGGCCGCTCTCTGCGATATCCTGGCCCGCGGTGGTGTGCGCGTGACCGTCGCGAATGTTGGCGGACATCTCCACCACATCGTCAAGCTGGCCAAGGGCACCGACATCCAAGCGGACAAGCCGATCGAGTTCTGCGTCAACGACGAGTTCGATGTCATTGCCGTGCCCGGTGGTCCAGGCGCGACGAGCTTGGGCGCTTGCCGGACGCTCACGAACTTGCTGAAGGAGCAAAAGGCTGCAGGGAAGCTGTACGCTGCAGTGGGCGAAGCTGTTTCCGACGTGCTGTACCACAACGCGTTGGTGGAGGGTCCCATGGCGGGTGATCCAGTCGACAAACTCGTTCTGGGCGATCTCTACTCGGAGGACAAAGTGGTGATCGCAGAGAACTGCGTGACCAGCGACGGCCCTGCTACCGCCGTCGCGTTGGCTGTGACGCTGGTGGAGTTGCTTCGAGGCGAGAAGACAGCGCGCGGAATCGCCAGCGACATCGCGTTCAAGCCCATCAAGAAGTGAATCGGCTAGCGCTCACTTCAGCACCGCTCTGTTCCAGGGCTTTGGCTTGTCACATAGCGCGAGGCAATAACGACATCGATGGGGTTCTTAGCATTGCTTATCTCATCTATCTTGTTCATCTTGGCCTTTATGCTACTCGCTAGATGCGGTCGACGTCTTCCCGGCTGAGCCCTTCGTAGCACGTGAGCCCCGCGTCGTTCTGCGTCGTGTCCTTGGCCCCTTTCGCCTTGAGGTACTCGGCCAGCTCCGTGTGCTTGTACGCGTACAGGTAGTGCAGCGCCGTGTTGCCGTTGAGGTTCTGCAGGTTCATGTCGGCGCGGCGACGCAGCAGGAACTTGGCCAGGCGCTTGTTGCCCTGCTGGCACACGAGGATGAAGAGCGTGTTGCCGTGGTTGTCGCGCGCGTTGACGTCCACGCCCTGGTCCAGCGCCAGCTCGAGGCCTTCGATGTTGTTGTTGCGGGCGCAGAGCAGCGCCCGGGCCTCGCGCTGCTCGTTGGTCTCGTCCTGCTGGCTCGGATCGCGCTCGAACAGGTCGTCGGTGGCCTCCCGTTCCGCCGCCACGGACACGGCGCCACGCCGTGCAACAGCACTGGGCGTCCCTGATGACTGTTGAGCGCGCAAGTACGCGGCCCATTGCGTCTTCTTCTCCTGCAGGTCTTCGGCTGGCCGAGGCACAAAGTGCGCGCGTAACTCGGGGATGAACTCGGGCGGCTCGTACGGCGAGCAGTCGGCCGGGTCGAGCATCCCAACGGGGGTGGCGTGGTTGGGCTGGTTGATAAAGCTCGAGCGGGGGCCCTCCGTGTGGGCTGCGTACACTCTGCGGGCGAAGTTCGGCGGCAACCGCGACGTCTTGAGGCGTTTCCAGCCTTCACCGCGGTGGTTGACGGGCATGGAGGCTTTGGCTTTGACGCGAATCTGCGGCACGAGCTCAAGCTGCAACTTGGCCACCTTGGCAGCCACCAGCGCGGCCTTGGACCGGTCCATGCCTTCCTCCATCAACGTCGCCACCTCATCGTTCCAGTCAACCTGTCGGGCGTCGCTCTCGTCCTCCTCTTCGTCCTCAAAGAGGAGACTGCGTCTGCCAGTGCGCGTCGTGGCTCGAGAGGTCGGTCGGGACCGCGAGGACAAGCCCAGCCTGGTCTTCAGCTGCTGTAAGAACTGCTCGTCTTCAAGCAGAGAGCGTGCGAGCTCGGCCTGGGCTTCCGAGTTGGCCCGTTGCTTCGCAGAGATAGCAGGTACGACAGAGCTCGCTGCGGAAGCTGCAGAACGTGCGCTGCGGGACGTCAGCGACGACTTCGAGGCTTCACCGTCGTCGTCATTCTCCCCCGTCTCCTCCCATTCCGGCGGTGGTTGCCACAAGAACCGACGCGCTAGTGGCAGCCCCGCATTGACCGAGTGATAAAACACGACGGCACTCGCGTCTGCGGTGACTTCTCGCATCTCCCAGAGCCCCTGCTGTTCGAGCACGATGGACCCTGTGAGTCTTTGCGCCCATTCCAGCTCGACAGCGTCTTCCGTCACGCTGTTGACACCTCCTTTGCTTCGAGCCTCGGCCTGCGTTGCCGCAGCTTCCAGCTCCTGCTCCAACCGCTTCTGCTCTCCCCGTTTGGCCTCAAGCGCGAGTCGACCAGCTTCGAGCTTGTGCTCGATCTCGTTCAGTTTCTTCTCGTACGCTGCTCGAGCTTCTCGTGCGGCAACCACGGCCAAGTAGCTCGAAAGCCGAGCGCCTAGCACGTCGACCATGACCTCGTGGCTCAGGGCCACACTGAAGTAGCTGGGGTCGTTGGGCCCGCTGGTCACGTGGTTCTGGATCACGTACAGCAGGTCCTTCTCCACACGCCGCCGACACAACGGCAGCTCAACGGGGTCCGTCTCGTGCCAGCAGTACCGACCACAGACGCCAGGAGCGTTGGGCTGCGCGGTGGTGGCGCTGCAATACTGCGCGACGACGTCGTAGCGTGGAGCCACCGTTCGTCCGTGAGTCAGCAGCAGCCACTGACGGAAGGTATGGCGCTCGGTCAGCTCGCTCCAGCCTCGACGGTGGCCGACAGGGGCCGAGGGCAGCTCCACCATCTCAAGCCAGTGATCTCCTTCTTGCGCGGCGTCGTTGAGCAGCGTCATGGTGCCAGGCAGCAGCTCGTCCAGGATCGACTCGAGCCGTGCGCTCAGCAGACTGTGAAGACAGGGCGAAACGAGGGCCAGGACGCGGCCAAAGCCAGCGTCGGTCTCTGCAAGAGTGTAACATGCCGCTTCAAGCTCCGGTGGCGACATCTTGGACCCGACATGCCAGGCGAACCACCGCGGGGACAACAGTGGGGCGTCTAGCGCTAACACGAGCAGGACAAGGATCGAGTTGGACGACGATAACGTGCTGTTGCGCGCGAAGAGCGCCACTGCCTTGGTGGCTTCTGGTGGAGGTTCCAAGTCGTCCGAAACCTCGTCAACAGACTCGTCTCGCCACCAAAGCACGGGGCCATTGCCGACGAGCGCCACGCCTGGCACTCGTTCGAGGACGTTGGGGTGGCTTTCGGGGTCCCATCGTCCGCAGATGAGCAGACTCAGAGGGCGGAAGGGGGCGCCTCCTCTTGACTGTGCTTTCCGTCGGCGAGAGCTGCTTGATGAATGCATCGCTTGTGCCCTGTTGGCAGGTCCTTTGCCCTGGTAAGAGGGCCCTCCTCCGATGGAGACAGCGTGCTGGAGCGCTCTCTCGCTGGAAATCGACTGGATCTGCGAGTAGCCTTCTCGAATGGCTCGTTCGTCTCGCCTCCCGTTTAGGGAGTGGCTTTCCGGGTCGATCGCGTCGCCATCACGCTCGGATGCTGCTTGGTCCAAGATGCGAGGCCTGCTTGGGCTGTGGTTGAAGTGGTCGAGGTTTGTGAGCCAGATGTGGTTGACGTCGAAGATGAACGTCTTGCTCAGGTTGCGCTTGCGAGTCTCAGCTCGTGTGCGCAGGTTCTCGAGGTCTTGCAGCGTCTCAAACAGCGCGCAGATTGGATGGCGCGTCACGATCGGGATCACCGCCAGACTGGCCTGCTCCTTGGCCTCGATCGCCTGCTGCTGCTTCTTGAGCTCCACATAGGCGAGCCACAGCTTCTCGCGGTCCTGCTCGGATCGGTACTTGACGAACAAGTCGTCCGACAGCCAGCTCGTCGGCCCCTGCAGTTCCATGCTCGTCAGCAGCGCCAGTGCATCGCCTTCAATGACTTTGGCACTCTTGCCACTAGGGTAGACTCGCGCGTGGTGCTCGCAGCCCGTCATCATGTCGGGCTTGGCCCAGCAGGCGTTGCACATGCGCTTGTCGACAGCGTGATCCGCTCGATGGGCCGGCGAGCCCGCCCCAGTGGCGTCGTGTAGCCCCATCTTGCGCAGTAGCAGCGCCACATTGTCCACTTCATGCAGCGTCTTCTTGAGCTTCTGCCCTGGTGGCGTCCCTGTTGACACGCCAAAGCCTCCAGTGTCCGCTCGAAGCTTCGTCAGCGACTTGTACAGCGGCGACTCGAGCAATTTGAGCGCCGCCGAGCGCCTGCCCGGCGTGTTGTTAGATCCTGGCGCAGGCTTCCGCTTGCGATTGATGGCAGGCAATTGCAAGGGCGAGTAGATGCTACCAGGAGGGACGGAAGCGACGGGAGAGCGTGGTGGTGGGAGTCTCGGCAACGTGCCATCCTCCGCCGAATGTTCGCTTCGACTTGGTGATCGCGGCGGCTTGGTCGACTGCTGCTGGTTGCTGCTACTTGGGGCGGAGATAATGAGAGAACCGCCGGAAGCGTACGTGACGCGTAGCTCCTCTCGCGTCGGCGTGTGACTCGTGCCATTGGTCTCCGATGCGCTTGTTTGTGAAGACGCTTTCACGAGCGCCACACGATCTCTGGCGGCCTGCTGCTGCTGCTTCTTGTTCTGCTGCGCGAGGATCTTCCGGGCGCTGGACTCGACGCTGTTGAGGAACGTGGTGAGGTCGTCCATGGTCGCGGCTGCAGGAAGCAATCGCCTCGGACATCGCCGAGCAGCAGAACAGCGGCAGACTTTGTGCGCACGAAGGGGCACAAGCAGTAAAGGTCGGAAAAATAGTATACAAACAATTATTACGATATTGCTCAACTAGAATAATTGATTATTGGCATTCGCCATCTTGCAAGGATTATTATTGCAACTTATGGATCCCAATATCAGCTGATATTGAAAGGGTATACAATTCTCAAGTAAGAAAAGCAGGTCAATATATTATTACGGTATTGTTCCACTAGAATAAATGATTATTGGGATGTCCCGTACTGCAATTCGCAGTTCGAAGAACTGTGTTAGCGAGCCTACAAAAGTTTGTCATTCGTGCAACTTAAAGCCCTTCACCAAAAGTTGCACGCGCCAGCAGAGTTTGTCATTGGTGCAACTTGTGACATTTCACCGAAGTTGCACAATCACCCGGATTTGTCACCTTTCATCTCGTGTAAGTTACACCGCCATCATTTTCCTACATTTATTAATTTTATTTTAAATAAAATTACTAGTCAATATAAAGATAAATAAGTTCTAAAAATTAAATTTAATAAACATATTTTTGAAGTCGGCCATTTTGAGATTGCCAAATTTTAAAATAAGCAAAAGTATTTTTTGTCAAAATGTGTTTGATATTTTGCAGGCCTTTCCTGTAAGATAAGGCACCCACTTCCAGAATTTTGCTAGTTCCGGAAACTTCCCAATTGGTCTAAAGATCCCGTCCATATATTTAGATGCTGAACTTGATACGCCCAAGTTGCTGACTATACCTTACGCAACTATATCATTAATTCTAATCATATTCATATTTGCAATCGTGGGATGGACTCTGGATTTTAATCCAGAGTCCATCCCACGATTGCAAACGAGGTCAGAATACGTTCATAATGCATACCCTGCTGAATTCGGTGCCATCATTTTATGGAATCTTCTGAACTAATTATCAATTCTATATATCCTTTCAAAGATAATCTCTTACCTGAATGTTGACGCATCCAGAAAACAATAGCATTAAAACCTGTTGAAAATAGTAGCCGCGAATATCCTATATTGTCTGTGAGAAATAATCCATTGCCGCAATATTATTGATTTATCTGTACTCGCGAAATATTTCAGATTATATCTGCCTTCAAACGACATGCACCTCTGCGTGGTACGTGGACAACGGAATGCTACATGTGCCAACGCTCACGTAATGCAGAATACGGAGATTACCATAGTAAAATTGGCCGTTGAACATACCGTGCAGATGCTGCGGCTGCGAAGCAGGCGCAACAGATGCACGCAAGTCTTACAGTATATTTGCTGTTTTGTTTGCTTTAACTCTGGACTTAACCAGTTGTGCTTACGCTCTTCTACCCCTGTGTGATGCTGCAGTATATTCTTAAAGACTTGCTCTCCCCGCGCATCCTTTGTTTTTCTGCTTGACTATTTAGGATAAACTTCACGAAACGAAGTAATATTATACATGTCTAGCAAATTGCCAACCTTTTAACAAAGGAAGAATTCACAACAAACCATCAGCTTCAAGATCACGCCTTTGGTGGTTAACGTAAAATCCAGAGCTGTTCCGTGCGAAGTCGCGGCTTTGTTTTAAAAAATCTGAAGGCAGAAGGCACTGCAGCAGGGGTTCATATTTGCGGTCTTTTGGGGGTATCATTCATCCTCCCGTGTTACCTGCATTATTGATATTGATACAAATATCGTATCATGGGTCTCTTATATCGAACACATTTAAGTATGCAGATACATGTTATTAATACGAACGCTTATCCTGATCTAGCCCAGACTACATGTAAGGCAGTTTATGATTCTTCTTTCAAGTTGCTCTTGCACTCAGGCTAGTTTACATACATACAGTCGTCCTTCTGGAGGGACGACCATCGTCCATTTATCATACAATGATCTCATTGAGGTTGGAAAATCTCTCTCGAATGATGACTGTAGTGGCTTGCTCGAGTATATTTTGTGGTAACATTTAGATAATACAGTACGAATAGGGAGCGCTCGTCCTCCGCACCTTTAAATCATGCAAGGAAGCTCTGCGCACCAGTACATTGTATAGCTTGGATGGTTCTGTATCAACCCTTTGATCGAATCGTACATTATTCTATGTAATATAAAATAATGCATTATATACTGTATTTATCTAGAGTTGTTGGCGTATCAATGGTCCAGATCCATGAACCTTCACTGGTATCACCTGATCCTCATACAAGTATTGAATCGTGCCGTATCACTGGATTAGCGTGTATCATTGGTGAATGTGAACCCCTGAGCAGGGCTTTTACGCAGAGTGTAACAGTGTACGTGGGCATGGGTGACGCAGGGCGTCGAGGACCGCAAATAAGGGTAGGAATTTACCTGAAGCGTAAGACGTCAGTGCTGTCAGGGAACGACCCGCTGCAAGTTTCGTGTTGCTCGTGTGCATGCTTTCGGTCAGCGGGCTCTTCAACCGCATGCCGCTCGTGTAGTGCACAAGACAATTCGGCGCAATATAAACCCCTTGCTCGATCCAGATACCAACTCGCTCGTGGTGGTCCAGGTCAATTCAGCAAGGTGACCGAGCGGCCGCTTCCCGAGAGACAAGTGCGCCGCCGTAGATAGAGATATCATGTACAATAGCTTGCCGCAGTGCGAGCTTTCTGCAGCATCTTCTCAGGCGAGGATCTGCTGTTCAACGACTCAGTGGAAGAGAACATGGAGGCACTGAAAACGGCCCACGCCCTACTAATACTTAGGATTGTCATCGAGCAGCGCAGACCGCAGAACGGCAAGGACGCAATCATCGTTGCCGCATGTTGCGCGGATTATCAGGTGTCGAGGGCAACCGTGTAACAACCGGTGGTATGAACTTCGGTACGAAGTACGTGATGATCATGGATGAGATCTGCTTGGTCCAGAACATCGCTATGGATCGATAAAATCTATTCACGCGCAACAGCGTGTGAATTACACTGTGTCTCGTCCGCCTACTGTGACCGCGCCGGTCTACTATTCCCACGATGTTTTCTACTACCTTCATGAAAAAAAACATCTCCTTTTAGTCGCGTAGCTGTGGCATCTATTTAATCAAGGCTGTTGATGCTGCCCTTGTATTCTATCAGGGGTAGGCCTACTTTTCATGTATTGGTCAGGTATCGTCAGCAGGCATGGGTAGTACTGGAACATTTCGCTGAATGCTGGCAGTCTATGACCAGTATGACCACAAAAACTGCTGGTATTAGCAGTACTTTAATTTTGCCTCGCCACGCATCTAATACCGCGTTCACTAGTACTGTCGAACTACTACTGAGCTACTGTCACCTTCATTGAAACATTTTTGCTGTTAAACGCTTGTACTTGCGCGGCGTCGAAAAAATCACACATCCATTCGCCACATCCGTTCCCCGTGGTTGTGCCGCATAAGCATGCATATGTTAGCTTTCTCATTATCAATATGGGATCGTCGAGAGCTCATGATGCAGTTTCTTGTTGGAAAATCGTTCGAATTTCCACAATCAATCTATAAATCTTGGTAGCACAAAATAGTACTACTAGTATGGCAGCAAGCTGCCAGCATCTTCACGGCGATTGGTCGCCTCAGTTGCTAAGGGGGCAATGCAAAATCTATTTTTGACAAAAATCTTTTTCGCACCGCCCCCCGAACAGCATATTCCACAACAAAGGCTTGAAGCTCGGTGAGTTCCAATTTCCAAATCTAACCGACTGACGAGTACGTCAACGGCCTTCGCTCGCCTGCTGCAGGATTGCCGAGAAGGTGAGCGTCCTCTGCGACCATGAGGGCCTGCGATGACTACCTGACACTCTAACACTCGTACTATATTACGTTGTGATGGTTTCTCAGTCACGAGAGATGCCCAAGGAGGCCGCATCGCGAGCAGCGCGCCAGCATCAATCACTCAAACCGCTACAATGTCAATACTCTGGTGGATGTGGCAACACGAGGAGGTTCAAGAAGAATGGCCAACGACACTGGCTCTGTGCTGATCATCGGGACCGCCAGAATTCTCTGCAGCGTGATCGGTACCGCAGATCTTCCAAGAAGAAGACAAAGGCGGAGAAAAAAGGAAAGAAGGAGAAGAAGACTGAGAGAACAGAAAAGAAGGAGAAGAAAACCAAGCGCGTATCTTCTTCGAGTCAAAGAAAGAAGGCATCCAGTCGTTGTGAAGAGATCAAGCCAGTGGCGGCGTCAACCGTTCCGCCGGATACGCGCCGGGTCTGCATCAGCTCGAGTGATACTGATACCAGCACCAGCACAGAAGACCGCCGACCTCGGCTTGCTGAAGAGGATGCTCCACGCGGCACAGTAACTGCTCAAGCGCCCAGTTTGGAGTTAGCTCATGGCGCTGATGTTGCGGTGCTAACACAGACCTCGGCGAGTGTATCCAGCTCTACTGCTGCCGTGCCATTCCAGCCAGTGGTGTACATTTTCGTGCAGGCCATTCCGATGGCAGTGAACAACCTTTCGCAGTTGTACGCAATACCGCAGCCAACGTCGAGTTCCTGTGCTGCTTCCGTGCCGAATCGACCCCGACGGTTATTGCGGCAGGTGATATGGGTGCTTCCGGCTCGCTGGCGGGAGGTCAGCAATTCATGGTGCCAGTTTCGCAAGTTCAACGCGCTGTGACCCCTCTGCAGCTACCTTACTCGGTATCGCCAGCTTCTGGGACGTCTGTGTTGTGGTCGCCCAGCGTTCAAAGCGTGTCAAGCGTGTGCGATGGCGCTGGCAGGGTTGCGGCGACTCGTAGCTCCAGATCATCTCGATTCCGGAGCCTCCGAATCGACTGGTAGCTTTCAGTTGTGACTCCGAGTGGAGAAGCTGGATCTTCGAGCCGCGAGCACAATATTTGAAGCAGTGAGGCTTACCCGTGGCGCAAGCTTCTCTTGCAGGGCACCATCGATTTTTCGGCGTTTAGACCACCACAAAGACGACAGCTTGATTCGAAAATGCAGGTGGTTAATAATGTCATGTTTTTGCTTTGCGTGTGATGGTTGTGCAACGTAGAATGCAGGTAGATTTTGACTATGTGGAGAGTTTCGAGACAGCAAATACGAACTGAAATTCACTTGGCAGGATATTCTATCTCCAAGAAATTTGTTCGAACTAAAACACGGGATTTCACTGGTGCTCTCTGTGCGACGACGATTTCCGTGTTTCTTGGGCATGTTAACTGAAGGCAACAAGACCATACATGTTACAGATCGTCACCATCACCGCTGCATTCCATATCCATCTTACCTGTTCCTGTCCGGTCTTGGAAACAGACTTTCGCTGCGTGTAGCGCTGGTGTAGCGCTGGCGCTACGTTCCTTGTGCGTCAGGTTATTAGCTTGTTTTTTAGGCTCAACGAGGTCCCACAGCGCTGTTATGCGCATGCGCTACTGTCTGCATCCGTTGGACTGCTGACTTTGCAGCTCGCGCTGTGCGTTGAACGACTTCGGAAACTCGATTTTCCTCGCGCTCAAACTCCGCTATCTTTTCTGCGGATGCGATGAATTTTTCTATCCTGAGCTTATGCGTAATGCCGATCGCATTTCGATGTTGAATGCAGGACAGAGCAACATAGGCAAATGCTATGTTAGGAATTGAATTCGAATGAAACACGATGAATGAGCACGTAAGACCCTGCACTTTATGAACAGTCATGGCATACGCCAGTCTCAACGGAATTCCTTCTTCGCACGACGCGAAGATTGCTGGACTCTTTCCCCCAAGAAATTTCCTTTGCCGCTATGGGCACAATGTTTGAATGCCATCTAGAAGTGACGGTCCCAGGTATGGATCAGTGATTTGTATCAAAACGATTGGCAAGTCGCTTCCTGCAATGAACATGAAGTCGTAGACTAATCCGTTCGTGCCATTGCCCAGTTTCCAGCAACCTCTCCGTGGGGCAAAAGTGTCGTGTTTGGCCACAACAGGGCGTGGCGTGGTGGGTTAGCTTCGAGGAAGATCCAAGACTGAACTAGTCTATCTTCCTACTTCGCGATCGGGAAACCGAGGGGTTTCCTATCTCGCCTTGAAACCTCTGCGACGTCTCAAGCTTATCGGAAAACCACCCAACCCAGCCGGCTGAACAAGATTAAATGTGAGCGTGACGGGGGCACCAATACATAGTTATAGGCTATTGGCAACTACACGATCATGGTCAGAGTTGGAAGTTTGTGCATCTTTTACTAGGGCTTGCACCGTGCCAGTTGGAATGTTTCGTTTCGTTGCTAAGCGTCTCTGCTGGACAAAATGCTGTGCCTTGATACTAACAATCGGATGTTTTGCTAAGCTGATGTTCTTATTGTTTGCGGTGGCCACATCAACGGTTTTGTAGGCGATATGTTTCGCTTTGCTTGACCATTCTGGCTCACCGACAGCTGATAGACAACGCGTCTTGAAGAGATCAATATCAGCTTGCGTTGGCGCCTTTTGACGCAATCGACGAAGGGCGCTAAACCATTCTGGATCGTGTTTCCCTCTGTTTTGACTAGTTAGCATGCACACATTCTCGGTGCTGGCCCAAATTTCCCGTCCTTGTCGCTGAACTGCATTGGAAATTTTTGAAAGGGGGGTTGATAGTGAGCTCGGAACGACTGGGTCTAACTGAGCAGCATATCTGTAAAATAGATGTCTCGACCTCGAAATGGCTCGTCAGAATGATCAGGCAGATCTCTCTCATGCGTTGATCTATCCAATAGAGCATTCCGCACGAGATCATGCTGAATTCATCTATATTAACTAGGTGCACATCTCTAAACTCCTGCTGCATCCGTTTTAGGTTTGCTGGTCCAGATTTGGTTTCTTTCAGTGATTTGTATGGAATCGAAAATGCTGATTTCGAGAAAGATGAAAACCCGAATGCAGAACAGAGTGTTTTGCCTTTGATGTTGAACGCAGCAGTGCCTTGGTGAGCAAGTAGAAGCACACGTTTTGAAGTTCGACGTGTTGTAGAATGTTCCCCAAACACATTGTGCAAGTCTTTGACGATGTGCCGTATTAGCCAGCTCTTGACTGAACCCCCTTCGCCGTTTATAATCATTCGAAGCGGCTTGCAAGACGACTTCTCCAGCGTGGATTTGAGACGTCTTCTAGATTGTTCCATCGCTAACGCAAATGGAATCCACTGAGACTCGTGCATCGTTTCTGTGATATTCTGGGTTTGTTCACTATCTGCCAGGGGATACTCATAACGCGAAGTTGTTCTTTCAGGTCCACGAAAGAGGCTTCCTAGTTTGCGCAAGTCTTTTCTTTCTTTCAGCCAAGGTTTCAGACATGCACCAAGAAAATCACGCGCTTTTGCGACCGTTGCTGAGGAATACTCATGCCTTGACTTCCACTCGGCTTCAGCATCTTGTTTGTTGCTGGGATCTGATACATGTGCTTGATCAACTTCTACTTGATCACCAGCAGCGTTGCTTATGAACACGTATTCCGAAGGTGCAAATGAAGCTGCGTTTTTTTTACATGAATCACACCCGGATTCAGCAAGTCTAGTTTATGTTGTCGAGCTAGCTTCGCGTTCGACTGCTGCTGTAACTCTCCATCTAGCTGTTGCTCTTGAACATCAAAAAAGTGTGCTATGCCTTCTGTGACTGGTAAATCATCCGGAGATCGCCATGAAACGTATACAAATACTTCCGAAAAACAAAAGTTGGGATTCGACGAGCTACAGCGCATCCAAGGGGACTTCTGTACGACAACCGACTTCCGACGACGTTTAATCCACCCTTCTGCGTCGATACGTGGCCACGTATCGAGATCGTTCCATTGGTCGCTAATTGTGTCAACTGTCTCGTACCCTTCAACAAAAGTTGCAAAACTCATACAGTCAAAGAGTTCGTTTGTTGGACGGTCATATAAGCACGTTCGATTGGCTCGATTTTGATTGTGGCGGAGCTGGTTGCTGTATCTGCCAAGGACACAAGCTATTCTAACCCTTGTGGTTCCACGCGGTAGAATCGCTGTAAATGACGAAGCACTTTGACCTTTACAACCGATCGCGACTTGCTATGCATTGGCAAACTTCGAAATAATATATAAATGGCCTCTGATGCTCCAACTTCTCGAACGGAAAGTGTTGCATTAGCTACGCGCTTGAGAATTGAATGATAAGGAAGATTAGGGTCGCATGGCTGCACAGCTTTGGCAATCACGCGTCTAAAGCGAAGTGTATCTGGTTCTGCTTTGCTGATGTAAGCTCCTGCGTACTCTGCAGTACCGTACGAATTCCCGATCAACTGCAAGTCCATATTAGCCCGCCAACTCGATAGCAAGTGTGGTGAATAGTTGTTTATACTTGAAACATCGCGCTTTAAGTGAACTTTTAGCGAAGGTGTTCCGTCAGAACCAACATTCGTTTCAATGGTTGTTTTCGCTTGCAGCTGTTTAGAGAACCTGAATCGGCACTCATTGCTTTTCTTTCTGCAAGACGAATTGGCGTAGCAGACGTGTTGCTGCACGCGTTGCACGATTCTGGCTAAATCGCACTCCCATTCCACACTGGTCACTGAAGGAGGTCTTAAAGCTAATATGTCGACCTCGTCATCTCGATGCGTACAGCAAGTGGTGCACAAACACTCGTCCAATTTCGTAAGCGTTTTTGCCAGTACTGAAATGTGTTTATCGACGTAAGCAGCAAGCTGCGACCGACCTTCGTCAGTTTCCGACAGCTTTAGGACATCAGGGGCGTCTTTAATCCACAGCAAGCAATGGATATGTGGCGAGCCTCGTTGTTGAAATTCTACCCTCCAGAAATGGTCAACAATTTTGCCTAGCGGCTGCGATACCCCGCACAATACCTTATCGAAAAACGCTTGAAAACGCCTATTGAAGTGACGAGCGCTGATGTCTGGGTTTCATTCAGTAATTTCCTTCTCTCAACGTAAGAGAGATCTCTACACTCATCTAGCGACAACGACGGATTGCATGCACGAGCGAAATCAGGCCAAATTGTATCTGCAGCTCAGCGTAAGAAAGAAAGTTGGCCACCTCGTCGGCATGACCCGGTTTCCAATCATGGCCATTAAATCATCACGCGCATTCGACCAGTACAACCCACTTCCGCGGACTACTCGAAAGTAAGGTTTTAAAGACTCCAGAACTTGGAGCGCGGCATTGAGCTCTTCTTTCTCATTTTTCGATGTTACTTCGTCCGATGTAGGTTGGAGGTTCCTCCCGCAGCCAGCAGCATTTATTGCTGCTGTACGACTGTCGGTAACACACACTCTTCGAACAAGACCATCAATTTGCCTGCGTTGTATTAAGTTCATGCAGAAAAACTTAAAGTTCCCATGGATTATAAAGCGCCGGTCATGCCACTTCATCAAATGGGCACAGAACTCCGACAGCATGTACGCATGCAATCGATTTTCTTTACCGTCAAGTGGGTGATATCCACCAAGTCCGTGAGGAAACAGTGTCGGAAAGCAGCACTGCATCAACTGTTTGGTTTGGTACTCGTCGATGGGGTCCTGTTGACACCGAAGTTCACCCATACGAATCTGCGGATGTGGCGAATCTACACCAACGGCACTTAGAATATGTTCTAGCTCGCTTTTCTTACTATTGTGGTTTCCTTCTAACTCGTACGATTCCGTTAGATTGTCCATAACGTCCTCATCATTAGGCCATCCGCTCGTGACGTCTCCCGGAGAAGTGCAGTCGGTGCTGGATGACGCGTTCTGTTGTGACACAATAGTTGAGCCACTATCGCATGTATGTTCTGCGGAGCCAGTTTTATCAATGTCGGTTTGTGGATCGCAATGTTCGCCTTCGGAGCTCATATCTTCAGCAACAGCTTCTTCATTGGCCTCACAAGCATGCGCACGTTGTCGTAGCCTGGTTGGTTGAGCCGTGGTCTGCTCCATTACGTCGGTATTCGTTGCACAAACGTCATCACTTAGTTGACTACTAGAGCAGCATAACTCGGTGTTGTGTGATGCCATGCTCCTACTACACACACGCGGAGATACGTTAACAGCTTCGGTACATGGGTTGTACCTACGCAGACATTGCTGCCCTCATTCATCTGCTGGACATGCCCTCGCAGCTCCTGAACGTCCTCATGTGTAACTGGAAGGCTAGGTATTTCTTGATCCAGATCCATGTCCTCGAGCGCTTGAAGATTCTGCTCCGAAATTGATATATTCTCGTAAAGCGGGTTGTTGCTAATCAGCCAGCATAACGCTCATCGAACTAAACATGGACGCACGCGAAAGTAGTTGGTAGCCTTATCAGACTTAGCTGCAAGAAATACGATCCCGCACGATTTTAATGGCCTCGGCAGCTCACGCACAACTTCTCCAGGTTCGTTCCAATAGTTTATCGCGTTGCCTCGCGTGAATTCCTGGCCGTCCCATAAAGATTTACACACGTGGTAAACGAAACGCCCAATCCCACTAGTCTCGCCTCCATCCGGTTGAGAACAGCAAGCTCTTCTGGAACATCACCGATACGAAATCCACTAGATCGGCAAACTTCGGTGTTTTCCGGGACCGTATAGCTCGGTTGCATCTATCGCATAACCAAATCTGGCTGATCTCCTCCTCCGATGCACCACAAACGAGACCCTCCTCCACAATTCGACTTGCCCATCGTCGTTACGAAATGGATCGTAAAAGGTACCATCCGGATCAAACATCTGGAGTACCGCATTAGCTGAGTTCGCAAGTTCACCACAACTACCACATACTCAAACAAGTGGGTCATCGATACAGTCGAAAAAGCTACAAATGGAACAAGGATAAGTAAGTCCAATTATTTTGTCAGGGTTCCACAAGTAAAGAAATGTTCATACCTTTCCGATCGAATTCACACCTTTCCTCAAAGGTTGTTGCAGCCTTGGCTGCTGTCGTTTTGCGGTGTTTGCTTCGAGGAAGCCCTTGCGCACCTGCGTTCCTCTTTTTAGTTTCTTCTCGGCGGGCCAGACGCTGCGTTTGATTGTCTGCTTCAACTGCATCTACCGACGAAGGCTGACTTGATTTCGATCCTCGTTGTTGGTGACTGGAAGTGGATGCCTTTTTAAGAGCACGCCTCGCCGCCTTGACGCAACGCGGTAGCTTAGCAGGTCTCGCCATGACACATCCAACAGCGTTGTATTTCCCCAAGTCTGACTGCACTGTATTTCTCCAAGCACCGTTTTGCAACTGATGCCTTCGGTTATGTATGGACGACGAAGGCACAAATTGAATGCCGAGAACGTAGGGTACGAGCGCATCCACACTGGAAGTAGAATCCATCCCTTCTATTTTCTGATAAATGTCACTGGCTGCTTTGGAATGCATAGCAAAAGCTTCGCAAACGAAGCTTGATGGTCGATTCGGTGGCATCTTATTGAAGCTACCATACAATATTCGCATTGGCATGCCGACTACAAGCATTCGTATTGCGTGGCCCATGGCCGAACATCGACGCCCGCAAACAGTAGAGCGCTTTTTCCCGTTGTTATCTCGGCGAATAATGAGCCCTATGTGTCATTCACGAGAACAGATCCGTCAGCGAACTTCAACGAAGGAAAGCCGTTCGAAATCTTTCTAGCTCCGTATGGGTAGCACTACTTCTGCCACCCATCGATGGCAGCTTGCATGCAAGGACGGCCTTGCCACGTGGATAGCGACCCCTTCCTTGGCGCGAGAAGCGCAAACACAACCGAGTTTCACACCACCATTTCGCTCGCGTAGAGGTCTGCTACGATCTCAAGCTTGCCGTCATGCAGGTCTATTGTTGCCAGTAGTCTGCTAAAGTGGCGGCACTACATAGCTTCTTGATTTATTCGCAGGAAATCTTTCCAGACTTCAACGTACGGTCGTGCTGCTCATCATCCATTTTCATGCATTAGCTGGCTGTCTCCTCAAACTCGACGTCGTGCGTGCAGCCGTTCGCCAGCTTGAGCTCGCAGCCTGAACCTACTTCAATCGACGCAACTGCTCGACCAGGTCAACGATAGCAATTGCAGAAACAACATGCACGTCCCTACAGCACGAGCTATCTCAAAATACGTACATTGGACTTTTCAAGCGCTAGTTGTATTTTCAGTTGCTTTGGTGAACTAGCCCTACGATACAGCTAGCGCTACGCGCGCCCATCGTGAGGACGGCTGGACTGCATTGTTGGTCAGCGTTGGCAAGAAACTCTTCACCAGTATATGGATCGTCGCAGTAGCCATGTCAACTCGTACGTACTTGGCACTACTTGCTTAAGCAGCTCTCCGCTTGGTCAACGGTGGGCTCACTTCTCGAATCTTGAAGACATCACTGGTGTCATACTGCACCGTTCCCTTAGCGATATCGTCCACGAGCCCGAAATACTCGACTTGGTGAAACACGTACACATCACCGCGACGAAATTCAAGATTGCGTTGTCCGGCCGGCGTGTTGGCATCCCAAACCGTTATGTGAACGATGCCCGACTTCCGGTCCAAAAGCGCTAGGCGACGTACTGCATCCGTAGTCCGCTCCCACCCAACGCACCCCATTGAGTCAATTGCAGTAACGCGAATCCCGCCACAGCAACTTAGCCGCTCTGTTGCAACACAGCACAATCTGAGCGTGGCAATCACCTCCCTAGTAGGGCGAGAAGTCAAAATAAATTGACGAACGGCTTGTACACTTGAGAAGAAATTGACGCCTTCTTCTTCTTTCTGCTTCAGCACGGCCTGTTGGATAGTGATGAGGAGATCCATGCAGTGACGTTTCTCCCGGCAGGCAAAAGCGAAAGTGAGGCAAACACGATGCAAAATGTTTTTGAAGCTACCTTATTCGTTAGATACGAGCTAACCCTGAGCAGAGCCGGCAATCTAAGTTTGCGGTATTGCGTTTGTAATGCCGCCTGCACGCCGCTGCATAATCCTCTGCCCTGGACACGAACAAAGTGAACATGAACAGCATGATTATGAACAACACCACGAGCATCGACGTCGCCGACCTACCGGCGAACAGCTCGCCGCACACGCACCTCTCTTCTGACGCAGCGTCGTCGCGATGCCGTGTGCTCGTCACTGCTTCATCCTTCGCCCTGTACACAATCAACATGAACAACACAAACCCCAGCATGAGCACCGACGTCGCCGACCCACCGGCGAACAGCTCACCGCACACGCACACCTCCTCTGACGCAGCGCCTTCCTGATGTCGTGTGCTCGTCACTGCACAGTGCAGGCAATGCAGGCGCCGGTTAGAACCGGTGTCTTTGTTCACAATAAAGCAGTAATTTTATCAGTACATCTGCAGACTTCTTACGACCGGCCGCTTTGTACTTCATGAGTTTTTACGAGCCAGCCGTCTCCGATTTGCTCGCATCTCCACTAAATCAGATACCAACTGCAGCGTAATAATAGTGGTCGGCTCCGAAAAGCCGACTGCCGGCTCGATGTAGCCAATCGCAAATCCTACTCAAAAAGTCGTCGAATCGTGTAATCCAACACCGTCCCACGGTACTTGATACAAAGCGACCCTTCCGGGTTTCCATAAAAGTTCGTTCGGACTTTAGTGACGGTTAGCTCAATCGAAAGAGGTGCCTTTCATGGATTCTTGTCTGAAGGGTCGGTAATTCGATTCTTGAAGTTCTTATAAGGAGGTAAATTTCGATCGAAGGTGTCCCAGGGCGTGTGATTATAATGATAACCCCTAACCCGAATAGTAACTATGTGTAAGAAGTCCTGTAAAAAGAGTAATTGACGTATTAAATAAGGGTACAAAAGTAATGTGTGTGTTTCATTATAGGGGGGCTTTGCCCCAACTAGATCGATAGAGAGAAGTACTGGTAATACTCGGGCTAGAAGTGGATAATCGACGAATGTACTGGATACTATAGTGATATGCATAGTACTATTGTGGTGTTTCGTACTGCCACCGTTTACTACCCATGCCTGATCGTCAAGTATTATCCATGTTTCACCAAACGAAGCGGAAATAGTTTCTCTTCAAATTACGGAAGCCGAAGCCATGTGGAAATAAATTCGCAGCGAGATACCTGTTCGTGCCCCTGCCATCCACTCACGCAAAGCTCGTCTAGTCCACCTCAGCGCTAGACAACCGATGCACACCATGCCTGCTAATTCTGACACCCGAAGAAGCTCGAGTACAATCTCTCTTCACGAGTATTGAAAGCTGCTTACCATCAATAAAACATTTACGACATGTACAATACATGTTGGCGGAAGGTCACCAAAACTGAAGAGTGAGTGAGCTTGGCTGTTGTCGGTCAATCCTGTCCACTCAATCTGTCCGGCCAGAAATGTCGAAGAAGTCTTCTTAAATCGAAGAGGGACAATATAACACATACACTAGAGATAGTTAGATTGTCCTGTCGAATCATCTGGAAATCAATACTTACTCCAAACATGGACAATACATGCTAGGCAAACATGGTCAATGCATGATCTGAAAACCTGTCCAGAACCTGGTCAATACATGTATGAGAATTGAAGTTGACGTGCGAAGAGCTGAACTGCAATGCAAAGCTCGTTGATTAGATTTTAGAGGTAGTTGATTTCATCCTCGTTCTTCTCCTTGTCAGCTTGGAAGTTCACCACCGCCTGCAGAATCTGCCAGCGTCTGCGCGCAAGACCGTCGTCGGTGTAGTCACATCCATCGTCTTTCCACAGACGCTTCCAGCAAAACAGGCACACGAAGAGACCGCAGTTGTTGTTATCCTTCTGCAATGGGTTGTGCACAGCGGTCTGCGTGAACCCCGTTAGCGATCTCGCTGCAATCTCAGATGCCAGCTCTGATAGAAGCTTGTGGTGGGTACGGCTGTCCACGCTATTGTAGCACATGAGCATTCCCTTCGCCATGTCTACTAGGATGCATGCCCAGTGAGATCTGTTCAAATTGATCGGCATGAAGACGAAGTCCTCGGCTGTCGCCTCGAGTGCGCTGAGCGTTGCTTGTAGAATACGATTGCCTTTGTCTCGTGCAGGGTTGCTCAGCTATGGCAGGAAATTTGTCTTGCTTTTCTTGTACTTGTGCGCGAGAGTGTTCAGAAAAAGCTTGAATGATGACGTCGTTGACCCACACGCCGGGCCGCACGCAGAAAGTGTGTGCCCAGTGCACGTTAAAGCTGAAACCTGGGATGCTGTCTTCTGGCCAAGCCCTGATCATCTTCTGTGCCACTGGTTCTACGCCTTCGTCCGAAAACTGGACGTCTGCCTCACTCATGATCCACGAGTAGCATTGCATTCCACGAGAACAGGTATTAGCCACGTTGCATGGCCTCGAGTCTGTTCTCTGAAAAGTCGCCTGCACCCTAGAAACGAACCGTGCACTGAAGGGTGTCCGCGTCATGACGGGTAGTTCCCTTTCTGGGAGAGCAAAGGTCTACCTCCTTCTCAGCGTCCTCCGTTTCTTCTTCTTCCTGCACTGCTTTGATAAGAGCGGTCAGTACCACAGCTTCTGGGAGCCGGAAGGAAATTGGCGTTGAGTGCGGCTGTGATGTGCTCAGAGTTGCAGTCATCTTCTTATTGTGGTACCCAGAGAAGCGAACCTCTAACGTATTCAGGAACGAGAGCACGTCACTCAGAGGAGGCGTATTTTCCTCCAGATGGCGCTTGATATCCACCACATCTTTCGCCCGCATCAGCTTCGCAACTTGCTGCCTTGGTTGTATGCCTTCCGTTCTGCACTTTTTTTGGCGTCTGCAGCAGCCCGAGTTTTCTTAGGTCGGCCTGACTTCGGAGCTTGCGGGTTGAATGGCTTCAGTTTCATTTCATCGCCTGCTTCGTCAATGGTGGCGTCATGAACTTGGCCATCTTTCTACTCTTCATCGACCAGAGTCGCGGTGGCTAGTTACGTTGGCTCTAGCTCACCATCCGAAACACTTTGCCTTCGTTGCATCGGTACCGACAAAACCCCGTTGGCGCAAATTGTTCGCATCGCGGTTTCAAACTCTTCGTCTGGGAAGTCAGTGAGCTCCGTCGTGATACGCGAGAATACTTCTTGAGCGTGCTTGTACTTATCACACTCGGTCATCTTCTTCTTCATCTTCACATCATCACGGCATGTACTAACGCGGATAGGAACCTCGATAGCAGGGATGTCGTCATCTAACGCGGATGTTCTAAGCCATCTAGCCAAACATAGTCACAAATCATAAGCAATACATGGTCAATACGTGGTCATTGCCTGTGCATAAGTCATGGTCAATACATGGCGGGTACATGGTCAATATATATGCTGAAGTCCTGGACTTTACCTTGAGTGTGGTCGTACACCTCCAGCTTAATCCTCGTAGTGGTTGTGGCCGTACACATCCAGCTTAATTTCGATCCACCACTTCCCGGCCGTACGTTCGTAGACTTGAGCAACGAACCGAACCTTGCAGCCCGTGAACGTCACGCGCTGAAGTGGCCGCACCCCATTCGAGCGCGATCGTTGTTTCCAACCGTGAGAGAAAATGTAGATTCGCTGAAAGGGGTCCATATCGTCGGGCACCAAGGGTATCTCGGAATCCGTCTTGTTAAGGAAGGTATCGCTTCTGCTTCTTCATACGCTCGTTCCTCAACCGGACGTTGGGGGTCTCAGTGATCACCAACACCGTGCTTGTACGCTCCTCGTACGCCTTCAGGTACGTTTCAAAGCTTGTCCAGGACGTGTGTTGTTTCTTCAACGCAGGTACGTAGTGTAGCTCGTCCGAGCTCTCCGATGCCGATCGCTTTCGCGACGATACACTACCGTCTGAACTGTGATCACCACGAGAACTTTCTGCATCACTGTCCTCTTGTGCTGTCTCTTCCTCTTGCTCCGCTTCCTCCTCCTCTTCTTCTTCTTCCGCTTCCTTCTCCTCTTCAATATCGGTCTCCTCTTCTTCAGCAGATTCCGTCTTCTCGTCAGCGGCTTTCTTCTCTTCGGCTGCTATCTTCTCTTCAGCAGCAGCCTTCTCTTCTTCAGCAGCCTTCTTAGCTCCAGCCGCAGCTATCGCTTGTATCTCTTCCTCTTTCAGGCGCTTCTGAATTTTGTTCGTGTTCCGGGTCCGCGCCATGACTTCGACACTAGAAAACATAGTGAATACATGGCGAAAACATGGTCAGTACATGGCCTCTCCACGCGTGCACTCTACACCAGTCACGCCGTCTCCATAACGGGTGTGGGCTCCTATCAGCGTTCCGCGTGGACGTTCAGCTACGTCACCTTTGCGGGCTACAATAAGACATGTGTATGTTAGTGCAATAATAACAGCAAGCCGTGTGCGGAGAGTAGCGATATTCTCACCTTCAGCTACGCAGCGCGTGACGAAGGAAACTCTGGCGAGGGACCTTGGCGCGTGCGGAAGCTTCTGGATGGGGACCTCGGCGCGTGCGGAAGCTTCTGGATGGGGACCTTGGCGCGTGCGGAAGCTTCTGGAGCGGGACCTTGGCGCGTGGGGCAGCTAGTGCCTGGCGGGGGAGCTTGACGAGGGGCAGGGAGAGCAGGGGGGCTGGCAGCCTCTGGATTCGTGGCGTGTGTGCTTCCGCGCGCAAATCGAAAATGAGTCGGTAAGTAATTTTTAAATTACAACATGGGCAATACCTGAATTAACACCTAGGCAAAACATGCCATAGAATACATGGGCAGCATAATTTCCGTTTAATCAATGCATCTACACGGAGTAGGTCGTCATCTCTACCCATGAGCTCACCGCCAACTCGGTCAAGATGGCTGCTAGGTGCGAGTGTGTGTATCTATGTGAACGACGTCACCGATGATGCCGCCGTGGGCATTTTGGTCACTGTCGTCGTTGTATTGATCCGACATCGCTTTGATGTGCACGGCAACACCACCACTACATTTGATGCCAAGATACTAGCTACGGCGTGGGGTAGATATGGGGTTTTGTCTAAACGCTCAATGTTATACTTTACTACGTATTGTAGGACTTCACAACGCGATACAATATAGCAATGCACGTACAGCGGCTTGGCAGGTTTCATCGCCACTATAGCTATCTTAATCTTCGCACACCGCACGAATGTGTATCATATTTCATTTACACACAATTCACGTTTTACCATCTCATATCTTGCTTCTGCGAGAACTGCGAATCTCCGGATCCTTGGGTCCGGGTCCCCTATGATTATTACGGTCGCCCAAACTTTGCAATACAATTTCATACTGTATTGTCGGATCACCGGGAACAAGACCATTAGGTCAAGAGGGAAAGCGCGTGTGGGAATGGGGCAGGAGAAAACGTGCCTAATACAGCACTAAACTGATCTAACAGTTCTAAAATAAATTACCAATCAAGGAATGATCTGGCTAATTTAATCTAAAAAGTGTTATAATTTTCGATAATTTAACTATACTCAATTCAAGTCGTTCATTTGAAGCAACCAAAGCCACCCATTCTGGCGAGAGCTGGTCAGCCACAGCATTCAACATTTTGCTATGGAGTACAAAGGCTACAATTTCTACCGCCAGCGCGAAGTCATCGAGACCGGCACCACCCTACTTCATCTGCGCCCGATATCGCTCGGGGTGCAGGGCTCGGCTGATCGTACGCAACGACGTTGACAAGGCCCGCAACAGCCACAGCTGTGATTATGAAGAGGAGACTACCAGCGTCACCGACGTGCGCAGCAGGATGCGCACCGAGCTGCAAAAGGCCGGCCTCGCCAATCTTCCCTGCCACCGAGCTTGGTGTGGGAGCAGGTGATGGTCTCTCTTCAAGCCACCCACCCAACCGACACGCTCCGCACAATCGCCAGGCTACCCAGCATCGCAATCATCCAGTATGCGAGGACGCAGGCTACAGGCAGCGATGCGTTCCGTGCCATCGAGAGCGCCCCAACAAGGAGCGTCGCCGAAAACGACCCCAGGCCCTTCCTACAGTTCAATGTGGTGCACACAATTGGGTGCGGACTGCACCGATGCATCGGATTTGGTCACCCGGAATTAACCCGGTTGCTACGTTACTCCAATTCCGCCATCTACATTGACGGCACATTCAAAATGGTGCCTGCGCCGTTCACGCAGTGCCTCATCGTAATGGTCATGGATCTCGGTGTGGATGTGTACGTGCCTGCCATGTACGTGCTGCTTTATTCCAAGCATCAAGAGGCCTACTGGAATGCACTGAACTTCGTTATCATCCAGACGGGTCAGCTCCTTGAACCAGCTACTGTGACGTGTGACTTTAAAAAGGGTCTAATGAACGCCATCACGGAGAAATTCCCGCTGGTCAAGATCGTTGGGTGCCTGTTTCATTGGAAACAGGCACTTCGACGCAAGATGGTGGAGCTTCGAATTGCGCAAGACCAGATTGCCGCAGCACTCAGCCCGGGTATCGTCGACGTGCTCACCATTATCCCCGTCGCGGAAATTGGTGACAAGGTACACATTTATACTTATGCTCTTTCTAGTTTTAGTTCTAACATTTCTACTTTTGATTATGAGTTCAGGGAATCAGATTTGTGCGCTCCAGAATTACTGAGACTGGTAATAAAACTAAATGGGACGCCTTCTGGCGCTACTTTTGCTCGACGTGGGTGAAGAGCTACGGCGCTGATCTCTGGAACGTGAACAGTATGGTTGAAGCTGGGGTTGGCGTCCACAACCGCACCAACAATCCGCTAGAATCGTACAACAGGGTGTTCGGTGAAAAGTTCACCGTAAAGCACCCGAGCCTAGTAGGATTCGTGGAAATGCGAAAGAAGAGGCCCGGCGATTCGTTCGCCTCATTGACGACGTCAAAAACCATCGCCGCGAACCTCCTCCGCACGCTCCATGCGTCGAGCCCGTCATCCCGCCCGATTATGACGAGTTCGAGTGACAACACGTCAGAGTTTAACCAGTTGCACTAATAGAGCACTAACTTATTTGTCTAATAACTGTTCTAATACCGATAGCCATTTGTGAAAGCTAACCTGCTTTTTAGTGCATTTAGAGCACTTTTAGAACGTATTTTAGGGACGTTTTAACCGGCGTCGTGGGAATAGCCAACGTGAAGTTGAACGAGAGCAACGCCCCTCGCATACAAGTTGAAGGGCTTGCCGATGGCTTCGCATACCCGCGTTTGTCGTGAAGATTAAACATGGCTCGAATCGCGCAGGTGATCAGCGAGATCGTGAGCCCGAAGCCGACGGCACTCGTTCCAGTGGTGAGTGACTACGAGAAGCAAGACTACGAGCTGTAGATCCTAACATTGTGATGCATGGAGACCATCGGCAGCGAAGAGATCGAGGTGGCCGCTCTCTGCGATATCCTGGCCCGCGGTGGTGTGCGCGTGACCGTCGCGAATGTTGGCGGACATCTCCACCACATCGTCAAGCTGGCCAAGGGCACCGACATCCAAGCGGACAAGCCGATCGAGTTCTGCGTCAACGACGAGTTCGATGTCATTGCCGTGCCCGGTGGTCCAGGCGCGACGAGCTTGGGCGCTTGCCGGACGCTCACGAACTTGCTGAAGGAACAGAAGGCTGCAGGGAAGCTGTACGCCGCAGTGGGCGAAGCTGTTTCCGACGTGCTGTACCACAACGCGTTGGTGGAGGGTCCCATGGCGGGTGATCCAGCCGACAAACTCGTTCTGGGCGATCTCTACTCGGAGGACAAAGTGGTGATCGCGGAGAACTGCGTGACCAGCGACGGCCCTGCTACCGCCGTCGCGTTGGCTGTGACGCTGGTGGAGTTGCTTCGAGGCGAGAAGACTGCGCGCGGAATCGCCAGCGACATCGCGTTCAAGCCCATCAAGAAGTGAATCGACAAGGAGAACGACACTTGTTGAATGAGGAAACTGAAGCTGCAGGTAGCTAGCCAACTAGCTAGCCTACGTTTTTATACTTGCCTTTTACGAAACGAAACACGAAGAATGGGGAGCGTCAGCACTGCTTGCAACGAGCTTGGCTCTTGCTCGACTTGGAACGGGAGCTTTGTCTTGAGGAGATACTTGTCCGGCACGAAAACAGTCAAGACGGAATCGGTGAGATCCACGGCGAGTCGCTCGGCCGACGACGTCATCTTGGGCACGAGAATGGCCGCGACGATCTCGTTCTCGCGCTGCCCTGGCATGAGCTCGAACCGAGGCGTCTCTAGTGCATGCGCGTGAGGCGCATCATCGTGGGGAGCATCCGCTTTCCACTGATGCGATGAAGCACCGTGGAGCGCCTTGCATCGTGAAGCCTGCTCCCTCGTGAGCACCATGCCCTTGTAGAAATTGCGCCCCAGTTTGTCCTGTAAGTGGATGTCCATGTCGGCGTCCAGTCGCTTCTGCAGCGTCACTGCGTCTCCACTGTCTATAGCAAACCGGCGAGCCTGGTCGACGCCCTGAACGACGTACAGAAAGCTGCTTCCACGCGACCACTTCGTATCTCGCTGTCCTTCTTCGTGGAAGTGCGAGGCCGCGCTGAACGGGTTCTGCTTGGGCAGCAGCAGCATGTTGGCGCCAATGACGCGCGACTGCACTGCGAACTCGCCGTTCATGTCTGCGAAGTCGTTGGCGCACGTGAAGATGGCCGGGATGTTAGACTCGGCGATGCGGTGCAGATCTGGCAGCCAGCTGAAGAGCAGCTCGTGCCGGTGCGAGTCCACGAAGTTGCCAAAGCCCGTGTTGTAACCCACGATGACGGTCGTCTCGGGCGTGCAGTCGCTGAAGAGCTGCGAGTCTTGGAAGTTTCCGAACGTGCCTCGGTAGTGAAGCACTGTAAGGTTACTCGGGACGTCGTCCTTGACTCGATGGGCGTCTCGCTCGTCCACTTCCGGGCCAATGAAGAACAGCGTGACCTTGGCATTGGCGTACAAGGCGCCGACCTCGTTCCAGTAGTTGGTAATGCGCCACACGCGCTGTTCCGCCTTCTGCGAGGCGCCCACCACCAGAACACGCAGCTCGGAGCTTCTGCAAAGCCCTAGTAGCTGCGTGACGTGCAGCAGTGTGACGGGGAAGCTCAGCGCGTCCAGCATCGACGGGTCGTACGTGGCGGTGGCCACCAGGTCCACGTGGTCGCTGGGGCAGCTGCGCGAGGCCAGGAACTCCTTCCAGCCATTGGCCAAGTCCAGCGAGGCGGATTGCAAGGGCGGTAAGTGCGGGAAGGCTTTGGACTCGAGCCAGCGGAACGTGCCGCTGTACATGCCGTCGCCCCGTGGGTCCAGCTTGAGATGCTGCGGCGTCGGAGTCTGCGACGGGGCTGCCTCTGACGACGCAGCCGCTGGAGGTTTCTCCTTGGCCGGTCGTTGGCGCCGAGTCTTCTTGCCCATGGGATCAGGTGGTTGGTGTCGACTGGCAAGACGGAAAGTGAGGCTCGTTTTGCGACCTTTCGGGGTGCGATCTTGCTCGCTGTGTAGCCGGTTTACAGTTTCCAAGCTTACAACTTTATGGAAATTACACACAGTAATCGCATCGTTCAACTTCTATGAAACTGCAGAAATAGACAGCGGTAGCTGCAGAAATAGCCGCATACATATCTCAGCATGTTTACGTGGCCCGCGGGGATTTCAAGGGGGAAAGAGCCCATAGCGAAGAGCTCAAGTCCGAGCCAAGTGATCCCAGCGCGAGCTCTGAGCCCAGAGCTGCTGAAGCAGCCCAAGAGCGTGTGTGTCGTGTCGTGCGTGAGTGTCGTCGTGCCATGGCGGACATGAACCGCCGCAAAGGGGGCGTGCGCTCGCAGCAGAGCTACCTGCAGCAGGCTCAAGCCCAGCAGCAGAATCCGTACCAGTACCAGCAGCAGCTTCAGGCTCAAGCTCAAGCTCAAGCCCAGGCTCAAGCGCAAGCACAGAGCCCGTACCAGTATCAACAGTACCAGAAGCAGCAAGCCAAGGCCCCAGGCTTCCATCCCAATCGCAGTGGCGGATATCGCAGCGCCGGAGTAGCCGCCAGCCGCCCGGGCGCTCAGAAACCCGCCATGTCCGGCGCCAAGATGGGTATCAAGAGCGGCATGACCGTCGAGGACCTCAAGCGGCTGACGCAGAAGCGGATGCAGCAGTCGGGGGCGAGTAATCCAGCCACGCCCAAGACCTCTTCGCCCGAGGGCTTTGGTGCCGCCCGACCGGCCACACCCAAGATCAACATGGCCGTGGTGAACGCCACGTCCACGCCCGCCGCAGCGGCCACTCCTCCTGTGGCCCCCAAGACGGGCATGACGGTGCAGGAGCTCAAGCAGCTCACGGCGCTCCGTGTGGCCTCGCAGAACGTTCCAACACACGCGAGTGAAGTCACCGGCCTCGTGAGCAAGGCGGTGCTCAACAACGCAGCCAAGTCGCACTACCGCGACAGTCTACGCAGCTCTCTGACGCCAGGAAGCACGCCCAAGCGCTCGCACCACACACGAAGCAGCAGCAGCACCCAGTTCGGTCAGTACAGCGGCTTCGGGAACCAACAGAGCGATCTGAGTCGCAGTCACGGAGCCACGGACCTCAGTCGCAGCCATGGACCGTTAGGCTCAGGCTCGTCAGGTGACGTGATCCCTGTGCGTGGCCACCGCAGTCGCTCGCGCAGCTCGCAGCTGCCGAACGTCGCCACGTCGATGGACATGCCCATGCGCTACTCGTACAGCGGGGGCCAGACCCCGGAAGACTACTTCTCGTCGTACGATTTCGGCGGCGGCGGCAACTCGTCGTCTTCTCAAGAAACGGATCCTGGCCGTGCCAGTCTCGACGACGCTGCGGCTTCTGGTCGTAGCTCGTTGCTGCAGTTCCCCGAGGATTCGTTTCCTCCTCCGCCGCCAATGGACGACAGTGGCGGTTTTGTTTCCACCGCGCTGCCGTCTTGGTCTCCTCCGCCGGCGCGAACCAAGCAGCTCAACGCGTCGGCAAGTAGCGGCGCAACGTTCTACAACCAGCAGACATCGTACTACAACATCGCGTCCAAGGATGAAGCAGGTCCGACGAGCGACGCCGGAGCAGGCGCGAGTCAAACACAGGACCAGAACGCCGTGCTGCAACCGCCGCCAGGACTCACGAGACGGCCGTCGATGACGGTGCCCTGGCAAGTGGCGGAGGCGGTGCTCAACACGCCTCAGACGAACACTGGGCGGAAGAAGCTGAAGGACGCGGATGCTGATACCAGCTCGGGCGGACTCAACTCGTCCGCCGCTGAAGCCGCCGCGCAGCTTACGGGTCTGTCGATGCAGTCGTCCACGCGGAGCAGGGGCAGCTCTGGTGCGCCATCGGCGCCACTTTCCAGTTCCCCACCGAACAGCGGCAGCATTCCGCAGGCTGGAGGCGCGACGAGCGCTGCTCGGCGTGGCAGCTTCGGCAATGCTGCCGAGTTCTTCAAGTTCCGCAGACGTAGCAAAAGCCGCCTCGAGCTTGCGCGTGATCTGTCTTTCGGAGACAACGGCGAACTGGGGGGCTACCCGAGCTACGGCGCGGCTGGTGCGATGCCAGGGATTGCCGAGCGCCACGGGGACGCCGAAGATGGCATCCATGAAGACTCAGCGTCGGACGCGAGCTCATCGACTTCAGCTAACGATGAATCCAGCTCGCAGGACTACACGGACGAGGACGTTGTGCAGGTGACTGGCGGCTACGATGACACGGCCGAGATCTCGGGCAACTTCGTCTCGTTCTACAACGCGGCACGCCAGCAACAGGGCGGGCTGTCGGCCTTGTCCATCCCTCCGCCGCCGCCGCCGATGACGGACGACGAGGACGAGGTGTCGACGACGTCGTCGAACAAAGGCAATGGCTTGCCCATGATGAGCCCGAACGGCGCGCGTCTCCGCAAGGTGGCAGAACTGGCACGACGGGGCAGCCTGAGCAGCGAGGACAAGACGCGCGCCAAGGACGAAATCATTCAGAGCTCACTGGGGATCGGCGCGAACAACGCGGCGCGCCTGCTGTCCACGAAGAAGGAAGACCGAGGAGCCCGCGTGCCGGCGACGGCCCCGTCGGTGAAGGCGCCGCCCGGATTCTTGGCGCCGCGCACGACACCCAAGGCCTCTGGCAAGAAGATGCTGGCTCCTGGGTCTGGCATCGTGCGCACGAGCACAGCCGAGCGATTGACGACGTCCAGCACGTCTGCCGGAGTGGCCGCTTTGCAGACGGCAGGCAGCAGTAGTTTGGAGGAGCGACTTGCCGCTGCAGCGCAGCGAGTGGCCGAGTGCGTGGGCAAGGGCGACATGGCCGGATTCAAGCAGGCGATGGACGACCTCGACTGGCTTCGCAACGAGGCCAGCAAGCTCATGCGCGGGTGAGTGGGAGTGGCGTATGAGGTGAGTGAGTGACACAAGCGTTAGTAGAGCAGCAAGAAACCACAACGACGAATCAAACGGCGTAGCTATCGAGACGGAGCAGCCTCCGTTTCCACAGCCAGCAGCCAGACAGCAGGTCTCCCGGCCCGACGTACCAACAGCATAAACAGCAAGACACACTAGCAAGTTCCCTTTCGTGCAGTCTTACAGCAAGATCTTGTACTTCTCCGTCGACGGCACGTGGTTGACAGCAAGACGCCCATCGTACGACATGGACGCGAACAGCCACGCGTCTCCGCCGGCAGCCCACCGCGCGGCGTACACGGCATCTTCGTGCTCTTCCACTCGACGGATGAGCGTGTCCGCCACCGCAGCGCCACCCGCCGTCTCGTCCATAAGATCTCGTTCATCCAGCTCGACAAGTGGAGACGACGAGATGGACGAGACGCGCCAGAGCGCCAACGTCGCGTCCGAACCGCCCGACAGAACGAGCTGGTCGTGCTGCGGGTGGTACTGCATGCTCCAGACCCAGTGCGAGTGCGCTCCAAACGCCAGCAGCGGCTTGCCAGCATGGCGAAGGTCCCAGAACTTGAGCTTGCCGTCGTCTCCTCCAGTAGCGAGCGCGTACGGCTTGTTCGGGTTGAAGTCCAATGACAGCGTCGCGCTCGGGTGGGCGTCTTCAACGCTGACGCTGTCCTGCTTGGCCCGCAAGTCCCAGGTCCGCACACTGCCGCCAAGAGCAAACGCCAATTGCGAAGCGTGGTGCGGATCCCAGGCCAACGCACTAGCCCCCCTCTTCGTGGTGGCACGGAGCATGGAAACATCCAGCTCCAGCTTGTCCTGCGGCCCCAGAGCGCCCGCGTCCAGCTGCCACGTCCGCAGCAGCGTCTCGTGCGCCGAGGCCAGCGTCGGCGTGTCTGCTGTTGCGTCCCAGGCGACTCTACCTCAAAGAGAACAGCACACTGTCAGTCCCAGTTCAACTCCCCCACTTCTCTCTCCTGCTCGTACTCGGACACTGGCAGTTTCTGCGCTGGAAAGGCCGCGACCAGCTCCATCTCTTGGGTCGTCGCGGCTCCTTCTTCCTCGTCTCCCAAAGGAGCAGCGTCCTCAGCGTCTGGCAACCTCCAGAGCGAGGCTTCGGCCGCCTGGCCGCGCTGCTTGCCGCACGTGACCAGCAGCCTCTGGTCCTGCGGACTCGGTGCCAGACTCAGAACCTCTCCGGGGTGACGCAGCACTTGGCGCGTGGTGACGAGGCTGGCGTCGTCGCTCACTTCCACCACATGAACCTGGTTGGGCTGGTTCAAGCTGCTGGTGCCCACGAAGAACTGCGCCTTGTCCTTCTGCGCCAGCACAGGCTCCAGCGTCCTGACCTAGTATACGTGCAACGTAACCCATGTATCATCAGCGTCGTAACCCTCTACCCTCTTCGGAGCCGTAAAGTATCTTACCTTGGTGCCCAAGCTGAAGCTGCACGCGCCGCCCCCAAACATTTTTTTATAATTCAAACAGAATTACCAAAACAATGTATTCCCAAATTATAGTCCTCGCAGTACAAATGTCGCTCGCCTTCCTGGGCAACAAGTCGTTCCACCCGGCACGCAAGGACAACCAGAAGCGCGTATGGGTGGCGGAGCAGGCGGCTAAGGAGAAGGAGCAGCGTGAGAGGGACAAGGCCAAGGAGGTGCGCAAGGCTGCGGAGGCCTTGCAGGCTCAGCAGGCGGCGGCCGCGGCTGGAGACGTCGACGCAGCTCGACGAGCAGCCACTCAACAAGTTAATTTTCTGTATGCAGCGCCCCCGGGGCTGCCAGAGACTAAAAGTGAGATAGGGCAGAGTAGTACGGAGGACGACGAGGCGGTGCGCGAGTTCCGGCGGAAGGTAGAACGCAGGGGAGAGCAGCGGCCGCTGGAGCGCTACGTGGGGCGGAGGGCCGAGGACCCGCTGACGCTGAAAGACCAGGTAGAACGCTTTCCGGTGCTGAAAGATGCGCCCGTGGAAGGCAAGTACACGGAGGGTATCAGTGTCAGCTTCAAGCCTGTGGGGCTACGGCTGCGCAACGTGCGCTGTCTCCGCTGCGGCGACTGGGGGCACAAGAGCGGAGACAGGGAGTGCAGACTCCGAGACCAGAACACCAATGATGCGTCCAGGCAGCGGTGGGAAGACCCGGTGACGGAAATCAACAAATTGAAGGCCAAACAGAAGCTCGTGTTCAGGAGAGGGGCCTTGCCGCTCGAGATGCAGGACGCAGGGGAGCAGTATGAGATCTTGCAGTCAGATGACGGTGAGGGTGGTCATGTGGTGACGATGTGAAGTGTTGTTGGCGTACTGACGCTAGTGGTGTGTTTGATCAATGGCAGATGAAGCTGAAGACGCGTACTTGGCTGGCCTGTCCGATAAGCAGAAGAGGAGGCTGAGGAAGAAGCTGAAGAAGCAGGCGCGTGATGATAGCAGCAGTAGCAGCGACTCCGACACGTCTTCCCATCGTCATCGCGCCAAGAAGAGAAAAGCGAGCAAACACAAGCACAAGCATCGCTCTAAACGTCGGTCTGAGGATGAAAGAGACGGCAGTTCGCACCACAAAAGGTCGTCGGGGCATCGAGATGAGTCGCCATCGAAAGGCAGACATCGCATCAACACCAGACGCTCGCGGTCGCGTTCACGATCGCGCAGAAAGAGCCAGGACCCGGAGTGGTGAGGCTTTTCCAGGGTGACTCAGGTACAAGCCTCATCAAGACAGAAACAGCTCAAAACTGCAACAAGAAACTTGTTATCCGCAACAAATGGAGCCTCGCAGCCAGCCAAAGGCAGTCTCATCAAACGCTACGGAAGCGGAACCCCAGTAGCCGAGTGCACGGCAATCGAGACGCGAGCAGTAGCGCGGGGAACGGCCGGAACTGCGCTATTATGCACTGGTGGACCCGTAGGTGGCACCCGAGACGACAGCCATTCCTGAACCCATGCCCGAGGCAGGAGAACGGCTTCACTCCATGCGCGCGTACCGGGTTACACCACAAGAACACAAAGGTTACACGCTCCATTAGACCAGTTTCCATGGACCTCCGGGACGGTAAACCTTACCTGTCCTCCATAAGAGACTGGCACAGACCGATAGCCAACACAGCAGCGATGATCGCGGCGCCTTCCCCGGCGCACGCTCGCACCGCAGTATCCATGCACTGCACCGACTGCGGAAGCTGGACGTGCTTGATCGAGACCGCAATGAGGTACCAAATGATGACAAGACCCGCGACCAAGTCTTGGCCGTAGCGCGAAGTCAGCAGCCCCAGCACGATGACGACGCAGAGATAGGCCACGTAGGTCGTCAGGGTCAGGAAGGCGTGGTTCGAGTGCTGCATCGACATTGCCAGCTCCGTGAAGGCGATCGTCGTGACCCACGCGAAGTACGTCGAGATGGGGACTTCGTTGCACAGGTACAGGATCCAGTCGAACGGCCCAGTCTCGCGCGCGTTGCGGTCATTCACGGCGTACACGTAGAGAACCAGCAGCGCCAGCCACAGCGCGAAGATGAGCACGGTGGACGCGTACACGTGACCCGCGGCGTACAGGAACACCCAGATGATGTTCAGGATGCACGTAGCCCCAAAGCACAGACGCAGCTGCGCAGGCTGGTTGGCGTCCGCGAACATGGAGTATCTCGGGGCGAACACGTCCACCACGACAAGCACGGCTTCCAACGCGTAGACGAGAATCCACATGACAAAGGCGTAACTCGCAGGCGTGATGAGCGTCTCGTAGTCGCGCGCCACTCGGACGAAGTGCTTGGCGTAGTAGATGTTGACGACGGCTTGCACTGCGAACAGCGCGGCGTTCATCAAGGCGAACCACGTGCCTTCCATGGCGAGAACTCGAGTTGGGCGTCGAGGGAGTGGCGAGTCGAAAAGCAAAGTGGCTGATGCAAGTGTAAGGTCCCAACAGGGTGGAGAAGGCAAGGAAAGAAGCCCAACGGGTTGATAGCCATTGTCTCGACTGCAACACGAGACAAGAGCTTGAGAGCTTGAGATGCAGCTGCTGCTTCTCAGGGTGCCTCACACCGTCCCATACACAGTGAATCCTACTTGTTCGTCGCTCGAGGAAGTCCCGTCATCGCTACTGCGCACAAACTACAAGAAAGTCAGCCATGTGGTACTACCAACTTCAACGTAGGGCTTACATCTTGCAGAAAGAGGCGTAGGCAGCGGATGGCGTCGATGATCAGCACCAGCAAGAAGACGGACTTGACGACGGTAGCAGCAGTCTGCAGCCTCTCGACGGTCTCGTGAGTGTCTCCATTGAAGCTGCCCTTCCTGTTGGCCAGACCCACGATGAACCACGTCGCCATGAGAGCGACAACCGGGTCTCGACCGTGAAGGTACGCGCCGAGTGTCATGGCCAGCATCCCGCCCATGAGCTGGGCGTAGATGGCGAAGCTGAAGTAAGTCCCGTAGAGATACTGCACTTCGTCGAGAAGCCCAAACAACACGGCGCCAGTTAGCCACGTGAAGTAGAGGCGCACCGACATTTCTCCAAGAGAGAAGACGATCAAGTCGAACGCAGTTCTCGGCACTGGACACTGACGACCGAGCACCAAGTAGAACGGCAGCGCCCCGCTCCACACCACCACGAGAGCGATGAAGGCCAAGTGTCGTCGCTCGCTGTGCACTAAGCTCATCCAGCTAGTGACAGCGATCGCCAGGAGAGGTAGTGCCAAGCTCAAGAAAAGACGCTCCCGAGATCCGGGAGCGGAATAGCGCTCGACGAAGCTGCCGACGGTCGTCTTGGGGCCGAACGCGATGGCGACGGTAAAACACAGCACGAGCGGGAACTGCACGCAGATCACATAGCTTGGTGGGGCCAGTAAGTTGTAGAGTTCCGGCGATGTGGCACGGTCCCGGGTATCGGACTCGAAGGCGTCCGGGGCTGTGGCCACCGAGACAAACGTCTTGAGACAGTCAGCGCTCAGCAGAATTTGCAGCGTGAGCAGCATGGCATCGAACGACATACTCGAGTAGTACTGTGGGAATGTGGCTACAGCGAGCGAAAAATGAGATTGAAGCAGCGCACCGCTAAGATCCTGGTGTCGCCATACTGTCGAATCCAGGAGATGGGCTATCAGGTTGACGTGGCACTGGTAGCCTTGAGAATTGAGAATGTTCCATAGTCGGCGTCGTCCCTTCGGACAAATTGAATACAGGCGCAAGTTAATGTAGCCGCAATAGCTACCGGTAGCGCAAAAGACTTGAGTCTGGAGACCTCTAAACGGATAAAGAGTCCACAGCTCAAGTGTGAAAAATGAAAACGTCTGCATTCTCATAGAATCCCAAGTCGAGAAATGATCGATGAAATTTTATTATTAACTCATCGTCGTCACTTCCGGTCTCAGCTGTAAAGATTCACACCGAACCGTAGACACCGTTGATTTGCTCGCTGCTTTCGGGCGAGGTGCTGCTGCGCGGCACGAGCTGAAATTAATTAAGCAACAGTTAGCATCATTCCATCGAAGCAGACAACCACAAGACCACAAACCTTCGCCAAGAATTGGTAAATGCCTCCGCCCGCGTCGATGTACTTCTCGAATGTTGAAGAAGTATCATCTTCGAACGTATTTCTTCTGTTTGTTGTTGTTTGATCAGCCCCGCAAGAAACCAAGTTGTGATCCACAGCACGGCTGGATCTCGACTTCGAGCGTAGGACCCAACGGCGCACAGAAACAAAATCGCCATCAACAGTACATAAACAACGTAGCTGAAGTACACACCGTTGTACAGCTGGAGAAGGTTGAGAAACTCGAAGAACAGAGCAGCATTGATCCAGGAGAAAGCAAGACGCACAGACAACTTGGCCAGTGCGTAGATGGCCAAGTCTTGAGCACTAAAACGCGGTGTTCGCTGGCCGTCGCTTTTCAAGTTCATGTAGTAGTGTCGTGTCCCGATCCACATCATCCCAAGCGCGAAAGGGCCAAATAAACCCGGAGACCACCAACGAGCATGTATTCCCCCAAAAATACGATAGCCTCGATGACGAAAAAGACAGCAACGAGCAGGAGCACGACCAGAAACCCATCCGACAACGGGTCCATGCGGTCGATGAGGACCGAAACACTTGAAATTGGGCCACACTCACTCGTCAAAAGGCTGCACGCCAGAGGAAACCACACGCGATACACGTAGTTCGGAGGTGCCAACAGATTGAACATTTCGTGTGATTCCTTGCTGTCGGCATCATCTGGCGAAGCGTGACTCCGACTTTCAGCCACGAAGAAGAATGCCAGAGCACAATACACGTGCGGGAAAATGCTCGCACCAAAACGCACCGCCTCATCCGAGATCCACATCTTCTGGACCGCGTGAACTCCTGCACACCTGACTAATGGGCTCGAAATGAAAGAGAACAAAACGGACATCGCGTGATTGATGGCAACACACTCAACCAACAGACTGGGCTTTAGGAATGCCAATGCTGCAATTGCGTATTGTAAGGACCGTACAAATTGCGAGTTCCAAGCCATGAATCGTTCTCTGGCGAATCCTCAACGTCGCTAAGATATATGTGAAATATAATTCGAAGTAGTTGCGCGCGACAACATTTGCGCAATGAAGGCAGTCGGAGGTCGGCTCTTGCTCGCCCGCTTAAGCATCTTTAGCCTCGGTCCTTCGTCCACAGCATTTAGAGAATTCAAGTAACTATCTTCAACGATAAACGTACAGTTCAAAACCAGGGCGGACCATTGTATAAACAAACGAAGACTTCGCCTACGCTAGGCACCACAGTATGGCTTTATACCGTTCCGTACTCCGCTGTCGTCTCGAACACAAATGGCTTGAAGAACTCGTCGCTAGCACTGGGAACCCTTGCATTGCTGCAGCACAAAGCAGCCATTAACAGCGTGAGTACAACAACCACCAACAAGAGCAAAAACGAACACAACAACTCACGATTTCCAATGCACCACGTAGACGTATCGAACGCTGTCAATGAACACTAGAATCGGGAACACGGGCGCCACGACGAGAGCAACAGCCCGCAGCTTGTCGAACACGTCCTGAGTAGCTCCTGGGAACGTCGCGTGTTTGAAGATGAGGCCGACCAGCGCCCAGGTGACCACGAGCCCCACCACCGGATCTCGTCCGTGGACGTACGTGCCGAACGCCAGCACCAGCAGCGCGCCCAGCAGCATCGCGTAGACGCTGAAGCCGAAGTAACCTCCGTGCAGATACTGCACCACGTCGGCGAGTCCAATGATGACGTCGGTGCTAAGCCAGCCAAAGTAGAGCCGCACCGAGAATTCGCTGCAGAAGTAGTAGACCCACGCCTGCGAGTACCTGGGCGTGGGGTGGCGCACCACGAAGAGGTAGAGCGGTAGAACGGTGCACCAGAGCACGGCCAGTGCGAAGGTGGCCATGTGCACCCAGCTGAACCAGAAATCGAGCGCCACCCACGCCATGTTGGCCATGCACGACAGCTGGAACCACTGGCGCAGGAAGCTAGGGTCCTCGGACGTCAGGTAGAAGCTGTAGGTCGGGTAGAACCGGTCGGTGACCACGGTGACGCCCAGGAAGAGGTATATGGGCACCCAAATGTAGAATACGTAGAGCGCCGGCGCCAGTGGGTTATTGGGCGTGAGTGTGGAGGCCATGGGGGTCGCAGAGGGCGCTGGAACGAGGGATCCGCTGCTGTCACCGGCTCCGGGGGCTGCGTGGTGGGCTCTGGAGGGCGCCCAGGAGCCCTCAGGTGCGAACAGGAGGACGCCAATGACGACGGCCATCTGCACGAGGAAGAGCACGACGTTGGCGCAAGGCAGGTGCCTGCCTGGGGTCGGCGGATCCATCATGGACGAGGAGCTCGCGGTCGCGGAAGAGAAGTTATGCTCGAGATGCAAGGCGCGCGTGTGATTGGCGAAAATTCGAAATGGACGTCGGGGATTGGAGCAATATGGATTTCTGAGTCAAAAGCAAGATGGATACACTGGTACGCAGAATAACAGCAGACACCGTGTGGTGGGCGCTCAAGCCATTGTCACGAGGCGGATGGAGCCGTACTCGTTGTCCTTGGTGGAGGCTTGCGAGAGTCTGGACAGACGTCGTGGGCGTGGAGACAGCGGCTTGGACGCGCTGGAAAGAGGCGAATCACACGCCAGCAGCACAAGTTAGCGAGGTGTTAGTGGCTTCGCTGGGCGAACGAGAGCAGCCTCCGTACCAGTTAAACTCGATGGCCCAGTAGCTGCACGACACGAGCGCCATAGCCACCAGAACTCCCGCCCCGAGCGTCGCAGCCGCCTGCACCTTCTCGAACTCAGCAAAGACGGCGCGGTCAAAGCCGGAGACGTCCTTGGAGGTGACGCCGACGAGCGCCCAAGCCACCACGAGCGCCATGATGGGGTCGCGGCCGTGCGAGAGCCCCGAGAGCGCCGCCACCAGCAGCACCGCCAGCAGCAAGAGGTACGTCGTCAGCGGCAGGAAGTCACCGCCGTGCTTGAGCTGGATCGCCATCGTCCAGCCCACCACGGCCTCCACCGTGATCCACGCGAAGTAGAGCCGCACGCAGAGCTCGCTGCACAGATACTCGTGCCAGGGCACCGTCTGCACGTTGCGCTCGTAGCTGGCGAACACGTAGAGCGGCAGCAGTGTGAGCCATAGCAGCGACACCAGGACGCAGGCGGCCACCACGTCGCCGCTGGCTAAAGCGATGCACCAGGCCCCGTTGGCCACGCACGAGGCAGCGAAGCACAGCCGCAGTACGTTGGGCTTGGACGCCGAGTCGTAGAGTGACAGCCCGGCGTACGACACGTCAGTGATGAGCAGGATCATGCACAACAGGTAGATGGCGTTCCAGATGGAGAAGGCGTAGCTCGCAGGCGTCAGTAAGGAGTCGTGCTGCGCGCGCACGGCAGCCGAGCCGCCCAGCGCCAGCCCCACGCACGTCAGCAGCGTCTGCAGTCCGAAGAAGGCGGCATTCACCCACGGCAGCCTCGCCGTCTCCCGCAGCGTCGCGTACAGAGTCGCCATTCGATGAAGTTACGCGTCTCTGCCTTTCCTGGGGTTTTCGAGACTGAAGCTGCGGTGGCTGCTTGAAGTTTTAGGTTCTGTTTTCTGCTTGGAGCAGTATCCGATTAGGGAGGTGAAGAGGTCATGTTGGCAAAATTAGGCTTGGGCTGCGCTTGTAAACGTAGCTACAGGGGTTGCTGCGTTGGAGACCTTCAGGGCGCGGTGGTGCCGTAGTCGATGTGCTGCGCGGTCTTGTCGCTGAAGAGCGGAGCGCCCGATTGCAGCGCTTGGAATTGCCTGTCAAATGAGAGAGAAAAGGTTAGTTGGCTGGTAATAATGGCAGAGCCGCCAATTAGCGCGACACTCACGTCTTGGGGGCCAGCAGCTTGTGCGCGATGGAGATGATGATGAAGGCGGCGACGATGGCGGCGCTCTGCGTGGCGCAGGCGCGGATGTTCATGGCGATGAGCTCGACCTTGGCCTCCAGCGTAGTGCTCTTGGTGGCGAGGCCCACCAGCGCCCAAATAGCCACGAGTCCGAAAGCCACGTCACCCTGGTAGATGACGGCGGACAGCGTGGCCACGGCCAGCAACGCCAGCAACGCCACGTAGGACGTGAGCGAGAGGAAGTCGCCGGAGAAGTATTGCGCCGAGACGGCGAAGCTAATGAGCGTGGCTGCGCAGGTCCAGGCGAAGTAGAGGGTGACGCCCAGCTCGCTCAGCATGTAGCGCTTCAGGTCGAAGCCCAGGTCGGCGCGCTGCGTCACGATGTGCATGTAGAGCGCCAGCAGCGAGAGCCACAGCACCACAAGCGTCACTGTGGCCACGTTGACGAACTCGTTGGTGAAGAAGACGATCCAGGCCATGTTCATGAGGCACGACACAGCGAAGAGCGTGCGCAGCGCCGTCGCGTTGGCCGCGCCCGTGTAGAAGGAGGCCGAGGGCACGAAGCAGTCTGTCACGACGGTGCCGGCCAGACACAAGTAGATCAAGCCCCAGATGCTGAAGGCGTAGGGCGCCGGCGTGATGAGCGTCTCGTAGCGGCGCGACATGGGCCCGATGCTGCGTGACGAGTGGCTGTTCACGACGATCTGGAGCACGTAGAGCGCCAGGTTCACCCATGAGAGAAGCATGTCGACGCGAGGATACAAGTGCGCGTTGCAGCGGAGTTTCGAGAATGATGACGTGCGGACTGTGCAGCTCAAGATAAATCGTAAGGAATTGCGCTAAAATCGAGGATTGGATCGGCGTCTTCATCAAGACGAACACCGATGAAGCTCGTGCTTCAAGCCAATTGCATCGGCTTCCACTGTCTCGGTGCTCTTTTCGGCTTAGATGAGGTCCAACATCTTCACCTCCCATTTGTCATTCATCATTCAAAAGCGGGTGATGAGCGGGGCGAACTGCTTTTTAGCTAACTTACTATTGTAGTATCTTACTACCGCCTCACACGGTGCCCGAGTAGAAATGACGTGAGCGCGTGTGGCGGCGCACCGTTGGCGTCCTGTGGCTGTGCATGTCGAAGGCCATAAGGTTGCAGAAGATGGCCAGCTCCTCGCAGCCGAGCGCCAGCGGGGCCTCGTGCAGACTCGTGGGCAGGAACAGCTCCGTGCCGAGCTCGGGTTTCACCGTCTTGGCCTCGCTCCTAACGAAGACGCTGCTGGTGGCTGCAGCCTCGACGGTGCGCGGCGACCCGCTGGTGCTCGCGTTGTCGTCCTCGGACGAGGTGACAGACTCGCAGGGGGGCGCCGACGGACGTTTGGCCTTGCGCTCGGAGCGCTGCATGCGCTTCTTGCGGTCCAGCTTCTTCTGATTGAGGTTGGCGCGCTCGCGGTGGAACTCGCAGAGCTTGTGCAGCCGCCCGTTGCGCTTGATGGCCTGCAGGTTCTGGCACTTGCCTGTGCGGTAGCCGCAGCGCGCCGGCAGCACGGTGCCGAACGGCGTGTTAGTGAGCAGCGTCGTGGCAGTGGTCGTTCTTGTCGAGGGCCTTTTGGCGGTGGAAACGCGCGCAGCTCGACTTGGGGGCTTCCTGGCGGCCGTGCGAGGCTTTCTGCCGTGGCCGGCCTCGTGTGAGGCGGGGGCGAACAGCAGCCCCAGCTCTTCCTCCGACAGCGAGGTGGCGTCCAGCATGGTTCCTCGCTGCGGTTTCTCGGACTCGACGAAGTGTTGCGTCGAACGACAAATCCTAAATGGAGTGGGGTGCCTCGATTGAAGCGCGAGCAGCTGCATTGGGTGGGACGCTCTTGACAGCGGGTGGGCTACAGCCAGGCTATCGACGATCATAGACCGAGCTGCATCATCCTGCACAGGACCTGCAGTGCTCTTCCTGGACAGGTGGGACTATGGCCGGCGCAGGAATCAAGCCGCAGGCCGAGCGACAACCGAATGCGCTGCCGACAGCGCGAGCACGTGCTGGGACGTTAGACGATGAAGGCTCCTTTCGCAGGCTACATCGCGATCAGTTGCGGTTGTCCTTCAAGTGGCCCGAACGTCTCGAACCGATGGCGCCGACAGCGTTGCAGGATAGCTAACTAGTCGCTCACGGGGCTGAAGTTGAGCCGCTGCAGCACTTGAAGGTCTCTTTCTGCGGAACAAGTAACAAGTTGCTGACGACGACGTGCTCGACTTCGGCTGCGGCTGAAGCAAGTCGCCCCGACCTGACGAAACAAGCACGATGGACTCACGCTGGAATGACCGGTTGGACACCGCAGCGCTGCGAGTCGCAGTGCGACCGGGCTGTTGTCCGAGTACAGTATCCTACTCGTGCCGGATTTATTCCGATCAGGCTTGAAGCCTTGAGCTTAAGGTGGATGTCAGGAAGAGCCTCGTTGCCGGAGTATGCAAATGCTTCATGGGCAATGACAGCACCTAGCCATTATGCAGGGAGGCACTTGCTCGTGTGTGCATTATGCAGACAGGCTCTTGCTCGTGTGTGGATACTTGGTGACAAACTTCTCGGAGTTCGAGAGATCCATCGGATCGACGTCGCCGGTGGTGCCGTCCTTGGTTGCGCACCGAGGTTCACGTTGCAGAGCTTGACAAAAGTGTAATCAGGCCGAGCTGTCACGAACGTCGACAGCGGTGGACTTGCATTGCGATCAAGTGGAACCGCTGGATTGCAGCGAGCAGTGCATACTGCAAACCGCAGAGTCAACCGATGGACGTGTACGGCAGCTTGTCGCCCGTTGTTCGTGCTTTTGTGGAGTGAGAGCTTCACCAAGCCTGGGACTCGTTTCTACCAGTTCAGCATCCGCCATGAATGCCGACCATTTTGTGCATGAAAGCTTTCAGTCCACCCTCATGCAATCAAAGCGCAAGTCTTGGATTTGGTCGATTTTTGGTCGATTTAAACGCTGCAACTACGAAGGGGCCATCGCCGAACCCGCCACTGCTGGCGTTGACGCTCGTGACTCCGCGAATTCACCTACTAGCTGGATCAGCGCATTCGCACAGTGTGGACAGCTCTCGTCTTCCTCGTCGAACGCAGTTAAATCCTTCCGAAACGGTTTGCGGCACTGCTTGCACTTGAATGCCATCTCTGCTGCTGCTTGCTGGCGGTGGTCGCTCAGCTCGAAATGACATTCGCTGCAATCAAACCAGTGGTTGCAGCACGGAGCTTGGAAAGATACCTGCGCTCGAAGTCAGTGAGAATGCTAACGGAGGGCCATTGCATGCCACTAACCTGGACGTTGGGAATGTGCTTGCACATGCTCAGACAAAAGCAAAAATGAATGTATTTTTTACGCTTGTGTATTCCGGAATCGCTATTCTGGTGCATGCGATGGTGATGGCACTCAATGCATGCCCTCCCGTCTTGGCTTTAAAGCTGAATTTGCAGTGAGCTGTAAATATGGCGTCAGCGCTGATGGCATTCGTGCAGGGCCTTGGAGCCGAAAAGCAAGATCAAGACACTGCTCAACCCGAGAAGGAGGTGCCGACGCGAGACGATGATGAGGTCGACGAGGCGGACGAAGAGATGTTCGGTGACAGTGGTGACGAGCAGGACCCACCCCAGAAAGCACCGACGTTGTTAGATGTCGCCAAGCAAGAAGCTGCGCCGTCGTTGATGGACATTGCTAAAAGTCTCGAAGTTGAAGTGGCACAACACGGAGATGACCGACTCAAGCCTACACTAGCGACACTGGCAGCAGAAATGAACCAAGAGGAAAGCGCACGTGAAACAAGTAAAGCTCAGGCCGACAAAGTGCAACGTGCACTGGATGCAACGAGCTCTGAAGTCAAGGCAGAGCGAGTTGCCCAGCGCAACGAGAAGGTTGTGTCTGGATTGAAAGCTGTCGTGGCAGAGCAACAGCAACAGTACGAAGACGACGAGTTCGAAGATGACGCTGCGAGTGTTCGAGCGGCCGCAGAGTCGCTGGCTGCCAGCGTAGCGAAGGCGAAGTCTGTGGGTCATCGCTCACCCACTCGAGCGCGCTCAAAGCCTCTGAAGAAAGGTCCGACGTCCAGCCAATCCATGAGCAAGCTCAAGATGCAACGAGCGATGCAGGACAAGCTCAGCGCTTTCCAGTTCCAGCAGCTATCGCTCACCCAGCGACGGCTCTTTCTCGCGTCGCTAGCTCAACCGAGTAACAGCAACACCCAGAAGCCGAAAAAGCGAGTCGCCAACAGAGAAGCGTTGAATGAACTTGCCAAAGACAAATTCACTCGGGCTCGCCAGAAGCAAAAGCCGCGGCAGGAGTTTGCTCGTCTGGATGACAACCGCCACTGTCGATTCACCCCAAGACTTCACAACAGCTCCAGCAAGAAGACCCTTCCTAGTAGCGATTCCGATGAAGAAGACGGCCCGGGAGGTAAACGAGGTGCCGCTCTACGCCGGAACGAGGATTTCGTGCGCCGTATGGAGGCAGCCGAGCGAGTGCGCCGTGAACAGCTCCGTCGGACGCGTGAAGAAGCTGCGTATCTAGCCCGCGTCGACAAGAAGGAGTGTCCAAGTTGCGGCAACCCGCAATCCTATTCGGAACTCACGCAGAAGCGAAAAAAATGTCCGAACTGCGGCGTCACGTACAAGAACCGCATTGCCTGGGTAAGTCCATCTTTCAGTCTGCATGCAACGGCGTGATCCCTCGTTCTAACGGTTCTGCGTTGTTGTTATCGGGTCTAGAATGACGTCGCGAAAGAGTTTCTTACGCGCATGGAAGAATTCCAGCAAAATTGCAAGGAGAAGCAGCGCGAGAAGCAGGAAGAGTTCGAGCGCCAAGAAACTTTGTCCTGCAGACCCGAGGTGGACGAAGACGTCAAGAAGACGTGGGAAGAAGTGCGCGACGAGTTCCTTGGCCGGCTGCAGCTGGATCTGCAATACCGCGAGACGTCTCGGGCGGCCATTTGGGAGGAGATCCAGCGCGAGTGCTCCTTCTCGCCGCCCATTACGCGCCGCGCCCGTCAGGTATGTTGCCGTCGTCTACGTCAAAATACTTTCTCTAGACTAATTCAATTGTTGCCCTTTGCAGCTTGAGCTGGGAGACTTTGACGATCGGCTCCGACGCGACTTGGACGAGCGTCGACTACGTCGTGAGCAGCTGGCAGCGCGAGCCGAGGCTGCTGCAGCCAGGGAACGCGAATTCGAGCGGCGTAACGCCTCTGGGAAGAACAAGAAGCAGTTCACGCCGTCCATGCCCTTCCAGGAGCGTCTGCGCCAGGACCTCGAAAAGCGTCGGGCTCGGAGCAGAAGTTGAAGTTGAAGTCGTCACAATATATTAATTGCGGGACCAAATTTGCTCTCTTCCTAATCTTTGGACTATTTCGCTTTAGCAATAATGGCAGGAGGCCGCAATGGCGGGCGGCAGTCGACGACGTCTGCGGCACCTGCTTCGCGTCACGCGCCGCCGATTCCCTTCGACCGCAGCCAGAATGAACCTGTGCGTGTGTACCCTCCTGAGCCTGGCCGTGGCGGGCCCCTCTCCGCGCTACAGTCGCTGCAGAACAAGAACGTGGCGGTCGTGGGGGTACTGAGCTCAAGCTCCTCATCCTCGTCAAGCGCCTTCGTCTTCGCCAACCGCCTGATCGGCCGCTGCGTTTTCCGGGAAGAAGAAATGCAGGCCGCCACCACGCTGAAGGAGGCCAGACTGCCTGCCAGTGTTCACCTCTACTATGACGACGTGGCAAGGGTAATCTACCTGCTGGGCGTGGCTCGACCCGAGAGCTTGAGCTTCTGTCCACCGACGCCGACCAAAACAGTGACTCCCAACAGTAGCAAGAACAGATCGGCCGTAAGACGACAGTCGACGTCGGCTGGAGACATTGAAGAGCCGACGCCGCTGAGCGAGACGCGGCGGATGCGCAATGAGCTGGATGCCTGTGAGCGCGAGAAGCTCAAGATGCAGGTGCTGCTCTACTCCAGCTGTCACATGCTGATCGTGATGAAGGAGAACGCGCGTGTGACGACCGACGTGCTGAAGGAGATTCGCGTGCTGGCGGCGGAGAAGACGCAAGTGCAGAGCTTCGTGCCGACGTCCACCAAGCACTCGAAGCGCGACAGTGGGCACGCAAAGGGGTCTTCGTCTTCCACGTCAAGTGGAAACGCGTTTGCTCCTGGTCGCTGCGTGCCGTTAGTGGTTTACGCCGTCCCGGCACCCGACGAGATCGTGCATGTTTCGCTCAAGACGCAAGGCTCTGGGCCCTCACGGTCCGCCACCGTGACGTTCTGCAAGTCACTCGAGACGCGCTTGACGACGCTGTTCCGATCTTTGCGGGGTAGCACCGTTGGCTCGGTCCGTATGCGCGACGCTCTCAGTACCGCGAATCTGAGCAAGGAGCGACGTGTATTCAACGCGGACCCGACGCATAGTGTAGTGGTGGTGTCGAGACGCACCGCCACAGCCGACGGGCGGGCGGAGGCGCAGCTCGAGGAACTTCTGGACGCGTTGCTGGAGGCGGATCTGTCTGCCGACGACGTTCTGAACGACGAGTCGCTGCTGCAACCCCTGGAGGACGATGACATGGGCTTCCAGCGGCTGAACCAGTACGTGCAGAAGTATCTGGACCTGCTCTTCTCGTTCTCGCCCAGCGGCAGCAAGGACGGCGGACGCACCGAGTTGCTGAGCATTTCGCAGTGGCTGAAGGCCTTCCACGGGCTCGTCAAGGGCTACGGCCGGATGGAATCAAAGCGGAGACAAGAAGCGCTGGAGGCTGCTGACAGTGTGGACGACTACACCCCGGGAACTTACTGACTCAACCCCATTGAGCTCGGGCGGTAGGGCAACGTCAGATGGCTACACGCTGTGACGAAAATGAATCATGCTGTATAAGGGTTTTTCGATGCGCGCGGACCATTTTTAATTGAACCAAATTTGTAAAAATACGCGAACTCAGTTTTGACTTGGAATGAGTATCGAATTCTGCTTCGACACCAGATGTCCATCAAACGCATCCTCATTCAAACGTCGAGAAGAACAAGTTTGGGAGAAGGCGCGTCCGGTCGCAGCAGTCCCAGATCTCCGCGCTCGCAGCCAGGTCTCGCCCATCATGTTCCTCCGCTCGCTCTACGGCTCGCGCATGCCCCAGACGCTCCACGTACGCCTCAACTCGCCCGTAATTACCTTAAAGCCCGCCTAATAGCTAATCTTTTGTCCGTCCCTCGTTGCTACAGCCCCGCGTAGATCCACAAGCTTCGAGCTACTGGGAAGAAGACACCGCTAGCTCGCGGGAGATCGCACGCGCCATGGAGGAGGCCGACGCGGCCGACGAACCCGAGGAGGAGGGCAAGAAGAAGAGCGCCGTTCTGGCGGCCGCGCTAGCCGGAGATGAGCACGCCGGCCGCCGCCACTCAGTGCCCAGACTGTCGTCGCAGCTGGCGGCGCTTCTGGGACCTGACGGCCTGGCGCTGGAAGACGTGGAAGGTCTGCGCGTAGAGGATATGGGCTCCTCGCCACTCCACGCGCAGCTGTCGCCCGCCGGCCTCATCTCCATCGCGGCCGCCGACATCGACGAGGCGGCCACCAACAACTCGCACCACGTGCCTCCGGCTAACGGGGAGCTGGATCTGGCCTTCATCCGCTCGCTGCGGCAAGCAAGCACGACTGCTGATGGCGCGGGGGAAGAAGCTGAGGCTCGCAGATCGTCGTAGTACGTTGGGGGCTGACTGGAAGTTGTTGGTGGTGAATTGTGGTGGTCTGACGTTCTTCTGTGTGTACTGCAGTGATGTGAACGTAGCACTCACTCAACTGCTTGGACCTCTTCCCTCGTCGACGTCGGAAGAGTCACCGGTAGACGCTGAAGCTGTGGAGAGCGAGAACAAGCTCTTCTCACTGGTGCGTCGTCATCTCAAGCTGCTGGGCTCGACGTCGTCTGCGACGGCTGAAGAAACTGAATACAACGCGGCAGAAGGCCAGAGCAAATTGCGCTTCTTGTCGCTGCTTCGTCGCATCAACGAGCTCCGTTCGCAACAAGTCGAAGTACGTTGGTCTTGGATGTTTAACCATTGAGCGTTGCTACTAATGCTGTGTAATGTGAATGTAGCAGACCGAGAGCTGGGATGGTGTACCGTACCCTCAGATCATCGCACTCCCGACGTTCAAGTATCAATTCCGCGAGCACCACGACGCTGACAACCAAACGGAGGAGGACTCCGAGGTTAATAACACGGTTTGTACGGTGTGCTGTGACGAGTTCGAAGCGGAGGAAGAAGTGCGCGCGCTGCCGTGCCTGCACTTCTACCACCGCGAGTGCATCGATCAATGGCTCATGTACCACCGCCAGTGCCCGATCTGCAAGCACGTCGTTGCCGTCTATTAGGCCTCGTGCCCTAACGCGCATCGCGCGCACTATCCTTCTCCATCTTCGCTGCTTGTGCTCTCGTTATGCATCACAGAAAAAATGTTCATGTCAAAACTCATCAATGCATGGATTCGTTCACGGGTCTTTTAGTCTTCGGTGCTTTCACCGCATCAAGTACAACTACGCAAACTCCTTAGTGATCTCCCCCTAGTCTTAGTGATCCAAGATGCGCAGGTTACCCGTCACCACCTTGTTTTCTAACACTGTTCCATCCGGCAGGTCAATGTGAGCACCTTCGTTCGCAACAAGAATCACCGTTCCCTATGGGTAAAAAACAAAACAAAATAAAAAACAAAAATTAGTTTTTGCAGGAAAAATAAAAAACATAAAAAGCACGACACTTACCTTCAGTGTGATGTTGCAGCCAAACTTAACGTCGCCGGCGACCGTGAGGTGGTCTAACTCCGTGATGTTCGGGATGCCGTGCTCAAAGCGCGCCAGGTATTCCTTGGCGCTCTGGAACTCCAGACCAAGCTTCACAATGGGGATCGTAGGCGTGGTCCGCGCCGGGTTCATGATCAGGCTACCGTGCTTGATCTGGTACAGATTCGACTGCACGAGGAAGAGGTCCGACGACGACTTGACGGGCAGGAAGCGCGAACGCGGCACCTTGAGGCCGATGAAGTTCTTGAAGAGGTGGATCGCCTCACCCGCCGCCGTCTCCAGCTGCACGACCTTGTGGTTCTTCACGTTGCGGAACGTGACCAGCGGCTCAATGTCGATGAGGTCCTGCGCCACCAGCCTTTGGATAGCGCGTAAGTTGACCCAGAGGTTGTTCGTGTTGAACGTCTCGAACTTGTTGATCGCTCGGAAGTCGTCCATGTGCTCCGGCGGCACCTGGCTCGCTTCCAGGAGGTGGGGCTTGTCCTTGTAGCTCACCAGCGTGCCTCCCTGGACATCCGCGCGGGTCTTCTCGGTCACTTCCATCACGAACTCCGAGTCCTCGTTGACCATGTGGTAGAGCATGTCCAGGTTCACCGTGGCGCCCAAGTTGTCCACGTTCGAGATGAAGATGTACTCCTTGCCCTGGTTGATCAGGTTTTCCAGCAGCCCCGACTCAAACAGCGCGTTGTAGACGTCGCCGTGGCCTGGCGGGAACCACTTTTCACGCGTCAAGCGGTCGTACTTGGTGTTCGGCAGCGGCAGCATCGTCTCTTTGATGATGAACGGGTAGCAGCTCTGGTTGAACGTGTGGATGCTCAGGTTGTGCATGCGGTACTTGCGGATGATGCGCACAGTCTCCTCGTGCGTGTTGAACGAGTTCATGAGCACAAGCGGCACGTCCACGCCGTACACGCTGTTCAGGTACTGAGACACAAGTTAGTCTTAGCACGCTGCTCGGTATCATCCCAAGCTCTGCAAACCAGCCTACCTCCACTTGGCGCACAGTGAGATCCAGGAACGACAGGTCGTGGCGCACTTCGATGGCGCTCTTGGGGCCTTCGCAGCCCAGCGTGGTGCCCAGGCCGCCGTTCAGCTTGAGGATGACCAGCTTGTCCAGCAGCTCGTGGCGCAGGTTCATGTCGTTGGGGCAGCTCTCCAGCGCCGTGTTGCTCGTGAGCATGCCATTCGTAGGCGGCTTGACCGAGTTCCTGCACGCAAGCCATCGTCCCTGTCAGCCCCCGCGCTCTCCATTACGCACAAAGCCAACTCGCTGCATACCAGTCAATAGACGTCTTCTTGACCTTGGAGTACTTGCGGAAGAGCTTGAGGAAGTTCTTCCGCTGGCGATTGCCCATGAGCTCCTGCGACGCCAGCGCCTACAGCAAGAGAGAGAGAATGAGTCGCTATGCTGCGACCCCTCAGGACATTGTAGCGCACCTCGGCCATCTGGTCGTCCACGGAGAACCGCGCCGGCATGTGCGTCTTGTAGTGCATGGCTGCCTGGTCTCGTCGGGGGAGTGTAGGATTGAACCTGTGTTTTGATCGCGAGCCGCGTCGTGTCCTTGCAGCAGCTATCCCAGAGTTCCAGACCCACATTTGGCACGGTCCACATTGTGTGGTCACACCAAACTCAGATATTTTTTTCGAAAGGTTGGATCGGAGCGACCACGACGCCGGTGCCCAGTGCCACAAAAGAACTCATGGCCTCGCAGCGGAACTCCGGCGAGGCGCGGCCGCTGCTCGCGGGCTCCTCCACCGGCTCGGCCTTCAGCTCGCGGCGTGTGCGCGTCACCCACTGGCACAGCCTTAACGCGCCGCAGTACTACGAGACCGTCTACAATACCCGTAAGGACAACAAATCTTCCGCGTCCCTCGCCTTTCAGCCGACACTAATAACGCTTTGTTTGCAGTGCTCAACTACGCGCCAGCGAGCGTCGTGGCCTTCGGCGGCCTGGCGCTGCTTATCGGCGTGTTCGTGCTCATCCATACGCAGCATCTTGTGGCTACGGCCGACCTGCCGCGCAGCTCGCTGGGCACGACGAGCCCCGTGGTGAAAGCTGCAGCGCCTCCGATCCGCGCAGACGCCAGCAACTGCTCCGAGCTGTGGATCGACCAGCGCGTCGACCACTTCTCGTGGCTCGCAGCGGAGGCTGTTCATCCTACTGATGCCAATTCCACGCCCAGCGGCCTTCCAGCCACGTACAAGCAGCGGTACTTCCTGAACACGCAGTTCTGGGACCCGACAGACAAGAAAACACCCGTGTTCTTCTACACGGGCAACGAGGGCGATGTGACGCTGTATGCCAACCACACCGGACTCATGTGGGAGAACGCGCAGAGCTTCAAGGCGCTCGTCGTATTTGCCGAGCACCGCTATTATGGCAAGAGTTTCCCGTTTGGCGACAAGTACATGGACCACCTGGCCTACCTCACTCACGACCAGGCGCTTGCTGACTACACGGAGCTTATTTATCACCTGCAGAAGGAGCACAACGCTTTAAACCACCCAGTTATCGCGTTCGGAGGCAGCTATGGAGGCATGCTGTCGGCCTGGTTCCGAATCAAATACCCGAACATCATTGCCGGTGCCATCGCTGCTTCCGCGCCGATCTACGGCTTTGCAGGCTTCCCGGATTTCGACGGCCAGACGTACTGGCAAGTGGTCACGCGCGATGCTTCTCCTGCTGTTGGATCAGCCGAAAACTGCGTGCCCAACGCGCAGAAGGCCTGGCCGCTGATCTTCGAGTTGGTCAAGACGGAGAGCGGCCGGGCCACGCTGTCTTCAATATTCAGGTTATGTGAGCCACTGACCAACGAGGATCAGGGCGAGGACCTGGCGATGTCGGTGCTGTTCGCTTTCGACACGCTCGCGATGGGAGATTTTCCGTACCCGTCCAGTTACCTCACGGGCGGAGCAGTGGACCTTCCAGCGTGGCCGGTTCGTGAGGCGTGCTCACATTTGGCGGGCGATTTCCCGTCGCCGAAGCTCCGACAAGAAGAAGCGGACACGAAGTTGCTCGAAGCGCTCCGTGACGCGGCTAACGTTTTCCACAATGCCACGAAGGACCTCACGTGTTTCGAGATCCCGACGTTGTGGGACTACGACGGCATCTGGGACTACCAGTATTGCACCGAGATGCTGCCCCAGGAGACGTATTTCAGCACCAACGGCGAGACCGACATGTTCTGGCCGCGTAAGACCACTTTCGAGGAGATCCGCGCACACTGTCAGCGCGAGTGGCACACGACGCCCGACCCAACTGGCATCCGCGTGAGCTACGGTGACGAATTGCTTCGATCGACCTCCAACATCGTCTTCAGCAACGGCCTGCTGGATCCGTGGAGCAGCGCCGGCGTGTTGCACGCGCCCAAGGACGCCAAGGTGACGATCGTGGAGATCGCCGAGGGGGCTCATCACCTGGACCTGTTCTTCAGCCACCCGAAGGACCCGCCGTCGGTCCTGGCTGCGCGAAAGGTGGAAGTCAAGATGATCCATGAGTGGATCGAAGAGTTTGTAGCGTATAAGTAGGCAGGCAGGCCTGCAGCTACATATTTTGACAAGCAAGCTTGAAACTGAAGTTGAAGTCGCCATGTTGCATCCAATAAAGTACGAATCCAATCTTTATGGTTGGTGTACTGTACACAATTTGAATCCGAGATTGCCACGCGGTCAAACGTGAAGTAAAGAGACTGACGATGGCTCTCTCTTCTCGGCTGCTGGCTGCATGCGGTGCCGCGCTGCTGCTGCTGTCGGTGGACGCTGCCACGCTCAACGTGAACATGAAGTTGGCCTCGACGCGGGTGGCGCTGACGGCCGACGCTCTGGAGGTGGCTGTGCTGGTGACGCCCAAGCAGCCCAAGCTCAAGCAGCTAACGCTCGAGACGCTCGTGGACACATCGGGCGCCGCGGTGCTATCGGGACTGGTGTGTAGTATGCCAATAAAGAAATGTGAGGAGGAGTATGCACTGACAGAGGGTGGTGTGATGTGCTACGCAGACGCTCAAGGGCGACGGCAGCAAGTTCATGACCAAGCTCAAGGGCGACGAGAAGCTGCAGGCCGGCATGTACAAGCTCAAGGTCTCAGCTGTGGATGAGGAGACCAAGGACAGCGCCTACGAGGTGCTGCAGCTCAAGGTGACGACGCCTGTGGAGGTGGCCGCCGCCAAGGTTAACGGCAAGGCGTTCAAGCTGGGAGACAAGCTCCCTGTTAAGAGCTTCAACGCCGCGGCTGATGACTCGCTCCAGCTGGAGGTGGCACTGCAGCAAGCACACGACAAGACGCCCGTGGTGGCGCACCAGGCCTTCCTGCGCTTTACGCACGCCACCGAGAAGACGGAGACTTACTTCGTGCTGACGGCCAACTCGGGCCTGACCCACAGTACAACGCTGCAGTTTGTGGGGCTCAGCAAGAAGTTCGGCTACAACTCGGGCAAGCACCACGTGGAGCTCATCCTGGGCGCGTCCACCTTCGAGAAGGCCATCGTCTGGGACCTGGGCAACGTGGAGCTGCAGCTCGGCGCCGCGCCGGTCGAGACGCCCTCGCCGCTCTACAAGAAGCCGCTGCTGCACGAGAGCGACACGACGCTCAAGGCGCTGCCGGAGATCCAGCACGTGATGCGCGAGGACGACCCGCGGCCGCCTGTGGCCGTGTCGCTGGCCTTTGTGGGCGCCGTGCTGGCCCCGCTGGCCTTCTTCTTGGTGTTTGTGGCGCGTCTCGGCCTGAACATCAAGCGCCTGTTCGAGGGTTCTGTGTTCGTTTTTGGCTGCGTCTTCCTGGCGTCTCTGGGCGGCATCTTGGCGCTCTTCGGGCTCTACTGGCTGGAGCTGACCATGTTCCGCACCCTGGGCTACCTCAGCGTGCTGGGCTCCGTGAACCTCTGGTCCGGCCACTTGACGCTCAAGCGCCTCGCCGAGGCTCCTGCCAAGAAGACCACCAAGGTCGAATAGAGGAGGCGACCGGACGAAGGTGCATTCAGCCTTGTGCTGTCCGAACTGTGGCAGCACTGACTGCAGGACGCGAACGACGTGCACGGATGAAATGAAAATGAGTTTGTGTGCCTTGCTGGGCGTTCCGACTACGAGAATGGTCCCATTGCCCCCGTTGCAGATGAAACCCTCGTTCGACTCTGGTCTACTTAAGTAACTCGTTGTCAGCGCTCTCCAGATGATTTGGTCGTCTGCAGCGGCTGTGAGACGCCTCACATTTGGTCGCACGTGGCAGACACCGCCGGGATATTGCTCGGGCACAAGCCCACGCCGCCCGTGCTTCTCCCACCCCTTTGCACCACGCGCCGCGCGACGCCATTGTCAGCGCTCGGGAACTCAACGCAATGAACTTTGTTGTCCTCGAGCATCCACCGAGCCAGCGGTCCTTTTGGCTCCGCCAGCAAGACTAAAGCGAGCCAAAATGCGTCGTCCCTCCTGCGATGGTGGAACTGCGCTTGTAACGCAGATGTCGCCCATTTTGGTCAACTTACTGACTTCAACTACGGACATACCGGCAACTTTGTGTCGCTCTGACCATTTTCCGTAGAATATTGAAGAAACGGCCGCGGAACTGCCGCCGCCCCGAAGCTCAGCAGCGACAGCAGCGGCACGGGCTTCAAGAGCGCCGCCGCTGGCTGAGCGAAAGGCGCTTCATTCTCGCAAGTTACACGGCCATGAGCAGCCAGCAGCAGCAGTGGAGCGATCTCCGCCGCCGCGTGGATGTCCGGCCGTCTTCGCACAAGAAGCCGCCCACGCTTCGGCCAGCCATCGTACTGTTCGACCCGAAGGACCTGGAACCAGCCAATGGAAATGGCGGACCGGCGGAGTGGAAGGGATCGCTGACGGTGGAGCTGCTGGAGGACAACCAGGAGGACGCCGAGGAGGACAATCAGGACGACAATGACGAGGACCCGGACTCCCCTGCAGCCAAGCAGATCCGCCTGCGTGCGCGCGTCATCGAGGAGATCTGCGAGACGGAGAAGAGCTACGTGGACGACATCCGCGCGCTGCACGACCACTACATCGTGCCGCTGGAGGACAACACGCACCCCATCACGGAGGACGCGCAGATCGCCGTCTTCTTTAACAACTTGAGACACCTCGTCATGCTCAACTCCAAGCTGCTCACGGATCTGCTGGAGATCGTGGAGCGACGGGCGGCGGCGGCGCAGAAGAAGAAGGCGCACGGCAAGCGCAAGAGCGTCAAGAGTCCAGTAGCCGTGGCGGTGCAATGCGAAGCGGAAGGCGTCGGCGCGGTGTTTTGCCGCTACGCGCCGCTGTTTAAGCTCTACGGAGGATACGCCAAAGATTACGAGGGCGTGGCAGCGCTGCTGCAGAACTTCCGACGCGACTCACGCCTCGGGTTCTCAAAGTTCCTGGAGAGATGCAGAGAGAGGAGCGGCTCGAGCAAGCCGTTTGAAAGCCTGCTGATCATGCCCATCCAGCGCATTCCGCGCTACAAGCTGCTACTCGAGCGGCTGTGCGGTCTGACGCCGCCGGAACACCCCGACGCAGCCTTCCTTACTGAAGCGGTGGACCGCGTACGCTCCGCGGCGTCGCTCATCAATGAGACGGTGCGTCGCCAGGAGAACCTCGAGACAGTGCTGCAAGCTCAGCAGAAGTTCGCAGGCCAGCTGTCGCTCTTCACGGCGGATCGACGGCTTCTGAAATCGGGCAAACTGACCAAGATGTCCACCAAGCGGCCGGAGGACGTCATGATCCACCTTTTCAATGACATTTTGCTGTACAGTGGCGTGCTGATCACGGGCGGCTATCGCGTACGGCGCATTGTGCACCTGAATTCGAAGGCTGTCACGGTCAAGACGGAGCTCCCCACGCCAGTTCAAGCCCTTCTGGACCAGCAGTCGCGCCGCCGCGTACGCAAAGACTGCGGCTTCGTCGTCACAAGCCGAGAGAAAACGTTCATCTTGTTCACGGAGACGCCAGAGACGCAGCGTGAATGGGTTGAAGCGATCGCCAGTGCTGTACAAGACGCGCAGAAGCAGAAACAAGTTGGACGGGGAGACTCTGGCGACGGATACAACAACAATCCCGAGTCATGTGAAGGCCCCGCCGACGCGGCAGCTTGTTGGGTCCCGGATACAGTCGCCGAGTCCTGCACAATCTGCAAAGCATCCTTCCGAGCCTACTATCGACGGAAACACCACTGCCGCCGCTGCGGCGCGGTGGTGTGCGACACCTGCTCTTCAGGCCGTGCACCGCTCTTTGTCGGGGAGGCATCACGCGCCGTACGTGTGTGCAGTCCGTGTTTCAAGATCCTCGATCTCGTGCGCCAAATTGCCATGCATTGGCTGTCGCGGGTCGTGGAATTCCGTGGCGTGCTGCGACGCCGTCGCCTCAACAAGTGGACGGAGCACTACTTCGAGCTCCGTGCAGGCGTACTCAAGCAATTCACGCTAGAAGCGGCCTCAGCTGGCGCAACCCCGGTTGCTCAGAACGGTGCTGCTGCGGGGTTTAACAGCCCGGGAACTGGCGGATCGGTCGTTGTTGGAGCGCCAATCGGTGCATTGAGATGTTGCACGGATGAACTCGCTCTTGCTGGCGCCATTGTGATCCACCGCTCTGACAGCCGCGCGCACAAGAACCGCTTCTGCTTCCAGATTTCCACGTCCGAGTACGATGAGGCTGATTCCAAGGCCAAAGTGGGCGACAGTGGCTCCAACCAGCGTAAGACAAGCCCTATCGGAAGGCGTCTAAGCCAGCCTTCGCTTCGACCGCACCTCAGGAGCAAACTATCGCCACTAAAGCAAGCGGTCAGCCGCTTTGGTGATGCAGTATCGCGTCGATGGGAGCCGACCGGAACCCCTGGCGCACAGAATGGCACCACCGTCCCGCTGGCGTCACCTCCGCCGCCAGCTTCGTCACCAACGTCGCTGCTTTCATCGTCATCGAACGTGATGCATGAAACCGAGTGGATCTTGTGTGCCTCGACCATCCAAGAAGAAGTGGCGTGGCGCGTGGCAATTCAGAGCTCGGCAGATAAGGCCTTGCATCGCATGCGGCGCTCGCGCGTGACGGACTTCCCTGGCTCACTCGCGCAGAGCGGCATTCTGAGCTTGAGTGTGCCCCCGAACAGCCTTCGGGCGTCCATGTCGGCGCTTTCTGGTGCCAGTTTCGTTGGCGCTGCTGGGAGGCGACGGATGTCGTCGCTGGACCGAGGACGCGCCACGGACGCCGAGCTGTCGATGGAGCTTGCTCAGACTGCGGGAGAAGACCGGGACGCGTACTTGCTTGAGCGCCGCCGTCGTCAGATTCTGAAAGAGACCATTCGGTCCGAGGAGAGCTACGTGCAATGCCTGGGCGAATGCATTCGGCTGTTCGTTCAGCCGCTGCTCCTGCGCCAACTTGAAGGCCGACAACTGTATCGCAACCGGCAGAACAAGCGGAGAGGATCCTTACGCCCAGTGCTCTCGGGACCGTTGACTGCTTCGGCTCGCCATGGGGCTGCAGCTCCAACCCGGGGCCATCGTCGAGCAGGAAGCAGCGGGAACATTGGCGCCGGCATCACACGGGGCGGTGGAAGTAGCAGCAGCTTGCAGAGTATGCTCACTGCGTCCTACAGTGTCGCTGCAGCTGCTGCTAGCTCGGCGTCGTCGCTATCTACGACATCAACTCCGGCGCCCAAGATGCTCGTCATGGACGCGGACCTGTCCATCTTTTTCAGTAGCGTGGACCAAATCTATACGCTCAACCAGCAACTGCTGGACCATTTGTCGCGCCACCTCGAGGAAACCAGCGCCACCGCAGCACTTCCGACACACGCGGAGAGCGGCGGCCAAGACTCCCAACCGCAAGGCGAAGACGCGGGGTTTCCGGGTGTGCGCGTCCACCGCGCAGGCGCCATCTTCCATGCGTACGCTCCGCTGATGCAGCTGTACACCTCGTACGCCAGCCGACACAGTGCAGCGCTCAGTGCGTTGGATTCGCCTCAGTTTGCGGGCTTTCTGCGTGAGTTGCCACCCGAAGCCGACGTGAATCGGCTACGGCGCTACCTGAACATGCCGGTGGAGCGGATTCCGCGCTACAAGATGCTTCTCCAAGAGCTGCTAGGCTCGACGCCACCCGATCATGTCGACTTCGCGCCGCTGCAGTCCGCCATCCGCAGCGTCGATCGCGTTGCCAACAAGATCGAGGAGATCAGTGAGAGACGCGAGAACGCGCGCACACTCGCGACCGTGAGCGCGAAAGTGGGGATGGAGCTAAGTGGCCGCCACTTTGTTCGCGATGGAATGCTGCGTAAAGTGTGTCGTAGCAAGGTGCAAACGTACTACTTCGTGCTGCTGGAAGACGGTAAGCTTGAGAAGTGCCTTGCTTTGAAGGGGGATTGAGCTTGTCTGACAAATTGGTGCTTGGGTTGGTGGTTTCAGCAATGGTCTACGGACGCCAAGGTGGCCTGCACAAGAAGAAGTTCCACTTGATTGATCTCTGGGAGTGCAAGGTGGCGGAGGATACGGAGGCGATGCCGGGTGTCATTACAACTGTCGTGAATTCGAACAAGTGAGTGTTCTCCCCGTTCTGCGAAGAAACCATCGAGTTGCGATGGACTAACGCCACGCCATGCTGTTTCTTGTAGTGCATTCTGCTTCTACTCGCCGCTTAAGTCGTTCATCTTGCTGACCGAGTCTGAGGAAGACAAAGTGGGGTGGGCGACGGACATTCGCGAGTGCATCGATCGAAACTTACAGGGCAAGACGCACCCACGCCGCGCCAGTGTGCGCTCGGATCTTGTCACGGACAACGACGACGATTCCTCCAGCGGCTACGAGTTGGAAGGCGGTTTTGTGATCAAGAACGGCTGGCTGAACGTCTCTGGCGGCGCCGTCATGACTGCCAGTGACTCGAACGGTGGCAACACGAGCACGGCTCCGAGCCCGACTACGAGCAGCAGCGTGGGCAAGAAGCCTCGGCGACTGTGGATCACGCTGACGCTGCAAACCATTTCGCTGGGGTCGACCTTCAAGGCCGCGCAGCCCGAGGAGACGATCCCCATCGAGTTGTGCGCGGTGGCTCCTCTCAAGAAGGACAAGTGCTTCCGTCTGCAGTTCGTCCACGATACGGTGAGTCGGCGACTTCAACTTGCTGTCACTTCGACGTGTTCGGTGTCGTCTCAGACGACTCGTCTGGACTCATTCCGCTTACTCACGTCATTTGCCTGTTGTTCTGGTAGGAAACGCGGGCTCACACGACCTACTTGTTCGAGGCGCTGTCGCTTGTGGAGAGAGACGAGTGGGTGCGCGCGTTGACCCACTGCGTCTCGGGCGGCGACGAGCTGGACCTGCGTCGCCGCAGCCTCAAGACGGCGACGCTGGCGCCGATCTTCATGTTCGACAAGGTCTCGAACGTCTGCACCATTTGCACGCACAGCTTCGCGGTGTATCGACCGCGCCACCACTGCAGGTACGGAGCTCGCCACGTCGGCCATTTGGCCGAGTCGTCGTCTGTCGCAGTGCCGGTCGCTAACTCGTCTGTTGTGGAACTCGTGATCAGATTGTGCGGGTCGCTCGTCTGCGGCAATTGCTCGAAGCGGCGGTGGACGTTGTCGTACAGCTCGAGCAAGAAGGCGTCGCGCGTGTGCGATAGCTGCGCGCTGCAGACCATGAGCATCACGCGCTCGTACGCCGTCGAGATGTAAAGGTCGACCGTACTGCGAAAAACGATACTCTTGCAGCGCCGTATCTTCAGAAAACCGTCGTTATCTGCGCGTTTGTATGGTCTAATGCCCGTATAATATAATTGAAACCTGTAGCAGTTTATACCGAAGGGGCACTGATTGCGGTGAGGCGACCTTCTTGACCACGTCAACCGAATGTCGACGGCGAAGGCAAAGGCAGCACAAGTCCAACGGCTGTTCCAGTGCTTTCTGTACTGCTGAATTGGAAAGTGCAGCCCTTGCTCGCAGACAGAGGCGAGCCCGTGCCCGCCAGAGGGCTGCCGTACATATCATCCATCGGTCGCCGTACCAAAAGAGACCGTCGAAGGGGTGGAAGGATCAAGAGAGTGGGTACTGTGAAGGAATCCAGCGACCGCACATTTGTGGCCGCTTCCACCGCGGCGCATCTGCCTGATCGTCCGATACATGTACATTTGCAACGTAGCGCCGAACCTGGTCTCGTCGTGGCTGGCAAGCGAATTTTCGCGGCGTACAAAACGCTGCGATCTGCGCCCGGGGCGGCAACAGCCTCCAACTCAAGTCTTGCCTGCCCGATCGCCCAGCCTGTCTTGCAGGAAGAGAAGGCCCAAGCACTGCTGCTTGGCGGCTTGCGCCACCTCGCGAGAGACGGGTGAAAACTTGTCGCCTCGTTGCGGCCGCTCGGATTGGCTAAAAAGCGTCCGGAGAGCTGACACTCGTTTTTTTAGAAGCCAGTCGCTTTTTGGGCCAGTCGCTGCTCGCTCGCTCCGGGTCATTCCCCATACTGCTGGCGGCTTCCTCGCTGAGCGCTGAACCCCTTTACGCCGCTCTTCCTCCTGCCCCCCTATCCCGGACAGACCCCTCTAACTTAAAACGAAGTAGCACACTACGCCCGTAGTACCTTAATGCCGCTGTTCTCCCGGTCGTCCAAGTCGCGGCCGGACAAGTCCGGGTCGCACCGCTTCTCGCTGCGCAAGCACCACCACCGCCAGCACCACTCGGACGCCGACGTGGACGTCGCCAGCCTCAGCAGCAGCCACAGCCACAGCCACAACTCGGACCACAAGCCGCGCCGCCAGACGCAGCCCGTGCGCGAGTCCGAGCGCTCGATCGTCGTGCCGAGCTCGGCGCCCACAGCCCCTTCGGTGCTGGACACCAAGCCGCTGCAGGCGCCACCCGCGCTCTCATCCTCCACCAGATCCTCGGCCTCCACACTACGCAGCACCAGCCCCACACTGCACGAGAACCTCTCAGGCGGCGAGAACGACACGGACATCTCCGACAGCTCGGAGGTGCGGGACTCGGTCGACACGCCCCCGCAGAGCATCCGCAACAGCCGACACAGCGCCGGAAACGCCCAAATCTCGTCGCGCAGCAACCCCAACAGCCTCGCCGAGTACCGCCAGCTCCAATGCTCCATGTCGTACAAGAACCGCGTCAACAGCGACGCGTACCGAGGCACCAGCAGCTCGTCCAGGTCTAGCGAGTCCAGGATGAGCGAGCGCTTGAGCGACATGCGCACGTCGCTCGTCGACGACTTCCGCCCCACCAACACGTCGGTGCGGTCCTCTGAGGGCTTCAGCCTGCTCAACGCGCGGATATCCGAGTCGTCCACGGCCATTACGCCGGCGAATCCTTCACATCCGACGGAAGCTTCAGTTCCGGTACCGGAACCTCGCATTTCCGAGGTCTCGAACTCTTCAGCTACTGCCAGGATGACGGAGGCCAGCGTGGCGGCGTTGCAGACTAGACGGGCGTTCCAGCAAATGGTGTTGGCCATGGAGGACGAGGATTCCGGGGACGAGTACGAGTCGGACACCGACGCGTGGAGAACCAGCAGCGCCGGGAGCTCGGCAGGCTCTGGCGTCATCCGCCTCGGCGCGGACGAGTACCGGAAGTTCCAGTTCCGCCTTCGCCAGCTCGAGGAGCTCACAGCCGAGCAGTCTAGGAAACAGGCCGACATGGAGCAGACGATCGAGCAGGAGGTGCAGAACAGGAGCCAGAAGGTCATCGAAGCCATGGAGAAGCAGATCAGCATGTACAAACAGGCCAAGGAGCTCGAGTGCGAGCGCGAAGTGCAGCGGCGAGTGTCGGAGCACCTCGACAACCCCAGATCGAGTCGTGCGAGCATGTCGCGTAGCTCGTCGGTGTACGGCTTGCGTCAGAGCAACAGCGTCAGCAGCTTCCGGGACAGCTACAACATCTCTGGCAGCATCAAGGAGGAAGGAACGCCGCTGGAGAAACTGCTGCATCCTCGACGATCGCGCAAGCGGTTGGTGCAGCTGAAGGAGCGAGAAGAGGCGCAGAAGCGCGAGATGGAGCAGTTCCGGGAGTTCATTCGCAACACCGAGAGGCGCGTGACGCAGTCGCAGGGCGTGGACGGCGTGCTGTCCCCAGACCAGTTGGATCAGGCCAAAAGCAAGCTGGACGAGCTAGCTGACCCGCTGCTGCCGGCGTCGCTGCTGCAGTCGCCGCCGTCGGAGCTCATCGAGCTCATCTGCGTGCTGCGCACCAACGGGCGTGAGCAGGAGAAGCAGATAGAAGAGGCCAAGAGCCTCGTTTCCGCCGCGATCGAAGCGCGCGAGAATGCGGAGGCCACGGCACGTGAAGCCGTGGAGCTGACGCTCATGCTGGACGCGAGGTTAGACCACGCCGTACGCGACGAGCACAAGTTGATGCGGCAGGCGCGCAAGCTCTCGGCCGCTGACGAGTTCCGACACGCACGCGAGTCGAGAGAGATCCGCGGCATCAGCACGGGGTCATCCGACTGGCAGTTCGGCACGCCGGCGTCCTCGTCCGTGATGGAGTGAAACCCCGCGGACAGATTTGAGTTGTTGTTCGTGCGTCAGTCGTAAAGCGTCGGAGGCTCGTTGAGAGCTACACAGGCAGCAACGCCAGTGTACTATATCCATATAAAAAGTTCCGAGATTCCCATATTTAGTCCGATACGTTTTCACAGCCACATGGTGAAGTTGAACTTGCCTGCAACTTCAGTTTTCGTTTTATCTCTTCTGATTGGATAAAATTCGCTGGTCTCCAAGGAATGGCTCCGATCGGTAGTTCATTATTCAATCAGCTGGAGAGCCTTGACAATGAGCGCGACGGAGAGCATCCTTCTAGCCGTGGCCCGCGAGCACTCGGAGCAGTTCGCGGCCGGCACCATCAAGTCGCAGTGGGACTACTTCGAGTACAGCGTCAAGCTGGCGTTGGCGCGTTGGACGGCGCTGCGCATGGCCGTGGAGGGCGAGTGGGGCGGCGGTGACACGCGCCGCAAGTACGAGATCCTGCTGGAGGAGATCCTGCACGTGTTCAAGTACAACAAGGCCGTGTACGCGGACGCCATGGCCGACAACATCGGCGGCTACGTCGAGACGGAGTTCGGTTTGCTCTGCGAGGACGGCAGCGTCGAGGAGCTCGCGGAGCTGCTCACGGTGCTGGCGGAAGAGTGCAAGAACGCCAACTACGAGCGCGTCAAGGCCATGCACGAGCAGATGCACGCGCTCTTCCCCATCGACCTCAAGAAGGCCAAGGTCAAGACGCAAGACGACGGCATCGGCCTGGCTGACCAGCCGCTCGGAGCCATCAGCGAGGAGGCTGGAGAACGCGGACCGGACGAGCCACTGGTGGACGAGGACGGCTTCACCATGGTGCGTCGCTCTGCGCGGCGAAAGGTGCCCACCAAGTTCTACGACCCGGCGGCCGAGTTCCCTGGTGCAACATAAGAGCCTTGCAACTGTGCCATATTTTTCTTTTTCGCAACTTTTTTATTTTTTTATTTTTTTAGTCAAAGCCCCGGTGGGACGCAGCTTACTCAAAGTCGGCGAACATGTCGTCGTCTTCCTCCATGGCCTCGACCTGCGACGAGAGCGAGGCTGTGGCCAGGTTGACGTCCACTTCTTCTTCTCCGTGCAGGAACGCGCGCGCCTCGGCAGGCGAGACGTCGAGCGAAGGATCCTCCGCCGTGCTCAGCCAGCTGATGTCTGCGTCCTTGACGGCCTTCCACGCCTCCGAGTCTTCCGACAAGAGCGTCTTCAATTTGGTCAGGAAGTCGTTGAACTGAGCCGAGTACTGGATCTCCGGACTGCGTTGACGGAAGTGCGTCAGACATTGCAGCGCCTTGGGGAAGAACTCCGAGCCGCTCTGGCTCAGGAACTTCTCGATCTGCGTCTGCATGCCAGTCACAGCCGTGGTGAGCTGCTGACGGCGACTCGCCTTGGCCTGGGCAGACTTGACCAGCGCTTCAAAGTCGGCGATCGGGTTCATCGAGCCCACAGCCGTCACCGCTCCGCTATCCAAGAGCTCGTCCAAGTCCAGTTCCAAGTCAGAACCTGCTTCTCCGTCTGCGTCGTCGTGTTCCTCCTTGAGATCCTCTTCCCTCACAGAAGCGGTCGGCACGTCACTCCAGAACGACTTCTTCTTGCGGTCCTTTGCCTTCTTTACCGCCTCCTTGAGCTGGAAAGCGTCCCCGAAACTCTCGATGAGGCTCGAGATTTTCTCCTGCCGGGCCGGATCCATTTTCAAGCTCGACTCCAGGTACGCTGGCAACGCAGGAAGCCCAGCTGACTCGTCCAGCGCTCGCATCGACACTGCATGGAAGAACCGACGGAGCACGGGGTTGAAACACGCGCCCATCTCGTCGGCCTTGTCTTCACGGATACTCAAGCTGTCCACGAGTTTATCAGCCAGCGCCTGCTGCTCTTCAGTCGGCGTGTACTTGTGGGTCTTCAGCGGCGCGAACTCGTAGTTGCGCACGTCTTCCTCGTACGGCAGCTGCTGGGACCACAACGCGTAGAAGTTGTCGCCTTGGGCCGAGGACGGCGCGTGAGGGATCAGAGCCACGATCTTGGGCGCCGCGTTCTTGCGAGGAACGAAGCGCGCGATCATCCCCTGGTCCAGCTCTACCATCGCGTCAATGAGGGCAGCAAGACACGAGGCCGCAAGCAGCTTCCCAGGCTCCGCGATGAAGATGTCCGTGCCAGCCACGAACTTGGCGGGGCTGAGCTGCGTCTTGTCTAGAAAGCCCAGTACTTTGAGCGACTTGTCCGTCTGAAACTTGAAGTATTCAAGGTCTGCCGACGCGAACGGAACCTTCTCCGCGCCGTAGCGGTACGCTTTCACCTGCTGGTATGGCGGCACTTCTTGGTCGACGTTTTGCGGCGAAGTGTAGCGCCGATCGAGCTTCACTTTACCCGCCGTTTCTTTCTCGTACGAACTCTGCGACTCCTTCGCGAGTGTCGGCAGCGTCGCCGTCTTCGTCTTCAAGTAGCAGTACACAGGAATGCCAAGCGTGTCTCCAAACTCCAGTGGCCCTCGGAACTTCGTCGTCAAGGCCACCGTCTTCTTCATTCCCTGGGCAAGCAGCTGCATCCGGTTCGACACGGAGCACACGTCACCTCCGACCTCGTTCGCGATCGAGACGAGCATTTTCTCGTTCTCAGCCTGGCGTGCGTCAGAGAACGATCAGTTCAGCCAACACTGACGTGGTGTGTCATATAGATCCGTTACCTTGATCCGCTCTGTCGCGCTGGACTCCGGAGCCATCGGTTCATCCTTGACAGCCGCTTCGGGCTTCACGTCATCCACCCTGACCTCCTTTTGTGGCTTGGCCGTCGTGTGCTGGAAGTCCAGGCCACTGCAGCAGCAATCCGTTAATACACCCTCAGCGTCCGTCCACCTCGTCGTCCGATAGTTTTACGTACATGACTTGCAGCTTGACTTCCATGTTCTGCATCATCGTCACGACGGACTCCAAATCCCCCGCATCTGCGATCTTCGCAGCTGCGTCGGTGATGACCAGCAGCCGCTTGTTGTACTTCTTGTTTTCCGTGCGACGGAACAGCAAGTCGAGGGCCACGATCATCCCATCCAGGATGTCCACCTGCAGCAGTATTAATCAGTCTCCACTTAACCTACTGCTACCTACTGCCCTCTCCACCTTGGTTTCGTCGCTTTTGGCCGGCTTGAGTTGCCGCAGTCTCTTGATCATGTACAGCGTCGGCGAGTCCATGCTGTAAACCACCTCCACATTGCGGTACTCGTCCGCCCCCTGCTCCTCATTCAGCTGGTTGTCCGTCTCTGCAGCCAGCATCACAACACTCAGAACCCTGGATAACTACCATAATACAGTAGCAACCACTACAGACTCGCCTTCCGAGCCGTACGCGACGATGCCCACTTCGTCCTTGGGCTTGAAGAACAGCTACAAAGGACACGATCAACCCCATCAGTACCTCACTGACAATGCAATGATTTAAAATCGATCTCGTGTCACCTTCTGCTGAATGACGTTCTCCACGGCGACCACAGCGGCCGCGAAGCGCGTGTGCTGCAGCTCGTCAGCTTCTTCCGGTCGGTTCCTGTCGCCAGCGGCCATGCGCTCACGCAGCGGCAGACGCATGGACGCGCCCACATCCAGCAGTACCACCACAGCCTCCTACACAGTCGTTAGAGCGCGTCATCCCTCCCCGCCATCTCCTCTTCCCAGCCCACCTTGGTTCTCGACATCTTGAAGCGAAATGGCTACAGATTTTGTAGTGACAAATTGAAAGATGCGTAACCACATGAATTGTATGTGGACCACCCCATAAATGATATTGGACAGGAAAAATGAATGTCAGTTACATTAGGAATTTGGTGTGCGCCACCCTACATTTCCATTATTGAGCATTACGATGGCGGAGGAGGAGACACCGGAATGGGCGGCGCAGGCCGAGGGCTTCAAGGCGCGCGGCAACGAGTTGCTGGCGGCCAAGCAGTACACAGAGGCGGTGGAAATGTACACTCGCGCCATCGAGCTAGATCCGGAGAACGCCGTGTACTACAGCAACCGCAGCGCCGCGTACCTGGCGATGGGCGACTCGCGCGGCAAGGCGTTGAAAGACGCCGAGAAGTGCGTCGAGCTCAAGCCTGATTGGTGGAAAGGCTACAGTCGCAAGGGCGCAGCTGAGCACGCGCTGTTGCGCTTCGACGCGGCGCGCGCCACGTACAACGAAGGGCTCAAGAGGGAGCCGGACAATGCGTCACTGCTGCAGGCGTCGGAGGAGGCTTACGCTGCTGGCCAGGAGCACTCTCGTCGACTGAGGGAGCAGGTTAAGGAGAAGGAGAGACTGCAGAAGGAGGCAGAGCAGATACAGGCTGAAAAGGAGCAGGAGGCGGAACGACGCAGGGTGCAGGAGCAGGAAAAGAAGAACGAGCCCAAGAACGAGGACGCGCTGTTGGCCGAGTTCATGTCGGAGGTGCAGGAGCTCGAGGAGAGCGCCAACTGCATCAAGAAGGATGTGGAGGAGCAGAAGAAGGAGAAGCCGCCAGTGGACTTTGGAACGCCAGACGGACAAGTCGAGCGGCTTCTGCAGCCCCACTTCAAGTGGATCAACTTGAATCCGTTCCGAGTGCTCATGCTGGACGTGGACGCCACGGAGGAGGACATGAAGCAGCATTATCGCAAGGTTTGTGGCGGACTTGAGGGAGTCAAAGGCGGGTAACTGACCTCTGGTGCCTTTTAGATCTCCACGATGGTTCATCCAGACAAATGCCGCAATGCCAAGGCCCGTGAGGCCTTTGAAGGTGCGTTTTGAGGCTTTTGGAAGCCATGACAACCGTGTGTACTAAGTGGCTTGTGGTTTCTTGACGGGTGCAGAAGTGAACAAAGCGTACAACCTCATTACGCAGGAAGACCGTCGAAAGGTCTGCATTCGCACGATCGAGAACGCCACACAGGCCGTTGAGAAGGAGCGTCGTCTGAAGATGAAGAAGGGAGTCAAAGAGAGCGAGCTTGGGGGTCTGAAGGATGCGGTGGAGAAGGCGGTGCTGCGCGCGTTTGCCGAGATCGAAAACCGCCGGGTGAACATTGAGAAGCGCGAAGCTGCCCAGCGACGCCGCGAGGCGGAGCAGGAGGAGAAAGAGCAGAAAGAGGTCTCGAACATGTTCAAGCGAGAGCGCACGTGGGCGGAGACGGATCGCAGGGAGCAGCGTGTCGGCAGCTGGCGCTCGTTCGTCACGGGAGGGAAGCGGAGGAAGGAGATGGATGCGCATGGCTGGAAAGAGGAGACACGGGTACGTGACGTTGAGGTGTTTGACGAAGCTGTGCGGTTAGCTGTTGTCTAACGAAGACGTTTGTCATCCAACAGGACGACAAGAAGTTCGGCGAGGCGGACAACGAGACGTACAAGCGAGGGTGGAAATAATTTAGAGGCCCACGCAGCATCCTGTCTAGCACGTACGTACATGTACTACAGGCTCTAGTACGGATCGATCTCCATGTGGTCGTCTTGTGCTGGCACGACTCCACTACCTGCTACGTATGGCTGTTGCTGCTGAGGATACACTGGTGTCTGATACATGTACTGCTGTTGCTGCTGAAACGCGTAGTGCGCCTTTTGCTGCATCTCAAGCAGGAATGCATCCAAGTGACCTACAGCTTGCTGCCGGCTAGCTTCCGGTCTTCACACGCACACACAAGTAAGTACATTGGCATCCTCCCCGTCCTTTCACATCCGCACAACTTACCCGTAGATGGAAAGGGTGAGCACGTCCGACACGGGCCTCGTCGAATGAGCCTCGTGGGAGGGTAGCACGATGTAAGTCCCCGTGTATTCCTGAAACTTGTCCATCGTCTCGCCGTCTTCTCCGTGTAGCATTGGCAGCAGCTCTCGCGGGACCTTATAGTACGTGACTTCCGACAGATCGATGTGCTTGCTCCGCTTGACGCCTGCGTGATCGACCACCATGCCGTCTTCCACAGCCTCATCATTAGCAGCACCAACGTCGTTCTCGTCGCTTGACAGCGTCTTCTGCAGCCTTGACCTCGGCAATGACGTTGTGTTACTCGACAGGATAGTAACAGGCGCAGTAGAAGGCAGAGACTCCGTGGCCGAGGGCTGGAAGTTAAACACGCGCTCCATCGCACGCGGATTCGGCATGAACTCCGTCCCCACGAACGTGAAGTCGATGCAGTGCGAGCGCACCCACGTGCTCGTCAACCTCTTGCCATGAAATGTTCGCTGGAAGGATGAACCACACCACACAGTCACTATCAGTACCTCATACCCCCCATCTAGCACTGCAGCCCACCTTGTTGCCAACGTGGTCGCGGAACATGTCGTTGGTGACGATGAAGCCGTCATACTTGACCGCGTAGTCAATGACGTAGAAGTCGTCGTGGGCCTGCGACGGCGTGAGGATCACGTGGTCCTTCTGCACCAGCTCATTGAGCAGCGCCCAGTCATCCGTCTCCATGGCCCCGTTGTCCTTGCTGCCGGGAGCGGGCTTGACGTTGAGCCAGAAGTTGGGCGCGAAGGCCACGCACTTGACGGGAAAGCGACCGGCCGCTGGCTGCAGCGAGCGGAAGTACTGGATGGCGGCGGCCAGCTTGGGGATGTGCGCCTTGCCGTCCTTTTGGCAAGCCACGTTGGCGCCGTCAATTACGACCACGCATTCTCTTCATAACAAAGGAGACTATATTAGTGACCACGTCAACGGGAAGAACAGCCCGTTATACTGCACGGACAGCTTCCAACGAGGTTGCGTTGGAAACACGAGATCTGTCGCAACTAGATCAATGCAGCAGGAGCTACGAGCAACCGCTGGCAGAACATATACACACACGCAAAGCTGATGGTCCACTTACTCGACTCCCGCCATGTTTGTTCTGTCCGCTTTTGAATTCACGACAGGAGGTTTCTCATTGGTCCAAATTGAAGTCATTTGTTTCAGCGAATCACACAGCGGGCATTACCGACTGCGCAATAATGGAGCTCGATGCGCCTCCACGGGTGGCGCACGTGAGCTTCGCGCCGGGCGCGACGCACTTGACACTGCAGCTTCGTCTGCAAGACGAACGCAGGACCTTCTTCCGCCTGGCGACCGAGAAACTGGACCGCGTGCGCTATCGGTTGCAGCTGCTGGCGGGCTCAGGCGCCACTTCCTCCCAGTCGAGCAAGAAGCATCAGAAGCGCAAGAACGGGGCGGCAGCAGGCGGCGCTGCGCCCTCCGTGCCCGTTAAGTTCCTGGACGGAGAAGGCAATGAGATCGGTACTAAGAACGCGACAGTGGGGGACGCGCTGATGCGTACGCAGAGGCTCCAGGTGGGGAAGGAGACCTTCGTGGTGCTGCACAACCAGCCAATTGTCTCGGGAATCACGGTGCTGGAGCCGTTGATGGTTGGCGTGACAGTGAATCCACTGCCGGAGACGGAGTTCTGCTCGGCTGACGAGTGTTTGTGGCGCTGGTTTCGCCTTGGGGAGGAGGAGGCAGGAGAAACTCTTGTGGCTAGCAAGCGGAGATATACACCTTCGCAGGGCGAGCTGGGCTTCCGCTTCCGCGTGGAGTGCCATGCGCCGACGATGAGATCTGAGTACGCAGAGGACAGCAAGGCCGAGGTACTGACGACGGCTGTACTGCATGGCCCGACCCGGGACGTGTTTTGTCAGAGACGACGCTTGGGGGCTGTCAGTGCTGCGGACAGGTATCCTGACGCGGTGGATGCCTTTCGAGTCATGAGTTATAACGTGCTGTACGATGGATACGCAACCACGGAGCATGCGAAGAAGAACTTGTTCCCCTATGTGGACGCGAGCGTCATGAAGGAGTCGCGGCGGATCCAGCTGATCCTACAGGAGATCGAGGAGACCAACAGCGACGTCGTGTGTCTTCAGGAAATGGGTGAACACGTATTCAAGATATTCTTCCAGCCAGTCATGGCGTCGATCGGGTATCACGGCTTCTACTCGGGTAAGACAGGAACGACCAACGAAGGCTGCGCAACATTCGTCAGGACAGCGCGCTTTGAAGTGGTCGAAGAAGACACACTGAACCTTTCCGTGGCCGTCAAAGACTCGAAGAATCCGGCTACCCAAAGCCTCTTGAACGACTTCCCTGAACTCGCGAAAGCGATCAACCGCATTCCGTCAGTCGCACAGGTGCTCGCGTTGCGATCGAAGCTGGACCCAGCGAGGAGCATCATCCTGTCCAACACGCATCTCTTCTACCGAGGCGATGCGCATTTGATCCGGTTGCTGCAAGGTACTGCGCTAGTGGACAACATTAGTCAACGGAAGGCCGAGTCTGGCCTTGAGAACGCGGCTGTGGTCATGTGCGGAGACTGGAATGCGCACCCAAGGGCAGTGCTGGTTGCTTTCCTACTCGACGGCCAAGTAGATTCCAGCCACAGACACTGGCAGCAAGCGCCAGCATTTCGTTGGAATTTAGCCCGAGTCGAACAGCAGGATGCCAATGGCCACGCTGGAAAGTCTGCTCATATTCGTTCCAATCACTTCGAGCATGCTCTCGAACTCGTAAGTGCGTGCGGGATTCCAGCATTCACGAACTACGTCACGTCCTTCCAGGACACGCTGGACTACATCATGATCAGCTCGACTACGTTGCAGATCCGGGAGGTGTTCCCGCTTTTCACCGTGGAGGAAGTGACGCACGAAGTTGCGCTACCATCCTCCACATTCCCATCGGACCACGTCTCTCTCGTTTGTGACTTGTCATGGCGAAACCAAGCAAGCCACTGCGTCACTTGAGCCTTGATAGAAACTGCGACTAATACATTTTGCCAATGACCGGAACGATCTTTGTCTTTGAAAATGCTCTTTTAACCGCTTTAGGCACAAAGTGTCTAAAGTGCTAAAGCTGTGCCTAAAGTTGTCGACAGCTATTCCTGCGAGTCAAGGTGCACCTTCATTCAGGAACTGGTCGCCATGGGGTTGAAGAAAGCTCCGCTGCTGGGATCGTCGGCCTCAATTCGGGAGACGGGGCCATCTGTGGTCGATGGGGATCGCAGTCTACTTAGCCACTACGGTGCCAGCGCAGACAAACATAATGCCGCTCGAGGTGTTTCCACGCGGAAGTCTGCTGCTCTCCGTCGGCATCTCGTTGCGAGGGGGTTGGCAAGGCAATACGGAGACCAGAAGGCTCGGGAAGAGCACTTTAAAGACCAAGTGCCGCGGTATCAACGCCAACAGAGAATTTTAGAGAAGTACCAGCAAATGCAAGCCAAGCGAAATGCAAGTGATGACAAGAGATCGACAAGCCCAGAGCGCCACGAAGACTCCGACGACGAAGAAGAATTCAGTGAAAACGTCGTTCTGGTCCTACGGAAGCGAACGAGTTCTGCTCCTTTGAAACCTTCTGATCGACCGACGCGCAGCATGTCGCCCATCGTTCCACCGAAGAACGCCACGAGCTTCTTACACAATGCCAGTATGCGCCAGCTTCGTGAAACCCAAGAACTGGTCGCAGTTAAAGGGACTGACAACCATTCTCCGAGAGAAGCCGACATCCCTCACGTCAACCTACAGCCGGCTCCGCGACCGTCTTCAAGCTCCAGAGTTGAAGAACAGGGAGTCGGTCCATCCACCCACCTTCCTGACGGCGCGGTGCCGTGGCTTTCAACAGCAAACAGGTCGTCGCGGATTGTTCTGTGCGAACTGGGCATCACCAAGGACATCATGATGCGCGAACAACTTGTTCGCCAGCTAAAGCAGACGCTGCCGACCATCGATTGCCTTGCTCACGACTTTCTCAAATGCCAGGATGACTACAAACAGGCACGAGCTGCGCTGGAAGCGGCTATAGCCATGTCTCCTTCTCGAATGAAGAAGACGGGGTCGCTGATCGGGCTTACGCTGACTTCGCCAACCTCGGACGCCGACCTGGTTCAGAATGCCGTGTCCGAGGCCGAAGTGGTCGTGACCGAGTCGAAGGCTCGGGTGGCACAACTTACCAAGAGAATGGGACGCCATCTTTTCAACGTCGAGATGCAAGTGAACGGGTTGCAGCAAGCAACGCTCGACATCGTGGAAGGCATTCTGAACTGGCGGCACATGCGGCAACGAAGGCGCCAAATGAGCAACTTCACGCGACTATTTCGCTTCCCCTGGAAACGACAGAAGATCCGCAACTACCTCTTGCATTTGGATGGCGATCTGCGGACGTTGTTCCCCTCCGTTGCTTTGGAACTGATCCTTGGACCAAAGGCGACGTACAACCCTCTGCTGCTCGCACGGACTGCGATTCAACAGCTTGGAGTAGCGTCGACTGGGAAAACATTCCTAACCGAGCGACAAGATGGTGGTGGTGGCTTTCAAAAGCCGGGAGAAACGCCATTGTGGCAGCAGAGGAGTGGCGAATGCTGCATTGGTGCAGCAGATTTGAAAAGGCTGAAAGGAGCGCTAGCAAACGCTGATACGGGGCCCAAACCGAACGCTCCATCCATCGACGATGACCGCCTTCGACAGTGCTTTGAAGCAATTTATCAAGAGAACGAGCTCGAGACACAAGAAAGACGACGATGTGGTGAAGAAGAAGAGCGCGCTCAGAGCACGTACGATCCCTTCTCCACGATCAAAACGGCAGGCGGCGTCGAAGAAACGCTGAGTAACATGGTGGCTCTGCACTCGCCAGCCTCACACCTGCTCGGTGAGAAACTTCGGATTCGTCAGGAAGACACGACACGAGCAGCTCCATCGCTCTGCTCTGATCAAAGCGATTCCTCGACACAAGTCCTTCACTTGAAGCCTGAACGATTGCGTCTCTTCTTGGAGAAACGCGCAGCGCTACTCGAGTCAGCAGCGGACTGTGAACTGCGTACCGTCCAGCGGTGGGGACAGCCGAACAAACTGCAAGGCAAACTGGTCGTGCGGAAGAACAACGAGAAGCGCGTCGAGCACCATCTCGCGCGCAAGATTCAGCTCCAATACGTTGCGCACAGACAACGACACGAGTTGAAACACAACGTGGGCGACTTGGTGCGGACCGTGCGCGCCAGCGTCGTCAACATCCAGCGGATCTTCCGCGGCCATCGGGCCAAATGCGACTACGAGAAGCTGAGGAAGGCGTGGCGTGAACACAAGCGCCGCGTCTGTGCTGTCCGCACGATCGTCAATTCATTCCGACGCTATCGCAGGCGCTTGCGGCACCGGCGTTCGATGACCGTGGAGTCCATCGCTCAGACGCAGCTCATCGGCTTATTGTGTCGGAAACTGAGCGACGCAGGCGAAGCTCAAGAAGCTGCAGAGAGGTATCGCCGCGTGGGGGAAGAGCGGCGTCGCCAACGCATTGTATTGCTGCAGAAACACAAAATGGAGCAGCTAGAGCTGGAGCGGAAGCGCGTGGCTGCTGCGGTGCAGATGCAGGCGGTGGTGCGTGCGCATCTGGCGCAGGGCCAAGTCAAGATACTGAGGCAGGAGAGGAAAGCGCACATGACGGCGGTGAGTGCCATGGCGATCCAGTCGACGATCCGCAAGTTCCTCAACATCCAGCAAGAGCGACGCCAGCGCTTCCGGAAAGACCTGGAGCACGTGAACCAGTCGGCCGTCCGCATCCAGTCGATCTACCGAGGCTACAACTCACGCGCGAGCCTTCTGGGTCAGCTGGACGAGCAGACTCGACAAACTCTCACTCGAGGCTTCATGGCCTCGAAGCTGCACGAAGCAAACTCGGACAGCGAGGACTCGGACGATTCATCTAGCGACGAGGGAAGTGCCGACCCAGACGAGATGCCCGCAGTGGTTCAGCCTCGTACGGAAGACCGATTGCCTCCGATTGCAGCGCCATCCTCGCGTCCGTCAAGCGGGCGAAGCAACTCGATACGGCTGGACGGAGGGACTGCGATGCGAAGCCGTACGCCAACAAACTCCGTGTCGCTGCCGCCGCTGTGGACGCGTGAAGGGTCATCCAACTCTGTGCTGTCGACCACGTCCTCGATGGAAACGGGAAGTGGAAGACGGATCTCCACGGGCATGACACGCATCGAACTCAAGCTCAAGGAAGCCGAACTTGGCGACCAGTTCAACGCCCCTCCTTCTCGACGAAACTCGTTCGTTGGGAGCATGCGCCATCTAACGTGAGGATTGTTTCAAAGCAATCTTTGTTCAAGGGTTTTTATCAAAGCATACAACCTAATGGACAGTCCTTTCCAAGTCGACTTAGAAGAGCGCAGCAGCTACAGCGGCCACGATGGCCGACGCGGCTAGCGTCATGGACTGCGTGCTGACGGCAGCACTCGAGCCCGACCCTACCGTGCCGTCGGTGGAGCCCGATTCATCCCCCACAGCGGTGGTGGAGTCACCGGAGCCGCTTGTAGAGCTTGCGAGATCCATTTCCTCACCGCTAGCGTCGGTGGCATCCGCGGATCCCGACGTCTCGTCAGTCGTCGCCGTCGAGTTGGAGCCGTCCGTCGTGAGCACATCCGTGTCGGGAGCGTCCGTGACGGTCGGTGCCATGGTCTCCGTTGCAGTCGCAGTCGTTGCTGCCGGGGCGACACTAGCCGTGGTTGGGGCCGTCGTCACCGTGGTCGTATCCGTGGTCGCCTTCAGTACATCGCGAGCGTCAACACTCTGGGTGGCGATGGCAGCGGCGATCAGGATGGCGGTGAAGAATTTCATCTTGAGTGGGCAGAGGAGGCTTTGGTGACTGGGACGCTGGTAGATGCGAGGACTGGAGCGCAAATGTGCGAATGAGGAACCAGACCGCCCACTTTCCAGGCGACAACACCAACAAAGGAGACAAAGGACGCTGGTAACGGACAAAAGCAAAAAAACTGGAAGCCGTTTTGCAACGATACCGTGAGATACAATGAAAACCGTCCGTGAAAAGACGCAGTTGAATGGTACGGACAGGGATCGGCAGTACTGGCACTTTTTCTCTACTACTGCCAGTAGTTCACCAGTAGGGCGATTTGAACTACTACAGTAACAGTAACTCGGTATCTGTCTTCTGTATTAATACAGTTACAGAACCATAGTACTGTCGAACTACAGGATGTCGACTACTGAAATGGCTACATCAACGAGCTACAGAAATGGCTACATCGACCCAGCTTGACACTGCTTGAGTTTCTTCATCGTCGATGATCGCTGCGCTTCTAGCCACCATCTCCATCAGCTTGATCTCGCTCCGGTTGTGCTTCATAATGCCTTACTTCTCGGCTCGCTCGCTGGTGGTAGCCACGAGGTTTCCGGTCCAGAAAACACGCTCTGGGGGGCGCGTTTGAAGCACTGCGAGACAGCCAGACACGAGCGAGCGCGTCGATGGAAGGGAAAAGAGGTCTGCCCGTCTAAAGAAACACTAGTAAATGTCGACGTGCTTGCAGATTGGACCAGCCCAACGCGCCGCGTGAAGTCGTCTGCCGTTAACTTGTCCTTTGTCCCTTCTTGCCGCCCGCTTCGGTCAGTCTGCAGCGTTCTTCTCCTTCCATTGGACACACGGCCACAGAAATTGAAACAGACAGTTAGCAATAGCACCGAATTCGCCACGTCAATTTGACTACTAGCGAACGTACCGCACAGACAATGTTGCCAGGGTCGAAGCGATCGTTGGAACACAGGTCGTGTTGAGCGCAGTTCAAGCATTGATCCATGGCTGCCAGCTCCGGGTTGATGCTCGGCAAATGCTCACTTCATCGGAAGCGTTGGTGTCGGCTTAGACGTGGTAAGGTGGTGATCACGCTGTAGTGTGCGGGCCCCAAAGGAAATTAAAGTGATCCACAAGCGGCAACCCGCAGCCGATGCAAGCACGCATGCTGCAGCTTGCAGCCTTAACGTGCGAGGGAGGGAGAAGACGACGTGGAACACGGAAAGCTCCCAAGTGTTGAGCAAGTAGGCGCCAAAAGCTTCCGGCCTGCCATCCAGAGCGGTGATCTAAAAAGCCGACCGTCAGATGCGCTTCTGGACTTTGGCAGTAGTTCAACAGTACTATCGGAGCGACAGGGCAAACTACTCGTTACTACAGTAACAGTAGTTTGAGAAATGCGCGAACTACTGGTTACTGTTGTAACAGTAGCAGTACTATAGTACTGGTTTGTACTGGCGACTCGAGTTACTGCCGCCCACGGGGCCTCTTTAGTACCTCGCTCGAAACGCCGCGTATTCGCGTCGAGTTGTTCTCTGGATCTGAAAAGCGGAGACTGAACCTGTTGCTCGAGCGAGCTTCGCTGCGACGGACAGGTTGTCGATGGAAATGGCATGCTGTGTATTTACATTTCATGTGCTAGAACGAGGGATGCAACAGAAGGTTGAAGTAGAGCTTAGAGCAGAGCAACCGCGGTCAGAGCGATCGTTGCCGATGCGTAGAGAGCGATCGACGGGATGCCAACAGCGCCAGAGCTCGAACCGGCGTCGGGGAATGAGCTGCCGGACGCGCTGGCGGTCTCTTCTAAGCCAGACTCGCTGCTGCCCGAGTCGCTATCTGACGGGTAGTGCTCGATGCTGTAGTCTTCGTCGGTTGAGCCCACAGTGGCGTCTCCGGTGCCCGAGTCGCCAACATCCACGTCGTCCGAGCCGCTGGCGGCGTCCGAACCAACGCTACTAACGTTGTTCGACTCGTCGAAAGAGGCTGACTCCGACGACGTCTCGTTGGCACTTCCGGAGCCGCTGAGACTCTCCGAAGCTGAAGTCGAAGTCGATGATGAGGCGGAAAGCGAGGCGCTCGTCGAGTTCTCCGCGGCGGACACGGCAGAGATTGCGATCGCCAGCAGAATCGAGGTGAAAACCTTCATGGCTTGGAGCACGGACGGATCTTCTTAATGGTCTTGGTCGTGAGTTGAGGAATGAGGAAGAGATCTGGCAGAGACGCACGCAGGAGGCGACGGATCCGATGTGTGAGAGTCTGTTCAGCGGGCGGAGGTTCAGCGGAAACCGCCGATATGAGCAGGAAACGCCGGCCGAAAGACGACGTGTGACGTGCTGCGAGTCCTGCATGGCACGCTGATTCCACGCACAATTGGAAGCTGGCAAGATTTGCGACAGTCGATGCTTGGTGTATGTCTGTGAACTAGCAGAATCGTGGATGATGGCGTCGCTTGGTGACTGGTGGTTTTTAAGGATGAAGTCGTCTTCGCGGACATGCTGGAGCTGCTTGATGGCTTACTGTCGTGGCTCATGAATTCGACGCTGCCATGTGAGCCCCTGGAACTGGTACGAGTGTCGGGATCAACCGTGCTGCTTTGAGATTCTGGCTTGGAACAATGTACTTGAATCGAAAACTTGGTCCGACCGTCGAGAGAGCGCGTTGGACGGAGACGCTTTCCAAGTATGCAGACGGGAGTGTTGAGCCCTCACTTTGCTTCGTGCGCATTGTCGACGGCAAAATGGACGACGGCGAAGAATTTGATCCGAAGAAGCGTTCCCTTGTCGCTGCTGCGTTCAACGAAAGTTGTGGAATGATCTCACCGACGGACTGCTCGAAACAAAGTAGAATAGAAAGGAGCTTGTGTAGCTAGACACGCAAAACGGGCGGCGCATCTTACTTACTCTATGGAAGGTTGAGAGTACCACATCGAGAAGCGTCAAGTATCAAACGACTAGATTAAACAAGCGCAGCAACAACAGCCACGACTAACGCTGCAACGGTTGAAATACTCGGGTAAATACCAGCTCCGATCGAGATCGAGTCCGATTGCGAACTAGCAGAGTCATCGACGATGAGGTTGACGCTGCCAGTACGTGAGCCGCTTGAGCTGTCGTCCGACGACGGGTAGTCTTCGATGCTGTAGTCTTCGTTATTGGAAGAAACGGAGCTTGCCTCGCTTGATGAATTGCTGGAGTCGCTGCCTTCGTTGAAGTTGCTGGACGAGGCGCTGCTGCTGGTGGATGTCGATTCCTCGTCAAAGAGGGATCCGCTTGAGCCAGAGCGACTGCCAATGTCGGTAGTGTCTTCACCACGGCTGCTGTCGGAGCCTGCGCATGGAGTGACTTAGTATCAACGAGTAAGCACGAGAGAGCAACAACAACATCTTACTGGAATCGAAAACTTCTCGAAAAGTGCCAGAGCCGTCCGCGGAGACTGAAGGAATGAGTTAGAGATAATGCATATCAAAGAACTGCAGCAGACTGCAGTACCTGATTGACTGTCTGCACTGCCATCGCCATTTGATGAAGCAGCGTTATTCCAAATGTCGGACCCTGCATAAGGTAGTTAGCACCGCAAAAAAGGTATCACGTTGACTGCAGGGCGTACCTGTAAAACGATCTTTGAAGGCCATGTTATCTAGGGCCGCGTCGGGCACGCTTGCATCACTGCCCGAGCCGATCGTAAGGCTCTCAGTCGAGACAGCCGAGCCCACGAGTGCGAATAGCAGCACGATGTGGAGCTTCATCCTGGGCATTCAGAGGTTTGTGGCTTGTGTCTGGGGAAGCAAACGGAGAAATGACGAGCAGCAGCGGCAGCCAAGGTGTGAACCCGATGGCTGACGGTCATCTAAAGTCGCCTCAATTTCTGTCCGTGAGGCTCGCTCGATCTGACGTGGGTCAAGACGATGTTGCGCATCCGGCTAAGAAAAAGACACGCAGCTTAAGAGCGGAGTCAGTGCTGCTCTATTTGACGATGTGGCTGCGCTGGGAGGAGGGCAACCCTTGCATTGAGGAAATGCGTTGGACAAAAAACTACTTCGAAGTACAGAATAAACACTGCGGCGAAGAAGGCAAGTGCTCAGAGTCCTGTAGCCGTGAATGCGACTCCGTAATGAGCACTGAGTTGCCGAACTTGCGTTCGACTGTGAGCTGGAGGAATCGTCAACGATAAATGCTGTTGAAAGCGGTGCTGATGGGTACGTTTCCATGTTCAAGTCTTCTCGCGCTTTGAAGCTGCCCGTGTCAGAAGCAGTGTTTTGCGATCGAGGCTTCTTTGTAAATGTTGCCGACAGATCAGTATCCGTGACGCTCTTGCTCTGGTCATTTGGCTCCGAGTTTCGACAGGATCGAAGCCGAGTCAAGCCGGGATCCTCCGCAGCTGAAGCTTGACTCTGTAGTTCTCAGCATCGTACTTCGAAGTATCAGTTCATGACGTGGCATACCGCACGGCAGATGCACCACAACTTACTGGAGTAGGCGTCGAGAAACTCGCGAACCAGATTCGCCTTCAGGTACCGATTTAGTATCAATTGGCAAGCATCTCACTCGAAAGCCTTATGCTCAGCATCCGCAGCAGTCACAGCAGCAATTTCGAGAACGAAGCAGCAGCGACAAGAACAGCTTCATAGCAACTTACGACTCGTGAAGCAATGCGAAAAGTTACAGTAGATCATGGGATAAAGAAGCTCGCTTTTCTAGCTGCAAGGCAGGCTCCATGCAACTCGAGACGCTTCAATTTTGCAAGGAACGCTGATGCAACGAGCTTCAAGAAGGGTTGTTAGTTTAGATGATCAAAAGTGCAGATTAATGGCAAGCTATGAACTAGAAACGCAGCCACCCAAACTTATGGGTACGATCAGGCGCTTAGACTCTAAGTTAGAGCACTACGAATGCAATGGAAATCGACAGAGCAGCCATCTCGGAGGCTGCTAGGTTTCTGGCTACGCCGCTGATTTGGCTGCTGACGACCTGGTCATCTTGTTTTCCCGCTATGGAGCCGAATTCGACGCTGCCGTCACTACGTTCCTCGGCACTTGAACTCGAATCGATAGAATAGTTCGTGGAGCTGAGCGAGCCTGTCGTATCTTGCAAGCTCGCACTGCTACCAGAATGATCCGAAGTTTTGTTGTGAACGGTATCCTGGAAGTTGTGACCTACAGAGTGATTTTGTGACCTGGTAGATGTCGAACGGTTTGCTGGAGCATTCGCGACGCTACTTTCATCGAAGCTTGGGAATGTGGCTCCATGAAAAGTTGGCTGAGGAGTTGAGGGGCTGGTTGTTGCTGGTTTTGGTCGAGTCCGTGGCTGCGTTACCTGTCGTGGCGGCCACGACTCGTGGGGTGTCCGTAAACGAAGTCGTTTCCCCACCCGTGACTAAACGAATCGTGGGCTGCGGAGTTAAGACCGAAGTTGGTGCTGATGCTGTCGTCGCAGGCTCCGTGTTGGTGTTGTCAGGGATAGTGGGATAACGGAGACATCAGTCGATGAGCTTGTGACCAAACGAAATGTCGGCTGGGGCGTGCTTGCCAGTGGACTGATACTGCCGGTGATAGCGGCGGACGTGCCGCCCGTAGTTCCAGTCGAAGCGGCCGTAGTCGAAGCCGAGCTCGACCCAGGACCCTGGCCTTCCACGAGTGCGATCACGAAGGCCAACGATACGGCCGAGAAGAGTTTGCTGCGTGCCATCATGTTGGAACTGGCTGGGCGCTTTCTTAGCAAACGCAGCACGGAAGGGTCTCCACGAACCCATCCACTGGACTTGAGGCTAGATGCGCTCAGAGAAGACGTGTATGTTGAAGCTCAAGCAAGCACGGAGGCTGTTAGCAAGGCTACTACATATGCACAGGCACTGCGACCCCGCAAGCTCACGCTGTCGCTAGTTTTAGAAGCAGAAGCGCTGCTTTGGCTAGTTTCGTGCTCGTTTAGGATGGTGGAAGCCGATTCGGACCCGAAGTCGATGTCCGTCTCCGTCGAGCTTGCGTCGCCGGATCGACTTTGCGAGGACCCTAGTGATCCATCCCTGAGTGCTTCGTCGCTGGCTTGAGACGCGGAAGTGGCGTTGGAGGCTGCGCTACCAGAGCTCGAGTTGATGTCGGGTAGGCTTGAGTTGGTCATGTTCTCGCTAGACCCAGAGCTTTCCGAAGGCTGCTTAGTTGGAACGCCGTCGACTGAGTCGGAAGCGGAGTCGCCACCGTCGCTGCTGGGGGTCGTAACGTCGCCCATAGCTTCTCTGAAAGTACCATCCAGCTCTTCAGACGAACTCGCGGAAGAGAACGATGAGGACTCGCCCGAGGTAACGAGTCGAAACGTAGGCTGTGGCGTTGTCTCCCCCGTCGTAGCGCTGCCGGACGTGACGGTTCGGAAGCTTGCAGCCGGCGTACTAGCTGGGGCCGAAGTGACGGAAGCCGCGACTTGTCCGACGACGGTATGGATGAAGACAGCAAGCACGAGAGCCTTCATCTCGCTTGAGTAGTCTTTCGTGGATGAAGAAATGAAGAATGTGAACCCGGCGGATGGTGGCAAGATTTTCTGGAAAATGGTCTGACCTTTTGCTGAGTTCGAAGCTTACTAGCTACATGAACAAAAGATTCCGTGTTGCACTTTAAGCACACTCAGAACTGGCAGACCTACAGCACCGCGACTGCAATAGTGACGAACATCGCCGTCACCAGCGACATCCATAGGCCGCGCTCTCCAATTTGATCCCCGGCGCTGCTACTGCCGGAAGCAGAGCTGCTCGAGGAATCCTGGCCGAGCGCGTTGTCTCCTTCGCCGGTGCTGCTGGCTGATCCAGATCCAAACGTGGAGCCCCACTCGACTGGCTGGAAGTAAACGTGTACATGTTCGCGCTGCCATCACTGCCGGTGGTAGAACTGCTGCCGGTTGTGGTGGAAAGTGAGCTACTGCCGCCTCGAGCAAACTGCTGGACGTCGCCGTGTTGTCCGATGCCTGGGAAGAATTTGCCATGGATTGAGACCCCTGCGTCGAGGAGTTACCGGCGTTCGTCGTGGACGTCGACTTGGATGAGGTCGAGGTCGTCGTCGATGTGGTGGCGGAGTTTGCACTTCCCCCCGACAATGTAGATTCCTTCGCCGATGATCCAGTAGTTGTTGCCGTGGCTGACGGGGACGCAGTGGCTGCTTTGGTCTTAGCAGCTGCACTGCCCGAGGAAGTCGCAGTTGCTGACGATCCGGCCGTAGCAGAGCCCGACGTGGTCATTTCAGCAGAGTTCGTCGCAGTCGTGGATGACCCCGTCGTTGTCATGGCAGTGCTCGCTGTTGCGACGGTGGACCAGCGCAGCCTTATAGCAGCCGCGGTCATCGTCCCAAAGCTGACGTACATCGCGCAACACGCATGGCCGACAGTGGCCACGCTCAACCGGTTCACGAAGAAGCTCAAGAACTATGTGTGGCATGCCACTTTCGCAGAAGAGCTGGATGGTTCTAGGGCGTCGCTGGACGCAGACTTGGTCTCGCTGGACAGGACAAGTGGGGGACTTGCAGTCCCTGACCTTCGGGCGGAAGTCAGGGCGATGGCAGCGACGACGGTGGCTCAGTGGGCAGCCACCGGCACGATGGCCCTTCACATCGCCGGTGACGTTCTCTTTGCGAAAGCAAACGCGGGCAGGATCCCGTCTATCAGGATTACACCCAACTCGCTGTTGCCCCCGGCCCGTGGTTGCAGAATCCAGTGCTCAATGTGGGTCACGGGGAGAACACTGGTCACACGAGCGGGACGGGTACATCTGCATCAACAGCGCCCTCACGTAGTGACAGCGCTGAGGACACTCGGAAACTCCTTCGGCCAGCTGAAGATCACATGGGAAGGCGATGCTTACCGGGCAGATGGACTGGGCCTTCTCGGCTCGGTATACGAGCAGGCGGACCACATGTGGAAGGCAACGGAGGGAGTGCAGTGTCTGGAATGGCTTCCGGCGGCTGGGCTCGCTGAGCTTCACTTACATCACGCTGGAGGGAGGCTTCTGCCTGCTCAGACCGAAGTGCCGGCAGCACCAACGGGTGGTACGATTGCGGGGGTGGTTACATGGACATTAGAGCGGAGAGGCATTCTATGGTTTCACCCCAGCAGACCCAGATGGAGAGGGGACGGAGCCAGCGGCAATTGGCTCGGCGAATTTATCACGGTGATTCTCACCAATTTCCCGGCCCTATTGGCGCGGAGTTTCGATAGCGAGGAGGTCAGGATGGTCGCTTCCCCGGTGGATCACCCGATCACGGCAAAGGTGACTACTAGCAGGACTCCCACCGTCTCTACAAGCACCACTTACTCGGACACTATGGCTGGGATGAGCGGACAACTCGGGCTGGAATCAGCTCTGGTGCGGAGGGCGGGCTCGGCTGTGCAGATCCTTCATGTGCACCCGCACCCGTCACTCTCTCGGCAGGTGAGCCTTTGGCTACCGGGCAAACGGCGGCCTCATCGGCGGAAACATTACAAGCACTTCGTCCGCCACGCAGGCATTAGGCGAGGCCTTCGGGTGGAGACATCGCGCGCAGACAAGTGGAGGGCGAGCAGTGCAGCTGCGGCGACTGGCCTGGCGAAGCTCGAATGGAAACGTATTCGCAGGGTCCTAGGACTGGGCGCATGGGGTGCACAGGTGCTGTACCGTCTCAAAGCGAGGGCTTTTGCGATGTACGATGTCCGCAACGACAGGCTGGGCTGTCCGCATGAAAGCTGCGTGCACGACGGCGACGTGGATATGTACCACGTCTTCTGGATGTGCCCGGCCGCGAGACAGCTACGAACAACTTTTATTGCGCCTTGGAAACGACTGGGGCTGGAGGGAGCGACCGAGGAAATTGCCTGTTTCAGCCTCAAGCTCCCAGCGGTTCAGCAGGCTTTCTGGGAGCTAGCTGCCACCTCCTCCACGACGGCAGGAGCCCACGATCCCTTACTGAACGCCAACATCACCGCCCTGGTGGAGGGGTGCTGGCGGCTCGGAGCTGCGCTATACTTCCACGCGGTCTGGAGGTGGCGAGTGCAGCACTTCGATGAAACCAACGACGTCTCGGCAGCACGGCACAAACTACTATTGGCCACCCGCCTCCGCCAAGGATACACGAGCACGCCTTTTTACGTGGACCCGACTGGGCATAGGCGGCTGCTATCAACGACGGCAGGGATCGTAACGCAGGCGCTGCGGCAGCCCTGGCACGGCACCCATCAGGAGGCTAGCTCCGTAGCGGTGGATTGTTGTTACTTACTCTTCTTTGACGGCGGATCGCGTGGCAATCCGGGACCTGGAGGTTTGGGCGCAGTTGTGGTGCGCTGGCCGACTACTGGGGGGCTTATCAATTGGTGTGGACAGGCAGCATGTCCTATGCGGCCAGGTCGACCACCAACAACGTGGCCGAGTACATGGGACTCATCGTAGGTGCAGCGGGGCTGCAATAGCGTTTACGTAGGGGAAGACACAGACTCAGAGAGTCTCTAGTGTTCTTTGAAAGCTCACAACCTCTATACGAGAGTTTGCACGAATACCTTATCAAACCTTAATTAAGGATTCCAGAGATAGACAATACCTTATACAAAGGTATGAACTCTATGCTTCAAAATGTGAACTGAATGTATTGTTGTTTATCGCGGCAGAGCCGCCTGTTGTTTGTATGTATAGGACTCACTATCTATCATAGTAGAGCCTAGTCTAATGCATATCCATTGGCTGTGAGCCACCCACTCCTATCTGGGATGACCCACGTAACATATGTGTGGAACTCAACTTATGTGTGGCACCTAGCTTGTGTGCATCACACTATTCGATGTAGCCCCGTTACAGTAGGGATGACTGCATGCTGCCACCATGGACTCTCGCCCCTGCATGTAGTCGGGGCAGTGCGATGATCAACCGACAGCAATCCACCCGCACTCCCCCCAAAGCCAAGCACTTGGTGCCTCTGTACTGGAGATGCAGAAGGCAGCTTGCTGGCACCCTAGGAAGTTGTTAGCGATTAGAGTTAAGTGACATCAATGTACCTCACTGAAAAGCAAACATACACTGGTGGAGTCAAGACTTGGTTCACTTTCCACTTGTGAGTCACAAGTGGAATTTGTGAGCTCTAGCGAGCTGCCGAGGAAGCACTTGCGTGCGGTGCGAGCTGCGATCACCTTGAAGAGAAGCTTTAAGAGAAGCTTTAAGAGAAGCTTCAAGGTGATCGCAGCTCGCACCGCACGCAAGTGCTTCCTCGGTAGCTCGCTAGTTCGTTGACGTTTTACCTGAGAAAAGAGCCGCAAGCGTTGGTCATGATAACCTTAAGCACCTCGCAATTCAGGATGCGACTGCGAGCCTCCGCGGGAGCCACCACAAGACGGTGGTTGAACTTTCCCTGTACTTGAAGGCAGGTAAAACGAGATGTGGGCGTCCGAGACGGACCGAATGGAGCGCAGAGGAGAGGGTGCAGCGCCCGCAACCTGTATGTTTGTCGGCAAATACAAACACAGTCTATCCGTCGAAGTCGATACTGAAGCGAACTCGACGACACAGTGCAGTGAGCATCGGGCACAAGATACGCTAATCGAAAAGTGAGCCATTTCCAAACCTTGCGTCTTGCTGGAGGCTGATCTGTCTTGTGGGCCCACAGCCTGGCATCCCACGACCAGCGAGGCCCGCGCCAACTTCAACCACGATCCCGTTTCAGTTGACGATTTTTTGAGCTGTTAAATCGCACTCGAGCGCCATCTTGCATTCTTCGCGGCGGTTAGCGTCTCGCGCGCTACTTGCCAGCATTTCGGCATCCTCCGATATGAACGCGGATGCCAAACAAACTCGAGCTTAGCTGTCTGAGCCGGACGACACAGTATTTCTGAAGCTCGGAGACAACTGCTCATCTCACTATCTTCAGACTTCAGATTCTGCTTTGTATGGCAGCCAACGTCACGATGGTTCATCTTCAACAGCGCCGACTACGCTGGTTGAAGCGGTAGCCTGACCACGAGATGAGCCGTCCATGGCAGTCGGGATTTGTCAAATCCGGAAAAGCTGATGTTCAACTGCACTCGCCTGCAACGTCATGAACCCGCAGGCAAGGTCGAGCTTGTCCGTTATCGGCCTGGTGAAAGCAAGACACAGACGCTCTCACTTCTACATTTGCGCGGTGACAAGTACTCGAGACTCCAACTGCCTTCCCTCCCTCTCTGATGGTGGCATTACCGATCACAAGTAATCGCCAGTCGATGGACTCCGAGCCCACCGACGGCAGTCGCACCTACGCTATCATCGTGTGCGCGTTCGCATTGCTCGGTGGCTTCTTCGTCGGTGTGATGATGGCATGGCTTCATCTCTCTCCAGCTTTACCAACTCGAAGCATGATGGACGGAGTAAACACGGTTGTCCTTGGCTTCGCCGATCAAGGTTGGCATCGTGGCGCCGGGACTCGCCATGGCGCACAAGGACTACGAGATGCCTGATTACGCCAAGCAACAGGAACGGCTTCCCCTGGACTGCCACGATGGCAGGAGGAAGCTCTGCGGGTTCGACACCGCAGACTAGAGCAGATAGCTCACTTTGCAATTTGCACTCTAAGCAACGGACTAGCAATACACGTTGGCTTAAGGGAGTTCCAGCTCCCAAATATCGGAGCACGTCACAAAATTAACTTTAGTCTCTCGTGCACACGATGAGGACTCGCAGCGGATGTTCAAGTCAAGTGGACCAAGTTTCTACGGCTCATGGGACGACTGCGACTGCAACACGCGGAACGACGGGTACTACGACGACGGCAATCGCGACGACTGTTCCTGTATCGTCGGCGTCGATCATGCCACCGTATGTGACCAATGTCTCGCACCCCGCGCTCGTCAAGTGGAAGCGAGAACGGCAGGAGTACGAGGACGCAATTGAGGCTCGCTGTGCAGCGACTGGCGAAGATAAGAGCAAGGCTTTACGCAGTGTGAAGAACGGCTTCAACAGGCAGCTACTTCAGACCCTGTGCAAGTTCGAATGAGGGACCACCGTGGAGGAGGTGATCGAGCAGCAGATTGTTACCGAATTGGATAAGATCATCGGCACAGTCATGAATGACGCAATTGCTGACATCGACTCGATTTTCAACGCTGAACTGAAGATGGATCTGCGCGAGCGTGATGTGAAGGCCCGCATCATCAACGATTTCATGCACTGCGACGCGGTCATCTTGCAGCATGGTCTCGGAAGCATTTTCGGAACTGAGGCGGGGATCAAAGGAAAGTGCAAGATCCTCAAGGCGCATCTCGAACCTGCTGCACTGCGTGAGGCCGTGGAAGCACACCTTCGCCTCGTCGATGCTAGCAGCAAATCGGACGAGATTGCGCTCTATGTGCTGGTGAAGGAGAAGGCGCTCGAGCAGGAGAAAGTGTTCCAGTTGTTAGCCAAAAGACGGCAGCAACCCAACGCCCCGAGGACTGGCAAGCCCAACAATGCGGACGGGCAAGAGCGGCTCAGCCACAACCGAGTCGGAGCTGGTAAGGATACGCGCAAGGACACTGAGCGCACACGCACTGTGCTGGTTCAGGCGTCCTCGTCTACATCTACTGTGGCTGCAGTAAAGAGCAAGCCTCGTACAGGTTGCTTTCATTGTGGCAAAGACCATTGGCTCAGTCAATGCCCCGACCTTGACGAGGCTGGCAAGGAGGCCCTTCTGGCTGACCGAAGGAGCAAGAGAGGGGAGCAACGGGAATAACAAAAAGTTGCGAGCGAAACGTGTCGACTCGCCTACCAGAGACCGTGGTGAGGACCAACCGACTGCGATTATCAATGGAGCTTTGGAGCTGCCGTACTGTGCTGACAGCGGTTCGGACATGAACATTATTTCTTGGAAGCATGCCGACATGCTGCGTGAGATGGACGATTCCGTGCGACTTGCGGAATTGAACGCACCGATCACTTCCAGAGCTGTTGGAGGCGCCCAGCTTGCGGCGACGCACGCTGTCAACGTCCATCTGACACTTAACACTGCAGCTGGACCGGTGCGATGCCAGGACCCAAAGCAGTGCCTGATTGTGGATGGTGATGAAGATGAATTGATCGTCGGCAAGTTGTTGCTCTCCGAGTCGGGGATTGAAGTCTAAAGGCAGCTCAAGTATCTGGCCTCGCCGGAAACAGACGATGATGATTCTTTTGAGGAACCTGAAGGCATGCCACCTTGCAAGTCGGTTCCGCAGGAACATGTGATGAAAATGGTCGACGCTTTGGTTCACGATGCGGTTGATCGTGGTGTGATTGACGAGTACACCACGTCACGGTTGTTTTCGGTTCTACATCGGTTCGGTGGGTGGCGTCTGGAGCTGTCTAATGACCCTCCAGCTAGAGTGCCGCCCCTGAAGATCCGTTTGAAGGCTGGTGCCACTCCGTATAGGTCTAACGTTCGCCAATACAGCCCTGAGAAGTCCGATTTCCTCGCAGCTTTCAACAAGAAGCGGGTTTCTCTTGGATGGGTGTATGAGAATCGCGAAAGGCGGTGGTGCTGTCCAGCACTTCCTGTTCGGAAGCCCAAAACCGACGAGTACCGGCAAGCTGTGGATTACCGACCGACGAACGGAGTTACGGACCCGATTGCCGGCGTGATGCCTAGCATTGAGGTAGCTCTCGAGCACTGCAGAGGGAAGATGTACTACGCAACGTTTGATTTCCTGAAAGGGTTCTGGCAGCTCCCTCTTCACGAGACTAACCAAGAATGCCTATCCTACATGACCGACAAGGGCATCTTCACTCCGAGACGCGTACCGCAGGGCATTACCGATGCGGCGTTGCATATTCAATCGACGGTGGAGATGGTGCTTGGCGATCTGGTTGGATACTACGTGATTGTATGGATCGATGATCTTCTCGTCTTTGCGGAGACTGCAGAGAAGCTGCTGGAGGCGATCGAGGCGGTGCTACAGAAGCTCGATGAGCGTGGGTTCATCTTGAATCCCAAGAAGTGCTCTCTGTTTCTAACCGAAGTGAAATGGTGTGGGCGGATAATTGACAAAGATGGCGTTCGCCACGACCCCAACCGGATTCAGGCACTGAGGGACATGCCGCCGCCATGCACTGCAGCCGAGCTCCAGCAATTCTTGTGTGCAAGCAATTGGATGCGTGTTGGTTTGGTCGAGAGCTCCACGCGCGTCTGGCCGGTTTGATGGTTCTTCCTGTCACGTTTGGTCAGTGGCTTGCCAACCTCATTATCTTGGTGGAAGACAATGGCCACGGTTGGCGCATCAGTAACACGGTGGCAATGATCGCGCCTATTATCGCTATGTGCGGCATCTTCTGCGTGCCCGAGAGACGTACCAGCGGAAGGGCAAGAAGAAGGCGGAGTCAGTGCTGAAGCGTTTGCGTCAGACCGACAAGTGCATCACGATTTGGCTGCAATCGGTGACCAGATCGCCAAGGAGAACAATGCGGGACTGGGACTCAAAGAGCTCTGAGAGCCGTCGGTCCGCAAGCGTGTGATCATCGCCATGGTGTTCCAGCTGGGCCAACAGGCAACCGGTATCAACCCCATCATGATCTTCGCCGCCGTCTTGTTCACTGCCATCTGCGGCGGCGATGTCGGCAACGTCGGGTGCCCTGAAGTCGGTGGCTGGTTCATCTGCATTGGCACGGCCTTCTTCGTCTTCAGCTGCGCCGTATCGTGGGGTGCTGCGCCTTGGATTTACTGCTCGGAGATCTTCCAGCTCAACGTGCGCGCGACGGCGGTGTCGCTATCGACGGCGGCCAACTGGGTCGGCGGCGCACTCATGACGGAGGTGGTCAAGCTCTTCCCGCACCTGAACATCAACGGCGTCTTCTTCATGTTCGCCGGGCTCAGCGTATGCTGCGGCGTGTTTGTGTACTTCTTCTGCCCGGAAACCAAAGACCTTTTGCTCGAGGACATTGAAGAGCTGTTCCATACGCCCCGCACCAGCGCCAAGTCGCCGGCCTACGTCGAGGCCAGGTCTCCGGTTGTCCTGGCTAAGGAGAAAGGGCAACACACAAGTCGTCGGCCTACTGGACTCGAGCGCCGCTGGTCTGGTGAAGTGCTCACTCTGTCCGCTGGAAGCGGGTGGGGCGGCGCTCGTGACGAAAAAGTCGCTCATGAATACTCGTCAAGTAAACAGGAAAACTGTAGCGTTAATAAAATACTTGAACTTCAACTGATAACGTTAGGTTTTCACACCCAGTTTTCGGTTTGTGGTTGTAGGGTTTAGATCACACCTTGTGGCTCGCAATCATCGCTTATTACTTTATCACCTTCGCCATGGCATCGGAGGAGGACCAGCGCCGCACGGAGGAGTATTTCCGCCGCACGTCGGCGCCCAAGTGGGCGGACGAGCGCCGCGAGCAGGTGGAGGCGTTCCTGGACCACCACCGCGTGGTGGGCAAGTGTGTGGCGGTCGTGACGTCGGGCGGCACCACCGTCCCGCTTGAGCGCAACACCGTGCGCTTCCTGGACAATTTCTCTACAGGTTCGCGTGGTGCTGCGTCGGTCGAGTACCTATTGGGACTAGGATACGCGGTCATCTACGTGCACCGTCCAGGCTCCATCGCGCCCTACGCCAGGCACTTGCAGCGCGCAACAGCGTCCTCATTGGACGTGAACTTCCTGCAGCACGTAGACGTGTCTTCGCGCCTGCAAGAGCAGCAGATCCGGCTGCTCGTGGAGGACCCTAAGGCCAAGAAAAATGTCGTTGAAGCCGTCAAGAAGCTTCGTAGCGTTCGTGCTACTAACAGGCTGTTGGCGGTGCCCTTCACGTCCGTGGACGACTACTTCTTCGTGCTGCGTATGGTGGCCAACTGCGTCGCGCCGTGGAAGGAGCGCGCGCTGTTCCTGCTGGCAGCTGCAGTGAGTGACTTCTACATCCCGCAGCAAGACCTGGCTGAGCACAAGATCCAGTCGCGAGCCGGCCCGCTGGAGCTGACGCTGCAGCAGGTTCCCAAGATGTTGGGCGTGCTGCGCCACAACTGGGCCCCGCAGTCCTTCGTGGTGTCCTTCAAGCTGGAGACGGACTGGGATATCCTGCGCAAGAAGGCCAAACAGGCGATCAACAAATACGCCATGCATCTGGTGATCGCTAACGAGCTGCACTCGCGCTTCAACGAGGTGCTGCTGATCACGGACAAGGACGAGCGGGCGCTCACGCGGCCGGAGGATGAAGCCGACATCGAGTCGAGCTTGATGGAGGCAGTCGCTAGCATGCATTACCAGTACATCGCGTGTCACGATGTGTCTGTGCCGGATGAAATCGGCCACCGTGCATCGCGTAGTCACCTCCCCAGCGCGTTGAAAAGGCAGCTGCCAGCGTCCGTGCAGAGTTTGCTGTCCGTCATGGAGGCGCACAAGGAGGAGATCCTGGGGGTAGTGGTGGGCGGTCTGCTCTCCGTCATGCACAACATGCTGCAGAACCATTTCCGCCGCTCTCGCTAGAACGCAGGCAACAACAACAAATTAAACAAGGCTTCATTGCCCCCCGACGGCTGTTGTAGATAGCATACTCTGTCTGTATTGACTTCACTGCGTGTCCTTGTTCTTGAGACCCTCCAAGAAGTCCTTCTTGGTCTCGTCCACCAGCATTCCGCCGCGGCAGTTGGGCGACGGCTTGACGATCGTGTTGCCCTCCCACTGCGTCGGCGTCTTGCTGAGGATGCTGAGCGCGTGGACACCCGTGTCCAGCTCCTGCTGCAGCGCGGCGTTCACCATGCGGTGGCGCTGTAGCAGCGGCTTGCCATCGAATTGCTCACTGACCACCACCACCTTGAAGTGCGTCTCGGAGCCCTTGGGTACGCTGTGCATGTGGCTCTCGTTGATCACGTCCACGTGCGACGGCGTGAAGGCGGCCAGCAACTTCTCGCGGATGCGGAGCGCCACAGGCCCCGCGGGTGCAGCGTCAGTCATGAGACGGCGGAGCTGCAGACGTACAAAGCGTTAGTCGATGGGGAAGATCGCAGCCAGAGCTGCAAGAGCGTTACCTGGCGCGAGGAGGAGGGGATCAGCCACGAGCTCATGACGACTTCGCTTTTGATTGGCAGGAGCCACGAGGCGATTGGCCGAAATAGAATTTGAGGTTGTCCTATAAAGTGGCACACACCACATTGGTGTGGTTACCGCTATCAATGTACGCAATTTTTTGTCGTACAACGTGGCTCCCTTCCGACCGTCGCCATGGTGCGTGAAGCTGATGCTGCGCGTGGAGGAACGAGCGCTCTGACTATGGTTTCGTATGTGTGATGAGTGCAGATTGAGTCCGTGCTGCTGGTGAGTCGCCAGGGCAAGACGCGCCTGGCCAAGTGGTACCTGAACGCGTCGCTCAAGGAGAAGACGCGCATGATCCGTGACATCACGTCGCTCGTGCTCTCGCGCCCGCACAAGCAGTGCAACTTCATCGAGTTCAAGGAGAAGAAGATCGTCTACAAGAGGTGGGCATACTCACGCTGTTACTTCTCTCACAGGGGAACCTTCACTGACTTCTTGTTGATGTCCTAGATACGCGAGTCTGTACTTCATCGCGTGTATTTCCAAAGACGAAAACGAGCTCATCACGCTCGAAGCGATCCACCTGTTCGTGGAGGTGCTCGACCGCTACTTCGGCAATGTACGTGGGCCACTTCTTCCTTTGGATGGATCATGGTAAACATCTCTGACGTTCTGGATTTACGTGGACAGGTTTGCGAGCTGGACATCATTTTCAATTTCCACAAGGTGAAGACTGTCATGCCGTTGTTACGATATGAAGAGTGGGGATTAACGGTGTGTGCTGTGGCAGGCGTACTACATTCTGGACGAGCTCTTCATCGGAGGGTACCAGCAGGAATCGAGCAAGAAGGAGATCCTGCGTATCTGCACGCAGCAGGAGGACTACATGGACGAGTCCAAGGAGGAAGGGTTCACGCGCCCTCGCACGGGTACGCGCTAGTGGACCTCGCTCGTATTTCTTAGCGTGATGAGCCACGGACGTCCACTGCACGATGGAATTGCACGTCGTGTACACGAATTCAGCAGCCCTACATCAATGTAATCGATCTTTTCTTTTCTCTTGTATGAAAAGTAGCGATCAAAAAGTGTTAAAAACTGCAGCATTTATAGTGAGAGGTGACCTTTGGTACGAAACAACGGCATGCGCCATTATTGCGCCGGCGTTGCCTGGCTGGGAAGCAAGTGTTGATCGGATGACGACAACCAAGAAGTCTGCAGGCACCATGAGTGAGTAGAATGCTAGCGTGTGCGAGCTTACTGGTGCTCGTTCTGAATGGTACCTTGCTGTGTGGCAGTGGGTGGGCGCAAGAAAGGATTCCGTGCCACCTCAGGATTGACTATCGACCAGCAGCTTCAAATGGCCTCGCAGCTTCAAGCCCAGGGAGACGATGTTCTCAAAGTACGTGTACTCGTGACACTATCAGTTTGGCACTCGGTCTCTTCAGCTGAGAGTTTGTTCGTGCTACTCAGACGATTCAACAAATGAAGAAGACCTCGAAGATGCAGCAGCAGACGACAAAAGCCAACAACCTCAAGGTACCATCGGTGATAGCACAAGTCTGACAGTCTGACGGCTCTAATCGATGCTAACCAACGGCGTCATACAGTTCGAGTGGCTTCAGGAGCACAGCCATATAAAAAAGCTGGAAGAGGTGACGAAATACCAGTTCTTGCGTTATCGTCCCTATGATCACTCACACAATTCCGTCGCTTAGAACTACTCTAAAGAGCTGGAAGCAATGCTGCTGCGGATGTACAATGACGCATCCACTGCACGCGAATCCAAGAAAATGGAGCCTGAGGAGGGTCGGGATAACAACGGAGACGGTAAAAACACTGATCCAGCAACATCGGCCCCACGAGCGTCTTCCAGTACGAGCTATGCCGTCGAGTTGGAAGAGCTCCTTCGAACAGAGCAACTTCATCGTGTTGCGCTGATAAAGCAGGTTACCTCGGAGCGTGAGCAGGTGGGTAGCGTTGTTGCGTGGGTTCAGAAGCGCTTGTCTAATTCCTACTGCAATTTTAGAGGGCGGCTTTGAAGCAGTTGATACGCGCAGTCTCTGAGGGTGGAGACGTAGCCAAACTTCCAGCTCAAGACAATCAACTCTCATCCGACGATATGCGGGTAAGTGTCCATTGCCGTTTGCTTGGACGTCGAAAGGGAAGGAGTCCTCACTTTTGTGTTGTTGTTCAGACGAACGTGCGAGACTTAATCTACGATGCGGTGATCGGTCGTCAAATGATCGAGGCTACGCTAGAGGAGGAAGTGCAGGCTTGTGATAAAGGGTTTGGCGATTATTATCGGAAGCTGCTGGAGACTCTGCGGGATACGACTGGTTCATACGCAGTCGACCCACGAAGCAGTGACGACGATGAACAGAAGATCACTTCAATAATTGAAGCTGCAGGTGGATGCGAATGCGCTGATGAGATGCTGCGAATTGAGATTGCCGACGCATTTCGAAAGGCTTTCATGGAGTGTCGTGAAGATCTGACTGAGTACGAACAAGAGTTCGTCAATGCCGCGTCTGCTGGCGACGCCGCTGGTTCTATCGAAGCCGTTACTTCCCGATGGGGCGGTTGGAGTGAATCGGACGACGAGCGATTTGTAAAAGTTCTCCGCAGTTATGAAGGGAAGCAGGGTCTAGGAAAGAAACCGCAGCTGCTGTACGATCAAATAACGTTGGTTCTCCCGAACATACCTATGCCTGAGATCAAGAGGCACGTCAAGTTTCACCGACATCTCCGCTTCCACCAGCACAAACGTAAAGATCGTCAGCGGGAGTTCCACCGAAAGCTGGGAGATCTGCAGGATGAAGCCACCACGAAGTTCACGCTGAGTGCTGAGCAAGAGCAGGAGAGGCTGCGCAAAATGCAACAGTTAAGTGAGATGCGACAGCAATGCGAGCAGCTTCATGGCCAGGTATTGCAATGGCGTGTTACGAAAGAAGCGAAGGACCGTATCGAGAGGCAACAGCGCGAACTCGAAGAAATGATTGAGCTCCAAAGGCAGCAAGAAGAAGCACTTCGGTCGAGGCGAAAGCACGAGCAACAGAAGCTGGTCGTTGAAGAGTTCAAGTGCGTCCGTCTTGTACTTGAGAAGATTTTGCTTGTGGAAACTGACGGTTAATGGTACAATGCTACAGGAAGGGAAAGTCCCTCAAGAAACTGGCCGACGAAAGGCAAACGTTTGAGGAGCAGCAGCATATCGAGGAAGATCGCGCGCTTCGAAGTGTGGTGAATGCCGAACGAGTAGAGTATCGGCATCATGAGTTCCAGGTTCGTTCTGGTGCGAGTATTGTGCCGATCGAGTTGCAGGCGAACTTCATCGGGCTTGAATTTTACAGCGCAAACTGGAGGAGATGAAGAAAGAAGAGCTTTTCAAAGCAGAGCTTGATGACCAGCGGGTGGCAAAGCTGAATGCGCTGAAGGAGAAGACACCTTACGCTCAAATCATCGCAAACATAGCGGTACGACCTCATAGAATCTGATGAGTGCGCTAGCTCAGTCTAATAGAAACTAACAACATGATTCCTTGCAGGCGGACCCGGAACGTACCAGACAAGAAACTGCTGCCTTTCGGGCCAACATCGAAGCTGCCCAAGAGGGTCTCCCAATTACAGTAAGGCTACTAAAAGTGTACAATGTGGTGTCAACCGCTCTCTCATTTCCTGCTACGTCACAGGAAACCGGCCTGTTCCCAAGCCACGGCTACGACTGCGAGACGCTCTTCAAGAACGCCAGGTTCAAGCTGGGCATCGCTCTTCGGGTATACAACTATCTGGTTGTGGCACCTATCGATGCGAAATCTAACTAGTCACGTCTTGCTTCCCAGAATGCTGGATTGAGCTCGAATGAATACGCTCGTCAAGCACTAGCAAACGTCAAGGTTTGCAATGCTGGAGCATATCGTAACCACGTTTCCGAGCCAACAAAACTATGGTAACTGAGCAGCTAGTGACAAAGAAATACTACACTACAAGGCCTTACGCAGTAAACTGTGCCACATCGGACTGAGCTCCAAGATCTCGAAGCAACTTGGTGCCTGTAGCAAGCTGCGTGTTAAGTTTGCGCAGGCTCTTCATCGCTTGCTTACGGACCCCAAACTGCTCCCTCGTTTTGGCTTGAATCTCGCTCTCCACGCTTTGAAGCCGCTCCGCAAGTTCCGCTTTGGACAGAGCGGCATTCTGCGCCTGGATCGAGTTCGAAGCCGCGGCTTGCCGTCGATGCGTGCGATTCATCCAGCGCACACAGTTCATCTGAATCCTCCGCGTTCGCTTGTCTGCATTCGCTTGGGTCTTGGTGTTCTGCATGGCCTCTTTGAGCTGCGAGCGCTCGGTTTTCAGCTCCTGTTGCGTTGTCAGAGCCGCCACAAGTCCGTTGTTGCTGCTGCAAAACCTGACTAGAACCTACAACAACAAAGTGAACATTATTGTCAAAACATTGAATACGGACTCGCTGCGTCGCAAGCTACTCCGTACCACGTGAGTGTCTCGATACCAAAGTCTCCAATCGAACGTGTCAGGAATTGACAAGCATTCTTCCTCCTCATATTTCAATATTGCCACCTCATTCTGCTTTTTGTCAGGTGCCAACAAGTTGCGACTTGCAAGGCCTCGTTGCAGCCTGAATCCGAGCACGCCCGTCTCGCCCAGAAGCGCTTCCTGACCCTTGGCCAGCAGCGCTCGAGCGTGTCGGCGCCAAATAGGCCCCATGCAGACGCCCTGCTCGACATTGCGAGCCACACACGCCACTCGACAGAGCTCCTGGACGCCCAGAAAGACCCATATGTGCTGCTTGCACTCGTCCGCGAGCTCCAGCAACATCCCTCAGAATTGCTCGACTTTTTTTTGGTCTCCGATATTATCCGGATAGATAGACGCGAAATTTCGGGTTATTCTCCAAAACCGTTTTGCAAATCGTCATGGCTACATTTAGCGACTTCAATCTAAGCGAGCCATTCCTTGTTTTGTACTGCAACGATGACAATGATCGGCCCTGCTCCTGCCCACTATGATGCGAACTTTGCCTGCTGCGGTGGCTGCTCGTCGTCCAAACGTGCCGACGCATACAATGACAACTTTGCCACCGGATCGCTCGTATTCATATGGGACGTCAAGCTCAAGACGAATCCACAGCCCGTGTGCTCGCTCACGTTTCCGTACGACCCAGCGCTGAACGAGCAAGTGGGTGAGCGCCGCGTGAGAAGTGGACGGCTCGTAGGTACCAGCTACCCGATCGACAATGACTACGACTACCTCTGCTGTGAGCAGCGCGGCGAGTGTCTGGCGCTCAACGAAGACGCGTCTGGAATGTGCCAGTGTGTCGGCCGCTGGGGCTTCACGGGGGATCACTGCGAGTACAGTGGTAAGCATGTTGACACGAATTGTCGCGAAGTGTGATGCACTGTTGCTGACTCTTGATTGCAGTGTATGACATTGCAGCAGTTGCTAATGCGGAGGTGTTTCCGAATGCAACCAACTTGTCATCTGTGGACCACCTACTGCCAAATCTGCGCGAATACCTCCTTTCATTCGACTACGACGCAGCTATCGCTAGTGTAGCTATTTCACCCTCGACGTCTGACTTTCTTGACGTGCTGGAAATGGACTCCTATCGACAATTTGGCTGGTGCACCACTGCCTTCTTCCTCCTCGCAGCAGCATTTTTCGCGCTGATGTTTGTATTTCACGTGGTTTGGTCCTTTTGTTGCTTCAAGTGTGGATGCCGCCGCCGCAACCTACTGGCTACGCCCAAGATCTACAGTAAGCTCCAGAAAATGGTGTGGGGGACGCTCATGATGCTGTTTCTCTTCATCAGCGCCGCAGCAGCAGTGATGACCTTCTTCATGGTACACAACGATATTAATCCGTTGGCGGCATCAGCTTTTACTCTGCTAAACGAAACGTTTCCTAGCAATCTGACAAGCTTCGAGACAAACTTTCTTTCTCCATTGGACGACCTCCTAGTTAACGGCTATCGAAGACCCAGCGGTGAATCGTCCTTCCTTGCTGGCATCCAGGAACACTCTCGGATCGACTTGGAGGCTCACACCTTCTTGGACCAACAAAGTTACGACGAAGATGTCATCGGCAATCCCATCTTCGACCTTCTTTCACCACTCACGAGTTATTCCTCACTCTATCCGACCACCAATGATGACTCCATTGACTGTGAGGACATGAATATCACGCAGCCTAGCGTGAAATCTCGAATGACAATCGGCGGGAAAACGGGATGCTTCAAGTGCAAGACGTGCTTGTTGATTGAGGACATGATACAGGAGGCAAAAACAGCGTGGCGAAAAAACATAGTCGAAGTGCAGATCGATATGCGTACTGCAAAGGAACAGCTCAAGAATTTCAGTCTTGAAAGCAGCACGCTCACACCCGCGATCCAGAAGTTCGTGGACCGAATGCACTCAGTGCTCACCGATTTCCGAGTTGTGAACAGAAGAATTGCTGCTGGATACGATACAATTGGTGGAGAACTTCGCCAGGCTGTGTTGATGGGTTTGTATGCACTTTGTGGTCTTTGTGGCTTGTCCATCCTGCTTGGTGCAAGCGCCTTTGCCCGTGGCATTCTTTCGGGCAGACGAAAATTGGGCCGTGTGACTTGCTTCTTCACGGAGATTGCTTTTTTGGTTGCATTGATAATGATAGGAGTCCTCTACACTGTCAGTGTTATGACTCAAGATGCGATTGTCGTCTTACAACGCTTCAATGAGAACACGTACGCATTTTTGCCGTCGAATCAACTGGCTGAAGACGTGAGTAGACTTCTTTTCGATCAGAACTTCGTGGAGGCGACCGGGATGATTAAGACGCTCGAATTTAGCGACACGCTTCGAGTTCCACCGCATCCGACACCTGCGACTGATAACCCCACTCGATTCGACTTTGAAGTACTGTACGACATGACAACGCTTTTTGCTCTGGAAACCCTCACTTCAGACTCAGATGAAGCCCTTGCCGAGCTGTTCGCGTGGAACGAAGAGTTCGTCACGAATCAGTACCAGCAGCTTCTGGAGCTCGCGTTGGTCGATTCGGAGGTAGCCACTCCTTACAATGAATCTCTACACCAGACCTTACTCAACTCGACGATCGAGCACCTGATGGACCCAGACAGCGACGGCGAGCTCGTGACTACGGACGACATGATGGAAATCCAGACGGTCTTTAACGCGAGCTGGCGAGGTCTTGAAGACGCGGGAGTCGCTCAAAATGAAGCCATTCAAACCCAATGGCTGGTCGTCGCGCAACTGTACTTCCAAAAACAAAAGCTAGAGACGTACGCTGCCACTGTCTCTAGCTTCATCGCCAAAATCCACCCGCCGTTGGGTAAGTGTTTTTTGTGTAGCCATCTACGTAGACGTGAACCTCTAGACTGAAACGCATGTTCTCTTCCCAGACGAGTTGATCGCGAAGACCCAAGCCATGGAGGAGGCCGAGTTCCAGCTCAAGGCTCCCGTGGAGTTCGTGACGGATGCCATCCGCACCAGCAAAATCGCCGACTGCAACTATAACGGCAACTGTGGTACGCAGATTTTTTAGTTTCCTTTTTGCCACACCGAAAAACAACCGCACCATCTGACTTCGGTTCGTCTGCAGCTTGGCTCCGCACAGCACTCAACGAGCTGTTCGCCATTTTCCAGCAAATTGTCCACAAGGCCGAGCGCGCCGCCATCTCCTGCGCCGTGAGCGCTTTGGCCATGCTTTTCGCGGTGCTGAGCACCAACGCCTTCACTTCCAGAATGCGACGCAACGTCGTCAAAGTGTACACGACCGGCTAGCAGAACAGTATCCACTCGGCAAAAAACAAGCAGCAACACAGCAACATCACTCTCGACTGCAGAGTGCAGGTTGCGACTGGCAGGTCGGTAGATCTTCTCGTCTTCTTGTCTCAAGTCCAAGACAACAGAGAAAAGAAACTTGCCGATATTAGATTTTCTGGGCGGGCCAATCAGTTGTTTTTTATCCTCATTCTTGAATTCGTCGCGATGTATTCGCACCAACCTCCGTACTACGGCCGAGAGCGCTCGCTCTCGTCGCCCTCCGCACCTCCCGTGCAGCCATCCACCTACCAAGTCGCACCACAAGCGCCGCCCGAAGACCGCCGCGACTCCTTCACCAGCTATGCGCAGCTGCCTCACTACCAGCCGCGGCAACAGCAGCAGCAACAATACGGTCTCTACCCGGACCTCGGACAGCGCGCCCCTCCACCCACCGCCCCCATGAGAGACAGCTTCGTGCAGCCCCAACAGAACTATAGTGCTCCTCAGCAATCCAGTCGGAGCTTCGCTCCACCGGCCCCAGCAGCAACCCCGACGCCATCTCAACAACCCCCCGCTCCGTTCGTGCGCAACCCAACCTTGCACGGAGGCTACGGCCCCGTTCAGCCGGGGAGCTTCACCTCGTCGCAGAACTCCAGTTCTATGGCTCTGATGGCCGACGGCATGGCACCCACGCCGTCCAGCGTCGTGGAGCTGCGTTTCCGCTGCAAGGGGCTCAAGAAGTCGGACCTGCTGAGCCAGTCCGACCCCTTCATCGTGCTGTACATGCAGGAGGCGCAGAGTCGCGGCTGGCGCGAGATCGGCCGCACAGAGACCTTGACAAACACGCCCAATCCGACGTTCGCCAAGTCTTTTCAGGTCGACTTCTTCTTCGAGGAGGTGCAGCGTCTCCGCGTGGAGGTCTTTGACCGCGATAGCTCGTCCGAGAGACTGTCCGACCACGACTTCCTCGGCTGCGTAGAGATCACAATGGGGCAGTTGATGTCGTCCGCGGGCCAGTCGGCGGTGCTCAAGCTGCTGCAGAACGACAAGAGCAGACACCACGTGCACAACTTGTCCGGCCACGTGGTGATTGACGCCGAAGAAGTGTCGACCTGCGCCGACATGATCAACGTCAGGTTCACGGCCACCAAGCTGGACAACAAGGACGGATGGTTTGGCGCGTCCGACCCGTTCCTGAACGTTTATCGACTGCGTGACGAGCGCGCGGATCCGCTCGCGACTACGTCGTGGGTTCTGGTGTGGCGCAGCGAAGTCATTATGAACAACTGCGACCCGAAGTGGCGGCGTGCAACATTGAGCGTGCAGACGCTGTGCAATGGAAACCTGTCGAGACTGCTGAAGATCGAGTGCATGGACTGGGAGAAGAACGGCAAGCACCAGTTTATCGGCAGCTGCACCGTCAAGGCCGCCGAGTTCGTGACCGGAGAGCTCCGCAGTCTTGAACTCATTAACCGTGAGCGGCAAGCCAAGAAGGGGAAGAGATACAAAAACTCGGGCGTGTTAGTGCTCGAGCAGATCGAGTGCTTCAAGCGGCATACGTTTGCAGAGTATCTCCGCGGCGGTTGCGAGGTCAGCTTGGTCGTCGGGATCGACTACACGGCCTCAAATGGCAGCCCGTCGGATCCTTCGAGCTTGCACTATATGGGAGCAAACCATAAAGGCCAGATGAACGATTACCAGGCAGCAATTTCCGCAACGGGGGCGATTTTGGAGCCTTACGACTCGGACAAGCGCTTCCCAGTCTACGGCTTCGGTGGCCTGGTCAATGGAGCAGTGAATCACTGCTTTCCGCTCACTTTTGATCCGTCACAACCTGAGGTAGAGGGCGTAGGAGGCATTCTCAACGCATACTCGAACTCTTTCCAGTTTGTGCAGCTTCACGGCCCCACGATGTTCGCCCCTCTGGTGCACCAGGCTGCGGCGATAGCGAAGACATTTTCAGCCCCGGCGGAACAAGGAGGCGGTGGAAACCTGAAGTATTTCGTGCTGCTGATCATCACGGACGGCGCCATTATGGACATGCAGCAGACGATCGACGAGCTGGTGCAAGCGTCGACGCTTCCGCTTTCTATTGTGATTGTTGCAGTGGGCAACGCTGACTTCACCGCCATGAACGCTCTGGATGCGGATGGAAAGCTGCTAATTGACTCGAGAAGGCAAAGGGCTGCGCGAGACATGTACGTTCGCGAAAAACCTCAAAAATGCGCTGGGTTGAGTGGTGATCTAACGCTGTTGTATTGTGCTCCTACAGTGTTCAATTCGTGCCCTTCAACCAGTTCCGCCGCAATCCTGCAAGGCTAGCCAAGGTACGTCATCATGCGAGATTCCTTTAGCCCTGGGTCATTCATGCCCTCTGACATGGTGTGATCGATGTTTTAGGAAACGCTTGCTGAAATTCCAACGCAACTACTGCAGTATTACAACATGAAGGGCATCCAGCCGCGGACGCCTCTGCAGCGTCAAGGAACGAGCTATTTGGTCAACAGCTCAATTAGCAGTGGATTCGCAGACGCGTTGGACGTAGAGGTTTAGAAGCATTTGATAGCCAATGCGCTTATTAGTTGATAAAGATTTTTGATGGAACTCTACCTCCATTTCCAGTTTTTATTTTTTTGGACCAGGATGGTTTTTGGATAAAATTAGCTCCGCCGTCTCTTGCTGGAGTTGCATTTTTGACGACGACTTCACACAGACAGACACCCGGGCAGGTCGGGAGTGGCAATCTGCTGCACGGTGAAATTGTGGCGCGATGGTGAAGCTGAGCCCGAACAAGAAGCGAGATGAGATCCTCGGTGCAGATGTGGTGATATCGGTCCCCGGTCTGGTAAGATAGACTGCTTTGGTCAAGAGAAAGAGTTCAATGTAACGTGTGGGACTCGCACCATGATGCAGGAGTCAGTGCCTGAAGACGCCCCGACGAACATCTCTGAGGTGCCGGCACCGCCTCGTATTGACAAGGTTTGTGTTGGGACTTCTAGACCGCCAGTAGTTTGTAGTTTTTTTTAATACGGTTTGCTTGCTGCGCAGTCCATCTTCGATATGCCTACGATGTCGAATCGGACAGTCACGAATGTGGCCCAGCAGACGATTATCGCTGGTGCTGAGAATGCTCAGAAGAACAGCGAGAGTTTGCGGTCCAATTTGGTGGCGCTCGGTCTCGTGCTATCATACGTTGCAGTGAGCATTCTGGTTTTCCACTTCACGGAAGGCTGGTCTGTCGTAGACTGTGTGTACTACGCGATGGTCATCGTTACGACGGTGGGCTACGGAGACGTGGTGCCCGTGACGACAGCAGGGAAAGCGTTCACGATTTTCTTCGCGTTCTACGGCATTGTCACGATCGGTGTGGCCCTCGGCCAGCTGGCCTCCTGGTTTCTTCAACGGCAGCGGCACGTCACAAAGATGGCCACGCAGAAGTTAATGAGCAGCGTCGAGAACGCTGCAGCTGTGAGCAACGAGCCGAAGACCATGGAGGAAAAGATCGGTGGCATGCAGAATAGAGACAAGGCAAAGACGTGCTGGAAGAGATTCCAAAGCAGTTTACCAGGCTGGGCGCGGAAGATCTTCTCAGATAGCAACAAGGCACTCTTCCACGCCTTTGTACCGATTGTTGCCTCCATCTTGGCGGGACTCATCGTCGGGATCATTGAAGGCTGGTCGGCTTTGGACTGCTTCTACTACACGCTGATCACCATCACAACGGTGGGCTTTGGTGATCTTTCGCCCAAGTCGGAAGGAGCCAGGGTCTTTGCCATCTTTTACCTGCCTCTGGCCGTGGTGACTGTGGCGCACGGCATCGGCTCGATCCTCAGCGAGCTCAGCGCGAGATCAGTAATGAAGACCAAGATCAGCATGAAAGAGCTCCTGGATATGGATGCCGACGGAGACGGCAAGGTCTCGCAGCTAGAGTACCTCAGCTACATGCTCGTGAAGCTCAATAAGGCCGACCAGGACGATATCGACGGCATTATTGCCCAGTTCCACAAGCTTGACCGCGACGGTAGTGGCGAACTAGATCGTGACGACCTTGAGCGACTGGACAAGGAGCTACAGCGCCAGAACGAAGAGGACGAAGAGAGCTGAACGGGCTCACACTTCGTGAGGAGAAACAACACTAAATATTAGGCTACTTGCATTTGCTAATGCCTCGGACGCTTCGGCGGATCCCTCGTGCTTTAGCGTTCAACCGCCCCACACTTAAACCAAAGAAGAAGTGATTAACTAGAGGATATAGACGGTTGCTATTACGTTACAGGCGAGGAATCTCGCAAATCAAAGCTTTGACTCTGCCATTTTTCAGTGAAGAGGTAGCACATGAACAGCACGACGAGTTCACGATCTTCCAGAACAACAAACGACCCAGCAACAAGCGCACAGCACCCCACGCTGCACTCAGCTTACCAAGCTTTGCGAAGTTCCTTGGCAATAGCTGCAAACGAAAAGAATAATGTTCTTGCCTGTCTCGTTTCTTGTTTCACTGTCAAGACGATATCCACTTAAACTTGGGAGGACGAGCCGAGCATCTCGCTGCGTCAGATCCGCCAGGGATGCCCCACTATTAGGTGAACTGCATTCATACGCGTATACCTTGCAACTCCCGTCTGCCCTTGTCGCGTTCGTACAACTATAATTCCTCCGTCCGTCCCAGGCAACGAAGGGCTGCCGGTGTTCATCGCCACCGTCTCCACCCCACGCTGGCGCTTTGTCTTCGTAAATCGCGCCAAAATCCGACGCGGTCTTATCTTCTCGATCTTGCTTGGGCAGTTTATCCGCCCGCCGCTCCTCGTAGCAGGTCACGTCGCCGATAAAGCACTCGTCGGAGATTCTGGCGCCCTGGAAAAGGACACACAGGTCGCGCGGGTCCTGCAGCAAGTGCGAGAACACTTGCAGGAAGTTTAACTGGGGGTTAATCGACACGATACAGTGCGTCTGCGTGTCGAAGGTGAAGTCGAACTGGCCGACTCCTTCGAGCACGCAGCCAAGCATATTCGCGGCGAGGCGCAGGTACTGCATGGCATTCGGGAACATCAGTTCGAGCGTGCCCCGCGTCACGGTGTACTTGCAGCTGGCGAAGGAGGTGACAATGGTGTCCATACGCCGATACAACGCGCGAGCTCAGATACTTGAGTTCGAGTCCGGAAAGAGCTTTGGTGTAGATCTCCCACTGGTGCAGCAGCACTTCGCGCCCGCCGAAGCGGCCGGTGGCGACGTTTTCGGCCATGACTTGTTTGATGAACTGCGCGCCGTCAACGGAGGAACCCGGACGGTATCGCTCTCGAAGACACGGTGGTATTCCATCACTGCCTTGACGTAGTAGCCATCCAGTGCGTCGCGACGGTTGAACGTGCGCGCGTTGAGCACTTGTTGGTACTCATTCAGCCTCTGGATCTCCTGACGAAGACCCATGACGTCCAGCTCGAGGTTGTAGAGCTGCGAGGCCTGCGAGTCGCGCGTGCGCCACTTGAGCTTCTTGCGGCGGGTTGGCGCGCGTCGGGCGGCAGCGAGGGCCGCGATGGCTGGCACCTTCGGAGCCAGCACGGATCGAGACCGAACCGGAGTAACGTCGAAGGTCTCGGCCACAGAGTCCGACGGTTGCATTGCCTCGCCACCTTACGATCCTTGGCAAGTTCAACGACTGACCGGATCGTGCGACTGCCGTACCTGTAAAGCGAAGTCTATAAGCTTCGGCCGTTTTTTCTTTCTATCAGTTGCCATAGACGCGCAGGCGAGTGCAACTCGGAGTTGCGGCGATGAACACGCCGCACTTGACGACGTTTCTTGTGTGAGCTTGAGGCCGTTCCGGCCTTTTGCAATGGTGGAGGCCACGCGTCCCAATTGCATACTTGGTAAGCTTGGTGCAGAGGAAACGTGAGGTTTCACGGCCAACACGAAGTTGGCTTCAAGGATGCATGTAGCCATATTCCGCCTATTGAACACGTTATCGTACAAAAGGAAGCTGGACTGAAGGCTGGCGCTGCGTGCAATTCCACGACACCTTGATTTCTGATTAAGGGCCCTACTACGTAGTACCAGTATAACGTTAGTAGTTGCTAGTGGTATTTCGTCAAAGGCAGCGGTATCCTACGCAATTCATGTTGAACGTGTCGTAGGTTGTTTGTACTTTTCCTTCGCTGCTGCAACCTCTTCAGTGTCATCCGCTAAGAATGTGTTCAAGCTGCAGCTTGTGATGGTCGGGGGACTGCTGGCCGCTGTCCTCGTCGTCCACAGAGTAAGCGGAAAGTCGGAACTGCGCCTTCTCCTCGGCTTCGCAATGCTGCAAAGTGGGGTAGCAGCTAGTATGACCGATGAAGTATTGTTCGGAGATGGCAGCACTGTCAAAGAGCGCACACAGCTCGGTAGAGTCTTGCAACAGGCCGGCAAACACCTTGAAAAAGTCGATCTGCGTATCGTAGCACACCACACGGTGCGACTGGACGTCAAACGTGAAGGTGGTCACTCCTGCGCCTTGGAATCGACGGCCGAGCAGTTTGGCCCCAATCTGCGGTTGCTCACGTAGCATCCGCGGGAACAGTGTCTTGAGCGTCGTCTGTGTGATCTCGAACGTGTAGTTCGCAGTAGCGGAGACGATGGTCACTTCATCGGCGGAAGCGATCCGCGACTGCTGTAGCTCGCATGTCAGACCTCGGAAGACCGACGTGTACCGCGCCCACTGATCTAAAATCACCTCATGTCCGACGAAGCGGCCCACAGTGACCTCCTTGTCCATCATGTTCTGGATGAACTCGACGGCATCAGCCGAAGTCAAGCTTTCGCTGCCGGCTATGTCGGTGTGTGAGTTGTAGCCGCGCTCGAAAACTTTGTGATATTGAACGGTGCGCTCGACGTAGTAGTCGTCTAGCGTTTCTCGCTGGCTGAGTGTGTGCGTGCGCAGCACCTCCTCGTACTCTTGTAAAGCCTTGATTTCCTGGTGCAGGTCGTGTAGATCGAGCTGCAGGTTGTAGAGTTTCGAGCTCTGCTGGTCGCGTGTGCGCCACTTGAGTTTTTTTCGTCGTGGACCGCGCGCGGCGGCAGCGGCTGCCGTCACCTCGGGTACGCACGGTGCCAGGCGCTTGGGCTTGGATTCGTCTTCTTGCTGCCGCATCACTGGGGGGGAGGACTCGAACACCGAATGCGCGATGAGCTTGGTCGTGACGAATTGGAAAGTGAGCGGGGCTTGACACCCTGCTGTAGGGGGAGAGCACCGCTGCCCGGCCGCAACGGGCCACGGGAGCGCAGCGCATAATCGCAGGGGTATGTAGGTACTGAACCGATCTTCGAAACGCTGGTTCTAGCGCAAGAGTTCAAGACGAGAAGGAAGCCTTCCGACCCAAGCGTAGAGAAATGCATGACAATGATGCGTTAAACCGCGACGAGCTTGCTTTAGACTGGACCTATCCATACGCTGCGCAACATGGCCCCGCTCACGCCCTGCATATAAATCGTGAAGGCAGAACATGTTGCAGTGCTGCCAGCGGTTTGCGATCCTGTTGCGCCACGTGGGCAAGAGCAGAAATATGCTGCCATATTTCACTGCACAGTTCTTGACGACTGCCGCGCCAAACAACTTTGCGTCAGTACCATTCAGCGGCGCCAACAGCAAGGAAATGCGGCTCCGTCGAGGATTGATCGCCACACCCGTGCAAATCTATCGGTTCAACCTCGACAGTGAAGGACCAGTCGCTCGCACCGAGTCAAGCACCTAGAGCGGGCATTTAGCTAGGCGGTCTTCAACGAATGGAGATGCCCTTAAATGAGATGAGTCCGAGAAGTTGATTCGCGTCACCAACGTGTGGTTCAGCTCGAACGACGTGCGGTCATCGGCGTTCACGATCGCACGTATCACTCAGGGCCGGAACGAGCTAGCCTTGAACTGCACTCAAGCGCGCATTTTGCTGCTGGGGCTCGAGATTGTTTTGTGGCGCGGTGACCGTATACGAAAAATAAAAGCGGTTTTGCAATCTTATGTCGACGGCGCTACGTCGTTTCACCGACGCAACCTGGGGCAAAGTTGGAGCCTGTTGCTGCGGTTGCGTCGGCCGCGCTCGGCAACAGACAAGGCCGCAACCTCTTCGCACACACTGAGCACGCTCTGCTGCAGCCTTCGACCGATCGAGCAGACTCCTCGATGCCAAGCGTGCACATGCACCAAGGGCTGGTGAGAGACAACGGCTACGGGTGAGACTAACGGTCGGTAGCCGTCGTCTGCTGAGCAAAATGCTCTTTCAACGTGACTACAGCTGCCCTATGCTGTCGGAGGCCGTGAATCTTTCGCTTTTGCCATGAATTAGCGTCTTGCCAATGCAAACTTCTAGTCGTGCAAGTAGCTAGCTACGTTAGCGGTGGGGCAACGCTAATATATGGTCTAGGATAATGTGGTTCATCCAAGAAGATAAACTTAATTTTACCCAGAGGTGGTAAAGTTTGAATCGGATTCCGGCAAAAAACAAAATGAAGTTTTGCATACGTATTCTGGAAATGTGCTTGACGTGCCTCTTCGTCTTTGGTCTGGCTCGCTCATTGTGCGTCTGTCAGCAGTCTCACCCACCTCAAGCTCTTCCAAGGATGAAGATTTCCTACGCCATGCTGGCCGTGATCGCGGCGCTGGCGGCTGCGCTGCCCGCGAATGCGAACGCTGAGTCTGCTCTTGTGCAGCAGCAAGTGACGACTAGCGAGAAGATGGTCCATCTGCGACGAGCTTTGCAGGAATACGACGACGGCTCCGAAGATTCGGACGACTCGGAGCCGTCGGACGCAGCGACCACCGATACGCCGGAGTCGGTGGCCGAGGAGGAAGAGGAGTTCAACGAGCAGGAGACCGAGGAGGACGAGAACGCCGCGACGCCGACCAATCCGACGGAGTCGTCGGAGGTCGAAGAGGAAGCAGAAGCGTTCGACGAGGCCGAGCGGGAGGAGGACGAGGCTTCTACAACCGCTGCGTCGGCTACGTCATCTCCGACGGCTGCACCGACCAGTGCAATGCAGGCTTCGAGCGCTGAGGCTGAGGAAGAGTCTGATGAGACCGAGGAAGAAGAAGAGACGGAAGCGCCGACGGCTGCACCAACCGCTATAGCAAAGGAAACGCCGAGTGTGTATGAGACAGAGGAAGAAGTTGAAGAGGCTCAGGAGGAGGAAGCAAAGAACCTGCAGTCGACAACGGCTACGGAAGCGCCGAATGCCGCGCCCACCGAAAGCTCGAGTGTGGCTGAAGCAGAGGAAGAAATTGAGGAAACGGAGGAGGAGGAAGATGAGGACGTGCAGGACTCGACGAGCAAGGCGTCGTCAGACACGCAGAGCAGCTCCGTCGAGGCTGACGACAGTCAAGAGTCCGGTAGCGAGGACGATGCTACTGGAGAAGCGTTTGATGAGTCCGACAGCTCCGACGAGGGAAGCTACGAAAAGTCTGAGAGCGCCGATGATGACGACGATGGGTCATCCGACAGCGATCCTGTTGACGAAGCGTACGAGGCTGAAGAGGGTGGTTCGAGGCTTTAGGCACAAGCAGGATCACGCCAAGATTCAAGCGCAGTCAGTCCTTCCTTAACTCTCGGTGTATTCTACATAGGTGAGGTCCTCTTGCCGCCACTGCTTATCGTCGTCCGTCCAGCCGACTCTGCCTGCGATCTTGTCCCCGATCTCGTGCTTCAAAAAGTAATGAAACACGGGTTTCCCCACCATTATCTCGATCTTCGTTGCATTCGTCTCAACGTTCGTAAGCGCTTGACGTACGCGAAAGCTCGTGGCACGCTCCAAGTCGCAGGGCAACACGCCCGTGTCCTCGACGATCGTCGTCGTCTTGGCCAGTGTTTTCCCTAAATGCTTGATAACCATGTCGGTCTGCGTGGGTCGGCAGACCGTAATGCAGCCAAACCCTTCGTCGCGCAAGGCCGAGTGGCTGAGCTTGACCACCGTGTTGCACCCACACACGTATATGACGTGGAATCGATAGCGCGGGAAGTGCGACTCGCACATTTCTCGGACGTGAGTGAGCGTACTCAAGTAGTCGAGCACTCTCCGCCGGGTGATCTCCCATTTATCCGCTTGGATCCACGAGGACGAGGCCACTGCAGTCTCGATCAAGGCCAAACGATGTCGCTTGGTGATCATTTCTCGCGGGTTGCGGCGATTCTTCACGCGAACGTACGTGTCGTGGGACGGCAAGATGAAGGCGCCCACGACGGGAAACGTGTAGTTCGACTCGATGTACTGCCGGGCGACGTAGAAGGCGCGAATGTGGAGCATGTGAATCGGGTTGTAGGCGCCACTGGATACCAAGACGATCACATCCGTCTTCTTAGTAGGCGATGCCGCTGGAGAAGAAGCTGGGGCATCTGAAGCCGAGTTAGCACCGCGTAGTTGCTCGAGGTTCTGCGCGATTTTGAGCAGCGGGTACTGAATGCTCCACACAGGATGTTGACTCGGTAACGCCGGTCGAACCAGGCTGCGGTGCTTGGAAGGCGAGCCTTCCTTTACGAGCACTGCGAGTTTGTCGCGGATGATGGGAGCGGACTGCTCCGATTCGATTTCCAGGAGGAACTTAATGACATCTCCGATCTCGGCGTCTACCAGCTTCTTCAGTAGCAGCAACTGGTAACAGGAGAACACTACGAGTTAGAAACTACAGCTCATACCTCCGAAATCCTTACAAGAACGCACCTCATCTTCAGGAATCGTCGCGATTGAGCTCAAACGCTTGAGAATCTGGTACAACCGGTTTCTCTGGGATACCGCGAACGTCGCTGCCTCGCCTTCCAGACCAATTGTGATCTTGGTCTCTTCGTGCGGAGATCCAGCAGAAGGGCAACTGTGAGCATCACTTTCTCTACAGCCTTGACCTTGTGCTTTGATTGCAGTTGGTTGCTTGCTCTCGGCATCGCCGGCAACAAATGCCAAGGCTCGTCCGTCTCGAAGCACGCAGTTCTCCGTGTTGACCTCTACTGGTCTTGCAGCTGGAGACCCAAGCGGAACGACAGCGTTGAGATTCCGTGACGTCGCCGCTGGTGCGGTAGCTATTCGATCGCTAAGCGAAGGAACGCCACCCACAGTTTTCAGCTCACACGTAGACTTGGCACCGCTCGTTGCAGACGATGAATTCAGCCCGAGCTGTGGAGAGAACAGAAGTCAGCTCTTTGTTGGAGAAACTCGTCGCAGTAGCGCCCTTACCACCAACTCGGCGTTTGGTCCAGGAACAGCATCGGCCAAAGGCGGCAACTTCGCTTTACTCGGAGTTAGCGCTTCGATCTGGTGCTTTGCGAGTTGGTACTCGAGCTCCATCACTCGAGACCGCAACGCTTCAAGCTCGGCCATGCTCTTCGCCAAAGACCTCGGTGTGAGCGTCTGCAGACTCGGATCCTGTTCCAGCCGATAGAGTTGCCGTCCATTCGTGTCGCTGCTCTCGGCTTGCAGCGGAGTCGGCAAAGCCCGCTTCCTTCTCATTGTCCAGACGAGTGACTACCTGCTGTCCGACAGTCCGTTACGGTGAGAGCCTCGAACGTCGTTTCTCCATTATTATTTTTTTTATCCAATTATTTTAACGTTTGTGAGCGGAATCGGCCGGAGTCTTGGGGGTGTCCACGACTTCCAGCATGATGTCACTATAACTGCCCGAAGTCTTTCGGCGCAGTACGTTGCGGATCCGGTGTTCGGGGTCCGAGTCGCCCATGTTTTCCTCCGACGTGACTCGCAGCATCCCCTTGACCTGCCGCAAGAATCGACTGCCTGCTGCCTCCGACTCGACGCCCGAGTTGCTGCGCGTCTTCTGGTTACGGAGTTGCAGTCCCTGAGGCGTGAGGGAAACATCTCCGAAGAGCACCCACTGCTCCACGACGGCGTGACTAGTGATCCAGCCCTCTGCTGTCCTGGTGAGCGGCACGGGCACGGCGCCTCCTTTCGAGGCCATGAGCTCTTCCACGTGGTGGCGGCCCACAATGTACATGCCCACGCACGCGCACACGAGTCCGAAGAACATCATGCCTGACGGGAACGTGAAGGTCCCCCAGTGGTAGTCCACCTGCTCCAGCAGCATGAGCTCGCCGCTCACGCCGGCCACGAGCGCCAGCGAGTACAGCACGCTAGCCGCCAGCTGCCAGCGCGTGAGGCGGTACATGCCCGAGAACTCGTTGTACAGCACCAGCAGCAGTGCACCGGCCATGAGCACCTCGAACGCGAACAGCGGCGCGAACACGATCCACCACGACACGGGCGGCCGCGTCATCTCTGGCGACGCGAATCGCCGCTGTGAGTCGGTCTGGTAGGCCAGCAGCAGCGTGAAGACGAACATGAGCACCCAGCAGACACCCTAGAGCAAGAAACACCACAGAAAAGTAAGCATTTCCAGCGGAATTCCTCAAGAAACGCAGCTTTTCCTTACTGGCAGTGTGCTATCGGACCGGCAGAGCAGGTAGCGGACCACGAAGGCTACCTGGATGACCATGAGCGGCGCGTAGCAGATGTAGAGGCTGGTGCCCGACGTGTTCTGCAGACTGGCGCAGAAGGCCAGCTCGCTCCAGAGCAGCAGCACCGTGAGCGGGAAGCTGATGGTGTAGACCAGCACGATGCGGCGCAGCAGCGGCAGCAGCGGCTCGTTGGACATGGACTCGACGTCGGCCCAGCGCCGCAGCGTCTTGGCGTGGCGGATGGACGCCACATGCGCGTACAGCATGACGACGTTGGCCAGCCAGAAGGGCAGGAAGATCAGCCACCAGTTGACTCTCGAGCCCAGCGCGCCCTCGAAGTTGAGCGACACGAGCGCCACGCCAATGATGCAGCCCAAAGCGTACAGTAGAATGCCGTTGAGTAGCGCGCCCAGCGCCTTCTCCGCGAAGATAAGCGGCTGGAACTGGCCTGTGTCCGAGAGCCGACCGGCGTCGTTGGACGAAGGAGCGGGCATGGACATGTACGAGCCCTCGAACGGCTCGGCGCCCAGTGCGCGCAGCAGAGGAGAGCGCTCGCTGAGAGCGCTGTTGCTCGGGGCGCGAGGCAGCCCCAACTCCGAGCCCCCGTTGCCCATCATGTCCACGGGCCGGATCATCCACAATGAGGTCGGAGGTGACGACTTCTGCCCGAACGGCCAGGATCCGGATCGAGGGAAGAGAGGGTATGTATTATAGCAGGTTATTCAGATAGTTAGTATAGTTTGTATGTATTGAACGAGCGAATCAATCGGATCTAGAAGGTTTTGATGACTCATGTGTGGTACACACCACTCGACTTGCACCTGCAATTTGCTTGCTATCCCGACGCTCGGTGCGTGGCGACGAGTTTAAAAGCGGCACTGGAGACCGAGACCAAGACATAAGCCTGCCAATGTGGCAGTGCCTAACGCCACGGCAAGAAGATGTAACTTTCGTTATCAGATCGGGATGGGCAGCTTCAACTTCTGAAGCACGTCACCGCCGTCTACCATGGGCTCGCTCTGCTTTCTCGCCTCCACCGCCACCGCGCAATGTGCGCAACAGGCGATCCTGCTCCTGCTTTTCTCTGTTGATTTGGTCCTCGTTGTTCTTCAATCGCTGGCGAAGTTGCTCGCTCTCGTGCTGGAACTGCGCTCGAACACGCACCGTGGCCGGGTCCATTTCATGGTACAGACGCGAGTGGTAGGCGCTCACTTCAGCTCGGAGCTGCTGCTGGAACTGGGCGAGTAACACCTCACTGCTTGGATCCTTCTCTGCTTCAACGGGGCCACTGCTGCCTTCAGAAAGCTCGCCTCGTTTGGAGCACAGCAACAGAAACTGCGGCAGCACTTGCGAGAGAACTGCTTCTCGGCGCGCCATGTACACGTGTCCGCCTGATGGTGAAGAAGACCACGATTCACGCTCGCCGAGCTCAAGCTGCAAGAACGCTGTTGGTGGTGGTGGGAGCACCGACCCACGCGGGCTGGCAACGCTGTGGAGAGCTGCCAGCGATGACAATCGCACCTTTTCCGGGTGGAACAGCTCGATCATCTGCTGCATTCGCACTCGACACAGCAACAAGTTGAAACTCTCGACTCGCGTGGCTGGAGCCTCTTCTTCTGGCAGCGCTGGGCCAGGCACTGAATCGTCATCGGTGTCGTTGTCACTCAGAGGCTCCAGCTCACCGATTGTGCCATTGTAGAACTGCAACGCTGCCACTGGGTTGGAAAACAGGAAGACCCATCCGTGAATCGACGATGCGCTGTTACCACTGGTCGCTGTGGGATTTGGAGGGGCCACGCCATTTTGAAGGAGTGAGATCACCTCGTCGTCATCGGCAACCATGTACAGATACAGCTCTGTTCCTTGTGCGCCACCACCGCCAGAAGCTCCGACGCTTTCCATTCGTTTCGCAGCATCTTCAAATGCCGCATTCAACTCGTCGTGAAAGAAGCGATAAATCTGCAAGATGTGGACTTCGCGTTCATCACGAACCCCGTCGGCGTACGCAGCCTCTTGTTGTTGGTTCGTTGGCCGTCGAAAGCCCTCGGCAATGAATCGATAGTCTGGCATGTGCTGGAGCAGTTGTTGAAAGGCAATCTTGCCTGGGAAAGCGTTCTGAAGCGCAGCGACTGTCAGCGCTTGATTCTGCTCGGCCATGGCTTCCATCTCCATGATCTCGCACTCTCGTTCTTCCTGATGCAGCGCTCTCTCTTCGCGCTCGTATTGCTCCTTGATTGAATCGCAAAAGTCTTGCTGGAGCTTGGCAATGTTTTCTCTCAGCAATTGGGAGTTCTGTTCGCGCAGGGTGAGTTGCCGGCGCTTTTCCTCCTCGATCTGGGTCTGGCCAGCGGAAACGCACGCCTCAACGTCATTCAGGGCTTCAATAAGCTCCTGCTGGAGCATTTGCGCGTTGGACGTGCCTCGTTCTTGTCGAGTGGAGATAGAACGCAGTTCTTGCTGATACGCGAGAGTAAGCTCCGCTAGTTGATCGTTGAACTCCATCGACTGAGCATCAACAGCGCAAGAATCAACATTCAGCTAGGCAACTCCAGTGCTGGGTTAACTATTGGGGCTGTACCTGAGTGAAGAACCGATCTTCGGCAGTCGCGCGCTCTTCATTCTCAACGGGAATTCCGTCCAGTTGTCCCAACTACATGTTGAAAAATCTGTGAGTTTAAGGACAATTCTAGCAGTCGAACAGTAAAATGTACAGGGTTTTGTACCTGTTTGAGGACAGTAATGGCGAACGATCGATAGTCTGGGTGGCTAACGATCGGGTTGGAGCCAAAGTGCTCGTCTGCAAACGTTAGTTGGCGCAGCGCGATCAGTTTCCGAAGGTGCTCAAACTCATCCACGTCTCGGATCCGGTTGTTCGCCAGGTTCAGCCGTTGCAGATTTACGAGATCGGAGATTCCCCCGCTTGATGCTTTCAACGTCTGAATTTTGTTGTTCTGATCGACAAAGGGCGTTAGTCGTGCATGGTGCCCCACAAGCTCAGACGGAAGGCGCTCAGACTCACCTGTAGCCACAGCTCTCGGAGATCCGTGCAAAAGCCAAGATTGTCCACCGTCGTGAGGCAATTATCATACAGCCACAGCGTCTTCAGCTTCCGACAGCTGTGCAGCAGCAGCGCGTGAGTCTGGGAAGTTAACCGAGTTCGTTTGTGTTCAAGCCGCTCACCTTTCGAGCCCTTCAATTCGACTGATGCGGTTCTGTTGCAAGTAAAGGTGACGCAGCTGATGCAGCGCTGATAACCCGCTCATCTTGGTGAGGTTTTGGTTGCTTAGACACAAGTGCACAAGCGATTCGCAGACGGGCTCAAGGCCGGAGAGCGTCTCGAGCTTGCAGTTCACCACTACCGCCAACCACAACATCAAAATCGTCAGCTAACAATCAATTGGACCGCCAATTGCAAGGTCCGGCATGTCGTACTGGTGAGTTTGCGCAGGTTCCTGCATTTGCGCAAGGCGCTGCCATCGATATGCCGATAAGTGCCGAAGATCACTTCGATCTCCTCGAGCTGCTCGTGCTCCGCCTCACCAGTGACTTCGGTCTGCGGCACGTGAACAACCCCCCCCCTCCGCAATGTTAGACACAGCAGCTGCATGGAGTTGGGCATGGTAGCCAGAGACGTACGACCGAAGCGAACATGAAGGCGGCGATGGTCGCCATTCGATCCAAGATCTCGGAATTGAAGGACGGGTCCGACGGATCCCGAAATTTGGAAACGGTGACCGGATCAGATGGTGTGGATCACACGCGGCAAGCTCGGCACCGTGTAATGCAAGACTTGAGTGCTGCATCCACCCCAGTACTTCGGCATCCACCCATGTACTTAGTATCCATAACACTCTTACCCTTGCAGCTTGCAACCTTGGCATTAATTTGGCATAAACCACCGCTTCAGGTCTCCTTCAGCTCACGGACGAGGCTCGATGTAGGGCTCCCGAGCCGCGGCTGGCCCGAAAGGCAGAAATGGACTTGTGCACGGTTGCTCCTAAAACTCTGCGACGGTAGTGGTGGCGATCTACAGGCAGATCAAAACCGGAGCCGCACAACCACGGGTGTCCATTTCGTCGGCGAAGACCGTCCACATTGCGACAGGTTCCGCCCCGTCCCCGTAAGCTATAAAGCGCAAATCAGCATTGACTTTGCTGATACTGCATACCCTGCAACACCCAATCTTCATTTTGAGTCAAAATGGCTGACAAAATGCTTGTTACCTCTTATTATGGATATCCCGTTTATTTCCATAATTTCCAAGTGTTGCATTTGGCTCTTCCAGCCCACGGTACGTCTGCGGCCTCGTTTCTGCGCACAAGCCAAGAACTTGGCGGCAACCTCCAGCTCACTCGGGAGCTTGCCATCGCAGGAGAAGAACACACACAGACCATGGGCAACTCGACGTCCAAGAAGACCAAGACGCCCAGACGCCACTCGGCCCCCAGCACGCGCGAGCTGGAGAAGTTCACGCTGCCGACGGGGTACGTCCCATTAGTAACCCTCCTTCAAAACCTCGAGCTCTGACCCGACGTGTGCTTTGCTTGTCTGCAGCCTGTACCCGAGCTGTCCCTGGGAGCTCAAGACGGCGCGCCGACTCATCGTGGAGCGCAAGCTGGCGCCGCGCTTCCCCGGCAAAGAGGCCAAGGAGGGCTGCTTCACGCTCGAGTGCCCGATCTGCTTCATGGTGAGGGAGCAAGACGCTTTCTTCCGTCCAGTACATTAATTCACTCGACTGACTTTGTCTTGGCCAGTTTTACCCGGACAGCCTCAACAGCACGAGCTGCTGCAACAAACCCATTTGCTCCGAGTGCTACCTGCAGATCCGGCCGCCGCAGAAGCCCATTTGGTGCGTCACGACACGAGGGTTGAAGGCCCAAGAGACTCCGGTGCTGACCTCTGTGCTGTTCTGTGTAGCTGTCCGTTCTGCAACCACGAGGCCTTCAGCGTCCGGTATACGCCGCCGTCTCCCGCGGAGCTGGCCTCCATCCGATCCATGAAGGTGAGCGAACTCCTGTTGCCTTCCAGCGCCGAGATGGCGGCTTCCTCGTTGTTTTCTGTGGCGTCTCAATCTCACGGCGCTCTGGTCTATGTTACGTTGCAGAACGTGAGGTCTCCGCGACGAAGCAGCGCCATCGGCATCCCCAAGCGCGCGGAGCCGCAGCCGGCGACGGCCTCGAGCCCGCAGAGCCTGCACTATGCCTCGGTGGAGGACCGTCACCGCATCCGGGATTCACTGCGCTCGCAGCTCAGCATCAGCGACAGGCCGGTGACCAACATGCCGCACCCGAACAGTGTGGCCTCGCTCAACGACGCGGCGGCGCGCCTCCTGGCCACGCCAGCGGACGCCGCGCGTCTGGAGGAACTGATGCTCATGGAGGCCATTCGACGGTCCATGCAGGACGTGCGCGTCGGCAAGGACGACGAGCAGAGACGAGGATCGCAGAGCAGCCAGCAGCCGACGCGCGACAGCGGCGAGGACGGCGAGGACGACGACAGCGACGCCGACTACGCGGACGTGGCGCCGCTCAGCGCCTCGCAGATCACCGTCAGCACCTCAGGCGCGGTGCACTACTCGTTGTCCACCAATGTGCGCAATAGCGACACGCCCCCGCCGCCGTCAGCCACCACGCAGAGCTGGAACCCGTTCGACGATTGAAAGCAGTCGCGCGCGTTGTGTAAGCATTGGGACGGGGTGCGAGAGGAGACGGAGTTTGTGTGCTGAGTGGCGGGCGCATGGCGGCGGGATGTGGTTCGCGCTGGCTGGAAGCAGCGGCGAGTGGGTGTACGTCTAGGCAGGAGAGCGGGGGGAGAGAAAGAGGGGCGCAGACGAGAACGACAAGCGGAAGGCGCTCGTTAAGTTATTTGGCGTCGCCATGCTCAATATATAAGTTGAAGTTGACTCTCGGAGCTGATGAGCTCTGGATCCTCCAGCCACGTCTCTGTAGAATGTTCTACATTCGATTGGTGGAGAGCAAGCCTCATGGTCGACCGCAGTGTGCGCGTCTTCACGGTGGCCGGCGAGTCGCGCTTCGTGGTGGTGCGCAACGTGCCGGCGCTGGGCGTGATCGACGACCTGCTCAAGCGGCTCAGTCTCTACGGGAAGGTGTGCGAGTACCGACTGCTGGACCACCCGGACGACCGAGAGACGGCGCTGCAATTCGAAGACGCGAGCGACGAGGACAGCGAGTTCACCGACACGGTCTGGGTGCAGTACGAGACGGTGAACAACGCGCGGCATGCCAAGGTGCGCGGCGTGCAGAAGCCCTTTTTCGGCAACAAGCTCAAGATCTCCTACGCTCCACAGTTCGAGTCACGGCAGGACACGGCGGACAAGCTGGCACAGCGACGGCAGCTGCTGCTGCGCCGCGCTAGACCGAATATCCAGAGACCAACACCTGCGGTGATGAGTGGTGGCAACAAGAGACCAGCGTCTTGGACGCCTCCTTTGCCTTCTGATGAGTTTATCGGTCCGCAGCTGCCGTCGAGATCTCAGTCGAAACCTGCACAGGTTCCACCGAGGCAGCAGCAGCTCCAGCCAAGACAAGCAGCTCCTGCAGTGGCGAAAGCACAGCAAAACACAAAGCGACGGCGTATATAACACTGGGGTTCATCTAGCGCAGATAGCGGCACAATAAGACACATCTACACGAGCTGCTTGAACTGGCGCCGCATGGAGCGGATGAACAGCGCCAAGTCGCCGTTCTCGTTAAGATCCGTCACCAGTTCGTTCAGCGAGGCCACATCTTCGTTGCACTTATCAACTACAGTGATACACGGACAATATAAAACCAGCGGGTGAGCAAACTCTCGTCAACAAACACGCACACACAGCAGCTCACCAATGTATCTGTCCGTGATGGGGTCGATCGTGATCCGGAACGAGAACTCGCGATTCGGGTTCTGCGCGTCGATCTGCGTGAACCGCACAGTGATGCGATCCGCTTCAGCAACCACAGCGCACGCACATCCCGACATCAGTCCAAACTGCCCCCCGTCCCCTCTACTCGAAGTACTGACCTTCTGTGTGCTCGAAGAAGAGTCCGAGCCGCTGGTACATGGCGAGTCCCTGCTGGAGCTCCTGCAGCTGCTTTTCCTGCGTCGAGCGCTGTCTCTGCGAGTCGGCCAGTAGCTGCTTGAGCTTGGCGTCCTCTACCACCGTCTTCTCAAAGAGCTGCTTAACCACGGGCTTACGTCGGCTCTTCTCGGCGTGCAACACCTCGATCTCCACTTGGCTCGCGTTCAGCTCCAGCTCCTTGGCGTGTGTGTCTGGCAGAAGAGGAGCAAAGGCGTTGTCATCTATACCAGTCAATGGTCAGTCCAATAGACCGATGTAGTACGACGACGCACCGCCCGCGAGCTTTTGGTGTGCGATCTGCAGCGTCTCGCGTCGGCGCTGGGCTTCGTCCGCCTCGCGCGCGTGCTCCTGGGCACGCAGCTGGTCCGCACGCTTCTCCTCTAGAATGCGCGCCTTCTGCGCCTCCACCCAAGCCTCCAGCTCCGTGCGCGTGCTCAGATTCTGCTGCACCAGCGCCTCCGTCTCCAGCAGCGCCGGCAGCTCCGACGGCCGCCAGGTCTCCTGCAGCGACATTTTCGCAGTTGAGTTTCAAATTTGAAAGTTAGCATTGCTGTATTTAGAAACCGATTTAAACATCAATTTCTACATCTAGCAATTTATAGCACTGTGTGGCCCACATAGTGAGGTAAAATCAGGCCTAATTTTGCGTCGCGGCTTCAAGCTGCAAACGGAAGTGTTGGTACAACAGCGCTTACCCAGCTTGTTTGTACTAACTACAACGAGGGGGCTCAATGCGACCCCAATACAAAGGAAGGGCAAGCGGACAGCAGTCGGGATTCCCATCGCGCTGTACACAGCCGCTCAGGCCATGGCGACGGGACTCTTGTCAGCGGTGGCCACGGGGGTCTTGACCTCGACGTACGACGGCGTGGTGGCCGTGTTGTTGCTGCGGACGAAAAGGTCCTCGATGTCCTCCAGCAGAAGGCCCTTCGTCTCTGGGCAGTAGAAGTAGATGAAGACGCCGCAGCAGACCGCCAGACCCGCAAACATGAAGAAGACGCCGTTAATGTTCATGTACGGGAAGAGCTTGACGACCTCCGTCATGAGTGCGCCACCGATCCAGTTCGCAGCAGTGGCAACGGACACGGCAGACGCGCGCACGTTGAGCGGGAAGATCTCGGAGCAGTAGATCCACGGCAGCGCACCCCACGAGACGGCGTAGCTGAACACGAAGAAGGCCGTACCGAGGCAGATGAACCAGCCACCGACGGAGGGGCACCCAGCGTTGTCGACATCGCCGTCGCAGATCGCAGTGAACAGAATAGCAGCAAAGAGGTGGCCGATGACCATGCCCACAGCGCCGATCATGGCCATGTAGCGACGTCCGTACTTGTCGAGCCAAATCAAACCGGGCGTCGTGCTCAAGCAGTTGACGCCACTCAAAAGCAGCGACGCGTAGATACCGGCACCAGTGATGTCCTTGAAGATCAGTGATCCGTACGTCATAATGGGGTTAATACCGGTCGCCTGCTGTCCGAGCTGCAGCGCCATGGCGATGAACACGCGTCTCCGCACAGTGGGTTCCCACAGGCCAAGCATGCCCTTGTTGCCGGTCTCCTCCTGGTTAATCTGGTCACCGATAGCATCAAGCTCGTGGCGCACGTCGTCGGTCTGACGCAAGCGCTTGAGCACTGACTCGGCCTCCTCCCTGCCCTTCTGCTGGTATGTCCAGCGAGGGCTCTCAGGCACGCAGAAGATGCCGCACATGACGATCACCGGGGGAATCATCGACACCGCGTTACTGATACGCCAACCGTTGCTGTCGTCCATGACGAGGATGTTGACGAGGTTGGCGAGCCACTGGCCAAACGTGACAGGGAGAACCATGAGACCTGACAGACGCGCGCGGAGCTCCTTCGGTGCCATCTCCGATCCGAAAAGTGGCAGCGAGAACGAAGAGTTACCGACACCGAAGCCTTGCACGACACGCGCAATGTACATGAGTGTGTGGTCCTGCGCGGGGTTCAGGCAAACCCAGCACGTGCCGATGCAGAAGAGAACGCCAGCGGACATGATGGTGGCGCGGCGACCGAACTTGTCCGCAATGTAGCCGCCGATAAGGGCGCCCACGAGACAACCGAGGTTGTATACCATGTTGTACCAGACGGTGAATGTTGTCCACTGCATTTACATGACAGGAACATGTAAGTGAGGCGATCAAGGTCGGAAGCGGCATGCGTGAACATACCTCTCCAGGCAAGTCGGACGAGGAACGAGTGCAGTCGTCATAGGTGAAGTTGTGCCAGCCCACGCAGTAGTCGTTCAGGAACGAGTCCATGATCAGCACACCGGAAGTCACGCCTTGGTCGTAGCCGAAGAAGAAGCCACCGAGCGATGCGAACGCGCACACGATGATGGCGTAGCGGCTGCTGCCTGTCGTTGGCGTGGACGCGTCATGGAAGCTGTGGACGCTCACACTCGCAACCATCGTAACCGGTAGCTTGGGTGAGTCGTGAAGGTGTCGTCCGCTTGGGGCGGGTCTTATCGTCCGGCGAGCGAGTTCAGGAATGAATGAAGGAATCAAGGCGTCTCTGCGTTTCCATCGTCGGTTTGGCCCCTTCAGAGCCAGGGCCGCTCGGCGCATAGTCTCGGCCGTGCTTGAGTGTGATCCTGCAGATTGTACGGCCAGGCCTTCCGCGCCTGTCAAGCGTGCGCGGCCCCGGCATTGCGTCGCCACCTGCGAGAGTAATGAGCGCCAAAAGAGCCACTGCCTGCGATCCTGCATGCCGGGCGGCCACGCACAGGATCAGCTTCAGAACGGCGACCATGCACTCTTGTGCGCTGTAGGGGAATGATTGCAGGAGCGGCGGTGGTGACCTGCCTCGCGCGTTACCCCGCCGAAAGAGATCCCGTGCACACGCCGGGCTCCGCATGGGTGCGCTCTGCTGACGAGCGAGGCAACCCTGGGGTCGTCTGCAGACTGCAGCGTGCCCCAAGCGAGACACGCGCGGACGACGGCGAGAGGGAGGCGTGAGCAAGCACCTCCGTCGCCGCCGAGCTTCAAGCCGCCGAAAAAAGATGGATTCGTCCGGGTGGTTGCGACTGCTGCTGGCACGCGAACTGCTCGTCCTGCAGCGGATCACGTGTTCAGCGATCCGCCACGCGCGACTAACTTTAGTCTGCGAGGATCGCTGGATCATCCAGCGAGACGCGTTATCAAGGCGCTGGCGTCCACAGCCACTGCGGGGTGACGAAAGGAGGGCACACAGGCAGAGCCGTCAGGAACAGCTCAACCTTCAAATGCCATATGGCCAGCGACTGGCAGCGGCGCGGGACGCCGCTTTTCCTTCAAGGCCTCTTCGGACTTCAAGCAACTTCAACATCAAGCGCTGGCCGCTGGCTTGCTGTCCCCACCGGAGGCTCGCAGCAGGCGCGCTTTCGGTGCACGTCTCGCTGGTCGCGCGTGAGATGGGCTCGCGTCCATCCCCATGAAGTCTGAAGTTCAGAAAGTCGTTTCTGAAGTTTCAAGCACACATGGCGGTCGACTAGAGCTATGGGGGTCCGGCTCAGGATATACCTAGCCATTCGGGAGGAAAGCGAGCGCTGCTGTAGCAAGCGGCACGGACGTCAGCCGTGCTGTATATTAGTCGTTATACTTGACAGCTACTTTCTGCTGACGGCACACTGATGGACGGGGCGGATTCACAATGACCATTATACAAAATTCCACCAAGACTGAAGATGGCGTCGCCTGTCGCTGCCTGGAAGAGACTGCCGCCTTAAGCCATCGCGAGAGCACTCTTGCTCATACGCTCCACAGGAGTCTTCGCCTCGACAAACGACGGAGACGTCGACGTACTGTAGCCACGGTCGAACAACCCTTCAACGTCTTCCAGCAGAATGCCCTTGGTCTCGGGACAGAAGAAGTAGATGAAAAGACCGCAGCAGACCGCCAGACCCGCAAAGAGGAAGAAGACGCCGTTGATGTTCAAGTACGGGAACAACTTGACGACTTCGGTCATAACAGCGCCGCCCACCCAGTTCGCGGCCGTCGACACGGAGACAGCGGAAGCACGCACGTTGAGCGGGAAGATCTCGGAGCAGTAGATCCACGGCAAGGATCCCCACGACACGGAGTAACTGAAGACGAAGAAAGCAGTACCGACGCAGATGAACCAGCCGCCGACCGTGGGGCACCCAGCATTATCGACGCTGCCGTCGCAGACAGCCGTGAAGAGGATTGCAGCGAAGAGGTGGCCAATGACCATGCCCACAGCACCAATTAGAGCCATGTAGCGACGCCCATACTTGTCGAGCCAAATCAAACCGGGTCCCGAGCTTAAGCAGTTGACACCGCTCAGCAGCAGCGACGCGTACACACCGGCACCGGTGATATCCTTGAAAATCATGGAGCCGTACGTCATAATGGGGTTGATACCGGTCGCCTGCTGTCCGAGCTGGATCGTCATTGCGATGATGACACGCCGACGGATCGACGGCTCCCAGAGTCCACGCATGCCCTTGTTGCCGGCCTCCTCTTGGGTGATCTGAACGCCAATAGCGTCCAACTCGTCGCGTACGTCGTCAGTCCGGCGAAGACGCTTGAGCACCCTCGTTGCAATTTCTCGCCCCTTGCGCTGGTAAGTCCAACGAGGACTCTCGGGTACGCAGAAGATGCCGCACATGACGATAATGGGCGGGAGCATCGACACAGCGTTACTGATACGCCAGCCCTGGTCGGTGTTTTCGACGAGGATGTTGACGAGGTTGGCGAGCCACTGGCCGAAGGTGACAGGGATAGACATGAGTCCCGACAGACGACCACGAAGCTCTTTCGGAGCCATCTCCGAGCCGAACAGCGGCAGCGAGAACGACGAGTTGCCAACACCAAAGCCTTGCACGACACGAGCGAAGTAGATCATCGTGTGTTCTTGAGACGGGGTGACGCACAGCCAGCAGGTGCCGACGCAGAAGAGAACGCCAGCCGAGAAGATAGTGGCTCGGCGGCCGAACTTGTCAGCAACGTAGCCGCCGATCAGAGCGCCCACGAGGCAGCCAAGGTTGTATACCATGTTGTACCAGACCGTGAATGAAGTCCACTGAAGTTTGCAAACGTCCACAACGACACATGTGAGTGAGATTCTGTCCGATTTGAAACTCTTGAACACGAAATGCAACATAACGTACCTCTCCAGGCAAGTCGGACGAGGAACGAGTGCAGTCCTCGTAGGTGAAGTTGTGCCAGCCCACGCAGTAGTCTTCAAGGAACGAGTCCATGATCAGCACACCGGAAGTCACGCCCTGGTCGTAGCCAAAGAAGAAGCCGCCAAGCGACGCGAACATGCAGACGATGATGGCGTAGGTCTGACTGCCTCGAGTCGGGCCATCTTGGTAGCTATTGACGCTCAATCTCATATCAGGTGCAGCCATGAGATGAAGATGCAGTGGTAGTGCGGAGGTAGTGTCAAGAAGATGTGAACCAAGACCGGTTGTGTTGATGCGGTGCTTCTCGTCGAGAGAGTGAATTGAAGAATGAACGACTCGATCGTATCCTTTGACAACACGAACTTTGAGGTCGTCTGATAATAAGGCCCGGATGGGCCTTCCAGAACGGAGAAACGCGCGGTCACGGACGGTATTGACGGCCCGTCACTGACCGGGAGGATCGGCATCGAGACTTCTGCATCAGTGTCATATAGGTGAGCCCAGCAGGTCAATCGCTCCTTGAGTCCTCAGCTGAGCAACAACACAGATCTATCCTGGATACTTGTGGTGCGACCATTGAGATCTTCTAGCAAGCACGACTACCACAACTTTAGTCCGAGAGGATCGCCCCATGCAAGTTAACCCCAGACCGACGGCAGCCCTGTATTTTGACGCTGGCCTTGCGTTCTGTTCGCCGATGGGGCGGTTCTTGTGACAGGGAGGCCTGCTGACCTATCATGCATTAGCCTTCCATGGGCGCTCAGGCCTTCTTCGGCGCGTAGGGCACCATATGGCGAAATACACACTGAATGCCAGGCAAATATGCCCGCGCAGCGTTCCTTGGATGAAAGCGCTACACGAGTGCTTGCTACTGCACGAGGATACTGCCCGAAATTGCTCGGCAAAGGACACAGCAAACTAGGGGGCATTGTTAAAACGACTCGTTAATTAATAACGAGGCAGATCGCCGGGCCCTTGACTTGGAAATTGGCTCATAAGGTCGGCCCACATCCAACTGTGTAGGATATGTATGATGGTGTCGCAGGCGAGCGAGGGTCTGCGGATCTTGCCGGCGTTGCCAAGCTGCAGAAAGGAATAGCACGAAGCGGTCGGTTAAAAGAGTGCTTGCCGCGACAAGCATAGGTACAGTAGACGGACGTATGGAGATCAAATGGCCGACACTTGCGCGACGGCGTTCATCGCTGCCTTGCCACTTCATTTCCGCGGCGATCCAAACAGGAAGGTATGACCCGCGGCGGCTCAAAATGTCTCAGCCTGTAGACGACAAAGGCTCGAGCATTGCCTCAAGCGAAACTCCGCCATGTAGCGTCAGCTCATTCTAGAACCGCTGCTAGGATAGATCAAGCTCGTGCAGAAGTCATGGTCAAAAGCAAACGGGTTCATGTAGAGTCACCTGTTATCGTTAATATTTTCCTTCCAAGTTGAAGCGGGGACTGGATTTCAATCATTTGGTATTTGTATGAAATGGATATAGAGTGACCTGTACAAACTAATACGAAGGCCCAAAAAACTGAAGGAGTCGAGATTCTTGACAACAGAGAAGATAGATAGCTTTTTGTAGCGAAGTGTCCTCGCTGCGACTTGCAACGAGGGCAGCGCGTCCCGGGCCGTGGCAGCCTACCGGTCAGCCATTACCAGATGTGCTGATCGCGGCGGCAGCTGCGGGCTACAATTCGCCGCTAGAGATCGTGCGAGGTGTCCCATCGGGCGGTCAACGGCGTTGAACGCGGCCGGCAAAGCCCTTCTAGAACGCTCCATCCGCAGATGACGAGAAAGCCGAGCTGGGTAAGCTACGCGTACGATGGACCTGTTGAGCCTGTTGGCTGCGCAACCGCGGCGTGCTTACCTGGAAGTGCGGGCCATCATCTGTCGAGTGTTGCATTCGGAAGTCGACGTGTGTGCAAGAGCCAGCACCGTGTCAACGGCCCGCGGTGAAGGGTTTCGCTGCGCGTTTGAATAGGGCTTTAGCACCGCTGTGGTGGTGCCGACGACTGCATGCACTACATGTATATCTAGGACATTGTGGTCGTGAAAGTACATGCCCAACTACACCTTTGACGCTTAGTGAACGGAAACTACGATACCATGGCTGGAGTTCGTTCCTCGAGCGCTAAAAATTTTGATTCTAATCAACGTTAAGAAAAAACATTCCAAGTCCTATGCTAAATCCAAGTCGCCATCGTGAAAAAACTCACCCGCCCGCCTCGACGCGAGTCTCGGGTGTTTAGATCACATTTTTGCCCCCGACGACGCCCGCTGTGCTACGGAAGAGTCAGCGGAGTCACTTGCGGTCGATGCAGCGTCGGTAAGTGCGGCCTTGAGCTTTCCAACGATGGTGTTATTGTCAACAACGGTGGACGTCGGTGCAGGACTCGAATCACAATCGGCCATCGTTGCAGCTGTCGTGTTCTTGTTCAATGTTGCGGTGCCTTCGCACTGGTGCTTGTCGAGCTCGTCGTCGTCTTCGATGAGCTGCTCGACGACGTCACGTCGCTAGTCTTCGTGAATGTTTTAATTGCATTAGCCGTTGGGGCTGCAGTGTCTTTCTTGGCCGGAGTCACCACGGAAGCGGACGTCAGCGCCGTCTTTGACGAGGAAGTCTTCGTTGCAGTTGTCGTGGTCGTCACTGTTATGGTGGAAGTCGCAGACGAACTAACGTTGGCTGCAGCCTTCGTAGCGGTATTCGACACCGTCGTGCTGGCCGGCGTCGGAGTCGCTTTCCCTTTTGAATTTGATGTTGCCGCCGTTACTGTCGGCATCGGAGAAGCCGTCGTATTCGAAGCGATCGACGTCGAGTTGGACGTCTGTGAAGCCGTCGTGCTGGACCCGTTCGAGTGGATACTTGGCATCGTGTTCTTGGCGATTTGTGTTGCGTTCTTCGATGCACTACACGGCGTCTGGGCGTAGAGCGGCGGAGAGCTCTGGCCAACATCGTCCGACGCCACGAGGTTCGCGATCGTGATGTTCTTGGCCGCCAAGTCGGTCAGCACCGTGCGCACGTCAATGGCTGTGTTCGTGCACCCACCGCAGTGATGAATAGCGACCACGAGGTTGTCGCTCGATGAAATCAGCGGCGAGCCTGACGAGCCTCCTTGGGTGTCTACGTCGTGCCCCACCTGGTCCGTGCCGCAGTCTGCGTCCTCACCGACACTGAGAATGGTCGCGTCGGCGCCGCCGTCGACGGTGCTCGCGATGCGCTTCGCGTAGCCGTCCGGATGCTGCGGCACGTAGATGGACTCGTTCACCACCGGTCCGGACTCGCGCAGCTGGAGATACCCGTACGCGGACAGATCCACGCAGTCGGGCAGCCTCACCACCGAGTAGTCGATGTCTTCGCTGTCGGCGATGAACGTCGACGTCGTGGCCACGACTGTGCCGGCGCAACCGAGCTGTGTCTCACACTGGTCAGTGCACGACGAGCTCTCGGCGCCGAACTCGAAGTCCGTGGACAGCGCCCAGCTCTCTTCGGCAAAGCAGTGGTGGTTCGTGAACAGGTGCCCTTCGCTGCCTGCGAGCCATCCTGTACACAGGTACGTGCCGTTGATGAGCAGCCGAGCGACAGCCTGCGCCTTCGTGTACGCTTGCGGCAGTCCTTCGGACAGGTTGGTGCCGGGCGCGTAGCACTTGGCCGGTAGGGACTGGTCTCCGTCGCCGCAGATCGACTCTTGCCTCTGGGTCGGGTACCCACGCGAGTAGCCCGTGATGCGGTAGCCTTGGCCGGCATTCACCGCACCGACGGACTTGTACGTGACGGTGACGGAGTTGCCGGGGATGAAGCTGGCGATGAACGTGCCGCTGTGGTCGCGGCCGAGACCGGTGTACGTGTGCGAGAGCATCACGTTGGCGTCGGGCGAGCTGATGACCACCGAGTCGCCGTCCGGCAAATTGAAGCCGGCGAAGTGGACGGCGATGTACGACGCGAACTCGTGCGAGATGAGGTCTTCGCGGGACGTTCCAGCGGCTACGTCGACGTTCAAAGACTCGGTGGTGCCCACGATGGCGATGCCGTCGTCGGTGTACTCCAGCGCTGACGTGGCGTGGAAGCTGACGAGCAGACCGACGACGGCGAGCAGCGACTTGAACAGCATCGTAGGAGTGACGAAGAGGGAGACAACTTGTGCCGGCGCGACAGCAAATTGTAAAGTGACGGGCGAAAGCTTCAAGCATCAAGCTCGTGCACTACGCACTCGTGCAACTCGAGGTGGCGACTCGAATCATTGGCTGGAATCATATTGCCTGGAATTCCGTGCGCTGGCTCGGACGCTGGAATCCGATGCGTTCGGCGATGAACGAGTGGCGCGCGGGGGCTGCCACCGCTGGCTCCTTTAGCGACAGGCTTCATCCGTCGATACTGGCCGGTGCTTTAGCGTCGTCGGTCGGTGCTCGGTCAACCGGAGGGTCGAGCGGCACCGTCATCGAAGCGTCGTTCTATTTCGTTGCTGGATCAAAGCTCCGCCATGCAGGACACGGCGTGGACGGCCACCGGTGCCGGCTACGAGCCGCGTTCCATGCGATCTGCTTCGAGCTCGACGCAGCGACCGGATCTGCGGTGGGGCCGCCTGACCTTCGCCCAGTTGAGGGACGAAGAGTTCCTCGCCAAGCAACTGAGACGCCTCGAGATCACCCAAGGAGCTCGTCGAGCCGGGAGGCCGACGCCCGACGCGGCGACTGTGACAGGGTTGGCGCCCGTCAAGACCATCCGGCAGCGGCTGCTGGCGGCGCAGACCAAAGCTTCGCGCGGAACCTCTGAGGACGAAGACTTCGACGCCAATGAGGAGACGCTGGTCGCCTTGGCGCTGAAGCAGGCGGTGGACCGCGACGCGGAGGACAGACACGAACGAGAGCTCACCAACGCGCTCTGCTTGCTTGGGAACTTGCAACAACCCGAGCTGGCGGCGCTCATGGTGGCCAAGTTGAAAGACGCACTGCAACGCACCTGCACGTTCCCGAATCCAGTGTATCAGCTGATCGCTCTACGACGACAACTGATGAAGAGCATGCACGAGGCAGTGGCGGCGCAGCACCGACAGAGGAAAGCTGCAGAGCAGTGGAATCTCGCCATCATCAAGTGCTTGGAGACCGGTCCGTCGTCGGACGGGACGTCGGCGCTGCCGGCCGACGCCGCCGGTGTTTTGTCGGGGTCGACGACGGTCAAACCCAAGGAAAAGGCCGCCAGGGAGGCAGCGCTGGGCATCCAAGTACTCGTCTGCCTACTGAGTGATCTTCACGACCCGGGCGTGGCCACGCTCGCCCAGCGACGTGAGTTTCTCGAAGATCTGCTGCCGTTGCTGCGCACCACGGGGTTCCTAGTGCTCTCTCCGGCACGAAGTCCTGGCGCCAATTTACTGGGGCTTAGCCCTCAGACAAGTCGAGGATCCTCACGCTGTCTCGGTTCGACTGGATCGCTACCCGGCGCAGCGGACATCGCCGAGTTCACGGACAAGATCCAGCGTTTCCTGCTTGACATGTGCCCTCGACCGACGCCCTTCCCGTTGTCGTCGCCCAAACTACCGGCGATCTCGTCTGGAAGTGGCGAGCTGGAGGTGCTTGACCGCACGAACGCAGTGAATGGCTTGATCCACCTCGCCGCCGCGACGGGGTCGGTGCGGGATTTTCTGGTGGTGCTACGAGTTCTTCTTGGCGCTAGCGACCACGCGGATGTAACGGTGAAAGAGCTGCGAAGCTCGCTGTCGTCTCGATCGCTGCTCACTTCATCTGTGCCTTCGTTGGCCACCGTGCGAGTGGATGAGCTGCGTCCGTCGCCGATCAATTCGAGCCGCGACGACGACGAAGTGACGCAAGTGAAGCTGTCAGTACGGCCCGACTCAAGCAAGCCTCAAAGGGGAAGTCCTCGGAGCAAGAGAGAGACCGAGGAGAGTGCTGTGCAAGACCCTCTTCGCAGGAAAACGATCCTGAAGGGGATCAAGACGGGGACGAATGCTGGTGCAACAACAGTGAGCCTCGCGATGTCGCACTCAAGCTCTCCGCACCGTCGACTCCTGTACAGCAGTCCTGGAAACAACCTGGTGATCAAACAGAGAGCGAAGGAGGAACTCAAGGACGTTCTCTCGCTCGGCAACGCCAGCCTTTCCTTGGACATGTCCAAGATGAAGGGAGACACGGCAGCCTCTGCGATCACCACTCGAAGCGAAACACCGGTCGTTACCGCGAGATGCCCCAAGTTTAAAGCTCTTGACGTCCAGTCGGTCCTGGTCGAGCTCGATGGTGCAAAGCCTCCTGCACCGACACGAACGTCAAGAACCAAACCGACGGGCTCCTTTCACGCCGGACGCTTCAGCAATGACACCAGTGTATTCGCCGGCGACGAAGACGAAGGAGACCGAGAAGTGTGGAGCTGTGGGCAGAACTCGTACGGAGAACTCGGCCATGGAGACACCGCATCCCGTAAGTCCTTCGAGCGGATCGAGTCTCTCCAGCAGAAAGACATCGTTCAGGTTGGCGCCGGCAATGAGCACACGATAGCGTTGACAGCCGACGGGAAGGTCCTCACCTGTGGCTACAACGACAACGGCCAGTGTGGCCAAGGAGGCACAGCTCGCGTGAGTCACTTGAGCGAAATGCCCAAGATGGGGGACAAGACCATTACCCAAGTGCACGCGTACAACGGCTGTGAACACACCATTCTCGTCACGATGGACGGCCGGGCTGCCACCTGCGGCTACAACTACCGTGGCCAACTTGGCCACGGCAACACGGCGAGTGAAAGCGTACCGAAGATGGTGCGGAGTCTGGAGAACCGGATCGTAAGGCTGGTGTCTTGTAGTTACTACCACACTGTCATGGCCTGTGAAGAGGACGGCGGTGGGCAGCAGTACGTGTACACGTTCGGACGCAACGACTATGGGCAATTGGGCCACGACGACTCGATTGATCGTAAAGTGCCGCAGCATGTCGAGGCGTTAAGCAACCACCAAGTGGTCTCTGTGGCTTGTGGACAGTACCATACGATGGTGGTGACAGCCACGGGCAAAGCGTTTGCTTTCGGGAAGAACGACTACGGCCAGCTAGGCATTGACTCGATGGAGAACCAACTAGTTCCTGTTCAGGTAAGGAACGGACTGGAGAAGCACGAGTGTCTGGAGATCCGATGCGGCTATTACCACTCCATTGTCCTCTGCAGTGGCGCTCACTTGTTTGCGTTTGGACGGAATGACTACGGCCAACTGGGCCTGGGACGCGCTAATGCTAGTTCGACGACCACTTTACAGCTTCAGCAGCAACGGTACTCGTACGCCAGGCTGATTGAGGAGCTGGAAGGCAAGGACATTGTCCGCTTGGCCTGTGGCTGCTACCACACAGTCGCCGTGTCCGACAACGGCGTCATGTACGTCTTCGGCCGCAACAACCACGGGCAACTGGGCACAGGCGACACGAATGAGCGAGTGTATCCGTTCCCCATCGACGACTTTGTGGGGAAGCGGGTGGCGCTGGTAGCTGCCGGGTTTTACCACACGGTGGTGCTCACGGGGGGGAAAGACGACGACAAGAACGAGCAAGATGCAGCCAACAATGATAAGGGGGAGGGCTCGAGTGTTTCTGCTCTCAACGGCGGCGTCACGTTCGCGTCCATTCTGTCGAATGCTGCCGTCCAAAAGCTTGTAGACCCAAGCAAGTATCCAGAACTTGACAATAGCTCGGCTATGACGAAAGCTGCGGCGTCAAACGAAGCTCCAGCGATCGACCCTACGGACGATGATTTCCGCGATGAAGACAGCCTCGTTGGAGGGACAGGGAACGACAGCGGAAGCGCCAGTAAACCCCCTGCCGAGTCAGCCGACGCTCTGTTCGTGGCGGTTGTCCTTATGGCACAACTTGATCGGCTTTGTCAGCCATTCCTCCCTAAACCAGGAAGCTATCCGGTGCTGCATCACCCTACAATGGGCGTCATCGACGCCCTTGTGGCGAATTCTACAGCTTTTTCAGCCTCCTGCTGTGATCTGAGCCGCGTCTTTGAAGGAAGCTTCGAGGTCTTCGGCGTTCACAACTGCAGCTCTACGTTCGACAGCATCGCCGTGTTACTGAAGCATCTGAGTACGAGGAAACTCGAGCCTGCTTCTCAGCTCACAGCGTCGTTAGTACAGGAGGCGTCTGGCGCGTCCGCTACACCGAGACGAGCGCAGCCAAGCCCGGCGAGTCAACTACAGATGTATCTGCTTCTGGCTTGCATCCGGATCCTCCAGGCGAACCTCTTGCAGCTTTTACGATCTGGAATGGCCAAAGCGGTGCTTCTACTGTCTCAAGACGCCATCGCGAGGAAATCTGGCGTGAATCCCTGGACAAACGAGCTCGATCGCACACGTGTGGCGCTGTTACAGATCCGAGACGTTTTGTTGGCGCTCGTCGACATCAAACACCGTCGAAACGTCTGCTACGTGCTTGACAACGCGCCAAGCGAGGGCGAAAACACCACAAGAGTGGCCGGCGAAGCTACGGCCACGCTCATGCAGGGATTCGAGCTGTTCTACCCGTGTCAATGTCTGCAGCGCCAGTTCTTTATGAACGCAATGCACGATCTATCGAGTAAGGAGCGGGAGAACCGCAACTGTGGAGCGCTGTGTCGACGGGCTCTTTGGTCAGTCGATGGCTTCCCCAAGTCCAAAGCTCTTCTCCTCGAGCCCTTGCTGAGGCGAATAGCGGAAGACTCGCTCATTATTCGATTCGTGCCGCTAGAATCCGGTACGTTTCCAGCTGAAGAAAGTCAAGAGGGCTCCGTATCCGAAGTCTATCAACTGCTTCTCGAACGCGTCGCCGCTGATTTTACTCGCCGACTGGGCGAAGCGGCCGCTGTTCGACCGTCCTCGGCTGTACGTCCTCGACAGGACTCAACATTGCGGGCACTTTTCGAGACGCTGAGTGCCATCCAGAAGCACCTTTCGAGTTGGGCGGCAAGTGTTCACGAGTGGGTTTGGAAGGAGCAGACTGGCGTTTCTACGGCTGTCGAAGCTCAAGTTGCTTCGGTGATTGATCGCTGCTTCCGCGTTGATGAGCGTGATCTCGATGGCGTTCCGAGTGCCTGGCGCTGCTTCATTGAGTTCGCACTGGCGACAATGGGCCAGTGTTGTGAGGTCCTTGGACAGTTGCTGTCTATGGAGTCAATTCCGAGCCCAACTAACGGCTACGATCACGCGGGTTTGCAGGAGAACGCGCTTCATACGAACATGCTGGAGACACTTGAGCACTCGATTGTTGGTCAGCTTCTGCCGTTGCTGGTCGTGAGTTTGTTCGAGTTCAGCAACAACCCGCTGTTCGCTGCAGCTTTGCTGCCTACGGTGAAGAGCTTACTGCAGTTACTGGACGGGTTTAACTCGCGGGACAGCGCGGCCTTGGACGCCGAAAGAACGTTTGTGGACAGTGTGGCGTCTTCAGTGTGTCCCCGACCAACGCAACGGGAGAGCGGCGGCAGCTTTCGACGCAAGAGTGATGGCAATTTGCTCGGTTCGGCTCGAGATGAGGACGGGAAACTAACGAACCGAAAGACTCCGACGACGGCAAATGCCATGGCTCTTCCGTGGCACTACCGACTCGAGAAAGAGCTGGCGGTGCTCGCAGCGGAGATGGCCGTGACGCTAGTAATTGGCGATCCATACGTCGTCTTTGAGGACCAGGAGAATAGCACCAAGCTGTCAGAACGCTGGCTATCGAGCCCTTTGTTTCGCGGCGGGTTGCGCTCGAAGTACGTGACGCAGAGCATTCGACACGGCGGCAACCAACGCAGCGCAGACACGGCAAACCATGCTCGGGTAGTTCAGCACTCTCCGTTTCCTGCTACGACGGCGGCGTTACCTGTAGCGTTGAGCTTACATCTCCAGCCATTCTCGTTGATCTTACCTCCACCGCCAGTAACACAGGACACTGAGCCGCGTTGGATGCTTCCTACAGAAGAAAACTACGGCGAACTGTTTCGTTTTGAAGCCGTGCGTGGCTTCCTCTCTTCGCTGCAAGGCCAGGAGATCGCGGACGCGAGCCACGTAGCAGCCAGCAAGTTGTGTGAGTGGGTACGTGACAGCTACGCCAAGAGAGACGCGTCCTACCGGATGATCATGCGACAGTCTCAGCTCTCCATGAAGCTCAAGGCCTCGTCCAATTCCGTTGAACGAAGCGTCCACGAGAACGATTTCAAGCTCGAAGCGGCTTTCTTTGCGGTGCTTCTCCACCACAATGTACTGGCGTCTCAAGCGTACCATTTCGCGTTGGCAATTGAGCGCTCGACTGCAGATACGCGATCGTCTCCTCCTCGGGCCTTTCTCAGCTTGTGGCACTGCGTCGCTCAACTCCGGCGTCGCGTTGCCTCGATGAAGACGGAGATCAATAACGCGCCAAGCGAAGCGTCTGCAAGCCCGAGAATCAGCTCAACTGAACGGATCCTAGCTCTCCAACAGACGATTCTCGACCGATGCGAGCTCCTACTTCTTGTAGACGTGTACGAAGAGCAAGAACACTTGAATCTCCAGCTGGATGCAGGCTTCATCGCTCCCTGTGACCCTGCTTTCCTGGTATCTGCCAGCTCTTCATTCAAGTTCTCTGCGTCATCAGCAAAGCGACATCTCCACGCTTCGTACACCGACGAAAAGTTTGCGTTCCTGGCTGCATTTCCTGATTCAAAGTGGAGAAACGTGCGTGTGCTGCTGCATACAATGATCCGATGGAAAGCCGTCGCGACGGCGTTCCAAACCGACCGACAAGCCATTTCTCAAGAAGCTTTGGCTTTCGTCACGTCCGATGACGCCGTTTCCTCCAGGAACGCGATCCATTCGCTCCTCGTGGACCCTTGTCGACGTGTCAGCTGCTCCGTTCGAGGCCTGGAATCGCTCTGGGAACTGCTTGCATTGACTTCCTTTGATTCGATCCAAGCGGACATCGTTCACCAAGTCACGCAAGTGTTTGTCTTCCAGAATTCAACGCACTCGATGCTCACGGGGTCTCAGAACGTCGGATACTTTTACGCCAGTCTTGAAAGCGAAGCATTCGCAGAGTTTATGAGCCAGTTGACCGAGATGATGACCGACAAGGCTGCAGAGCTCATGGAGGCAGGAGAAACGGAGGCGACAACGAGCTTCTGGATCGTCATCGCTCTGCTCAGTATCTGGGGCGTGCACTTCACCGCCGAGCAATTTGAATTCGTCAGTGACGTCGGAATTCTTGGGGTTATCCAAGAAATGCTACGAGGCCTTTCGGGTAAGCGAGGGACCGACATGAGCGGGGATTCCTCGTCGACAATTCCGTCTGTGGACAGCATCGTCGGTAGAAATGGAGGCCAGCCAACACTCGCCCAGTTGACCGTTCAGAAGCAGCTCGGGCGCTTGGAGGAGACGCTGTGGGTGTTATTCCGCTACATCCTGGTGCATTGCGCAGTACAAAACGTGGACACGACGCAGCAAGAAGTGCTGGTTCCTACGTTCCCGGTGCTGTCGGGTGTTGCGGACTTGCTGTACACTGAAGCAGCTTTCATTTCGAGCCCGTTGTTGCCTTTACAAGCAGAGGGTTCTACAAGCATGGGGAAGCTGGAAAGCTCCATTCCTGTAGCACCCGTGACAATACGAAGGAGCTTCGAGGCGATCACGTTGCCTCAGAGGTTCTCTTCTCACATCAAAGGCCTCACTATCAGCTACGACAACATGATCTCACCGTCTGGATCGGAACTGAACACGCCCATGTCTCCGCTTCTCAAGCCTAACGAGTTCAGTGTTACCACCTGGATGTACATCAATCCTTCTCCATCCACACGCTCTCAGACAGCGGACGGAGACGTGTTCAACGTCTCGCTGGAGCTTCTAGATCGTCAGTTGGTTTTCTTGCGCGGTGCAGGACGTGAAGTCTCGCTTTACGTCGTTCTCGTGCCCGAGAGCGCTGACAATTGGCAGCTGGAAGTGGGAATCCTCGTGGACTTTAACCGTGAAGCGGAGGCGGGGGAGTCTGCCGTAAAGGGCCGCATGTGGGAGCGTGTACAGTCGAAACAAGTCGTAGCGGGAGGCCGATGGCTCCACGTGGCTGTCGTGCTGGAAGCGACCAAGCTCCGTTTGTATCTGAACGGCGTTCTCGACTGCCAGCGCTCTCTTGCGGCTCAGAGTATCCCTGTCTGGGCGGCTGGAAGTGTGGCTCTGCCTCTGCACTTTGGGCGGTTTCCAACAGCGGAGACGTCCGTAGTTTCCTCAGCAATTGGCTTTTTGATGCGCTCGCTTGGCATCGTGAAAGGTGCAGGCTGGGATCAAGCAATGGCGGTGTCAAACACCGTGTCGGAGCAACAGGCGGCAGCTTTTCGAGGCCTGGACGGCTGGTTGTGTCACTTCCGCTTCCACAATCGCTCGCTCTCGCCAATCCACGTCCGCATCGTGTTTGATGAGAAGAAATCTCCTCTTTCCAGCCTGACGGATGCCGCTTCAACCACCACTGTGAAGGTCGTGGAGCTCCACGTTCTGCTCCTTCTCCTCACGTCTTCATCCGAAGGACTCGTTCATTTCTCGTCCCAGTATTCAAAGTGGATGCGCCTGCTTTGGGGCACGTTCTTGGGTAGCAATTCAGTCGTTGTACAGCAGTCAGCGCTGCGTGTTCTGGGCTCTCTGATACCTCTACAACACCCGCTAGAGGCATCGAAAGTCCTGGTGCAAGAGTCGAACGCAGAGGCGCTAGGATTCTACTGTTTAGAGGACGTCTTTGTGCAGCAAGTGATCCGGATGATCGGCTTTTGCGTAACCAAGTGTCCGCAAACCAGTTCGTTAGAAGCCAGCGGTGATGCCACAGTGGTGCCCTGGCCGCTGACGGTAGCTCGCGGGATCCACGCCAACCAGTTTTCTCCTGAAGTTCGAGGAAGTTCAGAGCAACAACCCGATCTGCAGAACGACGTCGAGCTCCAGTACCAGTCTTCCAAGCGCCAGTGTTTGATGCTGGCAAACGAGCTTTGCCAGCTTTTGCAGCAGCTTTTCAGGTGTTCGAACGGAGCTTGGAGAAGGAGCATCACGTCCGTGACGTCGAGACTTTCACAGCACTTTTCGGGCGTACAAGACGACCCAGAGCAGCTTGACTTCCACGTGCTTGAGTTCGGCAAACGCAGACTTTCTCTGTCTGCTGCTAGGCGTGTGGAATCGAGAGGCTGCTTCTTCTTCCTTGGCGGAGTGATCGAATTTTTGCGGCCTGGTGTGGCAGTGGAGATGAAAGGGTCGAAAGAATCCGCTCAGGTGCTTTTACTTCAATACAATACTTTGACTCCGTCGTCTCCAGAGGCGTCCTCGAGCGCCAAGCAAGCAACACAAGACACAACGGCGTTCGTTCATATAGACAACAACTCAAAGGCTGTCGAGACTGCGGGATTGACTTGGTACGAGCGAGTTTTCGACTGTGAAAGCTCCCCGTCCTGTTCGAAGGTTAACATTGACGAGCTCAAGCAGCCTGAGGCGAGCAACAGAAACACACATTCGAGTATTATCTACGATGTGGCTTTGCAAGGAAGTGCTAATGAACTACTCAAAGTTCTAGTGGACAAGGCAAACGAGGTGATTCCTGCCGTCTACACCAGCAAAGAACAGAAGACGAGGAGCAGCGAGTTAAGCTCCGTGAATGGTGGCTGCTTGCTGCTTAAGATTTTAGTGCAAGTGGCTGGAATCAGCGCTGGCGTTATTGAGCTGCTAGCCAAACCTGAGCTTCTTGACGTTGTTGCTGAACTGGCAGTGAGTCAAGATGGAAATCCAAAGCACGAGACACTCCGCCAAGTCGAAAGAAGAGTGAGTGCTCTACGACGCGAGCTGTATACGGTCTTGGTCGAGCTTGGGGAAGCAGGGGACGCGGAGCTTGAAAGTTGGGACGAATCCAGCAGCAAGACGGATGCTTTGACCTTTAACAACGAGGATCGACCGGGTTCTCGCGGCCCGAGTACGGCACGTCGGAGCTTTATCTTACGCCAAAGTGACGCAGTGGGTTCGAGTGAAGCTGGCTTGGCCGATGCAGAAGATGATGGCCCAACTAATGAGAACTGGGATCCTGCAATGGGCGACGACGAGCCGAATGCTTTCATGCAGGACGATGAGGACGAGGATGATGATGAAGACGATGAAAGCCTGGAAGATGCCGATAACGAGGAGGAGGAGGACGATGAAGCAGAAGAAACGCGGGCGGAATTCGTGGAGGAGCTCATGCTCATGGGGTTTCCCGAAGATTGGTGCGTATTGGCGCTCAAACAGACTGAAAACGATATCGTAAGTGCGTCGGCTTGGATCGTCGACAACTTGGAGTACTTGAGTAAACTTCAGTCAACTTTGGATAAAGAACGCGACAAGGGGCGAGACTCACCGCGCTTTGACGAAGAAGTAGACGACGTGCTCGCTGATGATGCAAGAAGTAGTAGTTCTCAACCACCGCCCTTGAATTCATCGAATAGCTGGACTCAGTCGGTCGCATGGAGAGAGAACGACGAGATCTCGGACATTGCAGGTGGTAAGGCGCCTGTAAAAGCTTCTTTTTCCGGTTCTGATGGCGATGAATTCACGCCACCACCGCTGAACGACAAAGAAATGGGTCGCAAACTCTTTGGAGAGATGTACTTTCCTTTCGAAGACGGAGGTTTCCTCTCAAACACCAAGTCGCGGTTCATGCGTTCGTGGAGATCGGACGCGATAGAAATAAAGGGCAAGACAAGTCTATCCACTCCGCAGCCCATCAACAACACCACATCTGAAACGCCGTCATCCTTCGATGAGGATTTCTCGACGGAGATTGACCAGCTTGATGTTAGAGGGCTCATCGAGCAGCTCGACAAGTTCGAAAGAACTTTATCGATTCTGTACGCCCGCCAAAGTATGGTAACTCTTCTGTACCAGACAACGTCTTCAAGGTTCAATGCCGACATGATACCAAGCTTGAAAATCCCTTACGCGCAGTGGTTTCAACTCCAAAAGTTGGTTTTACTGCGTGGGGATCAATTCAAGGTCGTTACCAGAGCCAATTCGACGAGCTCGAAACTCGAAGAAGTTACCGTTGACGATGTTTTCTCGAGAGCGTTCCAATGCTTTTATGACCGCGATACAGCGACGTTCACAGCGACTGCCTTCGAGTTCTGCCTTGATAGGATGGACGCTGCATCAAGCAGCAAGAACTACGAAGCGGTTCTGTGGACTCAGCGCGATCTTCAAAGACCGGATAGAACAGTGACGGAAGAACCCTGCGTCGAAGTGGTCGTGTGGCTTCTCGACTTGCTGTTGATGCCTGCCAACAACACGTCATTCTCGCTATCCGTTAGCTCTGTGACGAGCGTTCTGCGTCGGCTACGGTGCTGCCTCGGGACCACGAATTTGCCGCTTAAGTTTGTCGTTCTTCGGATGATCAGCAGACTCTTGTCAACCTCGCCAACTACTGAGAACGTCACGGATGAAGCGCAACTCGTCGCCAGTGAATTCCTGACGGCTGCGACCATGCGACACAGTCGGGAACTGGTTCAAGGTCGCTTGCTCTTCTCGCAGTACCTTCAAGGCTACGTTGAGCTCCTCCACGTCTTGCTGCAGCGAAGAAGTGGTAGGGATACTAGCGTGACCCGACCATTGCTCACTCGCAATGAAAAAGACGAGGGTTTGCTGCAGTCTGCTGTATCTCTGCTGCCTCGCAGTGCACCAAACTTCCCGAAAATTGAAGAACCTTCGCTGCTCTTTGACCGCAAGAGAAGCCGAAGCAGTTTGTTGGCGTTCGCAGATGACGGTTTGAGCGTCTCGTACTCTGGCAACGAAGTGTGGAAAGCTGCGTGCGCAGTGGTGGGTTTCTCGACGGGTGTTCACTCGTGGAGCGTCCGCATCGAGAAGTCGACTTCTCCTTATCTTTTCGTGGGCGTGGCAGCTCGCCAGGCGAACCTGGATTCGTTCCTGGGCGCTGACGATCAGTCGTGGGGATTCATCGGCGACAAGGCCCTCTACTACCAGCGTAACCGGGTTCGCGCGTACGGTGAGACGTTCACTGAAGGCGACTGCATCGGCTTGCGGTTAGACTGCGAGAAAGGCGAGCTGTCATTCAGTAAGAACGGGGTGGACTTGGGACTGGCCTTTGACAACATCGTGGGCGAGGTTTGCCCCGCCGTCGCGTTCTACTCGAGACACCAGAAGATCTCCTTTGTGAAGGACAGCTGCGTTCGTATCAGCGGCACTAGCGAGTCTCAGATCACTGGAACGGGCGAAGATGGCGCTGCTAGCGTTGAAGACTGCTTGACTGCGTGCGAGATCCTACACAACTGGGTCGATGGCAAGCCCATGCGAGCTGCTTTGTCCGCTGCGGCCTTTAAAATGACGACCGAGTGGCTTGCCGGATCGACAAAGTTTGTGACGACGCGATCGGGGAAGTCGCTGTGGGTGGCTGTCACGCGTGATGCCTGTGGGAAGCTTGGGTTTTACGCGGACGATCGCGTACGGACACCTCGTGGCAATGGCGTCGTTGTGGGCGTTGCTGGCGGCAGAGTTTGGGTCGAAGTGGACAACGAGCCTGGCGCGTGGTTCTTCCACCCGTCCAAGCTACGAGTCGTAACGATGGCGAGCGCGACGTCGAGTTCATTGCCCGTTCCTCCCGTAAACGATTCCAGTGCAAGCGAAGACGTGAAGCCAGGCGAAGGAACTGCCCAGTCTGAAGCTCCGTCCCCTCCATTTTCCCTTTCATCTGACGATCTCGTCGAGTACGGGGAGCATCCGCTGTGGAGTCTTGCAGTTGATAGGGAGCTGCTTAGCGTCGTCAATGATTTCTGCGAGGTGTCACGGGTCAGTCCGTGGAATTTGACGCCGAACGAGCTTCTCAAGCTCGTCAAGGAGAAGACGTCGGTTCTGGAACTTACGTGTGCGGGTGGCTTACTCTCGATGCCACCGACGAAGCTGGAGATGCTGGTCGTTGCCCGGTTTGCTCTGCTGCGCTTGTGCAACCTGTACGTGAGTCGCTCCTTGCCCTTCTTCGACCTCACGTGGCTTTACTTCCAATCCGACTCGAACTCGTTGCCTTGTCGACTGGTTTCTCAATGTCGCGGTAGCTTCTTCGTCTGTGTGAAGAACGCGCTGTGGACGGCCTTGATGGACAAGACAGCCAACTCGCCCAAGAGAGCGGATGACGAGTACGACTACCCCGAAGACCTGCCTCAACTACAAGTGAACCGGTTGAAAGCGGCAGCGGCAAAGTGCCACGAAGGAAGCGTCAGTAGTCTCTTCTCGTCGCTCTTCGGCCAGGCGTTCGAGGAGCTCCACTTCTTGCCCTTGAAGACGCTGCGTATGGTCTACTCGCATCCGATGGATGACGGCCAACTGCGGAGTTTTAAGGTCAAGTTTGAAGGGGAAGGCGTGGACGACTACGGAGGTCCGTACCGGGAGTTCTTCTCGCAGTTCTTCGCCGAACTGCAGATGCTGCACGTTCCAGAGACGGAGAAGCAATCCAACCAGACGTCGAGCGGCTCTGGACCGAGCAGTACGTCGTTGAAACTGGACCCTGGGATGTCCGTGTCTTCTTGTGTCTTGCCATTCCTCATGCCAAGTCCGAACTGGCGGAACGGCGTGGGAGCGAACCGAGAGAAGTTCGTGCTCAATGGCGCGCTGATCAGTGGAGATACTGGCACGACAGCGACGATCTCTTCGCCGGGAGATAGCGCAGAGGAGAAGCGACAGCTCTACTGTGAGATGTTCTTCTTCCTGGGGCAAATGATCGGTACCTGTCTGAGAACACGGGTGTGCGTACGTCTAGACTTGGCCATGTCGGTGTGGAAGCAGCTCGTAGCTGAGGACGATGCGAGTCCGGAGAGCGCGTTGGAGACTCTGAAGGAGATCGATTTTGTCGCCTACTCGCTCTGGAAGACGTTACGAGGCGTCTTGGACGAGTTCAACCGCCCTCCGACAAGGCGTCATGACCTGGAGGAGCAACTGGAAGCCATGGACTTGACCTTCACGACCGTCTTGTCCGATGGACGCACCGTCGAGTTGTGTGAAGACGGCAGCAATACGCTCGTGACTCTGAGCAATCTCGAGACGTATCTCGACGCTATGCTGCGAGCTCGCGTCCAGGAAACTCGGGAGGTCATGAACATCATCAAGCAGGGGTTGCACTCCATCATGCCGGTCTCAGCACTTGCTCTTTTGACGTGGACGGAGCTCGAGAAGCGAATGTGCGGCGTGGCCGAAGTGGACGTGAAGCTGCTTCAAGCAAACACGGAATACGACGAAGAATTGTCGCCCAATGACGAGTTCATCCAGCGCTTCTGGCGGATACTGGAGAGTCTCGAGGCTGAGGACAAGCGAGCGTTTTTGCGGTTCGTGTGGGCGCGATCGCGACTGCCGTTGGGCTCGGCTCAGTTCCACCAGAAGTTCAAGATCCAAGCACTCGCATCGTCAGGCACTGGAGAGGGCAGTTCATCTGGAGGTGGAGCGACGACGGGAGGCTGGATGGACTCGCAGATGCCCAAGTCGCACACGTGCTTCTTCGCTCTGCAACTGCCTCGCTACTCCAGCGACGAAATCTGCCGGGATCGACTGCTCTACGCCGTGCGCAACTGCGTCGAAATGGACGGTGACTTCCGCTTGGCAGACACGGAGATGACGGGCTGGACAGGCATCAGCCCCACAGACCAGCTACGCATCTGAGGTGAACATGGCTACAGCAACTTCAACTACATGTAGAATCTGTAAGTAGATCAGCGGTGCTGTCGGCGAGTGCGGATGAGCAAGACGATGAGCACAAGGAATCAAATGTGAAGGTGGAGGACGAGCATTGTGGCCAGTTTTTGTCGTGCTATCTGGGATTTCCGCACCTGATCTTTGTGTTTTAGCAGGCATTTCGCTTGACAGGCAGACGGAGCTTCTGGCTCCTCCACTGCGTCCTACTTCTTGGGCTTCAACATCCCATCCGCTCTCTCTTCAATCGGCAGCTTCGTCTCTTTCTGCAATAACAAAACACACCAGCAGCAAAACTCCCAACCATTAGTCTCCACCCAACTTCCACCTCCTCCCACACCGGGATGCACTCACATCCGCCAGCTCAATGGCCTGCATGAGCTTGACGCGTCGCTTGGGCGCCTTCGAGTCCTTCTCCGGGTATCCCTCGCGGTAGTTGACCTTGGTATCGTCCCAGGACTCGACCCACTTGAACGAAATTGGCGCACTAACACATCAAACTCCACAGTCAAGAACTCCACTCACACACTTGACCAAAGCAGGCTAGGTACTCACAAGTTGTTGGAGACGTAGAAGAAGATGAGGAACTTGGTCTCCAGCATCTTCATGGCCTGCGGCTGCAGCTTGCGCGGCAGCAGGCGCAGGTCCATGATGATGCAGGGCCAGTACGGGTAGCCGCCCATCTTGGCCCAGACAATCTGGCCGAAGCGGCCCTTGATGTCGTCGCTGAGCGCCGCCACCTTCTGCTCCACCTGGCGCTGCATCTCGATTTCCTCGGGCTCCACCCCAGTCTTCTTCTCGGGGCTAGGCTTGGGGCCAGGCTTGGCGTCCTTCGTCGTCTTGGCGCGCTTCTGCTTGGGCTGCTTCTCGAGCTCCAACTCCGTGTCTTCGCCCTCTCGCTTCTCCTTGGGCTTCTTGGCCGCGCGCGGGCTAGGCGTGCGGCGTTTGCGGGCGATGGGCTGGGCGGCGTCGACCTTCTCCGCCTTCTTCTCGGCCGCGGGCTTCTCCTCCTGAAGCTTCTCGGGCTTCTTCGGCGCCACCCTGGGCTCCTCCTCGACAGTCGACCGTGTTGCGACCGACTTGGGCTTCTTGGACGGCCGTACAACCGTCGCTCCCTGGCCACCGGATGCTGGACGCTGCAGTTCTTGGAAGGCGGCATCATCGACTGGGCTGTTCTCGCCGCGCTGATGCTCAGGCGGTGGCACCAGCGTCACGACGCCAGAGAAGAGCTCGGCTGCCCCCTCCTCGTTGTCGTCTAGGAGCGCCAAGGCAACGTCATCCAAGTATTTGAGGCCGGAGCTAAGCTGGCCAGCCCCCAAGATGGATCGGAGCTTGAGCCAGAAAGCGAGGTTCGCAGCGCGGCGGGCCTCAGCCGGCAACTCGCCCGACTCGAGGCACTGAAGGAGGTCCTCGAGGGGGCGACGGATGTAGTCGAATGTTAGCGGTGCCGCCCGCTTCTTGCCGCTAGACATGCTTTTTGCCCTAAGTTCTTGAGGGCTCGAGTGCTGCTTGAGTCATGAACGAAAATCCTTTTGTGAAAAGAGTGAAAGTGGGATTTTATTTTTCGCCAGGAAAAACCTTGCACTTGTTAATATACTTAAGTATGTACACTGTAACAAGTGCTCTTTGTAATTCCAATACTTCCATCCGACTGCCTCCTTAGCATGAGTTGCCGGACTTGTCTCCTCCTTCTATCACCGCGCCTTCTTGATGAAGCTTGAAAGGAACCACAATAATTTGCCACCTTTCTTCTTGGGGGCCCTCAGTGAGAGAGCATGAGCGCCAACGAGAAAACCGACGACCAGAACGAGCACAACATGGCGGAGGCGCATCAGGGCAAAATCAACTGCAAGCTGGCAGCCAAGAATCGCAGTATGCCACAAGCAGACAGAGGCCCTAAAGCACGAAGCTGGTCGTAAACCTCATACCATTTCCTGGTCTTGAAGTTCACGCCCCTAGATGGCTACATTGTGTCGTCAACACCACATTTCTTGCCTATTTCTTGACTGGCCAGCGTCACTACATCACCATGAGCGTCCTGTTCGGCAAGCGTCGTCGCCAGCCCGCGCCCGCGGAGGAATCCAAGCCCGCCATCTCCTCCGACAATGAGTCCAGCACCCCCAGCTCCAAGGTTATCGTGGAAAGCTCCACTGCGGCCTCCAACGTGCTCATCTCGTTCCTCAACTTGGGCGTGGACCCGTGGCTCGTCAAGCGCTGCGAACTGCTTGGCATCCGCCACCCCACGCCCGTCCAGGCTTCCTGTATCCCTCCCATATTGGCCGGCCGTGACGTCATTGGCTGTGCACAAACCGGTAGCGGCAAGACAGCGGCCTTCGCGCTGCCCATCCTGCACACGTTGAGCAAGGACCCATACGGCCCGTACGCGTTGGTGCTCACGCCCACGCGCGAGCTAGCCTTCCAGATCGCTGACCAGTTCAACGCCTTTGGCAGCTCCATGGCCGTACGCTGCGTCGTCATAGTGGGCGGTGTGGACATGCTGAAGCAGTCGCTGACGCTGCAGCAGCGGCCGCACATCATCGTGGCCACGCCTGGCCGCTTCCGCGACCACCTGCTGCGCGTCGAACCGCCGAACATCTCCCTAGTCAAGTACGTGGTGCTGGATGAGGCCGATCGTCTGCTGGACGTGTCGTTCGCCAAGGACCTGAGCTTCATCTTCGACAAGCTGCCGCCGAAGCGCCAGACGCTGCTCTTCTCGGCCACCATGACGGCCAACCTGGACCGCCTGGAGCAGACGGCGCTCTCGGACGACGCCTTCCGCTTCGACGCCACGCCCAGCGTCAAGACCGTGGCCACACTGAAGCAGTTTTATTTATTCATCCCGGCGCAGGTCAAGATGACGTACATGATGTATCTCATGAAGATGCTGGACCCGACCGACGAGGACGAGGAGGAAGAGCAGCGCGGCAAGTCAGCCAAGGGCGGCCACCGCAAGGGCAAGAAGGACCAGGACCTGGAGCAGCTGCTGGAAGCCGCCATCTCGTCGTCCAAGCACCAACTGCGCTCCATGATGATCTTCGTGTCCACGTGCAAGATGTGCGAACTGGTGGGCGAGATCGGCAACGAGTTGGGCACCAAGTGCGTGACGCTGCACTCGATGATGTCGCAGAACCGCCGCCTCGCCGCGCTGGGCAAGTTCAAGAGCGGCCTGAGCCACATCCTCATCAGCACGGACGTCGCGAGTCGAGGGCTGGACATCCCCGAGGTTGACATCGTGATCAACTTTGACCTGCCGCGCGACGCTGACGACTACATCCATCGCGTGGGTCGTACGGCCCGTGCTGGCCGCAGCGGCCAGGCCATCTCGCTGGCCACGCAGCACGACATCGAGCTGCTGCAGAATGTCGAGGCCAAGGTGGGCAAAAAGATGGACGACTACGAGTCCGAGGCGCCCGAGAAAAAGGTGCTTAAGCTGCTGAACGACGTGACCACGGCCTCGCGCATCGCCAAGATGAAGCTCACGGAGCGCGGCTTCGACGACAAAGTGCAGGCCCGCAAGGCCAAGCGCCAGCAGCAGCACGACAACAACAGCAACAAGAAGAGCAAGACGCAGACAAAGCAATAGAACCAAAGCCGATATGGCAAATACATGGATACATTTTCAACCTTCTCATTTATTCCTGTTTTTTGTTTAAAGGCTGTAAACGTTAAAACAAAAAGTAAGTTTTTTTTAAAGTAAAACAAAACAAAACGTTTAATTATTGTTTTAAACTTAAAAGTTCTTAAACGTTTTGTTTTCTGCTACTTTTTTAAAAGTAAAAAAGTAGCATTTACATTTGAGAATCTGGAGCGATGGTGCTGCTCTCGCTGTTTTATGCAACTGTTCGTTCCCCGGGGCACACGAAGCAGGGGCCTGTGTTCGAGGCGGAGGCTGACGATGCTAAGTCTGTCGACGAGCTGAAGGACGCGATTGCAGAAAAGCAGAAGTACACTTTCCTGCGACCGACTTGAAGCTCTTCTTGGCGAACAGGAAGGCTAAGAAGGAGGTAGACGAGGAGAAGGACGACGGCAAGAAGGAATGGCTGACGCAAACAGAAGCGCTGGAGGGTGTGGATGAAACGAGTGAGTATAAACATCTACGGATTCCGGGCGCGAGTGTATGCGGATTGGCTGAAAAGGTAACCAATAGGATGTTGATATAGAACACTGTAGGATAGTATAGTGAAACTAATACAAAGCAGACGTACGGCGGTTGTGGAGGCCACGTGGCCTCTATCCGCCCGAACTGCGGGGGACGGCTCACTCTGGTTCTAGCCGCCCTCCCCCAAAGCCACACGCTTTCAGATATACTGGTAGCACTTGTTGGTCCCAGCAACCTGACCAGAAAGAGCCCATGCCAACCAACGCTCAGCTTCAAGCTGAGATCGATCGGCTAAACCAAGTGATGGCAGAGCGCACGCGAGTGACGAGTAACGTGCCCAAGTTCACCGGCAAGCGAGGAGAAGACGTGCGCGAATGGCTGTTCCAGATCGAAAACGCGTGTCGCATCAACGGTATCCTGATCGAGAACACGAGCACGCAACTGCCGGGAATCGCCGGATCGGCCATGGAGAAGCCGGCCTCGGGGTGGTTCCTGCATTGGTCTTCGACGACGAGAAGCGAGGAGCACACGTGGGGGATTTTCCGTGAGCATGTGCTCCAACACTTCGAAGCGTCGAACTACCAAGCCGTCCTGCGAGAGAAGCTCCAGCGACTCAAGCAGACGGCGGACATCGAGACCTACAACGGCGAGTATTCGGCTCTCATCTTCCGCGTAGAAGGCATGAGCATACTCGACCAGGTGCTGTGCTACGCGAACGGTCTCAAGCCTCGCACGCGCAGCTACGTTAAGCTCGAGAACCCAGACACGCTGAGCGACGCTATGGACTTAGCCATCAAGTATGAGGTGACCCACTTCGTCGAAGAAGTGAGCGCGCGTCGTCCTGACCGAGACAGCGATCATTTTCGGCTGGACGGACCCACGACCGGGGCAAACCGTTCAAGGGGAAGTCGTTTCGCCAGAAGGGTCGCTTTAAGCCGAAGCCGGACAACAAGCGCGCTGAAGATCGTACCTGCTTCTTCTGCAAGAAGCCAGGTCACATCAAGGTCAACTGCTTTGCGTGGAAGAAGGAACAAGCCAAGCAGGGAAACGAGCAACCACGTCAGTGAATGAGGGTCCTGGCGTGGCCGAGAGTGTACCCAGAACGACTAAGATTGAGAATATCAGCCTCAACGTTCTGAGCGAAAACCCTCTTGTCTACAAGTCTCGGCCGCTGTTCCCCGTTTCCCGAGAGATACACGCGGCTGACAAGAACATAGCGACGCAAAACGTGTTGCTGGACTGCGGAGCGACCACGATTTATGTGTCGAGCCGCTGGGTCACGGAGCACCAGCTCCAGACGACTAAGTTCAGTGACAAGAAAATCCTCGTCAAGCTTGGAGACAATCAAATCGTGGAAGCGGGACTGGAAGTTCTGCATCTCGAGATTCAACTGTCGGGACTAGATGAGGCATACAAGTGTGTCGCCGTCGTCTACGCAATACCCGATGAATTTGACTGCATCCTTGGAATTCCATTCTTCGAGGACGTGCGACCCCAAATCGACTGGAGAGGTCGACGTATTCAGGGAACAGAAGTGAAGACTCTGCGCTGGGAGCGGTCAGGTACCACCTGCGGACCGATCGAGGAAGGCGGACCGGTGATTGCCTCCGGGCTTCGGAGATCTGTCGAGGCGAAAGGCCTGTCGGCGAAAAGACCCGATTCCTGTCGAGGCGCCGCGCTGGAAACGGATGTGAAGCCTGTGGATGGCCCGGATCGCGACACAGTGCAGAATGAGACCCCAAGTGTTGTCCGCGGACAGCAAGGTAGCGCGTCCACCGGCATGGGTTCGGTGCAACGTGACGTGGAGTCGCTCAAACGCGAGGGCACTGCAGATGAGAGCAGTAGTGCCCAGGGGAAAACACCTTGGTGGAGAAAATGTTCACAATAGGCGTTGTTGATGAAACTGGTGTGGAAGCCAAGTACATCACGCGCAAGAAATTGCGCAAGTTCCTGAGAATCAAGACCAAGTCGATCGATGAACCTGACTTCATGATGGTTCTGTCGAACGAGACGATCAAGCAAGTCGCTCGATCATTGCAGCGGCGAGACCAGCCTGATAACGTCGGAAGTGCGAAGGCACAACGGTATCTGGAGACGGACTGGGACAGCTTCAAAGACAATCCTGCATTCCAGCTACTTGTGGAGTACAAGGACAGCGTGTTCCGTCCTGAACTTCCAGAAGGGTTGCCCGAGAAACGCGAGATCGAGCATCGGATCGACGTAAACGATCCAAATCTTGCAATGTATCGACCGCAGTGGAGACAATCACCAGAACAACAGCGCGAGATCGTGCGCTGGGTCGAAGACATGGTGAAGAAGAAGCTCATCCGTCCAAGCATCAGTCCACATGCTGCTCCAACATTCTGCGTCCGCAAGCCCGTCGGATGGACAATTGTTCACGACTACTTTTTTCCGGTACTTGAACTTGAACACCGTGCGTCAGAGTATTCCGATGACAAGAAAGGAAGACATCTTGGACGCCATGTCGGGTGCGTACTGGTTTTCAACGATGGACCTGATGTCAGCGTACTATCAAGTCCGTATGCGCGAAGAATACATCAAGTTCACGGCGTTCCAGGCCCCCAACGGTCTCTGGGAATACTTTGTGCTGCCAATGGGAGTCTGCAATGCCCCTGCGACGATACATCAGTTGACATCATTGCTGTTTCGGAAGCTGGAGAACACGAAATCGTTCTACGACGACATTTACATCTTCACGAAATCCCACAGCATCGACGAACACCTCGGAGCGTTGCGGAAGACCTTGGACATCTTGCGAGAAAACAAGCTTCACGTGAAGCTTGCCAAGTGTGTGTTCTGTGCTGAAGAGATCCCGTGCTTAGGTGACTTCGTTGGACGAGATGGAGTTCGAATGGATCCCGACAAGGTCCAGACGATCAAGGACTGGCCGGTGCCGCGAACGCAGGAGGAGCTTCACAGCTTCCTTGGATTGACTGGCTACGTCCAGCGATTCTGTCCGGAGTACGCATCGCTAACTGCGACTATGTTCACTCTCTTGAAGAAGCAGAACAAGCGCAATGCGAAGATCCACTTCAACGACGAGCAGTTGAAGAACTTCAAGGAGTTGAAGCAGAGGCTGTGCAACCCACCAGTACTGCACCTCCCCGACTTCAGCCAGCCTATGCATCTTCGGACGGACGCGAGCAAGTTTACTGTCGGTGGAGTACTCTTCCAGGTTGTTGATGGCATCGAACGTCCTATCGCGTACACCAGCAGAAAGATGAAGTCAGCGGAGCCGAACTACCCCACTCAGCAGCAGGAACTCCTAGCGATTGTTCACGCTCTGGCTGCGTTCAGGATCTATTGCTTGGACAAGCCGCCGATTGTCGAGACGGACCACAAGAGTCTTGAAGGTCTGTTCACGCAGAAGATGGCCAACCGACGACTCGCACGCTGGTACGATATCCTCGCGGAGTACCAGCCAACGTTCTCGTATCTGCCAGGTGCGAAGAACGGCACCGCTGATGCACTGAGTCGACGACCGGACTTGCAACCAGACACCAAGTTTTTCCATGACTTGAGCGTGAGGAGCTTCGACGACACCTCTTTCAGCTTAGCGATCAGCGAGGTAATCAACAGTTCTGAGTTGGTCTCCAGCATCAAGAAGGCGTACAAGAAAGACCGTGAGACCCAGCCACTTTCGCAGCAATCAAGCGACGTACAGCTGGCTCAAAGCCCAAGCGTGTACAGCAGCATCACAAGAAGTATCGCTGCTTCTCCGAGGCTGATGGATTGCTCTGGTACCAGACGCCTGCAGATGAAGTACCTCGCATTGTCGTGCCCAACGATCTGAAGTTGCGGCAAACGATAATCAGCGAGTGCCACGACACCAACTACGGTGGGCATCCAGGAGCTGAGCGAACGTACTTGACTCTTGCACGACGGTGGTACTGGACCAAGATGCTGAAGTCCATCCAGCGATTCATCGCCGATTGTGAGCCATGTCGACGAAACAAGCCACGGTTGACGAAACCCCCAGGACTGCTCGAAACCTTTTAACATCCCGGACGAGAGATGGAGATCCATTTCCATGGACTTCATCACCGATCTACCGCGAACAAAGCGCGACGTCGACTCAATCTGGGTCGTCGTCGATCGATTGACCAAGCGATGTCACTTCGTGCCCATGACCAAGACGGTGACGGCTGAGGGTGTTGCTCGACTCTTCATCGACAACATCTGGAAGCTGCATGGCATGCCAACCAACATTGTGTCTAATCGCGACAGGAAGTTCGTGTCCAACTTCTGGCAACACGTCTTCAAGTCTATCGGGACGAAGCTGAGCATGACGGTGGCTCATCGAGCGCAAGGCGACGGTCAAACGGAGCGAATGAACCGTACACTGGAGGCGTACCTCCGCTGCTTCGTTGGTCCTCGGCAAGACGACTGGGACATTCATCTGGCCAACGCTGAGTTTGCAATTAACTCAATGGTCAACTCCAGCACGAAACTTGCGCCATTCGAAGCCGATCTGGGTTATTTCCCGCTGAACCCACTTCAACTCACGGCGGAGCAACTTGATCGTGTACCCAAGAGTCGCCACGGTGCTGAGTTCCACGAACGTCAGGCCGCTATTCTGCAACGTTGCCGTGAAGCACTTGCGGAAGCCCAGGAACGAATGCGTGACGTCTACGACCAGAACCGTGAGGAACAAGTTTTCGAAGTTGGAGACCGAGTGTACTTGAGTACAAAGCACCTCGACCCGAAGCACTCTGGCCTCCCGAATTCCACGAAGTTTGGACCGAAGTGGATAGGTCCATACACGGTCGTGCGGAAGGTGCACAACCACGCGTACGAGCTGAACATCCAGACTGGAAACAAGCTCCATCCTGTCTTCAATACTGGATCATTGAAGCCCTACAAGGATGCAGCTCGACTTTATCGACCAGATGACGTGATTATGGCGGATGGCAGCGTCGTCAGATTGTCAAGCGCCTTCTGGGAAAGCGTCGTCACAAACGACGTACACAATTCCTTGTGGAGTGGGTGGGAGAGGAAGAGCCAACTTGGGAACCAGTGGAGAATCTTTCGCAAATTCTTGATCTCATTGCGGACTTCCCGGAGAGCCAAGCGCCGAAGAAGATGAAGACTGCTTAAGGGGGCTCAATGGCCACATGTATTCCCGAATTACATCCCTTACTGCTGCTGCTGCTGCTCCCTCAGGCGCTTCTCGCGCTTGCGCTGAGTCTTCGACTTGCGCTTTCCCTGACGACACTGGTAACCCGGCTGCAACTTGACACGGCAGATCCACTTCACATGCTTGATCCACGCCTAAAAGCGGAGAGGCATGACGAACATCGGGGGATCATTGTCGGCATCGTAATCATCGAGCGAGATACGTCGCTTGCCGGGACCATGAGAGATCACGACGAAGCAGTGTCCAAGGCCATCGTCTCCAGCACTCACGATGTAAGCACCAGCTTCAAGAGTCTCGAAAAAATCGCAAAGAGCATCAATGTCGGCACTGGAGTTCGAGTTGATGTTCACCATCAGGCGGTCGTAATCCAACGGCACGCTCTGGCGTTGCAGCAGCTTGAAGAACTCCTTAACGTCGTCCCGCGTGACGCCGTTCTGGATCTCAGGAGGTCTTGTGTCTTCAAACGCGTCCCACATCTCCAACGTAACGAGATCCGGCTCGCCAAGGTAGTACAACGCCGACCGAAAGGCGTCCATGAAACACGTTCCAGCAGCTGACGCAGCATCGCGTTCCGTAGCGAGCATGTCCGCCAACGTACCAGACTCATTCCAGCGGATTACGTCAGCTATCATCGGTCGAGTCGTCGCATTATCCAGTTGCCCCTCCCAGACTCAGCTGATCTGCAATGGGCGCCCCTTCCACTGAACCAAGAAACACCGATGTGGAGGATCACCCGAGACGTCAAGCAAGCGAGACATGTCCGCCTCCGCAGCGTAATCCCACAGTGCAGTCGGATCGTAGCAATTCTTCTGGTTGTACAAAGGGTGACGAGCCGGTGCTTCAGGAAGCGGCGGGTGCCAGTCAGATGTCTCGTCGCCTCGTCTCAATCGACTGCGCTGCGGGCGATCCGGCACATCTTCGTCGTCACTATCGTCCGTGAGACCGGTATGAACCTCGGTCGAAGCCCCTACTGCAGCTGAACCTGATTCTGAGTCTGAGTCGGATTCCACATCCGACGTTCCTTCGAGGATATCGATGATCAACTCCCCGAGCGACATCGCAGGAACTACAGGAGATGCAGGGCCCGAAGGCGAGCTGCTGCGTGAGATGTGCGCCACTGATGGGCTACGAGAGCTGCCAGCCGAGACGACGGGCGACGACGGCTCTGAGCACGACGAGCTTGACAGTGGCGGCGGCACAGGCAACGCTGCAAGCTCATCCCAAATAGCAGCACGGGCATCATCACAAGGAGTATCAAGATCATAAGTTGCCGCTGGTGCAGCGGCAGGCACGCAGGGCACAGCCGGCGACGGTTCAGGTGTGCTCGGCGAGGGTTCAAGCGGGCGCGGCGACTGCGGGTTCGCTGCAGCCTCCGCGGCTTGGCTACGGAGCCAAACCATCCCACCGATAGACAAGACACTGAGCAGATGCACCACCACCAGCAACAACCTTTCCAAGCCCCCAGGAATCAGGCCACCGAGGCAGCGAAAGGTAAGAGGGTCGGACGAATCGAGCGGCAGCGACGCGACCCAGATCATGTTTTCCGGGAATGGCTGGAGAGTCGCCATTCGTCAAAGGGAGGGTGAGTGTATGCGGATTGGCTGAAAAGGTAACCAATAGGATGTTGATATAGAACACTAGGATAGTATAGTGAAACTAGCTTACGAAGCAGACGTACGGCGGTTGTGGAGACCACGTGGCCTCTATCCGCCCGAACTGCGGGGGACGGCTCACTCTGGTTCTAGCCGCCCTCCCCCAAAGCCACACGCTTTCAGATATAGCGAGGCTACGAGCTGTTGGGCTGGCTAGTGGCCAACTGGGCGAAGTGAGCGCTGAAGATGGAACTGCTGGAGAGGGACCTGTGCACGTAGTGGTGGAGACCCCAGAAGAAGATTTAGTTGAGGAGCCAGCAACCAAGCGTCGGAAAGTGCAACAGCAAAAACTCGCCGATCTGGAAGATATCCAAGAATGCGTACGACAATATCAGGCTAACGTACCAGAAGCACATCCAACACTACACGTTTGAGGCTAAGACTGACGAAGGCCACCAAGTCGTTGTTAAGTTTTCTCGCACGTACGGCAAGGAGGTACACGAATACTATGCCAAAGTTGGCGTGGCCCCCACGCTGCTCCACTACGAAGAGCTGGTGAATGTGTGGAAGTTTATCGTGATGGAGAAGATCGAAGGCATTCTTCTGGCGGACATACTACGAAGCGGGGAGCTGGCGGAGGAAATCCTGGAGCCAAATTTACTGCACATTAATGAAGTTCTCCAGGCGAAGGGGCTCGTCCACGGTGATTTACGGGATGCAAATCTAATTTTTGGCAGGTAGGTCAAAGCCTCCAGGGCGACAAACTGATGATGATCGACTTCGACTGGGCCGGCAAAGAAGGAGAGGCTGGCTACCCCCTGTGTCTAAACACAGAAATTCGTTGGCCTGAAGGTGCCATTCCTGGAGAGGCCGTGACGGCTGCTCATGATAAGTGGTTGCTCGCTAGTTTGGTGGAAGAGGATCGGGGCGTGAATGAACTGCTTCAACATGTTGCCGCATGCATGTTGTAGTTTTTCGACGAGAAACACTTGCTTCTTTTCAATTTATATTAAATCGAACTCTCTCTCTCATTGCATACTCTCACTTGATAGATCCAAAGGAAAAATGTCTTTCTAAATGCTGTCATCTCGGCACTTGCAGCCAGTAAAGTATCTTCAAACACAAAATTACTCATATGTGCGTACAATCTCTTTTGACCACTCATCCATCACTATTTCTGCGGTCCCCATTAACTTTTAGAGCACCATGACCGCCGACGTGAACGCCGCCGCTGCTGCCTGCCCACACCCGCCCAAGGCTGCAGCTTCGAAGGGCTGCCCCGTAGACCACACTAGTATGAGCAATGAGGCTACCAAGGGCTGCCCTGTGGACCACAGCAACAGCTCCGATGCCAAATGTCCCGGGGATGGAGACGCCGGTCTGAACGCCGAGATGATGCGCGTGGCCAGCCACGCCGCAGGTTTCACAGTCTCCGGTGACTCTGCACGACTATCGAAAGCTCGCGCTGTGTCGTCCATCCCCAAGAGCGACTTCACGCCCGAGCATCAAACAGGAAAGGAGGACAAGTGGGAGTATCCGAGCGAGGAAATGTACTTCAAGGCCATGAAGCGCAAGGGCTGGGCGCCCAATGCACAGCAGATGAAGACCATTGTGGCCATCCACAACACGGTGAACGAGCAGAGCTGGCACGAGGTGCTCAAGTGGGAGAGTCTCCACCCGTAAGTTGAAACGATGGATACTTTATCGAGTCCTTTTGGGACTGACGTGTGGCGGTTGACTATTGCAGTGCTAAGGAACCCGTGAAGCTCAAGAAGTTTATGGGCAAACCTACCGAGTACAGCCCCAAGGCCAAGATCATGAACACGCTGGGCTGGTCCGTGCTGCCCTTCGATCGTCACGACTGGATCGTGGACCGCGACGGCAAGGAGGTCCGCTACGTGATCGACTTTTACTCGGGACAGCCTGAGCCTGGCAGACCACTGTCCGTGTACCTGGACGTGCGTCCAGCACTCGACTCCGTTGAGGGTTTCGTGGACCGCGTGCGGTGGCAATTCCGTGAAAAAGTCCTGCCCTTCCTGCCTTTCAATGGCGCCATCTTCGGGGACAAGAAACCTGCAGATTCGAGTTCTGCTGCTCCCGGCGAGCAGAGTGGCCACTCGAAAGTCACGCCCAAGAACAACTAGATCTCGCTTTGTATTGGTGTAGGGCAGCGTGGGAGCTGCAGAAGCTTTTCTCCCGACACCGAGCAAGACAAGCAGGTAGCAAATATATTGTCACAAACTCACCATGTTGGGGTTGTGTGCTTTAAATTTGCTGTTGTGTATCGTGTAGATGAATCGACAAGCTGGACAGGAAGAGACGCTGGCTATCCTTGCAGCCGACGGCTCACGTTAAAGATCACCGAGTTAAGTGATGTCGACGGACGTGAACGTGAAGGTGGCGGTGCGGTGCCGTCCCATGAGCTCGCGTGAGACGCAGATGGGAGCTCGTGGCATCGTTCAGGTGCTGGACGGAACGACGATCGTCATGTACCCGACTGCCGACGCCCAAGCTTCCGCTTCTACTGCATTGGCATCGGAGACTTCGGATGCGACGGAGAAGAGGCAGTTCACGTTCGACTTCGCGTACTACACGGAGAGCACCCAAGCACAAGTGTACGGGGATATCGCCAAACCGCTGGTGGATCAAGCTCTTCAGGGATACAACGGCACCATCTTCGCGTACGGCCAAACTGGCTCAGGCAAGACGCACACCATGATGGGGAGCGGAGACGACCACGGCATCGTGCCGCTCATGAACGCCGATCTCTTTGCCCGGATCAACTCAAGTGATGCAGAGAATGCCAAACACAACGATGAAGGAGCCATCAAGTATCTCGTGACGGTCTCGTTCTTAGAGATCTACAATGAGGTGATCAAAGACCTGCTCAACCCGTCGGACAAAGTGCTCAAGATCCGCGAACACCCCGACATGGGCATCTACGTGGAACAACTCGCGGAGCTTGTGGTCAAAGACCCAGCAGATGTCACTCGGCTCCTTGAACAAGGCAACAAAGTGCGGCAAGTGGCAGCCACGCAGATGAACGAGCGCAGTTCTCGCTCTCACAGCTGCTTCACTATCAAGATCTCGTCCAAGCGCTCGCAGGTGCTGGCAGGCGTTCACAAGGAGACGTGTATGAACGCCAAGATCAATCTGGTGGATCTCGCTGGCTCGGAGCGAGCGTCCAAGACAGGCGCTACCGGCGATCGGCTGAAGGAAGGAGCTGCTATCAACAAGAGTCTGAGTGCATTGGGGAATGTGATCAACATGTTGGCTTCGGCTGACAAGCCAAGCAAAGGAGGAGGCAAGACGGCGCACATCCCGTACCGAGACTCGAAGCTGACGAGGCTGTTGCAGGAGTCTCTGGGCGGGAATTCCCTCACGGTGATGCTCGCAGCCATCTCGCCAGCGGACTACAACTACGAGGAGAGCTTGGGTACTCTGGTGTACGCCAACCGCGCCAAGTCGATCAAGAACGCGACGAAGAAGAACGAAGACATTAACGAGAAGATCATTCGAGAACTACGAGAAGAGATCGAGAAGCTGCGTCAAATGGTGGCTCGCCCCACGTCCGCTTCGAGTGGGAACCCGGAAATGATGGGCCAGATGGAGGAGACGATCGCTAACCTCGAGCGCGCCAAGCAGCAGTCGTGGGAAGAGAAGCAGAGACTCACGGAGCAGTTCGAGGAGGAACGACAGAACTCGCTGGCCAACGAGAAGAAGATCCTCGGCTTCATGCAGACCGTCAAGCAGGAGAAGATGGACATCATGAAGAAGATCAAAGCTCTGCAGCGGAAGAAGGTGCAGCTCTCCAAGGAGATGCGCGTGCGCAAGCAGAGCTTTGCCGAGAACAAGGGCAAGTTGCAGCAAGGCGTGCAAGCTTTCCAGCAGCTGAAAGCCGAGACTCCGCGCGACAAGCAGCAGTTGATGGAAGAGATCGAGTCTCGCAAGTCGCTGCTGATCACGGATCGTGACGCGGTTGCCCGCCTTAAAGAGGAGCTCAAGCTCTGCGAGAACCGGTTAGTGGAGGAAGAGGCCGAGGTTGTGGCAAAGAGCGCTCTGCTGGAAGAAGACGAGAAGCTGCGCAAGGCCATTCAAGACGACGAGCGCGAGAAAATGAAGCAGGAACGGGCCGCGTTTCTGCAGTCAGCCTTGGACGAGGAACGCCAGCGTTTCCAGCAGGAGGCGGAGAACGACAAGCAGCGTTTGAAGTTGGCGTTAGATGCGACTGCCGACAAGGAGAAGAAACTGGCTGAGGAAGTCGAGAAGCAACGTGGAAAAGCGTTGGAACTCCAGCAGCAGATGCACCAGATGCAACTGGAACATGACGAGTGGAAGCACGAAACGAAGCAGAAACTTTCGCAAATGGTTGAGGCTCTCAAGAAGGACTTTACGCAAGAACAACGCGAGATGCAGGAGAAATACGAGTACGCGGTGTATCTCCTTCGAAACGCTAGAGATGATATTGTCGAGCTGGGAAAGCGCAACGAGGATCTCGAGAACCGCCTTCACGATCTGATTGTCTGGGACAAGACGTGGTGAGCTGGCTGGATGAATACCCAGTAGCTTTGGTGTCTTGGTTGTTTCTCATCGCCGTGGACGGAGCCAGAAGAGGCTTGCTGTTATGGCTGGTCAGCTTGACGATTGCTTTGAGATGGCTCGTGATCGATCCAATCTTCGGTGTGGTTCAGCGATACCGTGCTCGCGGTGGTTGTTTCGTTCGTACTATCATCCGCATCGCTGGGAGCGGTAGCACGCGACGAAGCAGAGCGCAGTGCTTCTTGATCGCTGGCAGCAGAACGGGAGACGCGATAGAGCTGAATAAACTCGCGAATACTCATCACCAGGTCTTTGACTTGTGCTACCTGCACGCTAAGCTGCCTCTTGAGGTCGTGCAAATCCAGTCGAGAGCGGTTCAACTCGCGTCTCAGCTGCAAATTGTCGTTCTGGACCTCGATAAGGCGTCGTGTGAGGTGGAGAGTGATGTCCAATTCGTCAGAGCGACGAGCGTTCGGCAGCTGGATGCTGCGACGGCGCGACATTGATCTCCTGCCTTCTCGTTGCTCGATCACTCGCTGTGTCGCGCGCACAGAGCTGCGCCTCAAGACGAAAGAAGAAGTCTAAATAGTTGGAATGGGAAAGGTGTTGGCTTTCTTCAACAATCTTGTTTGCCTTGCTATGGAAACACTCGGGACGAGGTCGTACTTCTGGCTTTGGAACTGCGGGATCTCGGTACTCGTTGGCGTGTCAGCTACTCGACGAACGAGATCGTGGACGAGAACGATTCAAGGCGATCGCGAAAGCTCTGGCGGCTTTTGCGTTCCTGCTTCAGATGTTGCAGCGCTCGGCGGTACCACGTCAAGTCTTCGCCGTCTTGGGCGGGGTCTCGAGTGGCGACCAGCATCTCGAACTCGCGCGTGCCGAACAGCGGGACCTTCTTCGTAGCAGCAGCTTTGAAAGATGCACTACCGTGTTCACGGTGAAGACGGCGTTGCTTGTGTCCTTTCATGAGCGAGCGCAAGGCTTGACGGTACCAGCGTCCACCGTTGTCTCCGTGCGCTTTCAACTGGGTGAGCTGCTTAAAGTCGAAACCAGAATCCGCGTCCAACTCAACCTTGGAAGGCACGAAAACCTCCAGTAGTGGGGGTTCTTCATTCTCACTAGCAAGCGTGGACAACGTGTCTTCCCGGCTGAGTCGACTTGCTCCTTCCGCCTGGTCAACTTCAACTTGAGCGTCTTCAGTTCCATCGTGAACACTGGCGATGGACTCCTCAACTTCGCTTTCATCTTGCTTCACGTCACTGGCCGGCGTCAAATCATCCACCACTTCGTCAGTGGTCTCGGGGGAACCGTCGCTATCGGCATCGATCGTGTGAAAAGTGCTCTGTAACTTCTCGGGCAGAGCCATCCGATCGTCGTGCTGCAGTCCTGCCACGATACGTCGACCTTGGAGCGCTGAAAGCTCCTTCTCACGGTCCAGAGCCTGTCGAGATGCGAATGCACGGGCCAGCGCTTCCTTCAGTTGGGTCTTCAGGTCCTCCACTTGTGTCGTGAGATCCGTATTGGTCTGTTGGAGTCTTTCACAGCGGGCCACGTAGTACTCGCGGGCCGTTCTGAGCAACTTGACGGTGCTGGCATCTTGAGCCGCAAAGAGCTCCTTGATCGGATGATCTTGAGGCTGCTCTTCCTTCAGAGCGAGCCAGGGGCTCTCATCGTAGGACGGGTCCCACTGGATGCATTCAGCGCTCGTGTCGTCCAGCACTGCAGCGAGCCACCGGTTGAAGTCCACCATAGCTTTGTGCACTCTGGCCGGCGTGTCCGTGAACAGGAGCTTGTAGCACTTCTTCAGCAGGCCCAGAACTTGGGCGTAGACGTTGTGAGCAGTTCTCGACAGCAAGTGCAGCAGACGACGGACGTTCTTCAGGAAGAGCTCTCGCAACTGCCGGAGCTCGTCCAGGATCCACTGAAAGCCAAGCAAACAACCGAGAGAGGTCAGCAATAGGCAGTTGGACGGACGCACCAAGTTACTGCTGCATCATTCGCTCACCATGGACGTAGCTCGACTTTCTCCTTGGAGTCGGGCCGTCGAGAGCTCAAACGAGCTGGAAATCGTTGGCGGATCGGCTTGCCAAGCTGTCGGCCTTTTCGACACTGCTGCTCCGAGATGAAGAGCTCCGATTCTCCTTTTTGTTGGCATCCGTCCCGTCCCGAGTTGCCTTGAAGTGGCAAGTGAAAAATCTGCGACGTGTGAGAAAAGGGTTTGCCAGTGGCAAATTGCCAAATTTGCCAGTCTCTTCAACTTCGCTACAACTGGGTGGTCGTCAATACTGATGGTCATTCCTTAGTCAAAGCGACCGAGTGGCTTTGGCCTCGCGCTCGACGCTGCCTAGCCAATAAAATAATCTTCCTCCTATCTTCATCTGTTGCTACGCTGTCCGGAGCGCAGCGATTGGCGCTGGAGACCGGTCCCCGCCGCAAGCCATGGCCACGAGCATCCCCGAGAAGGCCACCACGCTAGCCCCGGCCCGTACGGCGTGCAACTTGCCCCAGCGCCGCAACATCTCCTGCATCCACGACTGGCCGCGGTGCACGCAGCGCTTGGAGTCCACGAGCTTAACGTTGAGCGCCAGCATCTTGAGAATCGTGAAGGGCACAACGCCGCCGATGAGGCAGCCGCAGCCCAGCCACAGACGCGGCATGCCCGCGTGCGGCCCACGTTGCTGCTGCAGCAGAGATACTAGCAGCGCGCTGAGTCCGCTTCCCAGCGCCACGGGGCCCTGCATGCGCGCCGCGTAGAAGTACATGCGTCGGAAGAAAGGTGCTTGGAAGGCCAGCGCGTCCGTCTCCAGCAGCGCCGGGTGCTGCGCCACGCTGATGTACATGGACGCGCCCGCGAAGATGCCAGCCAGCCCCGTGGCCGCCAACTGCGCTAGCGCCTCGGCGTCCACGCCCATGCGAGACGAGCAGGCCAGGACGTCAATTGACACAGCTCACTCTCTCGGCCGCGTCAAGTGCTGTGTGTTTTGAACCGCTGACGCCAGTCCTGTTAAAACCGATAGTGGTCAAAAACTTTTGACGCCCTATACGGCCCTTTTTATAGTACAGGCCAAAACCGCAATTCAGGCATACTTCCGAAGTACAGGTATTACTTCGCACTGCGGCGGAGTATGCCTGAATTGCGGTTTTGCGAGAGTCCTTTAACCTGCATTTTCAGCATACTGAAGTAACATTTCGGTGTGTGTGCTCTATCTTGTTGAAGCGATGGACATCTCGGAGCGGCTGCTGGCCAGCGCCTATCGGATCCCTGTGGATGGAGGCGACAAGTCTGGGGACGGCGCGAGTGCTGCAGCTTCGGCGTCCAAGCTGCGCTCGCTGACGAGGCTGCCGTCGCGAGGACTGGTGTCGCTGCTCACGTCGTCCAGCGAGTTCTACCTGCAGCAGTCGGGCGTGCAGTTCTACGTGGACGACCTGGTGCGTCAACTGCAAGACAAGCAGCCAGAGCAGCCGGCCCAGTTCATCGCGAGCTACTTCGCCGCCGTCGTCAAGGGCGCCAACGTCAAGGGCCGCCCGTTCGACTACGTCAACGGCTGCCTGCAGAACCGCGCGGCGTTCCTCGCCCAGCTGCATCGCAGCTACGCCAAGGTTGACCAGAACACGCGTGAGCTCTGCAATGCTGCAGTTTAGTTGTGGGAGGTTTGGTGCTAACGGTGTGCCTGTTGACGGTGACAGTGCTGTCCGTGGGCGACTTCACCGAGATGTTGTGGTGCCAATGCCGTGACCTACCGCAGCAACTGGTGAAGCAAGCGACTTGCCATTTACCAGAAGGAGACGACGGCCAGCGACGAGCACCGCTGCGGACGCTCTTGTTGGCCTTCAGCGCCTGCTTCTTCTTCAACGGTGGATGCTATTGGGCACCCTGGCAAAAAAATGCCCGTCTAACGTGTTGTTTGCACCATACTAGAGTTCTTGAGCAAGACATACGACATCTATAACGAGCTCCCGCTTCCCAAGGACGTTCGAAGCAGCTCGCCGTGCAGCCGAGCTGAGAGCATCGCCAACGCCGTGGCTGCCGACTGCGTCATTGCCAGGCTTCGGGTCGTGGCTCAACAGAATGCGTACGTCCTTCACGTGTAACTTCCTAAATCCTCGCAGGATGGTAGTGCATGAACATCTTTGCCATCGTGTTGTAGATTCAATATCCCGCCCATGACGGAGGTCGAGCAGATCGTCGTGAAGAGCTTAAGCTTCAAGGAGGTTCGTCCTGCCAATCGTCATCCTGCTATGATCGACTTGCTAATATGCCGTCATGGCCGCAGTTCTGCCGCTTATTCTACGAGAGCCCCATGCTCGCCAGCTCCATACTAAACCTGCAGCTTGCTTTCCAGCCATGGCACCTGTAGCGAAATAATCACACCAAATATGCACCAATTGCAATATAAAATGGACGACAAAAACCGCCCATTTCGAAGAAGAAGAAGACCAAGCTGGGTTTGCAGGAGGACTGAGGCGCCACTTCGTACTGTTACTTCCTTAATGCCACTTCATTTTTCACGTCGTTCTGACTTGCTTTCACTAAGGCCAGTCGGGCTGCCCGCCACTTGGCCGCTTTCACTTGAATTTGGCCCAGTAACGGGCAGAATTATATTTTTCATTCCCCATCCTAGAGCATGTACAGCCGGCCCGGCCCCGCGGACTCGCGCTTCGGCGCACGCCCCACAGGCGCCAACTCCTTCCGCCTGCGGGCCGACGAGAACCGGCGTCCCAACTTCTCTCGCTCCCCAGCCGCCACAGACGTCGACATGAAGGACGCGTCACCGGTGTCCACGGGGTCTTCGGGCCGATTCCGCCCGTCGCCAGCGGCTTCCACAGCGTCTTCCACCTTCAATTATAACCGCCAGGCGCTGCGCGAACGCCCCACCACCACCAGCTACCGATCGACGGCCACAAGTGCGTTGCAAGCAGCGACTGAAACAGCGACGGGAGAGGACGGACATTAACTTTGGGTTGTTGTTGTACACAGGTCGCTTGATGGCGTCCACGGCCTCTTCACTGGCTCATCGGACAGCTCAGCTCTCGGCACCTGCTGCGGTGGAATCGGCGCCGTCGTACGCTCGACCGACAGCCAGCAGCGCCACCGGAAGGTTCCAAGGAACGCGAGTTCCCTCGGCACCGACCAAGCCGACGAACGGCAGATTCCAGTCAACTAGAGCAGGTGCAGCGGCGCGGTCGGCTCCGACACGGCCTGTGTACGCAGGTGCAGGTGCTTCTAGCAGGTTTCAGACGGCTGCGAGGCCTAAAACCGGCTGCGGAGCCTCACGGACGCAGCACAGCGCGCCGACCCCGCCGCCTGCACAGCGGCAGGAGACACCGCCACCAGCTCCAGCTGCAATGATGGACTATCAGAACCAGCAACAGGACCAGGAGATGGAGGAGCAGCCGCAGAAACCCAAAGCTTGGAGCTTGGACGATTTCGAGATTGGGCGCGAGCTGGGCACGGGCAAGTTCGGCCAGGTGTACCTTGCTCGCGAGAAAAAGTCGAGGATGGTGGTGGCGTTGAAAGTTCTGGTTAAGGAGCAGCTGAAGGCTGCTGGCGTGGCTCACCAACTGCGCAAGGAAGTAGAGATCCACTCGCGCATCCGGCACGAAAACATCCTCCCGCTGTATGCCACGTTTCAGGATGCCACTCGAGGTAATGCGCACAACTCGGGAGTTTATCGATGTGCCGTTGATCTGACGATCCTGTTTTGTTTAGTGTACCTGGTGATGAAATATGCTGGAGGAGGCGATCTATACAAGAAGATGCGCTCCATGCCTGGACGGCGGTAAGTGCTACCCTTTTGGCGCAAGTGCTAGCAAAGATGCAGGCAAAAGTACTGAACAATGCTGTTCTATTGTAGCTTTCCTGAACGCCAGGCTATGCTGTACACAGCCCAGCTCGTCAGGTAAGACATTGCTTGTGCACGTGCTTAGTTAGATCCCGTTGAGCTCACAGCTAATGCTTTTCCATGGACTTATCCGTACAGCGCACTGGAGGCGTGCCACAACCAGCACGTTATTCATCGCGATATCAAACCCGAGAACCTTCTTCTATCCGATGAGGTACATTTTGCCCGAGCTACGGAGCTGCGTCCTGCTTGTACTGATCTGGTTGGATACGCTTCTGCAGGGTACAATTCAGCTGGCTGACTTCGGTTGGTCGTCTGCAAACGTGACAGCAGCGTACGTTTATCAACGCTGTACCATCCTCTATATCGTGTCATCTAAGTTTTACTGTATTGAACACAGAAATCGCCGAGACACGCTCTGCGGAACTTTGGACTATTTGTCCCCGGAGATGATTCGGGTGCGTCCGTCTTGATACTATTGACAGTGCATGGTCCAAAGACTGACTTTTTCTTTTTCAATCTCTCTTCCCCAGGGCGAGAAATACGACGAGTCTGTGGACATTTGGGCTGTTGGAATCATCATGTACGAGCTCCTCGTGGGCAAGCCGCCGTTCGAAGCACCGGTGCGTTGTTGTGTCGACTTTCGGATGATACTACGTAGTATTCGCTAACTGCTATTATTGCTACACTTGCCAATAGGGGCAAAACGAGACCATCGAACTTATCACCGAGGGCCAGCTTCACGTGCCCCCAATGGTGTCCCTGGCGGCGAAGGATCTCATCACGCGGGTACGATCTGAAACGCAGAATGGTTTTAGTTTTACTGTCTTGCTAAATGACTCATTACGACACAGATCCTTCAGAAGTTGCCGGAGAAGCGCCTCTCGCTGCAGGAGATTAAATCTCACCGCTGGTTCGCGTCACTCGCCATCCGCCAACGATCGGCCAGGCGTGCGTTCCAATAGCCCAATAACCTCGAAGACGCTGCCTCGACCACACGTACATTTGCTTTATGCAACTTGAATCCACAATCTGGCTCTACAGCCTCTTGCGCTTATCTTAACGTCTTCAACTTGTCCTCCTCCATTCAAAAAGACCCAATTTTCGGAGCCGCACTTATAAAAAGAGTACAAAAAGGATCCCCATTTCTTCGTGCAAGGTTTTTGCCCGCCTTGCCAAAGCCCATAGAGAGAGTTAGTGAAGGGCGAGCGAGAAGCTTTAGGCGCACGTCCGTCGAGCAGCCAGCCATGAGCGACGCCGTTACGCGCCAGCAGGTGCGCGACGTCCGCCACCGTCTGGGCCAGCTGCGCATGCCGGAGCTGCGTACCATCCTCATGAGCCTCAACCTGGCGCGCTCCGGCCGCAAGTCGGAGCTCGTGGAGCGCGTGGCCGTCGAGATTGAGGTCGGTAGCGTGCCGTTCTCCCTCCCTCCACCCCCTTCTCCCTTTACCTAACATCTCTATGTCTTTTTGTATTTAGAACTTCGCCGACCGCGCGAGAGGCACCACTTCCGCCGCCTTTTACGCCGAGCGACTGGCCGCCACCCTGCACAGCGTCGAGGTGCAGCTTCGAGGCCGAGGGAGCTACGTGACGGCCACGCCACCGGGAGCGCAGACAGGGTACCATAACGGCAGCGTGTCGCCGCAGATGGGGGGCCGTTACGCGCCCATCGCGCCCACGACGCCGCCCGCGCGCTCCATGCCCATGTACGGCCGCAATCCGACGCCCTACGGCTCTGTCAGCGTGGCGCCGTCCGGCACGGGCGTGATCCCGCTCACTAGCGGCGTGGACCTGTACAACCCGACCAAGGCCGCGGCGCTGGACGGTGCCAGGTGCTTCTGCGTGACGCAGGCCGTCTCGGGCAAGGTGGTCAAGTGCGTTGACTGCGGCCTCGTCGTGCACGCCAAATGCCACCAGCTAATTACGGTGAGCAATCCTGCAGAGTGGGGTGTTTGAGGCAGCGCTGACTGGTGTTGCGTGCTCTGGTACAGCTGAGCGGCGAGTGGTGGTGTGAAATGTGTCGAGCCAAGACGTACGACCCGTTCTACAGCGTGCAAAAGACGGTTCTGGATCCCAACTTCGTGCGGTTTGCCAAGTCGGCGGCCTCGTTCCGACTGGAGTACTACATTACGGACAACGACCTGAACAACATGTACGCCAAGCGGGACCCCAAGCCTGGCTCGATGACACCCGGATCGCTGGAGTTGCAACTGCGCTGCTTCGCCGTGAAGGAGGATCTGGCAGCAGGACACTGCTGGCCTGCGTCGACACAACTCAGCGTGAACGGCTTCGGAGTGCCCATCACACAGCGAGCACCTCCCGGACACGCCAACCCGTCCAAGGTGTTGCGAGAGCTTCCTGCCAATATCTTTCAGTATTCGCGCGTGGGACGGAACGTGGTTGATATCCGAACCAGCGAGAACCCGTCTGTCTTTGGATTCATGGTACAGATCGTGGAGGTGCGCAATATTAACGATCTCGTGGAAGAGGTGAAGGAAGCATCAAAGAATCTGACGTACGAGAGCGCGAAGCAAGACGTCATCAAGTCGTTTGGCAGCGAAGACGAGGACGACGTCGTTGCCACCGTGACAATGCTCTCTGTACGCTGCCCACTGGGCTTGTGCGTGATCAACTTGCCGGCGCGTGGGTTGTACTGCAAGCATTTGCAGTGCTTTGACTTGCGAACATTTCTACTGTTCAGCAAGAAGGCGCGGTCTAAAGCGTGGCGGTGTACAGTTTGCCATCATGTAAGCGCCGTACTCGGCTTGGTGTTTGGATAGCACAGTTCACTCACCTGTCGTTATTGCCGTGTAGTTTATCAAGGCAGCGGATTTGCGTATTGATCCTTATTTAAAGAAGCTTCTCGCTGAAGTCGAAGGCGAAGACGAGCTGGAGGAAGTCGAAATCTTCCCGGATGGATCATGGAAACGGAGGCTAGAGGAAGATCTCGTGCCAGAGCCTCCAGCAAAGAGAGTGAAAGCAGAGCAAGCTGAGGTCGCCGCTTCCACAATCGACAGCACATCGACTTCTGCAGTATCATCTTCAGCCGATGACGCGGCGCATGGACCTCTAGGATCAAGTGCAGCGGCTCCCGTGGAAATTGATTTGCTGTCCAGTGATGACGAAGACGAACCAGAAGACACAACCGCAGCCAATACGTCAAGTGCCGCCGCCGCTAGCGCTGCATCTGCGGCCTCGCCGATCCTCCTGGATGACGATCTCGATATATTGACGGTCGGCAACGATGCATGGGATACCACGACGTCGGCACCGGCCTCCGCAAGCACCAATGTAACAAGTACCGGCAGCGACGGCAACTGTGGCGAGTATTTCCCATTCCCGCTGGATGAAAACCTGTTTCCGTCGAACGGCACGGCGACGAGCAGCGCTGCGACGGCGTCTTCGTGGATGTATTCGGTGCCCGCCAGTACCATCGTGAACAGCATGCCTCCACCGACGTCCACCGTCTCCACCGCGCCGATAACCTTGTCACCTTCGCAAGACCTGCTGAACCAGGCGGAGTCCAGCCTGGCCAGCTCGATGGCGTCTTTGTCGCGCAATCACAACGTGAACAACCCGTTCGATCAGCGGCAGCAGCGTCGTCAAGCGCGACCACCACCGAAGCCCAGCGCGATCCCGAGCGACATGGACATTATCTGCTTGCTGGACAGTGACAGCGACTGATCGACGGCTCATGAGTGAGTACCAACACAGTTTATTAGGACTAGGATACGTCTCGACAAGCCCCAAGTAGCGTCGCAGCAGTGTAGTGTACTAGTACGCCCCAAAGCAGTGAATACAGATCGCAATAAAGTGGAGATTTAGCTTGACGAGGGAACGGCAACTCGATCAGTTGTTAATTATATATCCGTTGCATGTACTGCTTTAAGTGAAGTATATTAATGTGTGCGCCACACCACAAACCACAAGTCCATTTGCTGGCCAACCCCCGGAGCCATGTCGTCCACGGTGCTGGAGCAGCTTCGCGCCGAGCAGGAGGAGATCGAGGCCCTGGAACGCGCCGTCGTGGCCACACTAGGCGACAAGCCGCGCAACGTAAGCGGCTGCAGCTTTCAGTTCATCGCTTCTTTCTTGTCCTCTTACCAGTTCTTCTGCTTTTTTTCGTTGGTGCAGCATCGCGGCCGCGTCTTGCACGGCCACACGGTTAGCAAACTACTGGACGAGGTCACGCAGCACAGTAAACACGTCAAGGAGCTCTACGAAGATGAAGATGGGTGAGTCACGGATGTACAGAGGACTGGGGGGAGTGTAGCGACTGACTAGGTTGCTGCCTGCAGGATCTTCGCCGAGGAGACGGAGCACATGCGCGGACGGGCGGTATTCACGTCCTTCTATGAGCAGCTCAAGTCTATCCGATCCTTCCACCGCAAGTATCCCAACTCAGTGGTCTCGCACGACCCCAATCTGGAGGAGGCGCTGCACCCGAACGTCCAGGTGGGTGAAGAGGGGGCTACTACGTTGGGTAAAGCTGGTGCTAACGTGTTGCTTTTTTTTGGCGCAGTTCTCGGGTGAAGAGCGGTTCGGGAAGTATGTGGATTTGAACGAGTTCTACACGCGGTTCCTCAACATTCCGGAACTCAAGTGGTGAGTGGAAAGTTGTAGTGTTGGTGCCGTGTTAAGTGCTGACTGAAGTTTTTATATTGGTTGTTGAAGGCAAGCGCGGAAGACGCAAGAAGCGCTGAGCTCGAGTGGCAGGACCAAGGCGAGGAAGCAGTCCACCGGCCCGTCGATCGACTACCTGGCGTATCTGGCTTCGTTCTCGGACTTCTCGGCCATCCCGGCAAAGCAGAAGACCCAGTCAGCGCCGTACCAGCAGTATCTGAAGGACTTGAAGGAGTATTTATTGGACTTCTACAGACGCACGCAGCCTCTAGTTGATCTCGACGACGTGATCGACGAAACCTCTGCAAAGTTTGAAAAGCAGTGGGCCCTTCATGAAGTCGCTGGCTGGGATTCCAATAAGGAGGCCGACGATACGGACAAGAGCACGACCCGTGCGCACTTTTGCGAGCTGTGCAAGAAGCAGTTCAGCTCGGAGGGTGTGTTCAACGGCCATCTTTCAGGGAAAAAGCACAAGAAAGCTGCTGCTACTGCTGCAAAGGCAGGAAACGGGCACGAGAGCAATGGCTCGGCCCCGATGGCTGCCCGTACAACGAAGAACGCGAAGAAGGAGCTTGAGGAGAAGCAGAAGGCTATTGCGTTCGACGAAGTGCTGATCCGCCGGATGAACGAGCTTCTCACAGAAGTTGTGCAGGGTACCGTTTCTTACCTCGAGCTGAAGCAAACTCGCACACATGAGGAACTCCAAGCTGAAATCGAGGAGGAGGAGCAAGGCACGTTCTCGGATGTGGACGTGGAGAACGAGAACGAAGAGGGGGATGACGAGGAAGAGCAGCTGTACAATCCGTTGAATCTGCCGCTCGGCTGGGACGGCAAACCCATTCCGTACTGGCTGTACAAGTTGCACGGACTTGGCGTCGAGTTCAAGTGCGAAATCTGCGGTAACCACAGCTACTGGGGTCGACGTGCATTCGACCGGCACTTCCAGGAATGGCGCCACGCGTTTGGCATGCGCTGCTTGAAGATCCCGAACACGAAGCACTTCCACGATATCACGCTCATGAGGGACGCCATCCAGCGTAAGTACCGCATTGGAGGTGTGTGTTTATCGATTCTACTGACTGTTTGTTGTTCTTGTTCAGTGTACGAGAAGCTGAAGGACCAGATTGATGCTGAGAGCTGGAACGCATCAAACGAGGAGGAGTTCGAGGACTCGGAAGGCAACGTGCTGAACAAAAAGACGTACGAGGATTTGGCGCGCCAAGGGCTGCTGTAGCGGTCTGCTGCAAGCAAGCCACGACATGAACAAGTAAGGTTGTCTGCCTGTGTTTGAACCATCCAATCAATTCATTGACAACTCCGTCCTGTTGCTCAACAACGCATGAAAATGCAGATCGGTGGCTTGATATTATACTTTGTTGCTCTATGGTTTGACCATCTCAACCCCCTGCTCGGTGTTGTAGCCGTTCGGACAGGTACGCTGTTTGTACTTGACCATGGCCTGGTTGACCACTTTCGTAGTCGAGCATTCCACCCAGACTTCGTGTCTCTTTTGCGCCAGCAACTCTCGTGCCGTCGTCTTCTCGAGTGTATCCCAGTCGGACGCCGGAGGGACCATCAGCAAGGGGCTATCGCAGTTTACCAGTGTCTCGGGCAGGTCGTACTTGTAGTAGTAGTGGCCCTTGTGATCCCCTTCGACAAAGCCATACTTCTGGCAGTAGTGGATGGCAACGGGCGGGTCGGACGGCATGACGACTGCGAGGTTGTCTTGGCACGGGTTGGGCAGGGATTCGTCGACGAAGTCCCAGTATTCACGCTTATCCACGGCGACCGTCGGGTGTGTTGGTCCCAGATTCGTCAGCAGCGTGTGTTTGATCCCGTGGTTTGCCACGGCCAGCGTGTACGCGAACATCTCCACCATCCAGGCGTCGTCCACTTGGCGACCACGTACAACGAAGTCGCAGTAGTCGTCGACCATGGCCTCCATGTCGTGGCGGGTCATGATGTACGGCGGCCCGGTGCTCGAGTAGTATTCGCGGGCGTCTTCCCGGGTTACATTCAGACAAGGCTTTCCAGCGCAGACAGCTTCCAGCTTGTCTCGCGCACGCTCCGCATACCAGCCGACGTTGAGGTAGTTGTACCAGTCCTGCGCCACGGCGATGCCATCCGCCACCGTGTCGTTCACTGTGGCGAGGTCTCGCTTGCCGTGGTAGTATCTAGACACATCCCGGCCAGTGTTGACCTCGAGCGGCTTGAAGAAGGCCATGTCTCCGTCGATGAGTGCGATGATCTCGTGCTTTACGGGTGGCTGCGCGTTGCTCAAGAAGTGGCGAAGCGCGAACGGCTTGTTGTACGGGGTGTAGCTGTCCGTGACGTTGGGCGTTGGATGCGGCGAGAACGACGGCGTGAAGTGGCGGCGGAAGTCGTAGTACAGTGTGGGCTCGCGCATGACCTGTTCGCGCTGGGCGTCCGTGCAGCCCGACAGGATCTGCGTGATCGGGCCGCGTTGCCCCACAGCCACAGCAGAATACTGCAGGATGGTCTGCAGCGGCACGCGCCGCCCCTGGTTGCAGCTCATGCTGAAGACGATGTGCAGCTCGCTGCGGTCCTCGTCTCCCTGGTAAATGCTGCGAGGAGAGGCAGCCGTTTGTCGTAGCAGTGGGGTCGCCACTTTTGCAGCGGCAGGAGCTGAAGTTGTGCGGTTATCGACGTCGCTGTGGCGGCTCTGCTTGGCCAGCAGTAGCGTCACGAGCTTGTCCACGACCTTGGAGTTCTTGAGCTGCGTCTCGACGCTGTCAACTCGATCAAGGGAGGTGCTTGCGATCATGCCGCGGTAGTTGAGCACGGCCACGGACGCCAGCGACGTGAACAGCAGCGCTAGCACCAGCCAGCGCTTCGTGTGGGAGGAACCCCGGGGTGGAAGGCGTTGCGGCGCCATGATCTGAAGCAATTACAGCTACCTATAGGAAGCTTGGACACCTCGAAGAAGACAAAGTGACATGGTGAAGCTTGCTGCCAGCCCATTGGCCCTAGCCCCCGATCCGACACGATCTCTGGGCGACGACCGGTTCGGCGAAAGCAGACGCAGTGGCTACACCGGATAATGGAGTCTTCAATATGGACAGCGCGCACCCGTGAGGAGGGGACACTCTTGACAGGGCATGGTAAATACAATGCCCAGTAGTATTTCGGTCAAATGTTCCCAGTAATAATCATTATAATATTGACATCTACAATAATATATTATTCCTTACGAAAATCACTGTTATTATTGATAATATGTTTGAGCTTATCGTGACGTTTGTATGCTATGATATATTCATAGTGATTTTTCTTTTCTGCAATCAATAGTAACTGCAACACAGATCATCCAATAATAAATTATTCCATGAGTATAATACCAATGCTATTGCTATTATATTATTTTGTCCATGCCCTGCTCTTGCGGTCTTTCTCACACGTCGCAGATAAGATGCTATCATTCCACTATACCTCGCTCTGATTGGCTGAACATCTATCTTACGTTGTCCACACCATATTGTAGTATCTTAGCGTTGCGTCATTCTTCGAATTTGCTTCCAAGTGCATGCACCGAATTGCTCGCCTCGCCTCCCAACTCCGGTCTCGCTCCATCCGCCAGCTCTCCAGTGCCGCAATGCCCACCGCTCTCATTCCCATCGTACGCAACAAAGTTGACATTCTGATCCCTCTATTTCCACCACTAATACGCTATTGACTCATACTTCCCAGGCCGACGGCTCTGAGGAGATCGAGGCCATCACCTTAGCCGACGTGTTGACCCGCGGCGGCGTGCAAGTAACGCTGGCCACCGTCGGCCTCAAGCCGCAGAACATCGTGACCATGTCGCGCGGCGTCAAAGTACAGGGCGACGTGGCCATAGAAGCCTGCGCCGGCCAGAGCTTCGATCTGGTAGTTTGTCCGGGCGGAATGCCCGGCGCTGAGCATCTGCGTGACTCCAAGGAGCTCGTGGCTCTCCTGCTGCAGCAGAAGCAGTCGGATAAACTCTACGGCGCCATCTGTGCTGCACCCGCCGTGGTACTGCACCCGCACGGACTGCTTCCTGCAGGCGCCGCCACCAGCTACCCGAGCTTCGAGCCCAAGATGACGGGCGTGGACTACAAGCACGAGACTGTCGTGGTCAATGGCAAGTGCGTGACCAGCCAGGGCCCCGGCACGGCCATGGAGATGGGCGTCAAGCTCGTGGAGCTGCTCTGCGGTCGCGAGAAGGCCCAGGAGGTCGCCAAGGGACTGCTCAACACCCCCATGCCGTGAGCAATAACGCGGACAACAGGACTGCGTGTTGAAACCAGCAGCAGCGTGTTTTGTGGCGTGCACAACGAATGTCGAGGCGTCTTGGTGATGAATTGGACATAATGAACAGCTCGCTACGATGGCTAACTTTGGTTTAAACTGCTCCTTGCCAGTTATTCTGGTGTTAAATCTGCCGATGGTACACCGCTGAACGGACTCGGGACTGGATTGTGTACCCAATTTCCGCGGATGGCCGTTTAGTGCCATTTTCCGATTCGCTGCCTTTCACGCAACCCGGAATCGAGATGGCAAACCAGCTTGAAAAGTTGTTCACGTCGTTGGCCCTCGTCTTACTGATCGAGGTCGTATCAGGACAGGCTTCACTATCGGGTTCTGCGTCTGTTGGTGATACGACAAGTTCTTTGAAGTCGAGCAGCAGCGGTGATTCCACGCCTGTTTCGTTCACTCCGATCACCCCGGAGCCGACATTTCGTTTAGCGACGGCGCATACGCCCAGCCCTGCACCGATCACTGAGACTTCTCCACCCAGCGACACGACTGCGACTCCGCCAGTGCCTCCACCCACCGACTCCGCTACTCCGTTAGCGGATAATTCTCCTGTCATGTCTTCCGAGGCGCCAGCTCCCGATGAATCAAGCGACATCAACACGCCGAATTCTGCATCCATTGCTGACACGACAAGCTCTTTGACGCCCGACAGCAACGGGGATTCCACTCCTGTTTCGGCCACTCCGATCACCCCAGAGCCAACGTTTCGTTTAGCGACGGCGGATACGCCCAGCCCTCCATCGATCACCGAGACATCTCCACCCACCGACGCCGCTACGCCGTCAACGGATAACTCTCCTGTCGTGTCTTCTGAGGTGCCAGCTCCCGGCGAATCAAGCGCCACCAACACCCCGAGCACTGACGTCCTCGCCACAGCTGACACAACGCCGCCGGAAACGTTCCAGACGGTCACGCGCACTTCAGTTAGCCCACCAACAGGAGCAGCTACCCCACCTCCAGCATCACCAGAATCTGCCCCTGTAAAGGATGGTCTAATGGCCGGATCCAACAGCCCAACGAGTGCTTCGACCTCGGTCCCTGCAGCTGTGCCCTCATCATCCTCTGATCCCTCCGTTTCAGGTGCATCAACGCCCACATCTGCATCGGTATCGAGTACACCGCAGCCAACGTTTCACCAGGCAACGGGAAGTTCGACTGGATCGCCAACAAGTTCATCGGCAGCGCCTTCCGCTGATGCTCAAACTCCTACGGATTCGACACCGACCACGACAACGTCGTCGTCGGTGCGTATCCCTGGAATAACTAGCCATGATTCTACGTCGAGTGTCGCCTCCGATTCAAGTCGTGAAGGAGCAAGTGAAGGGACCTCAAGCAGTGTGTCAAGTGACGGAGGAAATGCCACCGGTTGGCAACACATCGGATCAACTTCTGCGACCGCGTCAAGCACAGTAAGTGGTTCAAGAACCACCGAGGCCACATTTAAGGAGGCTTTGGGCAATAGGACAATCGACACCAGTGGCAGCAGCAATGAGTGGAAGGATGCAGCTAGCGATGGTTCTACGATGAAGGATACCGTTGACGCTGGAACTTCACGTTCTGGCAGCTTTGCGGATGCAAGTGCAGGAAGTACCAGCAACGGCAGCATCGAGTTTGGCTCGTCCTCGTCGGAACTTCCCAATGAAATTGGCAGCAATGCAGACAGCCAAAGCCAAGCAAGCAGCTCTGCGACCAACTCGGGCCAGCGCGTTGCAAGTGCCGTCGCATCTGCACTGCCGCTTCTGCTCGTCTTCGCGGCTTTCTACTAACTTCCGGATCCAGCCGAGCTTTTCCTTTCGACTCATCCACTTCCCAGACGACAAGTGGAGGAGGCCAGCTTATTACGCAGCAATTCCGGGACCGCTTCACGCGTGAGTTTCTACGAGTTTGCCGCCCTAAATAACGTGAGCACAAATGCTGATTTTCTTCTTCGTGACAGCAAGTCCTCATCTCTTTGGACCAAGTCCACCCACTGCCAACGAGACGTCTTCAAGTGCTAGTGATGTCGAGGATATCGATGTCACCACCAGCAACGCCAGCGGTTCGGATGACGAAGAACCGAGCAGGAGCATTTCAAATAGTCAAGCACGCTCTTCTGGATCCGATGAAGACTACAGCATCGAGTATTTTTCTTCATCGGGCGATGTCTCTGTCAACAGTGTTTCTGGAAGTGCTTTGACCATCCAAGACGACGCATCGGCCAGCCAGACCGTGGATGCAGGGTCGGGTAGTGCTAGTATGCGATCGATCGACTTCGTATACGCATCGACGAGCATGCAGATGATCCTTTTACAACGGCAGCGCTTTGGTTGTGGTAAAAATTGCTGCCTTGCGTTATCGCAGAGTCTAAAACGTTTAAATGCATGGTGGTTCATTGTATTGTTTGCTAGTGCTGCATCACTTGCTGTGTGTTTGCTTGTTCGTTGCGCTTCCAGTTGCTGTTGTAGTTCTCTACTGAAGTCCGTACCCGAGCTGGCCACTTAATTCTTCAGAAACTTACACTGACTTTTCGACCTCATCCGCATCTTGCTTTCCAGAGAGCGAAGCTGTTCGTCAAGCCATTTCAACTGATCCAAGCCGCATACGATGAACCTGTTTGCCTTGCTTCTTGTCACCCTGGTTTTCGCCGCCCTGCCGAGCCAAGTGTCGCCTGCTTTCCCATTCGACTCGTCAGCTTCTCGGCAGAGCTCTCGGACCGAGATAAATCACAGCCTAGGCAATTATCTTGTGTAACTATACCCTTTATGATACTAAACCTCTTCTTAGCCTCCGGGTCGCCGGAGTTGCCAGAGACTCGACCACTGAAAAGCACCGCGAGGTCGGCAGCATTGATATTCGTGACTACTGTGATAGTTTGTGTCACCGAAGAGAGCAAATTGCAGCAAATTTATTCATGTTCATGAAAAAGTGTGGTGTTGTCTCCTAGTGCATAGAGTAGGCATGTAAGGGATGTAAGCCTTCGCTTGTTGAGTCGCAGAAACTGACGGCTGCCGCCTTAAGATTTCACAGCAACATCAGCGTGCTCTTCACTGGTTTTGGTAGCTAAGCCCGTATCATCCACAGCACAATCGTCTTGGCTGTTGTCCCTGCGGCAGATCTTGGCATGTGCCTGACCAATGACTACAACTACAAGTGCCATCGCTCCGACGCAAAGGAACAACGTATTGGTCAACTTCTCAGGCTCGGGGTCTTCCTCGTCGATCGGTGTTTCCACTGCGGTTGCCCTTCGAATCGTTCCTGTTGAAACCTTTTGTAGCACGGCGCAGTTGACGAAGAACTGATTGCTCTCGTTCTTCGCTGCTCGGCAAAGTCTGCAGCTCGTGAGGGGTGGGTATTTTGTTCGCGTGTAAGAAAACTGTTGTTCGCGTGTGCTCTGAAAGTCGCGTGGATTGACAGCTGGAAGCTGACTGCTGAAAACCGCGTGTGGCAAGTTGTGAGAGATACTGAAAACCACGCGTGTGATTCATGATGGCTACATGAAGTGAGTTGTGATGCGAGACCTTTGCTTATCTACACAAAGTGGTAACACGGTAAGTAAGAGAAAGTCAACGACTTAAAAGCACTAGGCACTGAAGGTGGAGCAGCAGGAGTGTATTAAATGACAGCCCACAGATTCTCGAATGAACGTTTTTTTCTAGAGATCAAGCTGCGTGTGGCTGAACCTCTCCTACTTCAACTAACGGCAGCGTCCTCGTCCCAGTTTGTCTCGTTAAAGTCGACCAATTTCTATTACTCTCTTCTCGATATCAACCTTGAGGTGCTCCGCAGTGGTTACCTGCAACATGGCAAACAAATCGTTAATATTTTCATGACAAGAACCACGATTTCACCCTTGCCACTATACACTTCCTACATGTTAATATTTTTCATGACAAGAACCACGAATTCACCCTTGTCACTATACACTTCCTACATGTAGTCGGATCTGGTCTTCTTTTCATCTGGTGCTTCAGCCCTTACTGCCAGAACCTCATGCTATTTGTCGTGACGATCTCTTCTTCTTCCATTTAGTTCGGGCTCTATTCTTGAAGCGAACCAGGATTCCTCGACGGCCTTGACCTTGCTGCTCAGCAGCTTCCCTGTCGGACTCATCGGTTTCGAGGATATTCTCTTCCCGAACATCTGCACTCCACGCTGCTGTGGTGGTGCACTTTGCATGTGACTTCATCCGCACTTCTCTTCGCGGGATGCACTCCCATCTTCTCTCTGTGCCGCTGAAAGGCTTCCAGAGGAAGAGGCTTGATCCATAGATCATCCACATGCGCTTTTGATGGCACGGGTTCTGTAACGGGACGATCTCCCGTTACAAAAGGAGGTAGAAGTCACAGTCCAAATAGGCTGTGACTTGGCACTCTGCCATTGGACAGAAGTCTCCCTTTAGTATGCATATTGGCCAGTTAGCGTGCAGCACCTCAACCGGAGGCTAGCAGCTAAGCTCGGCTTAAGTACGGTTTTGCGACCGTACTTTAATACCACCCAGAGTCAATTTTGCTTATAATTCCACGTGTATTGGCCTAACGTCCAAGACATTGCCTCCTCAACACAACAGCGAAAGCTTACGTATCGGTTGCCTTTGGCCCCGTTACAGGTTCAATCTTGACTCCACGCTTTTTCACGTACTCACGAATCGTGAGGTCATTGATGTTGAGCTGCTTGTTTCTGTGATGCAGTCCAGCATGCTTCATCAACTCACGAGCACTTGCAGAGTCGCAGTAAAGTGTCGTGGATTTCCCTTGCCAAGCCCAGCTCATCCACTAGCTGTTCTAGCCAGACAGCGTCACGTAGCCCTGTGTTCGCCACAATCAGCTCTGCCTCGTAAGTACTCTCGGCTAGGTTCTCTTGATATCAGCAACTTGCAAATATCATCTGTTCATTGCCGACACTGCCAAGCCTCTCACGTTTGCATCTGTGTAGACCTCAATGCGCACCTTGTCAAGTTGGCGTGCCTTGGCAAAGTCAAGCTGTTCCCCTGGCTCCCAATCAAGTACATCAGCACTCGTTTACAGCCCGCCAATGCACAATACCATACGTGTGGAGGAACTTACTAAGGCTCCGCATGGACGTCGCCAGTTCAGGGCGCGACCTGATAAACAAATACTGTAGCCACCAACAAGACTTCGTTACGGCAGATTCTTACACTTCTCATGCTCTTCAAAGCTAGCATCTTTGTATGATGTCATCTCCACGGTTGGTACTGCAGTAGATTCCTTACTCGAAAGCGCAGAAACAGAAAGCAAAAACAACATGGCAAGCGGTGATCTAACTACGAAGTGAATAATGTGAGCTTGTGGAACTCAATCACTGTTTAGTTCTCCAGTACTGCGCTTTGAGCGACTTGGTACAATTTCCACGGTAGATTCCAATGCGTTGTGAAGCTTAGTGATGTTCGCCGTGTGTGTATAGTTATGTGTAGTGCATATTATCGTCGCAGTACATGAGTATCGATCAACGTATAGTTTGACTTTCAGCAAGTGCAAATATCTCATTAGTGTTCACCTTAACATGACTTTCTGCGGACACGCGATAAAAACACCTCCACACGCCATTTTCAGAGTTCACCTTCGTTTCCATAGCAATCCACGCGGTTTTCAGACACACGCGAAAATAATTATTTTTACACGCGAAAAAACGTTTTTCCCAGCTCGTGAGTGCACTACATCCCGTGGCGGTCGGCCGAGCAACGTTGCATGCTCTGTCCGTCACGAACGAAATGCGAGTCAAACCCGAGTTCTTGACGATTGAGTTGCAATCCGAAGAAGCAGCGACTGACACTGGAGCTCGGGTTGTAGCTACTGGAGCTGGTGCATTTGTTGGCGGTGGAATCGAAGCGGGAGTCTGGGTACTTGGAGCAGTGTACTGATCTAGTAAGATGCTGCTGCATCTTACTAGATGGTTGCTGGAGACGCCCACATACGGCAGAACCGACAGATTCCGTTCGAGAAGCAGCCCACGCCTCCGGTCTTGCACGTTTCGTCTTCGATAGCCGAGATGCCAACCCCTTGGTCACCGATCGCGACGCGAGAGGCACAAGAAGTTGCCGTGGGTGGACCCAGATGCAGCCTACAGCAGCCCAGAAGAGGAAGACGATCCGTTGACCCGCCATTCCGCCCCACTAGAGTATGTGTCGTTGGTATTATCAGACGTGTCTTGGAACGCGGCAATCCAGAAATGCCGCAAACCGGACAGCGTTGGAAGGTTCGGTGGTGAAAGTGGCAAAAACAAGCTGATAGATAGTTCGAAGCTGCGTGCGATTAAGCGCATTAGCGAACGTTGGGAACTTTCGCGAAAACTACTCCCACCGGCCAGTGCGATGTGCACAATTCGCAGCTAAGCGTTGGTGAAAAACAAGCAAGTGGACGATGAAGCGAACCTTGGATCCCTTGGCGAACCAGTAAAAATTAAAGTCATTGCAGTTTGCGTGCCAAACGCTTGAGCTCTCCTTAGTGTGTTTGGTTCTACGGGCTCGCAACTCTGTGCTCTCGTCGCGTGATTGATCTAAGGATGTTGATGTGGCTTTACCAAAAACTTCAAATTGGCCGAAAAAAACTGAGTGAGTTTTGAAGAAACTAAAAAACGTTTGGAAGAGTGAAAGTGAAACATAAACTCATGGGCAGATGAATTGCAAGTGATATTTACGTAGTACTCTCGAAAGAGTGATCAATGCACAGGAAGAGGTGCTCACTGTGCGCTAGTCTTAAGACTTAAGTTTGTGCCGATTGAAAGTGGAATCTGCTTTGAGCACACCACAGGAATCAAAGAGTGGCAATCGACGACTGACTCACGACCATGACGAGCGAACCTTCACGCGGCGTGTAGCCCCGTCCGCCATGAGGAGTCAAGAGATCGCCACTCGGGCCATCCTCGGGCGTCATCGGCTCTTCCATCGCGCGTCGCCCCTTGACGTACATGACGCTCATCATCACCACTACAAGAAGCGCCACCACCGCTGCAGCGGCGACAATTGGGGCAGAAAAGCTTGACGACTCCTTGACCGTATCAGTGGCAGTCGATCCAGTCGACACGGACAGCTTGGCAGAGCTCTGGACGTACGTTTCCGAGGCTGACGAGTCGATCGACACCGACTCCGTTTTATCCGGTTTCGTAGACGTGGAGCCCGCCGTCGCGCTTTCCGTTGCTCCCTGGTCTTTCAACACTCGGCAGCTCACAAGATACTGGTTGGCTTCGTTCTTGGAGTTGCGGCACAGCCGGCAGGAAGTGCGTGCGGAGCAGCCCAACAGAGTCGGAGACGCGACGTTGCAGCGGCTTTCAGAGACGTACGAAATCCCCTGTAGGCCGGATTGGGTCACGACGGACGAGCAAGTGGTGCTCGTCGAGGCGACCGTGGCTGGGGCTGACGTCGTCGTTGTAGTACCAGTCGACGTCGAGCTTCCTCCCACGTCGGCGCACTTCAAGAAGGGGGCACTCTGCACTGTCGCTCTCGACTGGCAGAATCGGCACTGGCCGCTCTGGAAGCAGCCCAGGCCATTCGCAGAGCAAGTGGGGCTTGTTGCAGCCACTGCGGAGATGCCCACACCTTGGTCACCAACGGATACGAGCGAGACGCAGTCGATAGCGGATTCCTCCGTGTGAATCGCGGACTTGGTCTTCACTGCCGATGAACTCTCCATCGACGAGACTTGGATGTCTGAACAGAGCTTGAGATGGCTGGTCTCCGTCGCGTTCGATACCCTGCAGAATCGGCACTGATCTCCACCAGGGAAGCACCCCAGGCCGCCAGTGGCGCATGCAGCGTCTGCCACTGCGGTGATTCCAATGCTCTCGTCTCCAGACGACACCCGCTCGGCACATGAAGAAGCGGAAGCTGTTTCGGTTCCTGCGTTGAGCGCAGCCAAGACGAGAAAGAAGGCGCTCGAGAGGTGAAGAGCTCGCATCGTGTTACTCAGCTGGAGGGAGAGTTTCTGGCAACGGTCCAGCCCTGAATCGGTCGAGTAGCAAGCAGTCTGCCAGTTGGAGAATGCCCCCACCAAGAGCGACGTGCGCACTTCAGTCTGCAGATCCCTCCGAAACCCCTGTACCTCAACGGATCCCAACATAGGAGAGCACGTTCTCCGCTGCGTTCTGCCACGTTCAAGTCTCGACAACGATACTTGAGACCCACTACGGTCAAGTTGCTGCACTTGGTGAAACGACCCGATCCGTCCCAAGCCCCAACGGCGCAACGTCTCCAGCCTCTTCTTCTCCGCTCGTTCCTAGTGTCTCCACTTGATCTCATGGCCATTCACCATCGGTGGCTCGAGGAAGCCTCGGAACACCCGCGTCTCCGCATCCCACCGGGCGCCGTACCCCAGGGCGTTGCGGACTTCCATCGTCGCGTGAGCATGGGGGAGACTGTGGATGTTCTTCCAAGTGGCAGTAGCCAGGAGCTCGCGGACTTTGCTCTCAGCTCGCGCGTTCTTGGCGGCGTCGTTCCCCTTCATCTCGCCCCACCAGCCACTTGAGCTCCTCGCACAATGCTTGCTGAACGCCCGAGCCCCGACCGTGAGCGGCTCAGCGGGCGTATGTCGCTGTGCGAATGCATCGAGGCATTGGCGAAGCGTTAACGGGACGATATTACGGCCCCCCACGGTCTGCTGGAAGCCCAGCAGCGTCAGGATTCCACGCGCATCTCCCAGCTCATCAACAAGCGCTGCAGTCGCCGCTAAAGCGTCTTCATCCTCGCCATCGTCGGCCGCTATAGCAAAAGAGTGGATGCAAGCGACAGAGACGTTGAGCACGCGCTGTCGGCTGGAGAACTCTGGAGTCACCCCTTCGATGGCGTCGGCCGTGGCTTTCAATGACTGAAGCGGATTCGTGCCGGTCTGCAGCCATGTGTGGAGAACCACGGCCAACTGCGTCACGTACGGAGCGTCCGAGAGGCCGACCAACACCTGATCGACAGTAACGAGCCCTGTCCATTCATCGCCGGCGTCGTCGAGGAGCATTTGAACCCGGAATTGAACAGGGTCTTCTGCGTCTTGAACGGACAGTTCGCTAGTGAAATACATACGCAGAGCCTGCTCAATGTAGGCTATTGTCTCGGAGTGCGTCTCCATTATTTCGCGTGGGTGAGTGAGTGGTCTCGAGGAATGCGGCAATGGCACGGCGGGAACACGACCGAACGAACCTTCACTCACGCGGTCTCTTTCTGAAGTTTGTGAAGCCATCTGACGACAGCATGAACACGTTGAAGTGCTACAGGAACTTGAAAGCATTCGTTCTATTTGAAAGTCGCTAGCGACTGCAAATGATCATGAAGTAACGATAGTAGCTGGTCGTGTCGCTCGATCTACGCGATGGTGTAACCCTCGGCGCAGTCGTCGACACTCGTGGTCGGAGTCGAGTTCACCACCGTCGGAGTGGGTGTTGGCGTCACCGTTGGCGTCGCTGTCGTCGTCACGCATGGGGCCAGGTGAGCGCTCTGCGGCGAGCTGAAATCCATGCAGAGGCGGCACGGGGTGCCGTCGCCGAAGCAGCCCAAGCCTCCGAGCCCAGGGCACGCCGGTTCAGCCACCGCCGAAATGCCGACGCTCTTGTCGCCGGAAGACACCAGGTCCGAGCACACGATCGTCGCACCTTGAACCCCGGTCCAGACCCACAGCAACGCCAAGCCGGTGATCTGGAGCACACGCATCTTTGCTGTCGGGAGCTGGTGGCAAGTGGCTGGGCAAATGGATAATGATGGAAGCTCTGACACCGTCAGTGACAGTGACGGAGCTGCGCGACGGCCTTGTCCATCTTGCCTGAGAGCTATCCCAAAGATGTCGAATCCTCGGCATCAGACCACGAAGACGGTTCCTAAAGATACTCAACACGCTCTCGAGCACATTCTTCAAGCACCGTCACTTCTTCATTGTCCTGGCAAAATATCACCGCTGCATTGTTAACCTGGACGAGTTCAGTGCTCCGGGAAAGACTTTAAAGCCGGTCGTGGCAGGCACCGCTGAGTCGTCTGTCTTCATCGTTCAGAGGGTGTCAGAGCTGCTCGCATGAAACTCCGCTTGCGTGAGTAGCTTCAACTACACTTGTATGAACCGAGACAACGGCCGTCGCTGGCAATATCTGATGGCGGTGTCCTTGCCACCGGCGGTATTAATATGGCGCCAACGGCAACAGTCATCCGCTCCAGACGTCCCCGCTCACTTGCTTGCAGTGCTCCGCGTTGTGACTCGAGTGCACTGGATCTCCTTGAGGCGACGAAACGTCTATCAACGACGAAGGGGCCGGTAGAGCACACTGCCAGCCAGCGTGGAGCTGTTGAAGTCCAAGTCCATTGGCACGTGAGCCCTTCAGACGACCCCCGGAACTCCTCGCAGAGAGACGCTACCAGATCTCGATCGCCCCCTCGGCCGGCACCTCGTTGTTCTCCAAGCCTCTTCCATCGCCGTCATGAACAACCTCGAGAACTCCTTCATTGCCGGGGCCGGCGCCTACGTCAAGGGCAAATATGCCATCACTTCTACGGGGGTCGTCCGGAAAGGAACAGGTCGCGCCTTCAGCGTCGTGCCCGAGGAGTTGGAGTGGGGCGGACAGGTAATCGGACGCGGAGCCAGCGGCTGCGTGCTGCGGTCGCGCCACCGGCCTACCAACACGCCGCTAGCGCTCAAGATGATCAACATGTACGACAAGACCAAGCGCGAGCAGATCATCCGTGAAATCAACGCGCTCTTCGACTCCAAGTGCCCGTGCCTCGTCACCTTCTTCGGCGCTTTCCTTCGTGACGGCGCCGTGGTGCTCGCGCTCGAATACATGGACGGTGGCTCGCTTGAAAACGTCATTCACCAACTCGGTACCATCCCCGAGCACGTGCTGGCCAGTGTGGCCTTCCAGATCCTCCACGCGCTGTCATACCTCAAGACCAACAAACGCGTTCACCGAGACATCAAGCCGCCCAACATCCTGCTCAACAGCCAAGGCCAAGTCAAGTTGTCGGACTTCGGCATCTCGTCCGAGTTGGGGAACTCTATTGGTACATTGTCTTTGTTTCACCTTTGCAACTTCCATTCACGCTGACCTTGTTCCTGTCCTCGCAGCCATGTGCGGCACTTTCGTAGGCACCTTTCGATATATGTCCCCGGAACGGATCCAGCACACGCAGTACAGCTACAGCTCGGACATCTGGAGTCTCGGCCTCGTGCTCATGGAGGCCGCCACGGGCGTTTACCCGTACACGAAGCACAAGACGTGCATCGACATGCTGCAGAGCGTTCTGGAGGCGCCGCCGCCAGCCCTGTCGCCGCAGTATTTCTCGCAGGACTTCTGCGACTTCCTGCAGCAGTGTCTGCAGAAGAACCCGCTGGATCGAGCATCAGCTGACACGTTACTGGAGTCGCCATGGTTACAGCGCTGCAGAGCCGTCAGTAAGTTGAAAAGCCGCTTCCTTAAAGGTCTCGAATCCATATTATGGATACTAACGGAGCTTCTTCCTCGTTCTTGACCGGCAGACATCGAAAGCTCGATCTCCAACGTGCGGCATTGGATCGATTCCCTCCAGTAACAGCAACGAAAACAAAAACTTTAGACAAAACAGACTACCAACACTCTCGTGAGTGACTTCGCACCTGGAAAAGTGAAAAGTGTGTTGTCAATAAGACTTTCTTGTATTGATACATAGTTTCTCAGTTTAAATATTGTTCACGATCCACCACATAGATGACCGGATTTGTTCACGTCACATGACTCACAAGAGCTCATTCACTTGGACTCGACGTCTTCGCTCGTGCCGTTGCCCATAATGTAGCCCATAGCAGCCTGCAGGCAGGCCAGGTAGTACGCGGCCTCCGAGCCACATTGCGACTCGTCGATGGCGTACTGCTCCATCAGGTACACTTGCGAGTGCAGGTGCGGCAGCTCGCAGCGGCTCAGCACGTACACCAGCAGCGGCAACAACACGTCCGCGGAGATACAGCTGCTGTCGAGGCCCAGGCCCTCTTTGGCTTCACGGTAGAGCGTGCACACGGCACGCATGAAGGACGCCAGCACGCTGGCCGGTACCAGGTGCGGCATCTTGTTGAATGCAGCGATGGAACCGCTGAAGATCTCCTGCTGCTTGGCCTCGTCGGGGATCTCGACGGGCAGGCCGACCTGGTCGAGGCTCAGCTCGCGCATCTTGAGCGCCTGTTCGCGCCACGACGCGTTGAGCTCGTCCAGGTCGGCGGCCGTTCCGCGGTAGACAGCGCAGGCCAGGCGGCTGAAGACCATGTGCTCCACGAAGACGCGCAGAGCCGGAAGCTGATCATTCGTCACCGCGGCTTCCTTGGCCACGGCGCCCACGATCTCCTGCACGAGCGACTGCATAACGTCGCGCGGCTCCCTGTCGTCAAAGACGGTCTTGGGTCCTGGCTGACTGCTTGCGCGCGTGAACGAGCGCATGGTGTCGAGGCAGAGCTTGTCCAGCGCCTTCTTAAGCTCGGGCTTGAGCAGTTTCTGGCGGCTCAGGAGCTTCTCAAAGCGCACAAGAGCTGGCGTGGGCTCGTCCGTGGCTGACACGACGCTGTCTACCTGGCTCAGCAGTTGCTGCAGCGTCTGGCCACTGGTGGGCTCCAGACTCTTCTGGCCGTGCAACTCCATGAGTTTGGCCAGGTACTTGGCCTGTAGCTGCAGCACCTGGCGCAGCCAGTCCTCGGCCAGCGCGCGGTCCGACTGCTCGATACCGTCCAGCAGCGACTGGCTGGCGGCGAAGCTGCCGCGGTGGCGCGACGAGCTGCTCGTGGCCAGCTCGTCGGCCTCGTCCAGCGCCAGCAATGTGCGCATGTCGCTGAGCACGGCCAACGAGCGGTTGCCCGTGGCCACCTCGGCCACGAGCTGCATTTGCAGCAAGGCGACTTGGTCTCTGCGACTGGAGCTGAGCCAGCCGCTCACACTGCGTAGGAGCTCGCGACGCTTGGACAGTCTTGCCTTGCGCTTGAGCACGTGCTGGCTCTCCTGCTGGATGCGTTGCGTGAGCTTCTCAAGCGCCGAGTTGGCGGCGCTGGAGGTGGCCGCGTCGAACGAGCGCCAGCGACGCTGGGCCACGTCCGCGGCCGGAATGGCGTGGTCGACGCCGCCGAACGAGAAGGTGCTGGGGATGGAGGTGCGGCGGCGTAACGCGGCGGCCTCGGACTCGACGCCGGCAATGGCGACGGAGGCGCTGGACGTGGCCTTGACGTCCACGCAGCGCTCGGCCGCACTGGGCGTGTCCTGCATGGTGGGGTCCTCGAGGCCCATGATGGATCGCGACCTGCTGTGGCTGAGTGCGCAGTATGTCGGAAAAGCAGCAATGGGCCCTGGGGCAACGTTGATCTCTGCGGCAGAAAAGCCATGCAACAGATTTCAACGAGATTTCAGGAGGTACGTGCGAATAGGTTTGCCGTGCGTGGAGGCCAAGAGCGGTCCCGCGAAAGGCTGATTGCAATGTATTGTGAGAGCAGAATGGGATTAGGCAGGTTATCGGTAGTGGTAAACTATAGTGAAACGGAGTGAAGGTTGAGTAATCTGCGAGAACGCAGCCCCGGATCGTAATACATATCCCGTGCAGACAGGTTTCACGATTTGAAATTGCGTGCTTTGGGCGGACCGAGCGGCAGAGCTCGGGGGCAGCCGCGATGTGCAATGCCCGTTGCTCGGCAACTTGCCTTTTGAGCTCGGGGCTCGACATTCCGGTCTAATGGATTGCCGGTTGCAGCTGGGATAGGACCAACAGCGGTGCGGCTAAGAAGTTCCTGATGGCAGCAATGCTCCTGAGTATCGCACTGCGATAGCAGCGCTTGGCAGCCGAGATTCTGGAGAGCTTTTCTCAAAGAAAAAAAGTTTCCTGGTGTCGCGAAGCCGGTCTGGATATCGGCGGCGGACAACGAGTTCTCTTGGCGCTCACTTGAGCCGGTGAGCAGCGATCGCTGGCTCTTCTGGGCCGCGCGCTTGCTGGCCAAGAGACCGTCTCGGGCAGAGCACCGCGATGTTAAAGCCCCGGATCTCGACACTAGCGCTACGTTGCCCGGCAACGTACAGTAGCCGGGGTTCCAATAATTTTGAAATCGCTTCGCCGGAATGGGATGGGCGGGCGTTTCAGGCATGATGACTGAAGATCGCTTCAAGGCCCCGGCACGCCAGCACCACCACCCATTGCCAATGCTGGCGACCAGCTTTCACCCAACACCACGTACCGCGGTCGACGCCGGCACGCTGGCGCTGCTGCGCTCCAGGCGGCGGCGGGCAACACGTCCGCCAGTCCGTCGACCGCGGGCGAGGCCACAGAGGGCCTGGAAGGCGGCATGGGCGCTGTCTGTGTGGAGTCCACTGTGGACACATACATTGGCGACGCTGTACAGGGCAGCCATGGGCTCGTGTGATCACTAACGTCAAGGCGTTTCGGGCAGGGCAGGCAACCACACAACACACTCCATTGATGATTGTCGGGGCGGCCGTTTTGTCGGTGCTCGACGCGCTCTGCTGCTGTAGCCTACTCTTCGCGGCGCGGACGTCGCGTCGCTGGTGACGAGCCACACCGAGGGCGTCATCCTCGGCAGCATGTCGTAGTCGCAATCGCTGCCGCTTGCCTGAGCGTCCGTCTACTGGTTCTTCTTGGCCTCGAGCTTCTTGAGCGCGCGCTTGCGCAGCGACAGGTGGGTCATCATGGCTCCCTGGATCAATCAAAGCACACACACCATCGCGTTAGTTCGTCAGTCCGACAGAGAGCGCTTCTTAGTCGGGTTACGGGCGGATGGGGGGTTACCGTTGCTAGCAACTGCCTCCCATAACCGCGCAGTTGGTGAGGACTCTTACCTTGCTGAGCAGCCACGTGGGGGCGCTCTCGTACAGCCAGATCTGCAGCGCGTGCGGCCAGTAGGGCGACATGAGCGTGTCGTAGCCCAGGTGGGCCACCGACGCGCGCGCGTACGTGGCCGGCGACGGCACCATGAAGCTCGCGTGGCGGATCTTGGCCAACTTGGTGGACACGAACATGGGCACGTGGCACTGCACGTGCACGTTCTTGGCGCTGTACTCGGCTGCAAGGCACAGCGTCAACTGCTCGATGTACTTCTTGGTGGCGCTGTACTCGCTCAGCAGCGGCACGACCATGCGGCCCGAGCCGGAGCTGACGTTCACAATAACACCGCGCTTGCGCTGCGTCATGCCAGGCAGCACGAGCTTGGTCATGACGGTGGCCGCAGTCACGTTGAGCTTGATGAGACTGTCCACGCGGTCCTCCGGCAGCTGGTCGAAAAACTCGGGGAAGTCATACGACACGCCCACGTTGTTGAAGAGCACGCCCACGTCCTTGACCTGGTCCAGCGTCTTCTGCAGCGCCTCGCGCACGCTGGGCTCGTCCACGCGGTTGAAGTCCACAGCCAGGATTTCCACCTGCACCTTTGGGTACTTGGCCAGGATCTCGGCGCGCGCGTCCTCCAGGCGGCTCTGCGTGCGGCTCATAAGCACCACATTCATGCCCTTGCGAGCCAGCTCCATGGTCAGTGCCTTGCCGATGCCGTCCGTGGCGCCAGTGACCACGCCCCACTCGCCGAAGGTCTTAAGGCTCTTCGCCGGACGCAAGAAGAACGTGTAGAGCGAGCCCAGCAACTGTAACGCGAGGCGAGACAGCACCAGGCAGCCCACAGCCGCCGACACCTTCACGGCCAGCGGGGACGCGGCCAGCGCCGCCTGAACGGGGGCCAGTAGCTCGAACACGTGGTCAGCCATCTCTTTCTTGAAGCAGGGAGATCACCGGATGAACAATGCCAGCCACACGAGTGGCTTCGGGCGGAAGCTGATACGCGTAGATGGATACCTTAGTGTGACGTCACACCAAAGCGTACTTATTACTCTCCATAATCACATATCAGCAATTTTAATTTAGAGGGTAGTAAGTTCGCACGACTCTCCCTATTTCATGTGCTGACTATTGGAACGAGACGGCGACCATTGTATCGGAGTCCCTGCTCGCATTAGCTGGACGTCCGCAGTCACGATGGGCAAGCGGCGCGCGATTCGCAAGATGCTGACGGTGTCGGACGGCTACTGGGGCTTCGTGCACCAGAAGCGCTTCTACCGCTGGCTGTATGCGTCGCTCACGTTCTTCGCCATCTTCGCAGTCGTGGTGGCCTTCTTCGACGTGGGTGCCGGCACATCGTACGCCGCGAGTTTCGTAGCAAGCAAGTACACGCAGGGTCAGCTGGACGAGAACGAGCGGCTACTGCAGTGGATCTACGTATTCTATCCCACGCCCTTCGCCTTCGCCTGGTTCCTCGTCTACTTCGCCAAGTTCCTCTTCTGCTGGAAGATCAAGCGTCTGCGCAAGGCGCGCAACTACAAGTACAACCTCATGCTGGCCTCCCTTGTGGTCGCCATCTTCTACGCTGTCGTGCTCAAGTCGGTGCTCAAAATGACGGTCTACTCGGGGCCCAAGTTGCGCAGCGCCATCGTCATTGGGCTCTGCGAGCTTGGCCTCGTGGGCATCGAGGTCTTTGATGAACGGAAAGAGCGCAAGGAGCGCCACCGGCGGAAGAAGCTACTGCGTGATCAACAGGAGGCTGAAGAACGGGTTTATCGACAGCACGAGCACAGGTCTGACGCGGTGGCGCAGCAGCAGCTAGCGACCGCGAGAGACCCCGCGAGCATGCTGTAGAGAGCGTTTTTTGTGGAATCATCTCTTTGATGATCTTACTGCATGTACACATATTTAGTGGGAAACTGAATGGATTGCCGATAGGTTAGAACAAAGTTTGACTGGATGGGAGGCGGAGGATATTGTACTCGACAGAAGTCATTGGACCCAAACCCAAATTCCCGGCACTGAAAATACTTTTTGTCGGCACGCAGTTGTCCAACGAGGCTGGGAGTAGCATCAATAGATTCGTGTATGTCTTGAGCATCTATATACACACTTTATTAGACCCTCTGATGGAAAGCTTGGAAACTACGCTTAAAGAGCTGACTGCTCTCAAATTTTGTCCATGACCAGGTGCCGACGCCTTTATGGCCATAGCGAAGGAAGGGAGGCTCTTTAGAGGGCAAACGACCCGGAACTTTGTTGCTGAGTGTCTAACGCTCTCGTGGCACAGTGGTAACAGCCACGAAGAAGTACAATGAGAACAATGGGACCCGAAGTCGAGCTCATCGACTGCTCAACGGGCCTTCATCCGATACAAAGTCCAATTCAGAAATTCTGGACTTTCTCGCGCAATTCCACATGTTTATGTATGTTATGGGTGTCCGCTAATCAAATGAGCGCCTCAAACCAAAAAGGATCAACCCTTTTCTCGAAAATATTCTGAATCCGAGGCGTCTATTTCAAGCGTCTGAGTGCGAAGGACTGCGAAATCGAGTATTCTGACCCTATTTTTGAAATCTAGACGTGCAACAACCCTAATATCTAACTGTTACTATTGGATTTTGGTCAGCTACCTCTCATAATAGATGGCTACATTTGGGTCCAATGACTTTTGTCGAATAGCTGCTTTTTTCATGCAGGCGAGCTCATCTTGCTGCTGGATACGAGTGCCTGCACAGGGCAGAATATTAGTCACGGCAACATGAAGTTCGTATTAAATCGTTTGTAGATCTGCCAGAAGTTAGTGGACTCACAGTCACTTTCATCTTGCCTCCACCGTGCTTGAAAACGCAGCCGGTGAGCCATTCGGTAAGTATGTACCACTCCGTTTCAAAAAGAAAGCACGAATGACAAAAAACGATGCGCTTCACTCTAAATTATCCCAAAACAAGGTGATAGCTGTGCCATAACACGCGGTGACTATTCGTTTGGTGCCGTCAAATTTCTCTTGCGCTCAGTATTGACGATGCCATAGACGCCACCAAGCCCAATCATTGGTCACGACAAGTGATATCACTTGCTCTGGCGCTGCCGCATGTCGAATGGCGACCGCAATAGTGTACCGACAGCTCTTACTTGATCATTTGCGAGCAATACGAGCATCGTGAAGCCCCTTACTAAAAGGCCGATACAAAAACCAAGTATATAAACTGTGCTTGCTTTTTGAAACAGGAGTCATGCTGCAATCGTGCTTTCTTTTTGAAACGGAGTGCTATTAGTAATACATTGCAGCGAGTGCTCCTTAGCAGACCATGCCGGCTGAGGTTATAACAGACCATGGAGAAATCCAATTGCAACGGAACCTGCTCTACAGTACTCTATCCCAACAATCCAAATCCAGATAGAAGACTTCGGTGGGAGCTTTCCGCTTCCTGTGTACGGCCTCAAGCGTCCATCTGCTGATTATTTCAACTCCAACTTGCTAATGCACAACTTTATCATTGCCGATGTCACGCATGGAATCAACCACGTGTTACTCTACGATGAGCGAGACCAAGGAAAAGGGGCCGATGCCTTGTGCAGCCTGCGCCTTATGTATCACTTACAGCAATGCAAAAGTACCTACACATGGATTAAAACAACCCGGAAAGCAGCCACTTCCTGATGCACATTTTGGACAACTGCGTGGACCAGAATAAATCGCGCGTTGTGTTCATGTTTTACGCGATGCTGTCACTAGTTTTCTACAAGAAGGTTGTCCTGCTGTATCTTCTTCCTGGGCATTCACACAATGCTGCGGATCGGGTGGTGGCATGGTGCCTGCGAAACATGAAAGCAGTCAATATTACTCACCCGAACAGACGTTTCGAAGTTGAACGAAACTAGCTCCGTGCGCGCATCATTTCTTGACCATCGAAGTGGCGATCGACCGTTCTACTGTGGGTGGGACGCATTACTTGCAAAGTACTTTAAGAAGATGCCACCCACCTACACGAACAACTACTTTTTCGAGATCGACAACGGAATCGTCACAATGCGGCACCAGTTACTACAGCGAAAAATCAAGCTGAGTCGTTCTCATTAATTGGAAATGGTGATCCAAGTATGATTCGACGAGCATTCATTGCTGATCTCTTCGGGGCTGGCGCTGACATCAATTGTGTATCAATGGCGGATATTAAACTTCCACGACAGCCTGAGTTGGCGTTGACTTTGAAGAAGCTGAAGTCATTGTCATTGAAGTACTTTTCGATTCCGGACGAGTATCTATCTTACTATCCAGTGCTGCCCGAGTCTCCTGAGAAAGAATCGAGCGCAAACAAGCCACGACAAAATGAAGTGTCTGCCAGTTCCGCTACCAAGCGGAAACTTGCAGTTGTGGTATTGCAGTTTCCGAGAATTTCCCGAAGTAAGGGATCCTGACTACGCGACACGCGGGATCCCATATGGGGCGGATCCTAAGAGCCGTCCCGTAAGGAGTGAGGATCGGATCCGGAGGGATCTGTACTTAGTGGGGATCCGATGGATCCGCACTTAGTAGGGGATCCGAGGGATCCGTACTTAGATGGGAGGATCCTGGGGGATCCGTACTTAGTTGGGAGGATCCTGAGGGATCCGTACTTATCTGGGAGGATCGTCGGGGTTGTATGGGATCCATAGTGAGATCAAGGTGTAGGGAGAATGGGAGGCTCAGGAGAGCCCAAAGTAAAGGCCAGGGATAGGATATGCTAAAGCATAAATCAGAACCGAATTTGCACAAGAAGACTCACTTGGCTATAGTATAGGGGATTTCTATTGGCCCCATACATAGATCAAGTAAAACTTTGCGATCTTCCTGCACACGTGACAGCCCCCTGGATAGCTTGGCCAAGCAGCGCGAGCCCTTCGGTCTCTCAAACCCCTCAAGATCCCGCTATTGGAAGCGGCAAGCCCCGGAAAGGAACAAGGAACAACCCCGCAAGGGAACAAGAACAAGGAACACAAGGACAACTCCGGATCCCGCATTTCTATTACGAATCCACAAGGCCTGCTCAAGAGCTCAAGGCTAACCCATCCGCCGAGATCCCGACGAACTGTTGGATCCGGCCTCCGATGTGGCGGAGGCATACTGGGATGATCCCGTGTGGTACTCCGGCGACTGGGTGTGGGCGGCTTTGGACTCTGGCGTCTTGGCTGCGTGGCGCTCGCCCACGAGGGGCTTCAACAAGTTGAAGAGAGCCGCAGCAGAAATCCGGATCGCGTCGAGCTCCAAACGGAAGAAGTCGTCAGCGTCGAAAGCTCCAGCCGTGAAGCCAGCTTCTTCTAGCAGACGCTGCAGATCCATGTCTGCGTCGAGCTTGTTCGTTGTCGACCGCAGGAATACCCGCGCGGATCCACCCCCCCCCCTCTCAAGTCCCCACAAGGACATCCAAGGCTCACCAGTGCGCATCTCGTGTCAACGAGAGAGCTGTACCAGCCCGCCGACGGGTACACAAGGTGAACCACTCAGCAACTACACGGCCATCGGAGTACCCCCTCCGTTACTTGGTGTCTGGGCGCAGTGTGTGTGAGTTGGGATCCCTAGAATTCTAGCGGATCTGCTCCACCACAATGGTGCGCGTGCCCGGATCTCTTGGCGACGCGGGATTTCACCGTGAGTCCCAAGATGATGCGCAAGTGAGTCAAGGATCGGGAGATGAAACGCCGACGGAGACGGGATCGCCGACGGCGTCGCTGAACGCAAGATCCACGGATCGGCCGAGCCCTGGGAGGAGCTCCGCCGACGGAACAGAGGATGGTCTGGCAACGGATCAGGAAGAGAAACCTCGCTTTCCTCCCCAGGTCCCTTCGGGGACCCCCGCAGATCGTGACGCGAGTCAGGATCTGCCGGACGAAGGTTCGTTCGCGAAAGCGAATGATCCTTCATCCACCACCACCCATGCGGCCTCAGGTTCAACGTCTACGAAGACGAAGGCCGCAAGGCCACCACCCATGCGGCCTCAGGTGCAACGTCTACGAAGACGAAGGCCGCAAGGAAGAAACTCAAGGCACCAGACTCGGATGGCGAAGGTCGTGCTGTATTGAAGTCTATCTGGTCACGATCCAAGCTAGAAATGGCGTACCAGCGTACGGAGCTGAGGGATTTCCTACGCGGGAATCCAGTGATGCGGATCATGCAGCTGGAGCTGATCGGATCCCTCATTGGACCGGTGCAGGCCCCGTTGGATCCGCGAGTCGTACGGCAACGACGGCGGCGGCGATCGTGCCGACCGGATCCTCGGCTGTCCAACGCGTCAAGATCTCAGCTATCTCGGATCTGAAGGAATTCACGGGCAAGGATCATGATGAAGAACGTGCCAGAGGATGGATCAGCAAGGTCAAGTCGGCATTCACGAGAGATTAATCTACGGATGAAGAGAAGTGCCTTACCTTCGCGGATATGCTGACAGGTCCCGCGAGGAACTGGAACCGACAGCTGAGCCGATCCACCAGGACGAAGTGGAGCGATCTGCTCCGAAACTTCCAGACGCAGTACTGCGGACTGGGCGTCTCGGTGGCGTGGCAGTACTACCACGCGCGCAAGCGCTCGGAAGAGACGCCACTGGAGTACCTCCATCGCCTCAACGTTGCTGGCATGCGTGGTCGCCTGAAGATCAAGGACGGCGATGCGAAAGCACGCCTCGAGCACGTGGAACACTTCATTGAGACGCTCGGGAATCCCGAACTAGCGGATCAGCTTACGTTGCTGCGCTTGGCTGACGCCGACCGCCTAGAGGACGTGCTCCGCGCGCGTGAACGTGCGAAGACCCGGCAGAGATGTCGACTGGATCCAGCAAGTACCGCCCGAAGCCGACCCCGTCGCCACCGACGGCTCCGGCTCGTGCCGTGCGAGCGATCCAGACCAATAAGGCTGGATCCGAATACGGATCCGACACTGACGGGTCGGGATCCGAAGGAGAGCTCGTCCGTGCATACGCGGCGGCTGTGAGCGATCAGCCTCAGGCGCCCCCAGCAACGGATCCACCGAGGGCACCGAATCCTGGACGTCCGAACGATGTTCCAGGTGACGCGCAACAGCAGGACCGCCGTCAACGCTTCGGCAGGGATGGCCAACAACGCTGCTCGCACTGCGGATCCAACCGGCACTCGGATCTTGGGTGCTGGAAACGCCTGATCTGTCAGAAGTGTGGCAAGAGAGGACATCCGTCAGATCGATGCTTCTTCGTGTGTCGCGGCTGTGGCCAACTCCATGATCTCGGCAAGTGCCAGATGGAGGAGTTCTACAACCTCATCCGTCAGTGGTTCGACCCCAGCAAGCATCCGGGACTCCTACCTGAAGCTGCGGAGAAGATGTTAAACTAGGACGCTCGCCGGTGTTGAACCCGGTACGAGACGAGCGTTCTAGCTCCTTCATCTATGCATTTGTGGAGAAGAAGCCGAAGGATCAAGTTAGCAAGCTGCACGCAGATCTATTCGGTAATACATGTGAACTTCATGGGAAACGTACGGCCGCGGTCGCGAGCCTTCGACCCGTTGACGACTACCAAAGATCCGAAGTCGCGATGACTTTGGATCTGCGGCCAGGCGAGTCGCGCGGGTACTGGAAGTACCATGTCCCCGGCAAGCACTTCAAGCAGGCGAAAGCCAACAGCAAGATCAACAATGTGAAAGCTGTGGCGCTTCTTGACTCAGGATCCGAGGTGTCGATCATCGACGCCACCTTTGCTCGTAAGGTAGGATGCTACATCGACACAAGTCAAAGTTAAGAGTGCCTCGGAATTGGTGAGAAGCTGTACGTCGCAACAGGCCGCACACGGATCAAGCTTACCTTGGCAGGATCCTTGGTGTACCTGTACGACGTCTGGGTCGGAGACGATCTGCCTCCAGACTACCAAGTGATCCTTGGCATGGACTTCATGGTCCCGGCTGGGATCCGGTTGGATCTGGGTGACGGATCCCTATGCCTGCCGGACGAAATACCCGTCATGCTGCATGTACGTCGTCAGATCTTCAGTGACAAGTCTCGCTCCGTGTACGTCGGTGAATATCTTACCGTAGGGATCGCGGAGTCCCTGGAGCTCTCGCTGCGACTACGTGCATCAGATCATGAGAAGCTGTGGTTAGCGCGCGGCGAACGCTGGGTACCGACCTTAGCCGAAGGCCCAGGCAAGCTACGTTACCTGCACGTCACCAACCTGAGCGACACGAGGCTGATCCTGCACCGGGACGTACAGATCGGCTTGTGGCTGACAGGGGATCATGTATCGGGTTGGTTTCCGTCGGATCCCGGCGCTATGCCGAGTGGCAGACCCTGGCGTGGGAAGCCACGACGGACGCCGTACTAGCCGCGGCGGCAGCGCCGCCAGCGCCGGATCTAGTCCCAGCAGTCGCCCGAGTGGAGTACGCGACGCAGCGCCGGATCCTGACACGACCGGAGAGCCCCGAGGCTGCGTCGATCAAGGGCGATCTTCTGCAAGAGTTGCGATCGGCCTCGTCCCGCATCCTGAACGATGGTCAACGACAGGACGACGAGACACCGGAAGTCAGCTTGGGGCGTAAACGTGCCCCGTCTCTGACACCATGTCTCAGGGACATGCATGCACACTTGACAGTCTGGAGAGACTCCACGGCTAACGGCGGGAGCGCGCATGGTGCCTCAACGACACAAGATGGTGCGTCTGACGCGCCTGGAAGAAGCGGTCATAAGGAGGTGCGGCACGTCCAATTCCGCGACGTGAATCCCGGGATCGACCCACCGCCAGACGTCGCCATTGCGACGCGTGTCTCTGCCGTTTCAGTGGGAAATGAGACGGGCCCCAGCGACCAGTCGCTTGATTCTGGGCAGGGACGGGACACCAATCTCACTTTGCCTGAAGTGTCCGATGCGCGCAATGCGCGCCAAGACGGCTACGAGGAGGGCACATGGCCCCATGAAGGCCCCAAGGAGAGCTACGCGCTCAGACCGGGCGGAAAAGCTGCGCATGGAGAAGACGAAGCGCAGGGTCCAAGCCGTGAGGGCGACAGAAGTTCAGGGGCGGAGCTATCGCCGCCCGTCGGCGTGTACGTGTCCAAGGCCCGGCCCAAGGAGGACCACGCGACGGAGGCATCGGCCGAAGCCCCGCCGTTTCCGGTGAAGGATCCGACCATTGGATCCGAAAACCGTGAGTGGCGATCCCGCTGAGGGGAGCGTGACGGAGGAGCGCAGGCTGGCAGATGTGGAGCAAGACGCTGCCACCGGATCCCAAGATCGCCCGATCGGATCCTCGTTGGATCCGGTGGTTCTAGTCCAAGGTTCGTATCCCGCAACCGGATCTGATGCTCCAGCCGACGACCTCGCTCACGCGGACTCGTCAGAAGCATGCAAGCTGACGGAGACGGAACCGGACGATGTCATCGAGGTCCACGACAGCCCGATTGAAACCGTGGAGGATCCAGTACAAGCGCCGATTCAAGGATCGGATCCCAAACGGCCGATCGGACGTGGCCCACCCCAGAAGGATCCTGATCAGGATCCGGACGCCTGCTATCGTGACGGTGGCACGCTACATGCCGAAGAAGTCGAAAGTGAATTGGCAGCGCTGCCGGAGGTGGCGCCTGGCACGATCGAGGTGCGGATCGAGGATCTCCAAGTGGGGGATCCCGACGACAACACCGAAGAAGAAATCCGCCAGCTACGGGACATCATCTGGGAGCACCGGCACCTGCTGATCGGCAAAGGGAATGCGTTGCCCCCAGCAGCCGTGGGTGCGATCTGCGACATCGATGTTGGAAATGCTTCTCCGATCGCTCAACGTGTACGAAAGATCGCGCCGCGATTCCGTGAGAAAGTGTCGAATCTGATCAAGGGCTTGCTGTCGGCAAAGATCATCAAGCACTCGACGTCGCCGTGGGCATCGCCTATCGTAGTGATCATCAAGAAGAACGGTGTGGACATAAGACTGTGTATTGATTACCGTTTAGTCAATGGTCTCACCAAGCTGATGATCTACCCGATGTCGATGATCACCGATTTGCTCGAGGATCTGGAGAAGGTACTTTGGTACTGTTCGCAGGACATGGCAAGCGGTTTCTGGGTGGTGTCCATGACGGATCGCGCCCGCGCGATCTCGGCGTTCATTACGCCGTTTGACCTGTTCGAGTGGAACCGCATGCCGTTCGGCCTGAAGAACGCTCCACAGATCTACCAGCGGCTGATCGACAACGCGTTGTACGGGTTCCTTCGGATCCCGCCCGCGTCGGATGGGAGCCTGCTCACGGATCTCTTCGAAGGAGGAAAACCAGAAGCTTTAGGCGGGTCCTCCGTACTGGGGCGCCGATCCTATATCGACGACATCCTGGTCACGGCCGGATCCTGGGATCAGCTGTGCGATCGTGTAAAGCTTCTGCTGGAAGCGTGTGACAAGTGGAATATCTCAATCAGCGTGGCGAAGAGCTTTTGGGGTCTGAAGAAAGTCGATTAGCTCGGACACCGTGTATCCCACGAAGGATCGAAGGCTCACCCGAAGGATCTGAGCGCGCTGGTGGATCTGCCGTTCCCGAGAAACCTTCGGGCCATGCAGTCGTTCTTGGGCAGCCTCAACTACTACGGCCGATTCATAGAAGACATGGCCGTGTACGCTTCGGTGTTGTACGAGCCGCGCGAAGTGGACTTTGCTGCGATGCGCGATGAGGGCCGCACGAACAAAGCGGATCCTAGCATGGGTTTGGCTGCGGATCCACGCTCCGGTCAGGATCCTCCAACAGCAGATGCCAAGTGGGTCCGAGCTGAAGCAGCGTTCTCAGCGCTGAAAACCAAGATCGCATCGACGGCGATCCTCAGGCACTTCGATCCGGAGAAGCAGCCGGTGCTGATCGTCTACGCCAGCGAATGGGCGGTGTCCGCCTCTTTGGTGCAGGATCACGAAGGCATGTACATGCCGGTGATGTTCACGAGCCGCACGCTGATGCAGAACGAGTTGAACTATGGCGTTGTGGAGAAAGAAGTGCTGGCGCTGTTACGCATACTGGATCTGAGCTACTCGCTGTTGGTGGGCCGATCCATCAAAGTTTTGGCGCGACATTCGACGCTAGCCTGGATGTTCCGTGCTGCTGGATTGCAGGGGCGGCTGGGGCAATGGGCTGCACTGCTATCTCCGTGGACTTCGGAGATCACGAAATGCACCAGGGGCGAGGACGAGATCCTAGCATCGCTTGCTGCGTCGGTAACGCCGCGATCCGTCGTCGATAAGGCACTGGTTGCAATCGCACCCCACGCCGAGCAGTCGAGACCCCGATCCCGACTGTGAGATCCGAGGAAGAGCTCTTGGTGGTCAGCTTCGACGGATCCGCCCGAGTTAAACGCGGCGGAGGCGCATTCAGCGCGATCGTGTGGAAGCTGCCAGTGTGGACAGTCGTCAAGGCAGCGTCAGAATGGAAGAATGACATGACGGTTAATGAGGCGGAGTACAGTGGTCCGCTGCTTCGCTTCGACTTGCTGAAGGATCTGGATCGAGGACGCCTGATAATCTGCGGCGACTCCAACTTGGTGATCCGCCAGATGAAGGGCGAGATCGATTGCAAAGCGCCTGCGCTGACGTTGCTACGCGAGAAAGCCTTGCATCAGCTGAAGGACTGGCCGGATCACGACCTACTTCACGTCAAGAGGACGTGGAATGCTTGTGCAGACAGCTTGGCAAGCGCTGCCCTCCAGCGGGAAGCTGGTGTTGTGGTGACCGAAGACCAGGGGCGACAGGATCTGGTGACGCTGAACCGACTGCCTGAGATCCTAACCACAGCAGCGAGCGAAACCACACTCCGGATCTCCGGTATGGCCACCCGATCCCGCCGAAACGTGACCAATCGTAGTGTGCTGCAGGAAGAAGCGGTTCGCCAGCTGAGGATCGAGCGGATCCGGCAAGGACAAGACGAAGAACAGTGGATCGTGAACCTCAAGAAGTATGTCCGGGGGGATGTGAAGGATCTCGAGAAGGACGAAGCGCGCGCATGTAGCAACGTCGCCGCTGACTTTGAAGTGGATGAACAAGATTTGCTGTATTACTGCACACCGTCGAGGGAGGCGGAAGAGGAGAGAGATGGCCTTCTCCGTCTCGTCATCCCTGAGACGCTACACGAAGACCTGCTCCACCATTACCACGTGAGTATTGAAGGCGGTCACCAAGGGATCAGCCGCACCTTTCAGCGGATCCGGGACCACTTCTACTGGCGTGGACTTTTTCGGAGCGTGCAGCGGTTCGTGGGCGAGTGCGTGGATTGCGAGACGGGCAAGGGGCGACCCACGCTCCGTGGAGAGTCGCCGGGCAACATACAGGCCACCTACCTGTTCCAGATCCTAGCCATGGATCATACCCCCTCGCTGCCCAAGTCGTTCAAGGGGCACACCGAACTCTTGATCTGGGTGGATCTGCTCACTGGATACGTCATCGCTAATGCGAGCGCGTCTCGAACGGCACACAGACGATCGCGGAGTCCTACGAGGAGTGCGTATTCCGACGTTTCGGCGCTAGCGAGGTGATCCGTCATGACAGAGAGCCCGGCTTTATGTCGGACTACTTCAAAGCTTTCAACAGGATCCTAGGCCAGCGACAGCGAGCCACGATGGCTTACCGACCGCAGGCCAATGGAACTGCTGAGCGCATGGTCCAGACTGTGACGAGAGCGATCAAGATGTATGTCGAGGACGAGAACCAGCGTGACTGGGACGAGTACGCCGAGCGGTTGACGTTCGCCGTCAACACCGCGCACGATCGGATCCGAGTTGACACGTTCTACCTAGCTCATGGGTGAGATTCACGGACGACGCTGGAAGCAACGTTGCCTTTAGGCAGCACCAGGCGCCGAGTTCGGGATCCCCGCAGGTGGCGATACCGGATTCCAGCGGTACTACCGACAAGCGAGAGCCGACGTGAACGAGAAGTTGAAGAAAGCGAGAGCCGACGTGAACGAGAAGTTGAAGAAAGCGATCGCTGGTCGAGCTGAGCAACACAACGAAGATGTGGATCCGCACTCGATAGTGGAGGAATCCCGCGTATGGCTGTACCTGGATCGGGTCAAGGAGGGCTACGCGCGAAAGCTGGCACACATGTGGCATGGGCCGTTCCGTGTTGTGGAAATGGTGAGCGCTTTCGCCGCTCGTCTAGAGACCGCCGGCACAGATTACCGCCTTTTCCCGGTGATCCACGTGTCCAAGCTCAAGCCCGTGAGAACGTTCCCTGATCGGCCGACAGTGCTATTAGCAGTGGAGGATGCGGACCGTTTCGACTTCGATGAAGCGCTTCTCCCTGAAAACAGTTGGGATCGCACGCTAGAGGAAGGTGAGTACGAAGTCGAGAAGATCAGCGATGTAAGGACAGGCCGCCGAACGCGGTACGGCCGAGCACTACGCGAATTCAAGGTGCATTGGCGTGGTTATGAGGATCCTACCTGGGTCGATGAGGCAAATCTCAACTGCGGCGCGCTGCTGCGCCGAGTTCTTGAAAGATCGGGCGAAGCGGAGCCGTTTTCAGGTGATGCAGTCGCACGAGGAGGCATAAGTGGTGGAAGCCGCTACGACAAGTTGGTTGTCGCAAGCGGTATCGGAGGTTGAAAATCTGCAAGGAGGCTGCACATGGGAAGGGGGTGGATCCACGCTCACAAGCCGGTTGTGGACGTGAAGAAGTTGGTTGAAGACTCTGCGGGAAGGCCGCAGAGGAAGAAGGAGGAGGATGCCCGCCTCGACGAGTTGGTCGACGAGGCGGATGAAGCGCGAGAGAGGATGCGAGGAAGGCCGCATGCCTAGAGGAGGATGGTGGAGTGTGTGTACGTTCCGGTTTGGTGGAGATCCAGCTGGATGAGATCCGCTGTGGGGATCCTTGACCGGATCCGCTGTGGGGACCCTAGACCGGATCCGAAGAGGGGATCCTGGATGAGATCCGCGGTGGGGTCCTGGAGGAGATCCGCTGTGAGGATCCTGGACCGGATCAGCTGTGGAGATTACGAACCGAACACGAAGATGACAAAGATGGCGGGTCATGGTAACGCAGTAAGTCAACGAAAGAAGATATGAAGATTGACTGAGATACGACATGAAATGCGGATCGCTGTGGCTGACATGCAAGAGACGCTGGAGCTGCGGTAGACTACTCCTGATCCAGACCCGCCGGAGAAAACTTGAGGCGAAGACGATCGACTTGGTGCGACGGGTGAGCGCCAGGATCCGTGCGGTAGTGATTGCGCCAAGGCGCAGATCGGTCACAGTCCTCCGACGCGACCTTGAGATCCTTGGGAGGGGCGCGCCCTTCGGCCAAGGCCTCACGCCCAGGAAACCGGGTCGTGTCCTCTGACAGCTGGGGGAAGCGGAGAAAAGCGGGATCCAACAAGATGTCCAAGTCACAACATCCCGTCTGACGGATTGTGGTCAAGACTTGGCCCTCCCAGGCCTGGAGCTTCTCTCGAGCGTGCGAGCTTCTGTTCTTGCGCTTGACGTAGGACACTCCTCTGCCTTCTGTTTCGCCTATGAGATCGGGAAGGAGTGCGTGGCCTCCCATATGGCTTGACGGTGATCGCCCACGAAGATCTGGAAGTTGGAGACATCTTGGCCAAAGGAGGTGATCCAGCGGGATCAAATGTCAAAGGCTTGACAGAAGTCAGGTCCAGATCCTCCCACGGTTTCCCATCATACAGAGCGTCGACGTTGTCTTCTGTGATCAGCCCAGGATCGTACAAGGCCGGATCAAGCTGGCCCACACGACCCATACGCTTGGGGAACAGCCAGCCAGCCGTAAGCACCTTGCGCTCGGTAAGGATCCGAGGTGTGACGGTGTCGAGAGTCAGTGCGCTGAGCGTTTTCGGATCCCAAGGCGCTACGTCGACCTCAGCAACGCGTCGGGACTGATGGAGGCCTGGGATGAAGTTCTCTACCGGACCGTAAGGCTGGAAGGTGGATCCTGAAAGGGTGGACGCTGTCGGATTCTCGACTTCGGCTTCACTCACGTCCGCGTCATCATCAACTTCACCTCGAACTGCCTCTTGATCCAACCCAATCGGGGCCGTGACGGATCCACTACCGGTGGGAGCGTCACCCGAAGAACCCCGGCGGCGGACATCAGCGTGAGAACGTGCAAGGGCCATTCGAACTTGGTCATCGTCAGACTCGTCAGTGCTGGGCTCTGGATCGTCCGGCACGACTTCAGAATTGCTTGACGCGGACGACTTCGCCTTGTCTCGATTCGCAACCACGTGAGAAGCATCGGACCCTGCCTCGCTTGGGGCTGCAACGGATCCTGCGGGACTGGAGACTGCCGCCGATCCGATGGCGACCCCTTAAGCGAGCCTGTTTGGTCATGGACGGGATCCGAGTCGGCAGATCCTGCGTCGGAGCCTTTTCCGCTGGACTCAGACTGATAGTCTTCATCCTCGGCCTCCGCCGGCAGGTTGACGAAGGGATCAGGCCAGGAAGGGATCGGACGACCAGACTTGCCCGAATCGGATCCAGACGCCGCCGAAGAGGCTGGAGACGACGAGCGGGGGATGTTTCGGGGCCGTTTTGAGCAGACTGGTGAGAAGCCGGAGTCGGGCTGAGGGATCGCTTGTGGGATCGACGCGTCGCGGAGGCTGAGCGCTCACTGCGCGCGGTCGACGCCCCACGAAGAGCAGCAGAAGCAAGGGACGCCAGCTGTCGAGAGCTCTGTCTCTCTCCCCGGCTACCAGACGGTGATCCGCGAAGAGATCTTGGTGATCCTTCTGCAACCTGTCGTGGCGATCTTGAAGCCGGTCATGATCTAGACGAACAAGCTGGTACGCCCGTTGCATGTCGGAGATCTGCGAGAGGAGACTTTGTTGAGACTCCAGAACGATCCGATCCCGACCCCGCGTCACGCGAGTGAGATCCTGCACCGCGAATTCCCGATCATCCTCAACTTGGACCAGCTCCGCCTTGAGTTGCTTCACCTGGGCTTCCGCGGCGTCGCGAGCCTGACGGATCCGCCCGATGTTGGCGATCTCAGCTTCAACCTGCGATATTCTGCGCTGAAGCTGTTGCCGATCCTGGACGCTTTGCTCCAAGCGACTGTCGAGCTCATGGCAGTCCTTCCGACTTGCACGCAATTCGCCAGTTGCGTCCTCGAGTTGCGATCTGGCCACCTTGAGTTCTTCGTCGACGGCATCTTTAGCCTTGGAGAGTTTGGCATGATCGACCTTGAGCGCACGCAACGAGTCTTGCATACCCTGGAGAGTGTCGTCGGCGCGGGCATGCTGACGGAAAGCGGAGCTCAGCTGGCGTCTCAAACTGGCGATCTCTTGATCGGCAGCCGTGAGCCGAGCGACGACGCGATCGTGAGCGCGGTGAAGCTTCTCTCGACGCGAATCCGACTTGGACAGGAGCCTCTCCAGCTCAATAATACACTGCCCGCGTACATGGACCTCGATCTGCGACGCGTGTAGATCTGCCGCCGGCACGGACTTGTCGAGTCTCTTGCGCAACCGTCGGTTTTCCTGGTCCAATCCCTCGCCATAAACCTTCCACTGCTCATAGTGGCGGCGAAGGTCGGCATGATCCTTCTGGAGCTGGAAGAGGTCCCGGAGGACGACGTCACGACTTGAGTCAGCCGTCTGAAGGCTCCGCTCAAGATCCGCGGATCGTTCCTTCAGCCGCGCGTTCTCCTCTCGGAGATCCCGCAGATCCTGGGCGAGCAGAGACGAGCGACCGTTGGATCCGCTGGGGGTATGGACTACTGGCGAGACGCTGCTCCAAGCCGATCGCGTAGTCCTGCAGCCGAGTGTATGCCTCCGAGGCAACCTCTTCGGTCAAGGCATGGCGCGCGCGGAGGTCGCCGAAGCCCTGCAGCTCGATCCGAAGCTTCTCGTTTTCCTGCACCGTTTCAGCTTCATGCTGGATCGCTTGACGCAGCCGGCCTTGGGAGACGTCGTACCGATGCTGCGCGAAGTCAACGAAGGCGCGCACGGTCTCCCAGTTGGGGCGCCCTCGCCCGTGCAGTTCTTCATTGTGGCGGCGAGCGGCGGTCAGGTCGCGCATCGCCTGCTGATGCTTGTCGAGGAGATCTTGGTAGGCCTCGAGGAGGGCGTTGGCCACGGCGGCTGCCGCCCGCAGACCATCCAGATCCGGCGCCACGGGAGTCGCGGCAGCTGAAGGATCGGATGGCGCGTGGTCGCAGTGGGTGCAAGGAGAAGGGGCGTCGGGAGAGCGACCTTGCCCGGCGATCACCGCGGGGCGCGACGAAGCGTTGACGCTTGGAGCGCCACCGGAGCTTGACATGACTTGAGCTGTCAGCGGCGAGTTGGAGAATGTGGGACTAGGACGAGGGACAAGCGACCCGGTGTGTTGCCGTTGGTCGGCAGCCACAACGTGCCGGGGACGGTTGTGGTATTGCAGTTTCCGAGAATTTCCCGAAGTGAAGGATCCTGACTACGCGACACGCGGGATCCCATATGGGGCGGATCCGGAGGGATCTGTACTTAGTGGGGATTCGAGGGATCCGCACTTAGTAGGGGATCCGAGGGATCCGTACTTAGATGGGAGGATCCTGGGGGATCCGTACTTAGTTGGGAGGATCCTGAGGGATCCGTACTTATCTGGGAGGATCGTCGGGGTTGTATGGGATCCATAGTGAGATCAAGGTGTAGGGAGAATGGGAGGCTCAGGAGAGCCCAAAGTAAAGGCCAGGGATAGGATATGCTAAAGCATAAAAATCAGAACCGAATTTGCACAAGAAGACTCACTTGGCTATAGTATAGGGGATTTCTATTGGCCCCATACATAGATCAAGTAAAACTTTGCAATCTTCCTGCACACGTGACAGCCCCCTGGATAGCTTGGCCAAGCAGCGCGAGCCCTTCGGTCTCTCAAACCCCTCAAGATCCCGCTATTGGAAGCGGCAAGCCCCGGAAAGGAACAAGGAACAACCCCGCAAGGGAACAAGAACAAGGAACACAAGGACAACTCCGGATCCCGCATTTCTATTACGAATCCACAAGGCCTGCTCAAGAGCTCAAGGCCAACCCTACTAGGATCCCGTGCGCAGGAATACCCGCGCGGATCCACCCCCCCTCTCAAGTCCCCACAAGGACATCCAAGGCTCACCAGTGCGCATCTCGTGTCAACGAGAGAGCTGTACCAGCCCGCCGACGGGTACACAAGGTGAACCACTCAGCAACTACACGGCCATCGGAGTACCCCCTCCGTTACTCGGTGCTGGGCGCAGTGTGTGTGAGTTGGGATCCCTAGAATTCTAGCGGATCTGCTCCACCACACAGTTGGTGTAGCAGCGAAGAGGCCTGTAGGCCGCCCTAGCAAAAGGCCAGCGGAAACCAAGAATCCGTCTATTCTGTCGTACTTCAAACCTGTCCGAACGGGACCAGGTACGTCGCCGACAGTCCAACTGACGCCAACAGCCACCGCCTGCGTTGGCGATGCTGTTGTTGCCAGCAATGCTACATGTGCCATCACGCCAGCTCAGAGAGGCGGGTCTTCTCCCACCGCGCTCATTAGGACAGTAAGTACGCGGGCAAGTTCCGGGCAAGTCAAGGCAGTCACCACACGCTCCAGCGCCATTGATTCAGCCACCCCCGCCGAAGCTATACCAACCATCCAGAACGCTATGAGCCAAAAACCACGATCGAGGAAGAAAACACGAGGGCCCCGCCGCTCAAATACCTAGTTTCCTCGACGTCTAGCTCGATCGAGATGAAATCGTCTTCGTCCAGCAGCGATTCATCCAAGTCGTCCAGATCTTCCACGAATAAAACTACCACCACTTCCTCTTCATCCAGTGACTCGTCGAGCAGCTCCTCCACGTACAAGACGACGAAACCGACGATGACGATGACGACAAAGTTCGTGGCGAAGTCGTCTGACTCGTCGAGCAGTGATGGTGCTTGGTCCTGTCAGTTCACCAGCAGAGACCACCTACGTAATTTCATTATTCTATTTCATAGGTTTTGCGAGCCCCGGGTTGTTTTGGCGCCCCGGGTCGTCGCCAGACGTTTCACATGGAGCAAACCTACACGAGGTTGGCCACTGAGAGCAACTTCACCGAGTCGATCATAGACAAGAAGTGCTAGCAAGCGCTGTTAATTCAGCTGGAAATATTTCTTCTTCACCAGGAGTGTTGTTCTTGGCTCTCTCAATGTCTATCGTACCAAAATGTTATTGCGTCTCGCCAGCGATTAGCTTCAGCGTGCCAGCATTTCAAAAATTAGTAGGTTGACAGCTCGAATGCAAACACTATTGTCTTCGCAATTGTACTTATGCACTCGTTCAAGATGAAAGCGAATTGCAGCACTCGCTGAGCAAGCCACCACGCAAAGCAAGTTGAAGCTGCTCGACCACCGAAATAGCGAAATATCCACAATATGATTTATGTGGTGCACACCGGTTATCAGAAAAGTGCACCATACTGAAACGATGATCAAAATCCAGCGCGTGATGGCTCCATTTCTCACTTCTTCGACCGATTCCTCTGGCGTGCATTCCACAGTTTCCTTCCAGGCCAGCATCCACACACATGGGCAACGAACCCAGCAAACAGCGGCGGGCGTCGCAGGCGCGGTGCTCGGAGGCTCATATGCAGACGCAGACAGGTCCGCGCCCCATCGTCGGCCGCTCCGACGCGCTCACGGAGATGATCCCAGACCAGTTCACGTCGCTGGCACAGGTGACGCAAGCACTCCGTCGCAGCGGCCTCGAGAGCTGCAACCTCATCGTTGGCATCGATTGTACGACAACGAAGCACTTAATTAAAATATATACTCCTTGTACTTACTTCATTTACGTTGTTGCAGGCACCAAGTCCAACGAGTGGAGCGGCAAGCGCACGTTCGACGGCCGTAGTTTGCACGAGATCGACGACCCAGCGGCCAGAAACCCGTATGAGGACGTAATCGAGACGATTGGCCGCACGTTGAAGGACTTTGGTTCGTGTGGAAGTTGTCGACGAGTGTGCTACTGAGAGGCTAACGGATCTGCGTGTTGTGCAGACGAGGACAACATTATCCCTGTGTACGGCTTTGGAGACGAGTTGACGTGCGACCGGGCGGTATTTACCTTCGCCGAGCAGGAAAGCAAGGCGGGCTTCCCGCTGGAAAGCATCCGCTCGCGCTACCGAGAGGTGGTGCGCAATGTGGTCATGGCGGGCCCCACGTCTTTCGCGCCCATTATCAACGAGGCGGTGAACATCGTCAATCGCACGGGTGATTACCATATCCTCGTCATTATTGCTGATGGCCAGGTCACACGCTCGGTGGATATTCCGCCCCATGCCGTCAGCAAGAACGAGAAGGAGACGATCGACGCCATCACGTACGCCAGCAACTTCCCGCTGAGCATCGTCATGGTCGGCGTGGGCGACGGCCCGTGGGAGTCCATGATCTACTTCGACAATTATCTTGTTCACAGGAAGTTCGACAACTTCCAGTTCGTAGAGTACCACAAGATCACCTCGCAATTCAGCGACCTGCAGATGAAGGAAACGCAGTTCGCGCTGCAGGCTTTGATGGAGATACCAGACCAATATCGTACGATCAAGGCCATGAACTATCTGGGGCGTAAACCGTTCAGTGTCCGCACGGACCTGCCGCGCGTGGACGTCTTTCCACCGCCTCAACCGATTGAGCACGTATATCAGAGTAACTACGGCGTCTTCCAGCCCCGTCCGCAGCAGGCACAGGCGCGAAGCGCAGCTACTGCAACGACAACGACGCAATACGGGCAAGCGACGTCACCATCAGCTCCTGTGTTCGTCTCGGCAGACGATGCGAGGGCCAGATCGGCCAAACGGCCGACGCTGCAGCATCGCGAGTCGTCGCACGCAGAGGTGGAGCTCGCGCAGCTCCAGGAGACGTTACTGTGCCCCATCTGTGAGGACCGGAAGAAGGACACGGTGTTCCAATGCGGACACGAAACGTGCCAAACTTGCGGCAAGTTCCTCTCGCACTGCCCCCTCTGTCGGCAAGAGATTCAGGTGCGCATCAAACGGTTTGGATAGCGTGCGCCGCCAATGCCACGCGCCAATTTAGTGACCAGGGGAGATGACCGCCCAGTGCAACGCGAGTAGAATGTGAAGTGATGGTGGAAGTGATCGAGGTTTGCGGCTCGAGCGCATTTCGCGCTTTGATTTATTTTTTTCAAGCAATTTTAGTTTATGTATAGTGTCAAAATGTTGCTGATGTTTTCATCAAGCTCTTCATCATCGCCGGCGATAGTTCTACATTTTGACAAAAGGGCTTGCAAGTTAGTGCAAGTGAAGTTTGAATGGGGAGTGAACAAAATGTATTGCGGCTACTTCCGATGGCAACCACGTTACGATTCCGTTCTCCTGCTAGAGGCTCGGCCGACCAGCCCGGCCTCTAGCTAGAGGAGAGGCTCACGGGAACCTGTCTCTAGGGCGACACCGACGGGTGGTCGCGCTTGGCGCCGTGGCGAATGCACACGCCGTTGCGCACGGCGCCCTTGTTGCATCCCTCGGTCTGGCAGCGCTTGCCACCACCGTGCGAAACACAGAGCGTGCCGCCCACTGCGCTCTTGGAGCAGCCCTCGACTTGGCAGCGCTTGCCGCCGCCATGGGCGATGCAGAGTCCGCCCAGCAGCGCCGTCTTGGTGCACTCGGGCATTTTGCACTTGCGGCCGCCGCCATGCGCCGAGCAGAAGCCGCCGACGAGCGCCGACTTCGTACAGCCGGCCTCGCTGCAACGCTTGCCGCCGCCATGCGAAATGCAGAGACCGCCCTGCTTGGCGCTCTTGTTGCAGTCCGGGTGCCCGCAGCGTTTGCCGCCGCCGTGCGAGATGCAGAAGCCTCCGGTCTTGGCGCTCTTGCCGCAGCCCTCGGCACGACAGAAGCGGCTCTGCTTGTGGTACTTGCAGAAGGTGCCGCTCGGGCCGCGGATGGTGCGGTAGCAGTCGGGCTTGGCGCACACGGTGTTGAGCATGGACGACAGGTCGAAGCCGCCGCGCGAGCTGCCGCCCGTGCTGCTGCTGCTGTCGTCGTCGTCCATGGCGGCCTCCTTCAGCTCACCGTTGATGATGAAGCTGAGGCTCATGGCCGCCATGCCGCTCACAGCCTCGCCTTCGCCGTCCTCGGAGCTGCGCTGCGAGCGGTTGCTGCGGTCCACGTTCTCATCGTCGTCGCTAGACGTGGCCGAGTCGAGACGGCCGTCCGCCATGGCGTGCGCCATCTTGACGGGCCCCCCGCCGGGGCGCGCCAGCGTCTTGGTCAGCGGCGAATGGAGGTACTGAATGTGAGGCAGCACAGGGTAGCGGGCGGCGGCCGGCGAGTCCGGCAGAACGAGGTGGTGCGGTTGGTCGGTAATAAATGAAGGAAGTGTACTCGAGGCCATCAAAGGGAACAAGCCGTCGAGTTGGGGGTTGGAGAAGCTGCTGAAGCTTGGTGGCTAAGGTGCGTACGACACGGAGTCGTGGGATAGTAGGATTCCGAGGAAGAGCTACTAGCGTGGGGGGTTGTATCTCTCGCTCCGGTGTTACGCGGGACAAGTAGATGGGGTTGGAGAGTGAAAATCCCGAATGACCGATGGTCCCCCCTTGGCAAGCCCATCTGCCCGATCGGAGACCGGACGCTTTTTGCGCACCGGTGCGGTGCGCGAAAAGAGACGGCTGCCGCTCCGCGTTGCTGCCGCTGGCGCTGGTTGTCACCGCGGCTGTTTCGGGGAAGAGAGAGTTGGCGCGCGTGAGTCCACACGCGGCGCGCTACTTCCAGTTCAGTCGAGACTGTCAAGGTGAACGGGTGCCGGGCTGGATCCTGAACACGACTTGACGTGGCGGTCGCCGCCTCGCTCGGCCAATTGACTCGGCCAAGAAACCCCTTGAACGACGTCGCCACCAGCGTGTGGCACGCGCTGCCTCCGGCCGAAGACACACTAGTTGGCAGCGTCAGCCCGACCGGAGCGACGGCACGCAAGACGGGCCCGTCGCGAATGCGATAGAGCCTCCGGTGGGTAGCGCAACTGGCGAGAGCTGCGTCTGGATCTGTGCAGAGTGTCGGTATGGTACATGTAATCACCCTGGGGGATTCGCACGCGCAGTGCAGCGGAGCTCCTTGAGCTCAGCTGCACTGCGCGTGCGCGAGCGGCAGTCTGTGAGCCGCTGCGCCGCCACAAGTTGTCTACCGCGACCGGCGCTGCAGCACTTCATCTTCCACCCCCACGGCTCTGTCCGACGCATGCCTGGCTGTCACCTCTGGCTTTCTGCCATCGCCCCGAGCGCGATTCGCAGCATGCTGGTGCCAGTGGCACAAGGCGTGCGTGCTCCGGCAAGGCAAATCAGCAACATTGTGCTGCAGAGAGAGCAGGCTTATCAGGCTTATCTCGAAGTTCGATCACAACGTGTTGAAGTGCTGGCCAAGGTCGGACCATCCTGGTCCGTCTGAAAGGAATGATGCATGCCTTGATCCAGCCCACCTCCGCTCCGCAGCGGCCCGCGATAAATTTCTCCCGCACCTGGCGGTAGGTGGAAGGACTGTGGCCGCTTCAGATCGGCCACAGTGCTGGTGATTGCCAGCAGCGACCTGCTTGATAACACATGGGCCGCGAGTAATGCGCAAGGTGCTCGTCTTCATGATCGCCGCGGTTGTACTCGCCACGCATGAAGCACTTCTTATTCCAGCGGATCTTTTGCCTGACAAAGCAGCAGCACTGCCGACAACGCGTCCGTAGCTCGTCCACGAGTTTGCCCAGCTCGAGTGACGGCACCCATACGTGCGGCACGTTGGGCCCCGGCCGGAGCTGCGGACGGCATCAAGATGGGGAAAGACGATCGACTCCTGTAGCCAGAGCTTGCTGCTGCCTGGCGGCGTGTGATCGCTTTCGCTCACGCACGCAAGCGTGGAGCTGCAATTGCACGAAGCAGGCCGACAGCGCGATAGTCCAGCCGTGGTTCTAGAAAACACGATATCGTCGCTTGCCACTCCGTCAGCACCAACGCGCACTACTCTGCGAGCTCCGGTGCACCGATGATTTCCCTCCTGAACATTACACACTGCGCCTTCAACTCACTTGCTCATTCACACAGTTACTCTGAGCTCTGTTACTAACGGGGTGCATGTCAAGCGCATCATGACAGCAAGAGCTGGAGCTGGTCTCCGCTTTGTAGCCTGAGACTCTCCATGGCCAGACATCGCTCGAGAAACCAACAGGCCGTGGCCCGCAGCAAGAACTGTGGCCGCGGTCAAGGTGTGTAACCTGTGGGCATGGTGCTCGAAAAAATCTGGGCCACCGACGCGAAAGACAATGCTGAAGCGCGCTGGTCAGCAGTCAGGCATGGAGCGTCACGCTCGTCGGTCTGCTAGTGTGCGACCGTGTTGGTAACGCGCCTTCGAGCCGCACAAGTTGGTGTTGTGGAGATAGATCAGGACATGAGCAATTCGCGTTCAGCAGTGCATGCTGGTCAAAGCGCCAAGTGCAGGCGCGGCTCATAAAATCAGCAATCTGTCTGCTCATTCCTGTATCGACAGTCGATGTTGAAGTGGCAGAAACACAAAAAACTTGACGATTTGCATTTTTGCCAAAATATTCGACATCGACAATTCTTGCAAAATACCTAACGTACGGGAGGAAAAAGGGGTGGTGGGAGTAGGAGACTATCGTAGGTACTTTTCACTGGCCTATGCCAGAGGTGTCGGGTTTAGGCAGAAGGAACCTGTTCCTTCTGCCTAAACCCGACACCTCTAGTTCCTGAACCCTGCGTTCACAAGGGGGTGTTCCAACCTAAAACAATATTTCTTCAAGACGGAATCTGAAAAATAGGTTTCCGAGAAGGAGAGCTTGCGCGTCTGCAACGCCGAATAGGCATGCCACCCGCAAATTATGCGTGTAGCTGCTGCGCGACTGAAGAAAACACTGTAGAACATATCTTGCAAGCGACGCCATCGCGTTCTTCTTCCTTTTGTAAAAAACAATTCTATCACAGCAACGTAGGCGATGACAATCCGAATTGGATCGGTTCAAGGAAAGAGGATGAGGAATGTTTTTTATACTCGTGCTACGGGCATGATGCTCCAGCGTCGTTATCCCACAAAGCTCAGCAGAAATCGATCAATCTTATGAATGCACCATCTTACATCCTCTTAGATTTCTAGACCAACTCGTACTAGCATCCAAAGTCAGTATCTATAACCGCGAGTTTTGGCTGCTCGGGTCTCCGTCAGTTCGTAGGCACGCTGCAGTTCTGTTTGCGCTTAAAAGACGAACGATTTTGAATCCGCTTACACCTTCTGCGGGTCCAGAGCCTGCGTGACCACGGCGATGTAGTCTTCGTAGTAAAGTCGCCCCGTGGGCCGGTCCTTCGCCGCTGCAAGGAAAGCTGCAAGTGATACGTAAATAAAACGATGAACGATAGTCAATATTTCGTAGTTGACCAACCTTCCATCTCTTTCTCGCGAAACGGGGTCCCCTTCGTGGTGAGAAGTTCCCGCATAACTTCCGCTTCAATGTAGCCCTTCTTTTCCGTGTCGATCACCTATCCAAACCGCATTTTGTTAGATAAATTTGAGCACTCATCTGCTGGGACGAAACCTACAGATCCTCGTTTACCCGGAATGCCGCGAGCAGCGTCTCATCCGCATCGGGTTCATACTCGTTCGTATACAGCACCTCGAGCATCTTCTTCTCGAAGCGGTCGTACGTCACAAAGGTCGACGGTTCGTCCTCTTGCATCTACATTGCCAACACATCAATTAAAAAAACATGAAAACTGAGCTGAAGCCTCATCAATCACGTGAATCCGTCAATTACCTCAGGAAGGATCTTCTTGATGATATCCTTCTCGGTCGGGTAGGCTCCAAGGTACCGCATGATCGTGCTTACTTCTCTACAAATAACAAATTCCAACTGAGGTGTTAATCTACCGCAGAGCTGATCGGCCGGGGCAACGAGAGACGGTAAAATAACTCACTCTTGAATGACGGACCCTTTCTTCTCCTTGTCGAACATATCGAATGCAGCGCGAATGCGCACCTTCCGCGCAGCCTCATCGTCGGCTGGAGATCGCTGGTTGCCGGTGGCTGCGGTGGCCATATTTCTCTGCTGCGGTGGAAGTTCTCCTGCTATGAAACGACCGTCCCCTCAGAAGAACCGAAGATTAAATTCTCACTGACAGCAGGGAGGAAGACAAATAATCCCTAAACGATGCACAAATCTGAAGAGTCCGTCTTGGTCATACAGTATCAATGTGAACTTCTGCCTAACACAGCAAACACAACCCCCAAGACTCACATCAGTTGAAGCTACAGCTCAATATTCACATTGATTTCCAACACAAGTGCATGGGGCAGCACCGCGGACGCTTTCATACGCGCGCAGACACCTTCAGGCACTCCGTGTCGATCGTCTTCTAGCTATATATCTGCTGCGTCTGTCGGTCACGAGCGTTGCCGATTGATTGCTCAAAGTGACAGAGAAATCTATACCCAGCAGTTGCCTTGAGGAACGAGCTGCTTCTCATTGCTAACTTACGCGTCGTTCAGAGCCGCCACACCCGGGAGCACCTTGCCCTCGAGCAGCTCCAGACTGGCACCGCCGCCCGTGGAGATGTGGCTCATCTTGGAGGCAAGACCGGCCTGCTCGACGGCAGCCACAGAGTCACCGCCGCCAACAATGGAGGTGACGCCGCTCTCCGTGCTCTCCGCGAGCGCCTTGGCCACAGCGAATGTGCCCTTGGCGAACTTGGGGAACTCGAACACGCCCATGGGACCGTTCCATACGACTGTCTTGCACTCCTTGAGCTCCTTGGCAAACGCGGTCTGCGAGTCCGGACCAATGTCCAGGCCCAGCCAGTCGGCAGGGATGGCGTTGGCCGGCACGACCTTCGACTGAGCGTCCGCGTCGAACTTGTCGGCGATCACGACGTCCGTGGGGAGCACAATCTGCACGCCGCGCTGCTTGGCCTCCTCAAGGATTTCCTTGGCGAGCTCGACCTTGTCCTCCTCGATGATGGACTTGCCAACGTCCAGGCCCTGGGCCTTGTAGAAGGTGAAGATCATACCACCGCCGATCATGATCTTGTCGCACTTCTGCAACAGCGACTTGAGCACGGGGATCTTGGTGGACACCTTAGCACCACCGATGATGGCGCCGAGCGGGCGCACGGGGGCGTCCACGGCACCAGACAGGTACTTGAGCTCCTTCTCAATAAGGAAACCGGCCACGTTGGTCTTGATGTACTTGGTCACGCCCTCCGTGGAGGCGTGAGCGCGGTGGGCCGTGCCGAACGCATCGTTAACGTAGATATCGGCGTCGTGGGCCAACTTCTTGGCGAACTCGGGGTCGTTCTTGGTCTCCTGCTTGTAGAACCGCACGTTCTCGAGCAGCACGATCTCGCCGTCCTTCAGCTGGTCCACCTCGGCGTCAACCTCGGGGCCCACGCAGTCGTCCAGCTTCTTAACGGGGCTGCCCAGCAGCTCGGTCAGACGCGCAGCCACGGGCGTAAGGCGCAGCTCGTCCTTGGCCTCACCTCCGGGACGGCCCAGATGCGAGCACAGCACAGTACGCGCGCCCGCGCCCTGCAGCAGCTTCAGCGTGGGCAGCACGGCGCGGATGCGCGTGTCGTCCGTGATGGCGGCGGGCGTCTGGTTCTTAGCCAGCGGCACGTTCAGGTCGGCGCGCACCAGCACGCGCGCGCCCTTGAGGCTCTGGCGCTGGGCCAGCTGCTCCAGACTCAGCTTAGACGAGCTCATGGCGCGCGCGAAGGCGGCGGTGGGCCGGGCCATCTTCGAGCTCATACGTGAAAGACGCAGCATCTTGTGGGGTGGTTTGTGGGGGGACTTGCGGGCTGAAGGCCAAATTGAAAGTGACGACAGCAATCGCCGAACCAAGCAGCAGTCTGCTTGGAAAAACGCGAGTCAATCTATCTGTGAGCGATGGGCAAACCGGCGCGGCGGTTGTGATCACTTTGGTTGTCACAGTTAAATTGATTATAACAGGGAAATTCCAAAAGACTAGGCAGCACGAGTAGTATGTGTTATAGACAGATACTATATGTTACAGGTTTTATTCAAATCATTTCTGAGTACTGTCGCTTGCGGTTTAGGTGCGAAATATCGTTTTGCAAAGATACGCGTTGGGACACGAGCAATCTGCTGCCTGCATTGCGTTGGAGGGGTTCTTGCACTGGCGGCATCGGTACCAACGGAGGCGAAGACTGGCTCCGTGCAACGGTGAGTACTAGACGTTCGAGCGCATCATGAGTGGGTTGTCAGTCCAGATCCGTTAACTAGTGCCTACTTGCCATGTTAAGTCACCTGCGTACGGTTGTGCGATGTGCCTGTTTCAATTTGAGATCGACGTGCTTCTTAGCTCTTATCCAATTCAAATCAAGAACGTTGGCGATGTGTACTCGAGCACCCCGTGCTCCTGTACACCGAAATCTCGCTGGCGCTCTCCGCTGGACTGTACGAACACCGTGTCCAGCTCATTGCGCTGTTTCCGACAATATCCGCTCTGCAGTCGCAGCCGAGTTTGCTATTGCTTTGGGCAGGGGGGCTCAAGTCTCTCAGTCGAAGCGTGTCAGTTGCTTGTCTTGCAGTGAGATCTTCGGCTACCAGGTTAAAAGCAGCAGGCTGCTCTTCATGACCATCATGATCACGTCCAAGAAGAAGTTGCAGTGGCACTGAATATTCGTGTTCACGGATTCGTTCGTCATGATTATTGACTGCACCACCACGTTCATCAAGGAAAAACGGAAATGGCCCGAGAACTCGATACCGGTAGCACCAATATTGCCTACGAGCTTTCGTGTGCTTGCGTATATTTCGAGTTCGTCGCGGCAAAAGCGTCAATGCACCACTGGCAGCTCGCCACGCACTTGTGCGCTGGCGGTATCTCCTTGTCTCAATGAAGGCGAAAATAATCTCGTGGTGCTGGACGGCTTTCAACACGGCAAAAAGGCATGATCTTGTCAATTGCTTGGCCGGAGGCGCCTTCTAACTGGCCGAAAATACCCCATACAAACACCAAGTGTACCGATCCACTGAGGATTTGTTTGACCCCACATCTCGTGCTTTTTGGTGGATGTGCCAAGGCTAATTGGCCCACTTGCGAACTCTCCTCCGCCCCCCTCTCCTTATCCTCATGCTGCGCCGCGCCTTGTGGACGCGCGGGTCTCGCTTGCTGCAGCTCCAGGCCTCTCGCAACCTGCACAGCTCTTCGGCCGCCATGGCCCGCATCCTGTGCAGCGACCCCATCGACCCCGTGTGCCCCGAACTCCTGCGCGCCGCTGGCCACGACGTGACGTGCGGCCCCACGGCGCTCTCGCACGCCGAGCTGGTGAATCAGATCCCCGACTACGACGTGCTGGTCGTGCGCTCGGGCTCCAAGGTGGACCGCGACGTGCTGGACGCGGCCCAGAAGCTGCAGCTCATCGGTCGCGCCGGCACGGGCGTGGACAACATCGACATGGTGAACGCCACCAAGCAGGGCGTGCTGGTCATGAACACGCCCTTCGGCAACACCATTTCGGCTGCCGAGCTCACGCTGGGACTCATCACAGCCGTGTCTCGCCTGGGCCGCGCCTCCGAGCCGGCGGTGCGTAACTCGGAGATTCACGGCAAGACCATCGGCGTCGTGGGCCTTGGCCGCATCGGCCGTGAAGTGGCTACACGCTGCAATGCCTTCGGCATGAACGTCATCGGCTACGACCCGATCCTGTCCAATGCCAGCGCCAAGGCTCACGGCGTCGAGCCCGTGTCCCTCGACGAGCTCTTCTCCCGCAGTGACTACATCACGCTGCACGTGCCGCTCAACGCCAACACCAAGCACTTGGTGAACGCGCAGCGCCTCGCGCTCTGCAAAGACGGCGTCAAGCTCATTAACGGCGCGCGCGCCGGCCTCATCGACCACCCGGCGCTGCTGGAGGCCATTGAGAACGGCAAGGTTGCGGGCATGGCCTTCGACATCAACGCGCCATCCCCGCCCTCGGACACGTGGAAAAAGCTCGTGAGCCACGACAACGTCATTGTCACGCCCCACATCGGCGCGCTCACGACGGACGCCCAGCAGAAGGTGGCGCGCGACCTGGCCTACAAGGTGAACGACGCCCTGGCCGGCAAGTCGTTCAAGGGCGTGCTCAACGCCCCGAACATCGACTTCGGCAAGCGCGAGGAGTTCATGCCGCTGCTGTCGCTGGCTGAGAAGCTCGGCAGCATGCAGGCGCAACTGCTGGACGCGAGCCGTCTCAAGCGCGTGCTCGTTGTCGCCGAGGGCCCCAAGGTCACGTCGCCGGAGATCTCGGGGCAGCTCGTCAAGGGCGTGCTGAAGGGTCTGCTGTCGCACATGCTGGAGGAGGAGGTGACGTTCACGAACGCCAAGCAGCTCGCGGACGTCATGGGCATCCAGACGGTGGAGCACAAGCACGACGAAGCCTCCGGCAGCAGCTTCTCGGACCAGCTCACGGTCGTGTTTGAGAAGGAGAACGGCACGTCCAAGAAGATCACGGGCACGGTGTTTGGCAAGAGCCAGCTGCGCCTTGTTTCCTTCGACGACCTCCCTATGGACGCCATCCTGAGTGGCTCCATGCTGCTCTTCAACAACACGGACCAGCCTGGAGTGCTGCACAAGGTGACGTCGGTGCTGGCCAAGCACACGATCAACATCGGCTGCTTCGGCCTGGCGCGTGAAAAGTCCGGCGCCGCTGCTGTTAGTGTGCTCAACGTGGACGAAGCCATCCCGGACGCCGTCATGGAGGAGCTCGAGGCCTCAGATAACCTCACGAACCTTCGTCGTGTGAACCTCCTTGAGCTCAACACTGCGATGCCCGGTGGCATCTGGGAGAGGTTCCTGAAGCCGAACGCGAGCGCTGTTGAGGAGGGCGCCGATGGTGCGGAGGGCGATGCCGGAGTGGAAGTTTTGCGCCACCCGAAGCCGCGCGTGAAGCCGGCGTCCCCGAACTTTGGCTCGGGACCTTGCAAGAAGCGTCCGGGGTACTCGCTCGCTGAGATCCCTGACATTGTGCTGGGCCGTAGCCACCGCTCGAAGTTGGGCAAGGGCCTGCTTGAGGAGGCGATCGTGCGCACCAAGAACATCCTGAAGCTCCCGGAGGACTACCATCTTGGTATCGTGCCGGCGTCGGACACGGGCGCCTTCGAGATGGCCATGTGGTCCATGCTGGGCGAGCGTCCCGTGGATGTGTGCTACTGGGAGTCGTTCGGCAAGCAGTGGTTCAACGACGTCACCACGGAGCTCAAGCTGGACAATGTGCGCGAGTTCGGCGCGCCGTTCGGCGAAATCCCCGACTTTTCGCAGGTGGACTGCGACCACGACGTGCTGTTCACGTGGAACGGCACGACGAGCGGCGTGCGCATGCCCAACACGGACTGGATCCCGGAAGACCGCAAGGGGTTGATCTTCAACGACGCCACCTCGGCGGCCTTTGCCATGGAGATGCCGTGGAACAAGATCGACGTGTGCACGTTCAGCTGGCAGAAGGTGCTGGGCGGTGAGGGCGGCCACGGTGTCATTATCTTGAGTCCGCGCGCTGTGGAGCGTCTGGAATCGTTCGTGCCGGAGAACCGTCCGATGCCCAAGATCTTCCGGATGACCGACGCCAAGACGGGCAAGTTCCTCAAGGGCATCTTCGAGGGCAGCACCATCAACACGCCCTCGATGCTGTGCGTGGAGGACTACCTGGACGCGCTGCGTTGGACGGAGAGCGTGGGCGGCCAGGACGGCCTGATCGCCATCTCGCAGCGCAACCTCAAGGTCATGGAGGACTTCGCGGCCGAGAACTCCAAGTGGTTCAAGTTCCTCGCGGCCGACAAGGAGATCCGCTCCAACACGTCGGTGTGTCTGCTCATCGACGGCATGTCGAAGGACGAGGTCAAGGAGATGCAGACGCTGCTGGAGCGCGAGCAGGTGGCGTACGACATTGGCTCGTACCGCGACGCGCCGCCCGGCCTGCGTATCTGGTGTGGCGCGACGGTGGAGACCAAGGACCTGGAGGCGCTGTTGCCCTGGATCAAGTGGGCGTACCTCGAGGTCAAGAGCGCCCGGGACGCCAAGGCCGAGTAGACGAGCTGTAGTGCTCATTGCCAACCCCCATGCTGAGCGCCTCCTTCTTCGCCTGTAGGTTGCCAATAAGTAGTTGACTTGACCTGCATTGTCATGCCATGTCTGGTGTCCCGACGCATACTGTATGCGGTATACATAACTCACGCGCGACTCGCACACTCTGGAACATGCCACGTCGGGAGAAGGAGGCGAGTCGAGCGCAGCACCCCACGCGCCAGAAGGCGCGTCGGACAGGTAGGCAAGTATAGTACCCAAAGCAGCCGCAGCCCCACGCTTGCGCTGACCCCGTCGGCGGTACATAGCGATGACAGGCGACCGTGCAGAAGCTGGCGAGCAGCAGCGTCGAGATAGTTTAGCCGACGGTGACGAGCTTCAGCAGGACCGCACCATGGACGACGACGCCGGCCGGCCGTACCGTCGTGCGGGCCCCGCCAGGACGGGCGTGACCACGCGGGGCAGGCTACAGATGGGCGCGGAGGCGGGCCGCTATGCAGAACGTGGCCAACCACCGGAAGAGTATCGAGGCTCCTCGACTCGGCCCGGCCGCTTCCAGGACGAGTTGTTCATGGCCCAGGAGTGGCAGGACGGACCTTTCGAGCAGGAGTCAGCGGGTGAAGTCAAAGAGCACACGGACACGAGTCGGGACCTGTCCATGGATAATGCTGACTCCGGTGGGAACTCGCTGGAAGCGCAGCAGTGGAGCGACACAGTGAGTGACGCTATAATAAGTGGTCTTGTAGCTGCGGCGACTTGCTGAGACTGTTGGTTGTGCTTTGACGGTGTGTTGACTGCAGGAAGGCAACGGTCGGCCTCCAACGCAGACAGCGGAGGAAGGCGGGGAAGACTCGGGAGAAGTCCCCTGTCGAGTGAGCTGGTGTGAGCACGCAGGCAAGCGCTACGGCTTGTGCTGGGCGCACGGCGGAGGTACGGTGGTCAATTGCATCTTAATGGGGATATCATGCTGATCCTGTTGTTGCCATCTCCAGTGAAGAAGTGCTGCCACCGCAACTGCCCCAAGATCGCGCTGGCCACGGGCGACTTCTGCTCCATCCACGAGCGCGAGATCAGCGCCACCACATTTTAAACTGCAAAGGCTCACGCACCAGCTCACTATCCATCTTTTACTACACAAGTGTCACGAGGCAGAAAACATGTCAAGTGAAAATACATGTAAGTTTCCCCCGTTGAGAAGCAATTGCCATATTACTGCCAGTGGCAAAGTGTAATTGCAAAATGCTTTGCAAGTTGTTCACAGCAACAACAGTGTTGTCTTCATGCCAATGTCAAAACACGGAAACTTTACTACACATTTTGACAATCCAGACATTCTCGGCGCCACCAACCAAAGTGCAACATCGGCCAAGTCTCCGCCATGCGCAACAATTGGCAGCGTTTCCAGCAGGGGCAACATGGCGGCCAACGAGGTGCGCCGCCTCCGCATCAGAATAACAACATGTACCAGACTCCTCAACCCGCGTACCAGCCCCCACCACAAATGCAGAGAGACGTCGTGGCCTTCGTGGAGACGTTCCGGGCCAGCCAGTCGAACCCTGCGGCGCCGCCCAACGCGCTGTCACTCGACGCGGTGGTGCGCGCCATCTGCAATCATTTCCGTACGCTCAATTGGACTGAAACACGGCGATGCCGTAGTGAATTGTGTGCTAATGATTGTACTTTTTGTCATTCCCGTAGGTGTCAATGCATTCGAGGAGCTCATGGGCACCAGTGCGCTGCAGTTGCCGGCCCTTCGCCAGCTACACACAGTGAACCAACGCGTGTGGACCTTCGTCACGTGCTTCATGCAGAGCCGCCGCGTCAACACACTGTTCGAATGCCAACAGGCCTTCCTGCAGCACGAGGGGCTGCGCTCCTTCCACGAGCTCAAGATTGGCAACTCCTTCCTGCACACAGAGGCCGTGCAGCAGCTCTACCGCGCGCCCGCAGTCGTCATGAAGATCGCCACCCCGGACGTGCTGGCCAGTCTGCGCCAGTTCGAGGACATGCTCGGCCACGACGCGTTCCGCGCGTCGTCGCATCTCGACCTCAACGAGTTCCTGCAGTTCCTAGCACAGCAATACCGCCAGCCGAGCGCCCAGGCCATGGGCGTGGCCATCGACCCTAACGGCTTCGGCGTCTACGTCGGAATGCTGCGGCGCGTGGCCAACAACGAGATGAAGGAGATGAAGACGCTCGAGCAGCAGTTCCAGCGCGAAGTGGCCGAGAAGATGTTCCGCCTCACTCAGGACAAGTTCAGCGACGACAACCGCAAGCAGGCGCTGGACGAGCTGCTCAAGCAGACCAATGCGCGCTCGACTCCGCACGAGAGCGACGACGCTCCGCAGAATCGACGCGGAGGCAAGAAAGGCGCCATGCAGTCGCTGTCTCTGGACATGCTGAAGCGCGTCACGGACGTCGACGTGTACCTGGACAACGTGCTGCGAAGGAAAGCTGCGGCGGACGCCAAGAGCCAACAGAAGTTCCGCAAACCCATTTCGTCGCAGGAGATTGCGGAGACGGACTCGAAGCTGCGGAATCAACTGACGCGGTTCCTGGTGGCGTCCCAGAAGAGCAAGCATCACTCGAGACTGAAGGTTGTGACTTGGGTGATCTGCAGCATTATGGCCAAGACGTACTCTCTGTTGCTGAGCGACGACAAGCTTCCTGATGAGGAAAGCGGTGGCGATGGACAAGACGCAGCCAAGAAGGGGAACGAAAGCGACAAGGAAGAGTGCGATTGCTGCTGCGTGGGCGAAGATGCGTGCACCTGCTCGTGCACTTGTAAGTGCCACGTCGAGTCCAGCGACGACGAAAGCGACGAAGACGAAGAAATGCCTGACGTTGCCGAACCGAACGAAGAAGCCAAAGCCTCAAGCAACGCAGATCAGTTCCCCGTCATGCCAACCGATCCGTTTGCCAGGAGACTCGCAAAACGCGCGCATGAAGTGAAGATCGATGACGTCAAGGCGGAGGTCGAAAGCTTTTTGGACTCGCAACTGTCGCAGGACGACGAACCGCGATCGGCAAAGGCTGTGCTGCTGATACTCTCGTCTCTCGAAAAGCACTTGATGAGCAAATTTTCCATCACGGCGGAGAGGAAGCCCTGGGCTGGCCATGGCTCTTTGCTCGATCTCCTGCCAGACCTCGCGGGCGATGAGGAGGACGACGATGACAGCGAAGCGAGTGCAGGCAAGTGGCTCCTTCAACTTCTGCGTTCTCGTGGAGGTGACACCACCGCCCCGTCGAACGTGATGAGCGAAAAGCGTCTTCAAGAGGAAGTGCTGCCGTTTATCCGGGACTGCCGCTCTGTTATCTCATCGTCTTCTTCGCTGTCGTCGCTCTCCAGCGAGAAGCAGCAGCGATGGATAGCGCGTCGTATCTCGGTCGAGCTTGGATGCGCGTGTTTCGACGATCTGGGTCTTCCTAGTGTGGAAGAACTGATCAAACTGGCGGATCAAGAGGCTGCAAAGGAAGACACGTCGGTGATCAAGTTCGCTGGCAGCTTGGATGTTGTCCACGATGCCAGCGTACAAGATGCGGCTACAAACGACGAGGAAACAGGTGAGTCAGTGCAGCAAAAACTCTTGACGGAGCAAGCGCTGGACAAATTGCGCAAATGTCCGTACTTGGTTGATGTGTCGCTGTATATGGATTGGCGAGAGCGCTATGCCCCGCTGTGTGGGTCTCTGCTCTCGTTTATCCGCGTGCATGAAATGATTCTACTTGATCATGCACCTTCAAACAACTTCATGTTTGTGCGCTGTTTGAACGGAACCATCCTGCGCGTCAATGAGAAATCAACGCCGTCCGATCTCGAGCTATTGCTGGGTCGAGCACAGCAGGCCAAGACGCGAGTGGCTGCCGTCCAAGTGGCAGTTCATCTGGTGTCGATGGTGGTGACATGCAAGGGTCAGGCCAACTTCCCCAAGCAGCTTGTTCAAGCTCATTTGAGAGCGTATTTCTCCAGCTTCACCACGGACAAGTTGGCTGGCAACCACGTCGAACGGTTCATCGTCGAAGTTCTCACAGAGACGCCGATCGAGTTTGCCGAATTCGTGGCGTCGTTGCTTGTTGGTGTTGTTGCTCAGGCCACCAAGTCGGGTGCCTCGAGCGAGTGGGACGTGGCAGCTCAAGTCTGGAAAGCGTGCCAAAGTGACGCTGAACGGAAAGCGCTCGTGTTCATTTCCAGCCGAAGCTCGTCGCCGTTGTGGGTGAGCCAAACGGATAAATGGTGCAGCGTGCGTGAGAACCTGTCGGCCGCGTTCACGGAAGGCGAAGACGTTGCAGTAGACAGCGACGTTGTTGCGGTAGAAATCAAGTCTCACAAGCGTTCGTCCAGTGGCAATGGAGACAAGGTTGCTAGCCTGTTTGCCTCGTCCGATGCCGACGTCGCACTGGATAGCTTCTCGAGTGAATTGACTGGCCAAGAAGTAGATGAATCGGCTTCGACTGAGAGCAGCAGCACTGACTCGTGCCGCGTGCTTATTGAAGACCTACGCAAGAAGCAGTTTGGTGTGGGGCTACAGATCCAAGATGAAGCCACGACGTCGGTGCTGCTTATCCAACAGCAGCGGCTGGAGCGCGCACTCAAGCGACTCAGTGACGAGCTGTATAGTGAGAGCACGCACTTCGTTCTCGAGCTGCTGCAAAACGCAGACGATAACTCGTATGAGGACGCGGTGGTTCCGCTTGGAGATTTCACGCTGACAGTCGACAAGCAGATCGTCTTCTACAACAACGAGCGTGGGTTTTCCCCAGCAAACATCCAAGCGATTTGTGACGTCGGTGCGTCTACCAAGGCAGCAGTTAACTCGGAAGCGAGTATCGGCAAGAAAGGCATCGGCTTCAAGAGTGTTTTCAAGGTGTCGGACGATCCGCAAGTGCATTCGAATGGCTTTCACATCTGCTTCCACGCCAAGAACTCCAAGCACGGCAGTGGCATGGGCTACATCTTGCCGTATTGGCTGGACGATGCCACTCAGTGGAAACAGCGCCGCGGTACGACGTTCGTGCTGCCGCTGAACGACGCATCGGCGCAGCGTGTGGATGACATCTCGCAGTCGCTTATGGCCTTTGAGCCGTCAATTCTGCTCTTTCTCCGACGGATTCGTGAACTCCGTCTCCGTGATTCAGCTCGACAGCAGACGCTGCATTTCCTCAAGAAAGAGAAGACGTTGCAGCCCAACGCAAAGATTGTGCAGTTGTACTCTCAGATCAAGAGAAGCGACAGCAACGTGGAGCTTGTGCAACAGAACTGGCTGGTAGTGAAGGACGAGTTGGAGCCGCCGGCGTTGTTCAGCCGTAGTCATCCGACTGAGATCGCGCTGGCGTTCCCTGTTGCGTCCCAGGACGAGGATTCGAGACCGCCATTGCAGCAGGTGTTTGCGTACCTCCCGTTGAGGTCTTACGGCTTCCGGTTTATTCTGCAAGGAGACTTTGAGATTCCAAGTTCTCGAGAGGCGATCACGAATGGAAGTGAATGGAATGAGTGGCTGGTGTCCAAGTTCCCCAAGCTGGTACGCGCTGCTGTGAGCAGCTACGTGTCAAGTCTCGACGGTGACGCGGTCGACGAGAAAACGCTTGCGGGGATCTCCCACTTGGTTTCGTTGCTACCTCTTGAAAATGAGGTACAAGCTCCTTTCCGGAGTATCATCCCTGAGATCATGCGTGAACTACGTCAAGCGAAGTGGCTGGTCTCGGCGTCGTCTTCAGCGGGAGAGCTGCTAATCCCGGCGGAGTTGATTGACTGCATCGAGCTCACAGGAAGCGAGGCCAGTGAAAGCACGACTGCTCTACTGGAAGCTCTGAATGAGGACATCTTGTCAGCCACGTTCAACAAGCGGTTCCTGCACCCTGCTCTCTCTCGGAACATGACGGCAGTGATGAAAAGCCAGCTGCGTATCGAGCAGCTTCACTCGTCGCACTTGATGCGGGTGCTTTCGTTGTCAGCGGAGAAGGACGACATCGACTGGACTGTGAAGATCATGGCGCTGCTCGCCAAGCTTTGGCGAAAGGACCGCCACTCGAGTTTGCTGCGAGAGGAACTGCGGTTGATCAAGTGCTTCCCTCTGCAACGAAAAGACAGCAAGGACAGCAGCACCAGGTGGATCTCGTTGGCTGAAGGCCACGACTCGCTCTTTGTGCCTGGCGTTCAGACGAACGATAACGCTGCAAGCCGTGGGAAATCGTACGAGTTCTACGGCGATCTCTGTATCCTGGATGACGCCTTCACAAGGGCTATCAGCAAGAGCTCGAAGCTACGGACGTTCCTGCTGAAGGACGTGGGTATCCACGTGATGGAGGACCATGACTTGATTCGTCACCATATCACCCCGAAGATGGCAAGTCTTCGTTCAACGGAGAGGAAGTCTGGTTCTTGTGCCCAAGACGCTGAACTGGTGATCGAGTACGGGAAGTTTCTGGCCTCGCATTTCATGACTTGCGGCAGTTGTCCACTGAACGAAGAAGCGAAGGCGAACATGGTCGTTGCCACGAGTAGCAAGTGCGTCGTTGCGACTGACACGTCCAAGGTCTTTGGCGTCCTGCCATCCGTGTTCAGGAACTTGCCTGAGGTGGTCTCGTGGGCTCAAACAAAAGCGGAGACCTACGATGATGTCTTCGCCGTTGTTTCAGGCGAGTATTTCAGCGAGAACGACGTACGTTCCAGGGACTCAGTGGATGAGCGGTGGCTGCAGTTTTTCGTAATTATCTGTGGATTGCCGCTGGTCTTTGACGTGGCAAGTCTCAGCTCTGATGAGCGTTCGCAAGCTGGCATGAAGCAGTTGCTGAAGTGGATTGAAGCCGAAGATGATGCTGAGGTGAAACGCAGGATCTCGACGAGTCTGGCGCAGTACCTGGATAAACACTGGAAAGAAAGCGATAGCAATGCTGAGTCCAGCGGCTCCACTGATGGCCAGGAAGGCACGTTCGACTGGTGGAGAGAATACCGTTGGCTGGAAGGCTCCGATGGCCAGTTCTATCGCTCGACTGATCTGTGGATATCGGTCGAGACGACCACCCGCTTGTTCACGCCTGCCATGATGACATTCAGCTCCTTGAAGTGGAAAAGCAAAGATTTCTCCAGTCGAGTCCTTGGCATGAAGGCTGTTCCAACAGCCTCCGATCTCCTGCCAGTTCTCTCGAGTCTTTCGGTTGACGCAACGCTGGTGCCTACGCTGGACACAGATCAAATGACCCGGATGTACTCGTTCCTCTGGGAAGAGAGCCAACGTTTGGACGCGTGTCGAGAAGAAATCGCCAAGGCATTTACGCGCAAGACGCTGCTGTTTGTGGACACGAAAGAAAGCGGGCATCGGTTCATCGGCACGAAGAGTGCAGTCTGGTCGTCTACAGCACACAACGGGGGAATGATTGCGCTGGAAACGTTGTATCCGAAGACGCTGTGTGAGTTCTTCACGGAGGTCTGTGGCGTCGAGCGGAAGCCGTCGATCTCGTTCGTGTGTGAGATGATTGCTGGCCAGCAAGCGCTTCTGTCATCCACGCGACACGGCCGAACAGAGATGAAAACGTGGAGGAAGACGATGTTGCCGTTGCTGTGCACATTGTCCAAGAAGGTGAGGAAGCGCTCGCTGTCGAAGACAGAGTCCAAGGAGGTCAAAAAAACGCTGAAGACGAGTCTATGGCTACCGGTTCGAAGCGTTGGTGCGTCACGCGATGGCCTCATGTTTAGCAGCTCGAAAGAGCAGCCTGTTCTCGCGTCAACGGAGAGCGAGCGGAAACTGCAGAAGCTCATGCTGTCGTTGGCGAAGGACTTGTCTCCTAGCTCCAAGAAGCGCAAGGACGAAGACGACATCAAGATGGTTCACCTTGAAGCCGTCGCGGACGGTGAGTTGGATGCGCTGCTCAGTCTTGCGAAGGTTTCGACTGTATCCGAGCATCTTGACGCCCACGCCAGCGTCTGGTGCAAGGCGTTTGTCCGCTTCACGGAGTCCACTGAACTAAACAGCAAGAAGAGCAGAAAGAAGCTGCTGAAGCTCGGACAGCTCCTGGTGCGAGCCTGGTCGAAGGTCTTCTCTTCATGCTCGGAAAGTGACTCGCAGTTCCAGTGGAGTGTGCAGCACCTGAACCTCTTCCCAACGATAGATGGGACTTACCGATCAGCTGCCGAGATGTACATCAACGACCAAGCGGATCTTCGTGAGCACGAGCTACAGCAACCAGGACGAGCCAAACAGCTCGAGATGCTTGGCTTATTCCCGTGGAACTTCTTCGTCGAGGATTCAAACGACGGCAACAGTCAAGTGCACAAGTTCCTCACCGAGTTCTGTGGGATCAAGTCGCTGAAGGAACATCTGCAGTTCGAAGTCAGCGTGCTCAGTACGCAGCATCCAGCGAGCGAGGCGTTCCACGAGAAGCTCCGTTCAGGCTTCGCACTGGCCCAGCGCTTCCTGTTCCACAGCCACCGACACCTGTACGCCCAGCTTGAGCACGACTCAATCGTCAAATTGGCTTCCAAGCTTCAGTGCGTGCTCGTCGATGGACACGATGGCTTTCAGGTGGTTTACCGTGTCGGCAGTTCGTTCAGTCTCCGTCGTGGGGTTGATGCGCTGTCACGTTGCTTCCTCGACGTCTCGTACTGCACGCTGTACATGCAGTCGGTCACGGGCGACCAAGAAGCGACTGCCTTGTCTTTCGTGCTCATGGAGTTGAGTCGGAAGCTGTTCGGGGCGCAAGTGGCTTCGAGCGTTGCCAACCTCATGTACCTTGGCTTGCTGCAGCCCAATGCAAAAATGCGGGAGCAGTGGCTGGTGGAGACCCAGCAATTACCCCCGCTACCTGCCACTGAAGCGGATACATTGTGGGTGGAGCAAGTGGAAAACGCCAGCACTAGCGTTGAAGCTGATAGTCGGAAACGCGCTTCCGAGGACATGGAAGATGGCGAACTTGACCCAGAAGAAGCGCCGATGAAGAAGACCTTCGCGTCATCCCAACAAAACTACCAGCCAGCACAAGATCGGTCCTTGCAGCCATTCCATCCGTTGCCGCCTGCCGGTGGAGACAACTATGGTACGCAGATGCAGAGACCGCTGTACCCGCCGCTTCCACCTCAACCGGGAGCCGGAAGTGCCTACAATCCGCCGCTTCCTCCGTCTACCGGTCCGGCTGGAATGCAGTCGCTGACCATGTCGAACACGATGACGAAAGAGGAACGAGAAGCCATCGGTCGCTGGGGCGAAGAGTACGTTTTCAACCAGCTCAAGCAGCAACACGCGGAAAGCGAGTCGAATCTGACGGTCGAGTGGGTCAACGAGCAACAAGAGTCGGGTCTCCCGTACGACGTGACGTTGTCCTCTGGCGGGAAAGTGGTCGAATACATTGAAGTCAAGTCGACGCGCACAATGGAGAAGGGCGTGTTCGAGATCAGCATGAACGAGCTGGACCAGGCAGCAATCCACGGCTCCACGTACAGCATCTACCGGGTCTTCAACGCGGGGAACGCTGCCTTATGTCGCGTGATCCGCATGAAGAACCCCGTGTCTCTGGTGCGGCAACGGAAGATTCAGTTAGCGCTCGTCATGCAGTGAGGGGAACTCACCGTAGTTGACGGTCAATAGAGAGGTTGAGCAAGTATCCTGCGTCAGCATATCCGCCACGCCATTACGAGTTTTTATCCGCCTGCTCTTCCTGCTTACTCCATCGTGTCCATGCCGCTGGCTCCTTCGATGATCATGCGGTCGTCACCTTGCTGGTTGTGCATGTTGTTCATCCTCAAGCGTCTATCCTTGTCCTTCTGCAAGCGAGACTGGAACTTGGCGCTCGTGACGAGCTCCGTGTCCATGTAGCGCAGCTGGGCTGCCACCACCACGAGCTTCTCCATCTCCTCCTGCAGCTTCCGTGTCGCCTCGCCCTGCAGCTCCTCCTGGTACGCGCTGTCGTCCTCGTTCTCGAGCACGAAGCGCACCATCGCCTTCTGCTTGTCGATCACCGCGTCCATCTGGCCGGTGGAGATGAGACTCAGCAGCATCTTCTCGGCCGCCACGGCATCGCTGCTGGACATGCCAGCCGCCTTCGTGATCTCCGTCAGCTCGATCGTGGCGTACGTGCGAGTGAGTTGAAGAAGCTTGCGCTGCTTGAACGCTTGCACCACCTGCTTCACGAGCCCAAAGTTGCTCTCCTGGACAAACCGCTCTTGGTTCTTAGTGACGACTTCTTGCACCGCATCCAGGTTCTTGTCCACGACAAAGGCGTTGGCCAGGTCAGCGTACGCCGTGCAGTGGTTCTCGACGTTACGCGTGACCACAAACGGCGTGTACTTGGGCAGAATCACCGGCTCGCCACGCAAGATGAGCGTCACCAGCAGCATCTTCTTGTACGCCTCGATCACGAAGGCACTGAGCGAGACGGCGGGGGCCGTGACGGCCAGCTGGAAGAAGTCCAGCGCGTCCTGGTACCGCTTCTCGCCCAGATACAGAAGGCCGCCATAGTACGCGTAGTTCAGGAAGTCCACGCACGACACAAGATGCGACTGCGAGTGGATCTCCACCAGCGTCCTATTAGAAGGAAAAACAGGCAACAAACGTCAGCTTCCATCAAGGAAATCCCCTCCTTCAGCCTTACTCGTCCAGAACGTCCATGGCTGCGAAGTAGCACTTGGCGTGGAGACACAAGTAGAAGAAGTTCCCGTGCAGCGGCGTGAGCGCCGCATGGCCTTGCTCGCGGAAGCGACGCAGGAAGTTCTTGAGTGGCAGCAGCGTGCGGATGCTCAGCTGCATCTCCACAGCCAGCCGGGCGTACTGATCGCACAGAATGCTAAGTCTCTTGATCTCCTTGGCCGCTACAGCCACAGGAACCTGCAGCAAAAGCTGCGAGACCTGAAGAATCAACTTGGCTCGGGTCTCGCCCAGCTCCTCCTGGTTTCTAACCTGCTCCAACTTGCCAGCCTTGGCACACCTTTCACACAGACAGTAATGTACGTCAGTAAGTATCCACGTATGTATATATCACATGCGCATGCATACATACAATAACAACAGGAAGCTCAGCGGCAGCCGCTCCACCGCCAGCACCTCGTGACTCAACGCCGCGTCCAACTGATCGATAGAAGCCGCGCGTACAGCCGTAGAGAGCGCGTCGCCGCCCAGCGCCGTAGCCAGCGTGACGTCCGCCTGCTTGCGGTCCACTGAACCGTCGTTCACGCCCTCTTCGGGCGCCAGCAGCGCCAGGATCGGCTGCAGAGGTCCCCACTCCGTCATGGTCAGCTTAAATCTTGTTCTGGTTGATTGAAGAGAATTGTGTGCGGCACACCAGAATATAGTCATGTACCGTGTTCTTTTCCACTACAACGTATTTTGAAACTATAAAGTTACAAATTCTTTTGAACCGACTTGATGAAAGCCGGTTGGCAACTTTTTAGACATCACTTCGACTGGACTGCAGTACCAAGTACCATGCACATGCCCCGCGTGCCTGGGGAGATGGCGGCGGTGCGCGAGCTGGTGGACCAGCCGCTCAAGGGACTGGGCGAGCTGTACGAGAACTCGCTCAAGGCCATGCTGGTGTGCGGGCTGGAGTTCTACCTGTCGGCGTCGCTGGTGGCGTCCTTCTTTCAGTGCCCGGACGAGAGCGTGCAGGCCGAGCAGGAGCTGCAGACGCTCTACACGATGGCGTGGGTGCCGATGGTGTTGGCCACGATGCTTGTATATGGACCCAAGCTCTGCAGCGCCATCTTCCCGTCGCCCGAGCACTTTGAGCGCAACATGCTGCGCTGCAAGATCCTCACGTGGGTCTACGCCTTCTGCTTCCTCATCTGGGACCCCGACATGGTCATCAAGACGGGCCCGTCGCTCGGCGTGTCCGTGCTCTTCTGCATGACAGACATGGGCCGCTTCGTCATGGATATGAAGCACCTCACGGACGTCGAGTACGACGACAACGGCAACTCATTCATCATCCGCGACAAGCCGTCAATGCAGCCGGAGCAGGAACAACACGACTACCGCCAGGTTCAGCGGGAGCAGCAGCCCCAGCCACGACAGGTCCATGCACAACGCGACTATCGCCAGGTTCAGCAGGAGCAGCAGCCCCAGCCACGACAGGTCCGTGCACAACAACAGTCACAGCAGCCGCAGAAGCAGGAGAGCTACACAATCCATGTAATTGACGGCGCAGCACAGGAACCCGCGCGAAAACCGTGGCAAAACAAGCAACAGCGTTCTGCACATCGACCAGTAGCCGATTCCCTTCCACCAGAGAGGCAGAAGCAGCAAGGACCACCAGCGCCGCTGTTTGGATCCACCAACAAGCCCAGCAGTCGACGGAGGCTTGGGCTGTCGCGTCAGGGCGGCAAGCGCGGCCAGGAATTAGACCAGTCACCGTCGGCCATCAACAGTGAGTTCGTCGCAGTCTTGGACCCAAACGCGGAGAAGGAGGCCGCTGAGATGGTGGCCAAGAAATCTTTCACATACGAGTTTTAGGTGAGCTGCCTGAAGTTAGTTTTTGTGCTACATGCACCCCATGTTCATTAAATCGTATAAGCACACGACGTCAGGAAAATATTGTCCCTGACAAACGCCAGTCCACTTTATTTCCAGTCATCTGCAGGGTGAATGAAATCCCTTCATTTTTAACAACTTGTTGAGCATCACTCATCTGAGCATCACTACCGGTCGGCAACGCAGATTTGGACATGAAGTGTTACGATTTGGGTCATCGATCCGATGAATTGCATTGACGTCTCATCAACGCTTTCAATGCCATGCTATTGACTACTATTCGGGAACATCCACACACCGATAAAGCAACCAGAACACGCACCATGCGTGCGAAAACTCAGCCTCGTGCCTGTATTTGCCTATTTATTTTTCGGGTTATGGGGTTATGGGTACGTTTTGAAAATAGATTTCTTTTCACTGGATGGATAATGCTCCTCCACGACGGCCGTTTACCGAGCTCTCTCAGCTCTCTCAGAAGCCTTCCCTTCCGGGCTAGAGACGCGACACACCTTTCGCCCCTCTCCAATCCATTCCCCCTTCGTTCCCCTCATGGCCGAGCCCACGACGTACTGCGTGTGCCAGCAGGCAGACGGCGCCGGCATCATGATCGAGTGCAGTCGCGGCACGGGCGGCTGCAATGGCTGGGTGCATCCGTCGTGTTGCGGCCTGGTGCTGACGCAGCAGGAGCTGGAGGCGCTGGACGCCTACATCTGCCCGCTCTGTGAGCGCCCGAGCGACGATTTCTCGACCATGAAGGCCTGTAATACCGACATGGCCAACCGCCAGGCCAAGCGCGAGCGGAAGCGCAAGCTCCAGGAAGCTCAGGACGCCTCCAAGCCGGTCAAGAAGCCCTGGATATGCGCTTCTTGCCAACATCCCAACCGCGACCGTCGTACACGCGAGTGCGAGGCTTGCCATGTACGACGCGTCATCGTCAAGAAGCCCAGTCATAAGCACAAACACCACACCAGTGACGAACTGCTGGCTCGGCAACTGCAGGACGAGCCGCGTCATAGCAGGCGCTCAGTTAACAAGAAGAGGAAGTCGTACCATGTGCCCAACTCGGACGAAGACCTGGGCAGTGACAGTGACGGCTACGTGGCCAGTAAAAAGCACAAGAAGCTCAAGAAACGACAGGAGGACAGCGACTCGGACGAAGCCGAGTTTCAACTGGACACGAGCAAGTTGCGGGACGATGGAGCGTCCAAGGAGCAGGTAGCGGTGGCTAATATGGTTATTGACAAGATCATGGGCATGCGGCAAAAGGAGGACGAGGTGGAGCCTCCAGCTGAGTCGGCCACGGACTCAGCCAGTGCCAACTTGTTCGCCAATAGACCCACGAAGACGGCCGTGACCGAGTACCTGATCAAGTGGAAGGGCTTCGCCTACATGCACGCGTCGTGGGAGACCGAGCAGGTGCTGCTGGATCTCGATCCGCTCACCAACAAGCAGAAGATCAAGCGGTTCCACGAGAAGGAGCAGCACCGTCTCCAGCATCCGCTTCGAAAGACGGGCGACTTGGACGAGGAATCCCTTGCTGTGGATGAGCTCGAGTACTTTAACCCCGAGTACCTGGAGATCCACCGCATTATCGCACACCGCAGGGACAAGCCCATGCCTGCAGACCCCAACTTCCCGGACGCGCCAGTGGACGACGGCATGCGCTACTACGTCAAGTGGCGCGTGCTGCCGTACACGGAAGCCACGTGGGAACGCGCCTGCGACATCAAGGACGACGCGGCGCTGGCCAAGTACAAGGCCATGAGCGTCGTCCCGGACGAGGAAGTGTGGAAGCCACGGCCGCGCCCGAGTCTGCGGGAGTACCGCAAGCTGGAGGAGTCACCGACGTTCGGTGACGACAAGTCGCTGTCGCTGCGTGCGTACCAGCTGGAAGGCCTTAACTGGCTGCTTTGGAACTGGTACAACGAGCGGCCGAGCATCCTGGCCGACGAAATGGGGCTCGGCAAGACCATCCAGACGCTTTCGTTCCTGAACCAGCTTCGTGACGACCCCAAGATCAAGATCCGCAGCCCGTTCTTGATCGTGGCGCCGCTGTCGCTTATCGTGCAGTGGCAAAACGAGTGCGAGATCTGGTCCACGATGAACTGCGTCGTGTATCACGGCAACAGCGCGGCGCGAGAGATTATCCGCGACTTCGAGTTCCACTACTTGGATGAGAAGCTCCGTTCACTGAAGAAGAAGCCCTACCGCTTCAACATCCTCGTGACGACGTACGAAGTGGCGATCAAGGACATCGCCGTGCTCTCGAAGATCCACTGGCGCTGCCTCGTGGTGGACGAAGCCCACCGGCTCAAGAACCAGTCGTCGCGGCTTGTGGAGCAGATGCGCTCGCTGCGTCGCGACCACTGCGTTCTCCTCACGGGTACGCCGTTGCAGAACAAGACGGAAGAGCTGTGGGCGCTGCTCAACTTCTTGGACGCCAAGTCGTTCCCGAGCGTCGCTGATTTCCTCGAGAAGTTTGGCGACCTCCATGAAGCCCAGCAAGTGGCGGATCTGCACAAGATGCTCAAGCCGTATCTGTTGCGTCGTGTGAAGGAGGACGTGGAGAAGTCGTTGCCGCCCAAAGAGGAGACGATTGTCGAGGTGGAGCTCACGCCAGTGCAGAAGCAGTGGTACCGCGCCATTTACGAGAAGAACACGACGTTCTTGAACCGCAGCGGCAACCCGCGCAACGTGCCGAACCTGATGAACGTGATGATGGAGCTCCGCAAGTGCTGCAACCACCCGTATCTGAACAACGGCGTGGAAGAGATTTTGAACGAAGGGTTGACGACAGACGCGCAGCGACACGAGATGATGGTGAAATGCTGCGGTAAGATGGTGCTGATCGACAAGCTGCTCCCCCGTCTGAATGACGGAGGCCACAAGGTGCTGATCTTCAGTCAAATGGTGCGCGTGCTGGACATTATCGAGGACTATCTGCGCTACTGTGGCTATCTGTACGAGCGGCTGGACGGCAATATCCGCGGCAACGACCGTCAAGCGGCGGTGGATCGCTTCGTCAAGCCCGAGTACAAGCGGTTCGTGATGCTGCTGTCGACGAAGGCGGGCGGCTTGGGGCTCAACTTGACCGCGGCAGACACGGTGATCATCTTCGACAGCGACTGGAACCCTCAGAATGACTTGCAGGCCCAGGCTCGCGCACATCGCATTGGTCAGACGCACTCGGTGAAGATTTATCGTCTCATTACACGCAAAACCTACGAGATGCACATGTTCCACAAGGCCTCGTTGAAGCTGGGACTCGACAAGGCTGTGCTGACGCACATGCGTCGTGAGAATGAAGAGGAAGGCGGCAAGAAGCGCAGCAAAACCTCGAAAGCGCAGGAGTCCAAGGAGATCGACGAGCTGTTGAAGCGCGGAGCGTACGACGTCTTCCGCGACGACGACACCGCCGGCGAGCAGTTCTGTGAGTTGGATATCGACCAGATCTTGCAGCGCTCGTCTCAAGTCGTGCAGTACGCTGAGCAAGCGCAATCGAGTTTCTCCAAGGCCAGTTTCGTGGCGGCGACCACGTCAGACGACGTGGACATTGACGACCCCGACTTCTGGAAGAAGGCGGTGGGGCTGAGTGAGCCCGACCCACTGGACGCAGAGGACTTGCTGCCCCAGCAGCGCAAGCGTACTCGTGTGGCTCGCTTCGGAGACGGTGGCGAGTACTCGGACGGCAGTATTTCGGATGATGAATACGAGCAGGCGAAGAAGGAGAAGGAAAAAGAAGAGCGTGAGCGGCTCGAGGAGAAGAATATTCCTCGCGAATGGACGCAGAACGGCCGGGACCGACTGCAGCGCGCGCTG